>FTPT01000068.1:0-1200000 GCA_900156845.1 Coprinopsis strossmayeri | reverse complement strand
TGTTCACTTAGAGCGACGAGGAAAACGAGGGCTAACCATCTCAATGTATTGCCAAATGCCAGCTTCTAGCTGTGGTGAAGAGCGCAAATACGTAAACTACAATGGGGGAAAACGAAGGTGGAAAACAATTAAACAAGTGGTATATGCAAGATGATGTCTATCAGTGTCGTGAGTGAAATCAATTACATTTGGGCGCGAGCACCGAAGCCTCGACGTCTTCCGCCAAAGCCGTTGTTGCGATTTTGACCGAAGCCGCCCCGTCCTTGATTGCGGCCCTGGTTGTTATTGCCCTGTTGGTTGTTGTTGCCCTGTTGGTTGTTGTTACCCTGCTGGTTGTTGCCCTGCTGGTTGTTGCCCTGCTGGTTGTTGTTTCCCTGCTGAGCACCCTGGTTGTTGTTGCCTTGGTTGTTACCCTGATTGGCACCGTTCTGAGCAGCATTGCCTGCAGTGAACTACGTATGGGACACAAGGTCAGACAGAGACGAGTCGTTGCGGCAATGAGGGACTTACGTAGACACAGTCATCAAGAGCACCGTGCTGAGCAACGGGAACAATGGCAGGTTGATGGTTGGATGCTGTGTTAATAGAGCAGAGACGGTAGACCCCAGCGGCAAGACCGTCCGTAACCTCAGCAGTCAGAGCGCCTCCGGCGGCAGGTGCATTCAGACCCTGAGGATGACAGTTGCTATTGATCAGCGCGATCATTGTTAAAGTGAAGATTGCTCACCTTGAAGAAGGCGAATTGACGGGGGTTGGTAGCCTGGGTCTGGTCAAGGGATTGCAATTGCTCAACCACGACATGCGAGTGACCAATGATCTGGCCGGCTCCGTTGAGTTGCTGAGGAGCAGCGAAGTAGTTGGTCTGAGCATTGACGAAGTTACCGGTGACCAAATTGCGGATGTTCATGCGGATTGTGAACGCCGTATTGGGGGCAACAGTACCGCCGTTCGCGGGAAAGGCAAACTTGGAGGACGGCATGTTGTCTATTGACGGGATAGCACCGATGGGCGTGGGGTTGCAGGAACCGGTCTGGATCTGCTTTCCGTCCGTGATGGGAGCATTAACGGTCAAACAAAAGTTGATGAAATTGTTTGTGGAGGTAAGAGATTCGACCTGGCCTGTTGAGAATTAACAGTCAGGATCGTTGTAGAGATGGGAACAGGCAACATACCGGCGACGGGAGGATTCTGGCCATTGTTGGCGAAACCTCGAGCAATAACACGGGGATCGAGGGCTGGAGGGAGTAATCAGAATCAAAGGACGATGATAGGGATATAAACTGACTCAATGAAGTCTGAGGATCCTGGTTGTTGTTGTTGTTACCGTTGTTGCCGCCTTGGTTTCCCCCCTGGTTTCCCCCTTGGTTGCCACCTTGGTTGCCGCCTTGATTACCACCTTGGTTGTTGTTTCCTCCGCGATTACCCTGGGCGCCGAACTGTGCGCTGACGGGCG
Source organism: Coprinopsis strossmayeri (assembly GCA_900156845.1). NCBI lineage: Eukaryota > Fungi > Basidiomycota > Agaricomycetes > Agaricales > Psathyrellaceae > Coprinopsis > Coprinopsis strossmayeri. The sequence continues at coordinate 1,198,547 of FTPT01000068.1, read as the reverse complement.
AGAGAAGGGGGAGGAGGAAGACCAATGAAGAGAGAGCAGTTGCGAACTTCATATTTTAAAAAAATTAAAAGCACTTCCCAGAAGTGAAAGAATGAGAGGAGCCGAAGAAGTTGGCAAACTAGGAGGAGATGAGGAGAGCATAAAGAGAAAAAGAGGGGGAAACTCACAAAGGAGAGGGGAGAGCCTGGCAGCACGGCTGCAAAAAGAGGGAATGGAACAGAAAGGGAGGGAATGAAAGGAAAGAGACGACGGACAGAGCTTATATAGCGAGCCATCAGCGGTGGTACTGATGTTTCCACGGAAACTGGACGTCGGATTGATCTCCAACCGTCCAATCAACCACGTCCCAGCCAGTTTATTATTCAAGTATATTGCTCCGTATTTCTCCATTACAGTTGCCTTTGAAGACCTATTGATAGAGATGGACCCCCGTTGCCATACACCCGCTCCAACCTTCGTGTTCTGCTTCTTGTCCACTAAGATTCATCAGCGCACATCACTTCTTGTGCAACCAATGTGTCATAGCAGTCAACTGGTCTGTTGCTCCGGAGCTACCAGGCCACGCGTTAGCATTGTGCTTGAAACTTGTTTCGATTGCCCTTCGCTTTCTCGACTGCACACATGAAACATGCCAGTGTGTCGACCTCTGTTCGTCCTTCCGTCGTGAACGCTTCTCGGAAATGCTTTTCTACAACCGTCGCAAGCATATTGTGCAACTCCGACACTTCGTTCAAAATAGGCGTTCGGTATGGCATTTCTTCATCCAGCAGTCGCGAACTTCGCCGTCGCTGGCTCTGGTCTCGGGATTCCCGTCGCGGTCGGTTTGCCGGCGTCGTGACCGGTGGCGGGCTAGGCGCTCTCGAAGTCCGTCCCAGGCCATCAACAAGCAGGCCTGGATACGGTGGGTCTTCTGGAGAAAGAGGAGAAGGGTATATCGATGGTACGATGTCGAATTGTGTCATGTATCGGTAGAGGACCTGCGTTGACATTTTGTTGAATTCCACCTATTCACTCTGTTGGTCCCCACTAAGACGTAGTAGGATAAGAGACCTACGAGCGACAGCTTTGCTTCCACTTCAGGAGCAGCGTTCTTGGCAACCGCCTGGCTCCCAGGCTCTGCTCGTTTTCGTTTATTCCGTGGCTCCCCATCCAACTTGTCTACAGCCTGGCGCTTGGCTCCTGCTCCCACTGAGCCCGAGGGTCCAAAGTAGGACGCGTCGTCGTTTGCTTTCTTGCGCGCTTGGTTTCTTCCCCTCGAGGCTGAGGCTAATCCAGTGGTTGACATGTTAGTGGTTTTAGGTCAAGCCTGTGAGGGGCTGACAATGACACTGTTTCATTATTGCACGTCGGGTTCTAAACCGGCAATTTAAATTATCTAGTCCCCAACCCTTGCCTCTTGTCTTCTACCACACCACTATCCACATTTATTCAAAAATGTCGACCTTCGGATCCTTGTTTCGCGTAACAACATATGGCGAGAGCCACTGTGCCTCCGTAGGAGCCATCGTTGATGGATGTCCTCCTGTGAGTCAATTCCTTCGGCTGATTACTTGCACAGCTCACTCGTCCCTGTCAGGGCCTTGAATTGTCAGCTGAAGACATCCAGGTTCAATTGAGTCGTCGTAGGCCTGGTCAGAGCAACCTTACCACCCCCGTACGCTTTTGCAGCTTATTCCGAAATCGTCCCTAAATCGTGTCCTGGGACTCGCAGAGAAACGAGAAAGATCTCGTCCACCTTCAATCTGGTTTGGAGCATGGTGTTACCCTCGGCACTCCGATCGCCCTACTTGTTAAAAATGAGGATCAGAGGCCTCACGATTATACAGAAACGGATCTTTTCCCTAGGCCAAGTCACGCAGACTATACCTACCTGGAAAAGTATGGTGTCAAGGCCAGCAGCGGCGGAGGTCGCTCCAGCGCCCGTGAGACCATCGGTGCGTTTTGCAATTGCCTCTAGTTTCATGTACTATCTTTAAATCCCAAATCTCCAGGTCGAGTAGCGGCAGGCGCTATTGCAGAGAAGTATTTGAAACAAGCCTATGGAATCGAGATCGTCGCCTTTGTCTCTTCTGTTGGCAAGATCCACCTCCCCAGTGAATTGTCCCCTCCTTCTCTCACTCGGTCGGACACAAACGAAGACAATGATGATGCCGAAGATGCAATCTCCGAAGAGTTCAGGAAATTGCTCAAAACCATCACTCGCGAACAAGTGGATAGTCATCCAACTCGCTGCCCTCATCCCCAAACAGCTGACAAAATGACCCAGGTAGAAACCAGAATTATTTCTGAGCAAGTAACCATCGTTGACTGCCTTTTTTTTTTTTTGGCTCTTGCAGCGCATCATTCGCGCTAAAGATGCGTCCGACTCGATTGGTGGCACAGTAACTTGCGTTATTCGAAACGTCCCCGCAGGCCTTGGCGAACCTGTGTTCGACAAATTCGAGGCTGCCTTGGCCCACGCTATGCTGTCTATTCCGGCCACCAAGGCATTCGAAATCGGTTCTGGTTTCCGTGGAACGGAGGTCCCAGGCAGTAAACACAATGACCCATTCGTTCTCCGTCCTGATGGCCGTCTTGGCACTTCGACGAACTGGAGCGGAGGCATCCAGGGAGGCATCACCAATGGTGAAGACATCTACTTCAGGTTCGTAACGATCAATACTTCTATGCTATGGTGGTGCTGACCGGTTGATCTATGATAGGATTGGCTTCAAGTCTCCTGCCACAATCTCCCAGCCCCAGGATACTGTGCGTTATGACGGCACTTCTGGAACCTTGGCTGCCCGTGGCCGCCACGACCCGTGCGTCGTTCCTCGGGCCGTTCCTATTGTTGAAGCCATGGCCTCGATTGTCGTTATGGACCAGCTCTTAACGCAAGACGCTCGAAAGACTGCGGCCAGCCGATTGCCACCTATCAAAACACTTCCCCCTACTATGGTTATGCCGAAACGTGGAGATCTCTGAAAGAGTCGTCAAGGCGAATAATGTATACAGCATAGAATTGCACCTGGCCTGGTATTGCATTATGAAATGATACAAATGTCTCTTAACATGATTACCATTACATACACGATGAGGAGTCGAAAACGCAATAGATGTACATTGTGGTAGGTCAAAAGATGGGATATGTAAACAGTGGATAGCTTACTCTTCGTCCGAGTCGCCCAAACATTTACACGCGACAATCTGCTGGATCGAGGTCCACCATCCCTGTCGTAAAAATGAGAAGCAGGATCGCGGTAACATCGAGCGAGCATACGTACGTGGTAGTCCAATAGCCATGCCGTCCAATCATCGTGCAAGGAAGACTCCGGATGTTCGTTCTGCAAACAGCGTTCGCATTGGCATACATAGGGTACACCATGTAACGACGCCGATGGGCCAAGTAAAGCTGTGGTTTCATTCGCTTGCATTGCAGCGAAGCAGGGGCCTGAGAGTGATCTCATCGTCCGCTCTTGCATTTTAGCATAAGCACGCTGTCGTTTATGGGCATTCCTCTGGGCAAGTAACGAAACCCGTTGCCCGAGCGTGCCCCAGCCAGGTTTAACCACAGGCTCCTCGGAATGGAACCTAAGAGGTGCTGAAATCGAGGACGAGGGCGAACAGGACCGCGAGGTATCGGGGCTAAATCCAGGAATAGTACTGGAGTTTCCTTTCCTTTCAGAGGATTGGCGACGATGCCGGTTAAACCCAGAAGTTATACGAACTCTGGAACGAAATGTCACACGAGATGGTGCGCGTCTTTTCATCGACATCTCGGACGTCGGGACACAGGTAGATGGGAACTCCAAATCCGCGCAATCTGTATCGGATTCACTGGCAGTGTCATTGCAGGATTCGACATCCTGAACCAGTACACATTCCTGTTCGATGATAGACTTCTTGCTGCTCCCTGCGTCGGACGAATCGCTGTCCCGCCGCACTGACGGAAATTTACCAGACTCTTCTTTAGTACTCCCCTCGTTCTTCAGGCTTCCGCCTTTTTGGAACTCGTTCGTATTGCCACCTGGTGAATGATGTCAGCGGAGAGAACTTCTGGGCGAGATTGGCATCAGCACACACCGGTCAACAGCGCGGAAACCTGTGCCATTGAGGAGGAAAATAACTAACAGTAGAAATGGACATAAGGTTAGAGAACAACTGCAGCCTGAGAACTAGGCAGGCGTTATCAAAGTTTAAGTGGACGGCACGTGGGAACAGGTGGGAACTTAGGGCCGGTGCCCAGGGATATACTCCTCCTGCCTCTCCGCCCAAATCCTCTCAAGAACCATCCGCACAGCCTTGCCATCGAATCGCGAAGCCTTCTCACCCCTATTCATGGAGGGAATCTCGGTACATCTTATTCCCAGCTTCTGTCAACAGGCGCTTATTATTAGCACAGGCAAAGCAGGTGACCTAATGGCATGCTTACCCCCACCGCTGCACGATCAACCGAGACCTCTGTCCCTGACAAATAAACTAGATCTGTCATAAATGCAGAAGCCGGATAAGTGGTATTTGCATTCCCCAACCCATACTGTCGCGTCGAGTAACTTGTGTTCAATGTTCTAACAATTGCACTGAGGGAAGGACAAACGTTCGTCGAAGTGTTAAATCCGAAAACGTCATGGGCACTGATGGAACTTACTTGATATAATCTATCGCGGAGTATCCATGCGTTTCCCTGTCGTTCTCCGCGTTCACTGTCGTCATGAGCATCAACCACGAGGCATAGTAGAACTTTCAGCGTACATAGGAACACCTTTGCCCGGAGTGAATACGAACTCGCAATCGCGGTCGCAACACCTCGCAATGCGAGACATGGCATTATGCTGTACATTAATTATGATTGTGGATTAGCGTTCTCAGTCGATAAATGGGGATCTCAAACCTTGTCCACAGCGAACCGCATGAATAGACCAGTATATCCTTACTATTCAAATTGGATATGAATTCTGGGTTGGGAGACGGGTGGATTTCCATGCCATAGCTATTGATGTAGTAGATTTCTGTCATTAGTACGTGAGTGGTTTCGAGACAAGGAGAGCAAGAAAAGTCGTACTTGAGATTCGAGCCGACAGGGTATCCACTCCTTGGGAAGATGCTGGCTGATACATAACATTGTGGGATGAAACTGGTATCTCTTCCAAGTCATTCATAGCGAATGCAAGATCTTCGGAAGTAGTTATTTTAACCGCGTCTGAGCTTGCAACGGGATGAGATATCTCGCATTGCCCAACCAAATGCTCTCCATTTTCCTATGAACCCACAGCATCAGGGGCTGTCATCTTCAGAAGATGGGCAACTTGAATGGAGACCGACCAATTCAGCAGCAATGGTCACTGTGTGGTTTGTAATTATGACTGGTAATATATGTGCCTGCCATTCGAAGTTAGCAAAGACAGAAAACGTTCGAAGAGCTCCCTACCTGACTATTGGTGATGGAAGAAAAAAGGAATATGGCCGATGGAAGTGAGCGAAAGAAATTCTGCGCCGCTGCAATCAGATAGTTGCCTATACTAGAGTGAAAATTTCGGTAGGTTGTTCGGTGAGATTCTCAGGTGAGTGGGTCTACCTCCCGTTCCGAAAATCAAAATTCTTATGAGCTCTTTTGAGGAGCTCACTTTCGAAATAGACCAGAAAACCTGCATTTGTCTCCAGCGTTACCAACACATGAGGCTTGCGGTTTGCAACCTGAATCTTACCGCGTATAGTTTCTTTCCTGTCATTGGGAATCCCCTTCCAGAGGAAACTACGGCCCTCTACAATATCTCTCCACTCTTCGCGTGCCTCCTTGTATGAATATTTCGCGGGGAGACGATAAGCAAGTAAATTCTTGATTGCTTCCAATGGTGACGATTGGGACTCGGGGCGGGGAATCAAGCGAACAAGTCGTGAACGGATGTCACCTAGGAGAATGTCGTAAACCAGGCGGCAAGACTAGACTGCTGACACTGTATTAGGTACCTACGGAGGGCCCTCCAAGTACGCGAATAATCTCGCTCGATGAGCCACCATCGTCCGATACTGGGAGGACGAAGCAAGCATCAACAAATTCAGAACAAATGGCATTCCCGCCTGTTCCCCCGGATACAACGATGAAGGACGGTTTGCCAGGGACAAAAGATTTCGGGTTGCTCAGATTCGTTGCAGGTGGTGGTGCAACAACAGCCAGCCTTTCGACGCCAGATTCAGCGCGTTCGCGAGGCAGATCAAAGACGGAAGATCCTGGACTTTCCAGATAGCCAGACTGGCTTTCAGCGTGGAGATATTGCGGAGAATTGTTCAAGTTGTTGTGGGTGTGGGCCATCGCGTTATGGCTGGGTTGTGGGCAGGGCAAGTTGGAATATTATATAGTTTGCATATTGACTACGTGGTTGCAACGTATTGCCTATCGCACCATTGATATAATGAATTTGATCTCCGAGCCTGCCGTCATGGTCTTGACCTAGTTACTGCAACTTTGCGGCGAACATGAGGCAAACTTAACTTTACTTCATTCCCAACTCAAGATAAATATTATGAAGAAAAATTTCCTCGCTTTGCCAGGCATATATTACCTCCATTTTCTATACATCGAGCCTCGTAAGTGTCTCTGCTAAATAAAGTTCCACTCTGGTTGTCTGATTCGCAATGGGACTCTGGCCTCAATGGTCAGTGGCCAGCATCATTCCTTTTTTCATGATATGGGGTTGGCCAGGTGCAGAATGGTGCTACCAACAACTGCTTCCAAAGCATCAGCAAGTACCGCCTGAAGTCTTCCAACCTCGCGCAGAAATGGCCATGTGGCAACTGGCGAACTGTTTGTCTTTTCCTGCGCAAGTGATATAACATCGTTGACGAGCAAATTCAACCGCTTGGACCTGAAAGGCTCGCTGCTTTTGGGATTAATTTCGCTGTTCGTCTATCGAGCGATCAGGGATGCAGTTCCAGGCGACCCAGTGGCTCAAGAACGGATCATTGGCGCGGTGCTCCTAGCACTTGGGTTGGGAGATGTGAGTGACGTTCAAAAGCCTTCCCTGAGTAACTGCCCTCGGGATTTCACTTTAGTCTGCCTGTCTAATCTATTGGGTGACAGGTACTACAGTGAGTCAGAAGTCCTGGGTACTGACTTCAACATCTGACCAAAGCACCCAGCCTTCTACTTTCCTTCCACATCCTTCCTGAACATATGAAGTGGGCGCCTTTCGCTTGGGACGGAATGGCGCATGGCAACATCACCGTTGTCTTTGTATTATTCAGCATGCGGTATGAGTAACTTTGAATCCTTCCAAGATAAAGCAGACATATTCTGAACCTATTTAACAGAGTGGCATGGGTGTCGGGAGTTGGGAGGAAAAGGTACTGGTACGGCCGTGACAATTATTCTACTACAAAGATGGCTTAAATATTGCCATTCAAGTATGTAAGTTGTAGATCGTTTGCGAGGCCTGCCTAGTAGACCATTTATTTAGGGCAGAGTCAACACCGAAGTACCGGAGTCGAGCGGTACTATTAGGGGAACATGGGGACCGGACGTCAAACTTAGAAAGGTAACATGAATATCGGTGTCGAGGGTTCCAGACCTAGATATAAGTACCTCTGTCTTGACGTTTAAACTGATCCAAATTAAGAGCAAGTTTAGGTAAGTTGAGAACTTGAAGAGATGCAGATATGTCGGAAGTTGCTTGCTACTTTGACTGCAAAAATCCGAGCGTGTATACCTGTCCCCAGTAGGAATAGATCGAGGACCCAAACACCCCTAGATGCCCCGGCTAAGGCTTAGAATATTTCCTCGATGTCACTTGGTTGCTACCTCATGCACCCGTTCAACCAGAGACTAGTCCCCGTCTTGGGCCTGATTATAAGACTAACTATAGATATATTTGAGAACGACGACAAAAGCATCAGTCATGACGGATGCGACGGATCATCCGGCAACGAGCTCAGGGAATAAAGCTACCAGTAGGCGGTCTAGTATGAAAACCCAGAGTCTTGTATTACATTCTGCTTCGTTAAGAGGATCGAGCGCTGTATTCAGAGTTGCTGTAGGGTCCGAACCAAGGATCAGCGGGAGAATATGGGCTAGCGACCTTGCGGTTAGTAGCATGCAACGAAATTCAGTAGGGGGTGGTGCTTACAGAAACCGCCCTTTGGTCTCCACTTGAGGAGCCTTGAACGGAGTTCAGCTTGCTCTTCCACTGTCGGTTCTACAGGCGAAGGTCCAGGATACCCGTTAGGGAAAAGGGTGCGTTTAGTGAGCTTCGCTATGTTTAATATAAAACCCGGTGATAGAAAACGAGTTAATAGGTGAGCGCAGAGCTTGTCCAAAAAGTTTGCCATCGAATATGACAGCATAGCTAACGTCGTTTCGAAAAGTGTCGACGACAAACGGTCTTGAGCACAGGTTATTTCCGAAATCATACGGATTGGAGGCCCCAATAAATGGTCACCATGCTCGAATGACTGTGTCGGACGTTGAAGAGAGTCAGGGAACAAAGAGATTGTAGATGTTGTGGAGGTAGAACGAGAGTTTGCGAGCGATGGTGGTAAATCGAGAGGAGGTACAACATTGTCTGCATCGACTCGTGTTGAATTCGCCCTTGGACTATGGGTTGGTGTTTCATTCACCAGTTTGATAGTATGAACGGTCTGTTTATAGGAATGCAAGAGGGCGAGACATATGCCAGAGAAAGACTGCAGCGCAGAAAGTATGACGACGACGAGGGTGTGAAAAAAAGAAGCCTCTTGCGATGAAGCAGGCAAAACGGGCTGCGGCTGAACAGTGAATTAGCATCCACAAGTCCTGGAGAAATCCAATGCGCACATCATATAAATTATCTTCGTGGGAGCCGGTAAGATCGAGGATGGTTTTATGAATGAACCAGGGCTGGCTAATCTTGGGAATAACATCGTTGACGACGATCTTAACGAGAATTTCACGCAAGATACTACGCTCGATTTCTGGTTCATGGTCTCCTGCAGGTGCAGTGACCTTCAGAATGTGGTCCACGATCTGACGATAGTATTCAGGGTTGATGTTTCCGTCAGGGGACATGGCCATATGAGGCTGCATCCGACCAAAGAGATGAGGCAGCGAGGAAGAACCACCAGCAGCATACGAAGTCGATAGCTTTGAATGGGCATTGCGATAGTCAACGTAGTGCTGTGTTATGATCGTGGGCAGGTCGTGAAAGACGACCTGGGCTAGGTTGGCTGCTTTCAGCCGTTCTTCCAGGGATCGCACGACATGGACGACAATCTTGTTGATGTGGGGTAGGAACTCCTTGTCATAACGAGTAATCTTTGTCCACCACGGATTGACGTATGCCCTCAAGGCCAGCGCTATGAGGTCGTAGAGCTCTGCTGTGAGCTCCGGCGGTAACCCCTGTGTTGAAAGAAGCGGGGGTAGATCTTCATTGGAATGGGGAGGGACTAGGAGACGACGAGCAAGCGTCTGTTGAGTTGTTTTTGTTGGTGCCGACGATGCTATTGAGTGGGCCTGACGCTGCGGGGCCATTGTTGTCGATGGCGACGAGAGCAAGGACGGGATTACGTGATGCTGGGCGGTCAATATGGATTATTGAATGTCACTGTCTTTCCATGAACCGCTACGTACGGCGCAATTAATGTAAGGTCCTCGCTGTCTCCCCCGTCGACCTCTGCTCATCCATCCGTATCCCCCAGCACTGACTATCCTCGCGCTCGTCGCCCCTCCCGTTCATTGTCCTTCTCGGCGTTCATCGAGAAACGCAGAGTGCCGACGTTGCGGTGTGGGTCCAGGCACCATAGCCCAGTCATTCATTCTACCACCACGCTCCTTGTGACCAACAATGTATACTCCAACGACGGCCTATATCTATTCTCGGGATGATTCTGATGCTTCAGGATTGTCGCGTCAGAACATTACCATTATCGCGGCATGTACCAGCGCCGGCGGTCTTATCCTTTGCTATTTTCTTTATCGGACTATTCGGAATTGTCTGCGCTCTGCCAACTCAGCACCCTTTCCCCCAGTACAGCCGCCCGCTCATCGCCGCGAACAACATCTGGCACGGTTTGAACAATCCCTTTCTCGACCACAAGCTTGGTTTCAGTCCGATCCCACCGCTAATTCGTCGCTCGGGAGCAAAGTATCGTTACTCGGCAAGGAAAGCCCTTTGCTTTCACCTTGTAGTCCACCATTACCTTTGGCGATGCCCAACACTCCCCAGGCCAGTGAGCTCATATCACATGGTTCTGACCAACGTCTCCCGCTCCCCAGTCCATCTTATTGCGGAAGACCTGGCTCTTCCTCTTCCTTAACCTCGAGCGATATCAGCTGCACCTCACCACAGGTCGCCCCTCTTTCAGTCGAATCTTCCAGTCTGCCCATGCTCCGTTCCGTAACGGACCTTCACTCTATCAAGACTCTTCCTCGAAGAGCCCGTCCATTGTCGACATCTTCCATGGGAAGTTACAATACAATAAATTCCCGAACTAGCCGGCACACCTTCCGAGGACTCCCACATTCACCACATAATCAAGTTCCGATCATTCTTCCAACCCCTCTGGCCTTTTTGAACAACAGCCGGGATTCTATAGCTTCTTCTAATTGTCGGCGCCAATCTGGGTCTCACGAAAGACGAAGCGTTGCCGATGCCTGGTTGCTTGTCGACTCAAACTCTGGCCTTGGTATGTCCCTCATATGCAATATATGTTACCTGTGCAATCGCTTATAGGGTTGAAATGGATAGCACAAATTAATTCATCTATGGAACCCCTTCAGTCCGATGAATTACGAGCGCAATCTCGGAAACGACAGCGACCAGTTTCCCTTTCCTCCCTAAGATCGGTTGCGATCAGTAGCGAACAGCACACTCAGGCTGTTCCTCCGGTACCACGTCTGCCTGCCAACTGGGAAACGATGGCTAAGATTAATCGGAGCGCCAGCGACTCTCCAAGTCGGTGGGTGCCTACATATCAGACAGTTCATGAAGAGGACATGGATTGTAATAAGCGCGAAAAGAGACGAACATAACGAGATGGAGGATGGCAAGATCTAAAGATAATATTAATTGATTTATGACGTTGAATTGTAATAATAATTCAAGTTAGCTAAGTTGGTCGTTTGCCTTGTTCTCAACTTCGACCACGATGGCGACCACTGCTCATCCACCGCCAAACCCTCCCACCCTTTTCTCCTTCCCCTCCACTGACGCCCTCGTCGACTCCCTTGCCGCCTTCGTCGCCAAAGCTCAGAAGGAGTCCATCGATAAGAAGGGCAAGTTTACTGTGGCCATATCTGGCGGTTCACTCCCCAAGCTCCTTCGAGGATTGGTTGGTAATTCAGGGATTAAATGGAAGAACTGGTGAGTCTTAACCGCCCACCGGGATCGACTCTCTTAACATGTACAGGCATGTGTACTATGTTGACGAGCGCGTCGTCCCACTTGACCACCCCGATTCAAACCATCGCGCGTGCACGGAAAATCTGTTCTCGAAGGTCGACATCCCTCAGGATCATATCCATGCTCTCGATCCGTCGTTGCTAGACGATATCGAGGAGCTTGCGGATGCCTACGAGACTGAGCTCATTCGCGAATTCGCCCAGAAGGATGCAGCCCGCTTCCCCGTATTTGACCTGATTTTGCTGGGAATGGGTCCAGATGGCCACACCGCATCACTCTTTCCTGGACATTCTCTGCTGTTGGAGACAGATAGATGGGTTGCCTACCTTGAAGACTCACCAAAACCACCGCCGAAACGAATCACATTGACCTTCCCCGTCATTAATCACGCAGCGCGAATCGCCTTCGTCGCTGCTGGTGCCGAGAAAGTAGACATCCTCAGTCAAATCCTTGATCATCCCGAAACTGGGTTGCCAGCCGCCCGCGTGAAACCCGCGCACCCAGGGCATCTTTACTGGTTCTCAGATGATGCGGCAACTGCTAAGGTGGCTTATCCGAAGACTCCTTTTCAGCTGTGATATCAATCCTTTGAGACAGGAATCGCATCTTTGACTCGGATATGATGCCAGCCAGGAAGGTTTTGTGTGCGATCTTCGTTCTCCATTTGAATTCGACCTTTTTTGATTGTCTCATTTTTTCCTTGTATTCGAGATTGTCTGCAAATGCCTTTCTAAATCTTCATGTATAAATATTGGACTTGAGTTTTCGATTCGGGACGACCACGTTTAGTGCCTTATTGGTCATGATGTATCTTCTAGTCGACTTCTTAAACACAAATATATGCTTCCTGTGAGAATTTGCCGCTAAGACAATGCTGGGTTAGAACTTAAGAGCTAAATTCTCCTGTTGACGTCCATGATCAACTACCTCTTGCTGCTTTCTCGTCAAGGTACGTGGTTGCCATACGCTAGCCAGGACTGCACCTGACATAAGTATCACCCAAACGTGTTCTTGTCGTCTAGGTAAACTACGCCTTGCCAAATGGTATATTGCTCTATCGAGCATGACCAGAGCGAAGATCGTCCGCGAAGTGTCCCAGCTGGTAGTTGGGCGTCGCCCACAGATGTGCAACTTCATAGAATACAAAGGTCAGAAAATACCCTTTTATTAGTCGAGTAGGCGCTTACATTACCCAGGAAGGAAGGTGCGGAATAATTGACACTTATTGCGCCACTTTCTCTAATGTCCAATAGATTGTGTACCGACGATATGCTTCCCTTTTCTTCATCTGTGAGGTTTCGGAAGAAGACAATGAGCTGATAGTGTTGGAAATCATCCACCGCTACGTCGAGATCTTGGATAAATACTTCGAAAACGTAAGAGAACTAAATTTCTTTTTGGAGAGATTACTCATACAACCAGGTTTGTGAATTGGATATGTAGGTAACATTAAGAGGCCTTCTCCAGGGAAAAGGCTAAGTCTCTCCCGCTCGCTCTAGCATATTCAATTTTCAAAAAGCTTATGCAGTACGTGGTCTTAAATGGCATGGTACGCAGTTTACCTAGCAGCTTCTTCAAATAGTTGCTGGATGAGTTGGTTACTGCTGGGGAACTGGCCGATTCCTCATCCACCAAGGTCTTTGAAGCCGTACGCTGCATACCATGGATTGGATATGGTTTAATAACCTTTTTTACAGATTAAGACAGCAGATGCCGGTGAACAGAATGAAGTGCTGGTGGAAATGCTCAAAGAGACCTCGTTGATCTGACCGAGGAAATGTGCTGATATAGCACTGTTATCTATGTATACAGTCCCGTGTTCCGTATTGCACCATGCATAAGACAATCTCAAGATCTCACTCGTCACTGAACTGGTCTTTGAAATCAAACTTTACAGGAGAAATCCATTCAATCTAAATGGCTTCGGTTAATTCATAAGTAGTATTTCGACACAGAAAACCTACCGAGCCTCGCGTTGATGCACCAGAAATGTTACCATCGAACGCAACATATCGACGATAGTTAGTCATCATGGAAGGTTGCCTCTGGATGTGTTTCAAATCATTTGCAACTTCATCCTCGATCCTTTTTTCCTGTTCGGACTGGGTAAAGTTGGAGTACATGGAGTGAAATGCGGCTTGGCCTTGGGACAACGCGTCTGCTGGAGACAATGGCGCTCCGTAAATGTGATTGCGAAGCCAAAGTTGTCGTTGGTCATTTGGACCATAGAAAGTTTTCCGATCAGGAGGCGCCTGGAGCAACGCTATTTCTCCACGGGAAATAGCATCCAGCAGATAAGAAAGAGGAACGGAGTTGGATCTAGGAAATGCTGGTCAGGAATCCAACAATCAATAACAATGGGAACCCTTACAGTGATCCAGGACTTTGGACGCCAGAGCGGGCAGCAATGAAGCCAATAGCCGATGGAATAATATAAGCAGTCCACAATGGATGCGAATAGATCATGTTCAGTGTGCGCAATACATCGCGAGGATTCCTAAGAACAGCACTAGGGGTTAAAGTGACAACTCCTCCTACGCAGGTGTTAAAAGCGTAACAATGACATGAGAAAGTCCACATACCGCAAGGGTATATCTCACGTACGCCCCAAAAGTCAGAAGGAAGGTACGGGTCTGTCCCATACATATATATCCTCACGTACTCTGAGCTAAGGAGCCTGCCAAGGAAAAATGGCAACGCATCCAAGTTGGAAAGGGCACTCGCATGCATGAACAACATTCCGGCGCTTTCAGGTGTCGTGATCATTTTGATGCTTATTCGTTTCGTTATCTTGCCAGGACCGTCGGGTTCCCGCTTGATGCGCTGCAATATCGAAATTAACAGCAGAGTTTCTAGGTCCGCAACCTTCGAAGGAATAGAGCCTTTTGCAAAACATGTCGCCCACGTCCGAGAAGTAGACCTGAGATACTTGTGTATTTCACAGGGAAATTTCAACACGCGGAGAGCGTGATGGTAAAGTGGCCTATGTTTGATGAGTTCGTTCCAGTATGTAGGTTGTTGTGTGTTCTGAGGAGGCTCATTCATGACCCCGTGATATTCAGATGAGATGGAAAGAAAACGTCGTTCAAATAGCGGATCGGCTGGGATGACATGCAATCGAGGTTCACGTGAAATTTGATCTGGATTGAGAGTCCATGGCAAGAGCCATGCAACAAAGCAGTCACTTTTTGGATGCATGTCAGGCGGTGGAGTAAGTTGAGGCAAAGGATTCGTAGTCGAAGGATGAAGCAGCAAGTGGCCGATGAGATTATCGTCCAGATGGAGGGGAATCAGAGCGACCTAGTTAAGACGAATGCCTTTCATTCCTTACGACTTGTGACATCTGAGCATTAGACACTCACTCGTTGTTTCTTGATCATATACTTCATTATTGTCGTCCATGCCTCTGCGTTTTCGTCTGCCACCTGGCGTGCGACTTGGGCACGATATGCTGGGGATTTGGAGACACTAAGGATGGACGAGAGATCTACCAGGTCATAGAGCGCTTGAACTTGGAGTTGCTCAGAGGATCCCAATGCAATAGAAAAGCGAAATTTAGTGTCTCTGAGCTCCACTTCTTCATTGATGACAATCTTGAATTGCTCGTGCACGCCATCCCGACCGGCACAGTGTACAATGAGAGAGCCCGTCCATTTCCACTTCTTAGGACTTGAGACAGGTCAGAACCTTTACAAAGGAAGCAAATATGATAAGGTACGGACATCTTTGGTATGGTCGTGGCTCTTGAAGGTAGTGGAGCGGGTGGCAAGTCGTTTGCGTCAATCTGACTTGGACTTCAGGAGAATAAGCCATTCAGCATTTTATGAGGATCATACACATACTAAGAAGGGTATCGATCAGCCAATCTAACCAAAGATGAGATTTTAATCGCAAAGCTGGAAATAATTAAGGTTGGCGTACGATGAGGGCATTACAGTTGCCAGGAACTTGTCGGCCTCAGATATGGTCGATATCCGGGAGATCGGGTCGGCTTGCAGTCTGTTCGAATTTCTGATGGTCAAACGGAAATGTTTTTGGTATAACCGAGAGGTATACTGAAACAACATACTCAAGATCAACATTTCTGGTGATGTCAAATAAATCGTGTTCCTGGTGCTCCTCGGTAACGGAAGGTGGCGGTGAATCAGCACGGGGTACATCCTCGAAATTGACACGGGTACTAGGGGGCGACTCTATCGCATTGAGCGAAGAGTGTGTGAGGTCTTGGCGAAGTGGGGGGTTGGCGTGTGTGGGTATAGTTTTCCTGAAACCGGTAGGCATAATTGTTGAGGATCCAGTTGTCATTCGCGACAGGTTAGATGCTTTCGGTGGTGCACGAATTGAAACCGCTTCCTTTGGAGGCAGTGGGTTTAAGGCATCTTTTGCTATCCGCTGCTTAGTAGGGATACCAGTGGGCGGCGCTTTCGCTGGTTCTCCGGCGAGGTGGGCATGTGAATTGACGCGTGAAGGGGGCGGAGGAGGAAGAGAAGCAGGCTGGGCAGGAAGAGGAGGATGGGAAAGAGGAGGAATAGCAGGAGGAATAGTGGAGTGAAGTGGGGCTCTTCTAACAGGAAGTGGAGGTATCTCCGGAACATTGGGATCATGGCTATCACCATCCGCAGAAAATAAGGAATTTGGCGATTTAGGACTAGGCTGTGGGGGAAGTTGAGGCGAGTCCGATTCGACTCGTTTCTTCTGAATGAAGGCGATTCAGAACAAGTGCGGTTACCAAGGCAGAGAAAAGTTCTACCTTTCGTTTAATGCGGGGGAGGGGTGGTGGACTGGATGGCGGACTAATCGTTGCTGGGGGTATGACCGACCCTTTAGCGTACGTTTTTGCAGATGGTCGCGATGCTTTACGAGATTTCGATTCCTGCCGCAGAAAATGTTTGGAATACATGGAAGAAGTGGTATAAGATAAACAGACCTCATGAGATTCAAATTTCCGCCTTTTCGACGGTGGCTCTGAGTCTTCTGAGCCTCTGTCCGATTCATGGACCGCCTTTGGGACCTGGAGGGACCCATCGTTATAGTATCAAACGCAAAAGTTATAGGTGATAGACACACCTTCTCCTTCTTTATTTTGGGCTTCCCAATTGAGATGGACCCCGCTGGCTCTTCAATAGGCTCTACAGTTTCTTTGGCCTCCTGAATCATGATGAGAGGGTTGACTATCGATGACATCGGCTTAGACACTCGCCAGAGGTTTAGGTCCCTTTTTCTTGTTCTTGTTTTCTTTGTCCAAGCCCTTGGAGAAACGTTCTTTCTCCCTCTCTGCTTATGTCCGTCAATAAAGGAACGGGGAGTAGATGTCAAGGTAATACGCAACTAATCCAGTCGTCGGGGGGATAAACTGTGTGATCTTCGAGGTAGTCTTCGTCATCAGTGCCGACTGCCTCCCAGAAGCTACGCAACAGTCTATCGCATCCGGACCCGAGGTTTTCGACTGGCTCCCATCTGTTATGAAAGGAGATTGTTGGGTCAAGCTACACAATTTTGAATGCGATTGACTCACGTCGCTTCGTCATCAGGGTAGCCTGCCCACTGTCATATGGTATAGTGGATAAGCGGCCTGTTTTCTGTCGAGTCATAGACTAACCTTGACCAAATATTGCTACAGAAGGGAAGCTGTCATTCGCAGGCTGGACCGTGGAGGCTATTAAATGCGCACGCACCCAATCCAAGTCAGACTCCTCCGCTTCCGCCTTCTTAGATTTTCGTTTCCGTTTCTTTTGTTTGGGAGAGTCCACCGCCACGACCTTGGCAGCAAGAATAACCTCTGACAAAAGACTGAGCAACTTGCACCAGTGCTTAGTACACGGCCTGCACGCACCGACTGCGAAAACCTCTCCAACCTCTTCTTTCTTGCCTTTGGGCATTGCCAGACAGATGAAGATGCTGGCCGAAATGACAACGCCCACGATTGAACACTAGCTGTCGTGATCAGTGAGCGGCGAAGAAGTGGCCAAAAATGGCAGCGACCAAGAATCACAACACTTAGGCGCGTACACACTCAGTGACGTAATGGTCAACACGGAATCTTCAATGAATCTAGTCAGAAACTAAATTAATTGTGCGTATACGAAGCCAAGCTTCCAGAACCTATCACTACAGAGCCGTATGTGGAAGATACAAATGCAGGAGAAACCAACATCATGAAATGAAGAGAGATCAACAGTTGCAACCGTAATTCTGAGAATTTTCAGAATCCAATTGGATGGGGTCAGGGTAGTCAACGTAACTGTAGACACCAAACTCAGTGTAGTTCCTATAAATGTCGTCTAATACTTACAGTTGCTCTTCTGCCTCTTGTTGAAGGGCATTCTTCGCTACCGTCTGGAATGCCTGTTCGACATTGATGGCTTCCTTGGCCGATGTCTCAAAGTACGGGATGTTGCCTTTTGACTGACACCAAGCCATTGCTCGCTTCTGGGACACCTAAAGCGTGTAAGAGTCAGCGTTGATTGCATTGTAAGTGGACATGACATACCTGGCGCTTTCCTTCCTCCACGTCAATCTTATTTCCCAACACCACAAATGGGAAGTTCTCGGGATCGTGGGGACTTGCTTGAATCAGGAATTCGTCGCGCCAGCTATCCAGGGTCTCAAAGGATTTGGCACTGTTAACGTCATAGACCAACACGCAGCAATCTGCACCGCGGTAAAAAGCGACACCTAACGACTGGAATCGTTCTTGGCCAGCGGTATCCCAAAGCTAAGGAACTATCTCTCAGAGCTAAGAATGCTGATAAATGGCCCAATTACTTACTTGCATTGTCACTAGCCGATCGTCCACCATAACTTCCTTGGTCAAACTACATTGGTAGCGACTTCTGAGTTACTTCTTCAGAATGAAACACGCAGAGTAAACATACAAATCCGCGCCAATGGTTGCCTTGTACTGATTGCTGAATCGCTTATTTACATATTGATTCATCAGTGAAGTCTTGCCGACTCTAGAGATTGCGTTCTTGAGCAACATTGGCGTGAATAACGGACTTGCGCCACGAACCCACTGTCGCCTAATATGATAACCTAAACTGAACGTCAATATGCTAACAGAGGGAGCACTACTTGTGAGCTCACCTTTAGAAGAACTCGACCCATGTTCAGAGATAACTGTGGGCACTGGCGTCAGGGGTAGATACGAGGACCTCTGGGATGGAGTGAGCGTCACAGTCAGTGCCAACGTTGCCACAACGAGCTCCGGATTTATATTCAAACTCCGATAGGCCGACATCATACTACCCACAGGACGATACATATCCTCTTGACCCAGCTGCAAAATGGCAGAACCGTCGTGGCAAGAAGTTCTGCGCCTGCGACTGGCAGAAAGAAATGAACGCGAAGCCGTATTTGCAGGAATCATCGAACAGTGTATGTTCACGTATTTGAAGAGGCATCGCGCACTGACTGGATCCAAGATCGACGACTGGCACAGCAGACCAAGCTGTTGAAAGAACGGAATGCTTCGCTATTGCGAGCTGTAAATACTGTAAAAACAAATCCCAGCAGCTCAACAGTTCTCATACCAACCACCGTCGAAGAGTGCGTCGCCATATCCAGGTCTGCCGTCCAACTGACCATTCCCTCAGGAACCCAGTCCAAGCGGCATATATATCTTCTTTGGAGTCTCAGATATCTTCTCTACGTGACGAACTGGCTACAGTTTATAAAACACAGAGCCAGAACTCTCAAAGACTTCTCTCCATGAATGAAACACTGCGTGAAAAGGAGGAGCTTGTTCGACTAGAGGGAGAGCGTTATCGAAGAGCTGCAGACGAGCTGACCTTCTTGAAAAAGAAAGTGGATCAGCATAACGAACTCATGTCCGAGAAGGATCGCACGGTTCAGGTATGCTGTTTGGGACTATCTTTCTACATCCGCTCAAGTCGTCCGGTTTTTCAGATCCTGCACGATGAAATCAGCACCCTACAGCTAGAACTGGGGCAAATCGAGGAACGCAATCAGACTCTCACACGCGATAACGCCAAGCTGCTTCAGCGATGGCTTGATGCAAAACAAGCCGAGGCAAATCAGCTCAACGAGGCAAACCAATTCTATGAAGAAATGCGCTCGCGGTCGGGAAACGGGCACCGTCTCCAGACAACGGAGAATGGTTGATTGTCGACGGTGACGATGAGTCTCAAGATGTCTAGTTTATACCTCACTAATTATATATCTGTTGTAATCACAACATATCAGGGTGAATATATCTTTCACAGAGAAAGCGGATAACAAGCTGTAGTATGGGAAAATCAGACTCATACAAAATAAAATTGAGGGAAGAGTTATAAGGAAACTTCAGAACGGAAACGAAGCAAAGAAACGTGGCGCTATTAAGAGGCGACAGTGGTTGTTGTTAAAGAATGACTTGCAGCCTGACGGCCTGAAAGGCAAAAACGAAGCATTACACAAAGGTTCATGGAAACTCTAGCTCCACATAATTTTACGCAGGACCTTGTTGCATTTGGGCATCGCCTTGTTGTCCAGCGGCTTGTTGACCATAATAACCTTTTAACGGACAGGTCAAACCCGGTGGGAAAAAGAAGCAGACATGGACTTACCGCCCCAATAGTTGGAGTAATAACTGCTAGGATCGGCTCCTCCCCACTGAGCTTGTCCGGGTTGACCTGCGACAGCAGCGTTTGGATCTGCAGCACCAGTTTGAGCACTTCCAGTAAGACCTAAACCGGTAGCAGCGTTGGCTTGGGGCATACCAGGTGAAGCAGGTCCGCCGGTACCTGGAGCGCCTGCGGCTTGTGCAGGGAAGCCGGCGAAACCAGGGAAACCATATTGACCGTAGGTGTTGGGTTGAGGCATACCATACATTGCCTAGGGGGTAGATAGAATATTAATGCCGCGATACTGCGAGCGGAAACGTCATACCATATTGCCGTAAGGTGCCGCTGTTGGACTAACTGGAGCACCGCCCGCCGTTGCGGTCCCTCCATCAGCTCGATCTTTGCCCCAGCTACATTTGATAGGCCGTCCGTGCACCATTTGACCTTGCAATTGGACAATTGCTTGAGCCGCGTGTTCATGGGTGTCGAGCTTGACGAAGGCGAATCCACGATCGGCTTGCATCCGGATCTCCGATAAATAGCCAATTGACTGGAATAGAGGGATAAGGTCGGCTTGAGTACAATAGGGCACGAGATTTCCAACATAGACGGTCGTGTTGTACGGAGCTGTCTGGCCTACAACTTGGTCATAAGACAATGGGCCACCTTGGAAGTTGATGGGGGCCGGAGCTCCGCCGCCAACGGAAGAACGAGCAGCAGGCGCAGAGGGCGCACCACCTTGAGTCTTTTGATTGGCCCAGTTGACACGGATAGCGCGAGAACCCAACCACTCTCCGTTCATGGTGGCGATGGCTTGCTCCGCATCGGTTTTATCGCGGAACGCGAGGAATCCGTACCCACGGGACTTCCCTGAGTTCATGTCCCACATTACGCGGGCGTCAGACAAAGTTCCGAAAGCACTGAAGGCCTTGCCCAAAACTTCGTCGTTGACTTCAGGGCTGAGATCACCAACGAAAACATGGTAATGGCCAGAGGTGTCTTCCTTGTTCTGCTGTCCTTGGTAAGCCCAGTTTACTCGGATCTCCGTATCGAAGATTTTACGCCCGTTGAGGGTCTGGAGGGCAGTCTCTGCGGCGCGCATGTCCATATACTCAACGAAGCCATAATTGAGTCCTCCATGTTGATAATTACGGTCCGGGATAATTTTGACGTGTTGCACAGGTCCAGCAACAGCGAAAATCTCTGTCAACATGTACTCTGTCACTCGAGGACTCAAGTTGCCGACGTAGAGATGAGCGCGTCGCTGATCGAATGGGAGGCCGGTAAATCATGTTGTGATAAAGCGAAGATTTCAACGAGATCGATAATAGTCGATGTGAGCATGATTGACCTTGACGTTGGAGGACAACATACCGGAGCCTCAGCCACACTTCCCATGCCCATTGGATTCATGATTCAGAAGATGAATGAAGATGAAACCTGTGAACTGGTGAGCCCGCTGGGTGCGACGAAGGATAAAAAACCGTACAAAAGACAGAAATAAGAGGAGGAAGTATAGGTTATATAACTTGAAGTCCGAGACGATGAGATAGAAAGAGGAGGACAAAGAAAAAAGGAAATATACGCTCAGAGAGCCAGGCACAGTGACGGTCAACAGCAAACCAAGGGATGGACTTCCGTGGGAGAATTTTAGTCATATTATAATCATTATTTTCTCTAACAGAAATTAATTCATCTCCGCTATCTACTCGCAGGCACATTCAACAGCACATTGGATCCGTCGCCACCACTCGGGATGTAGGTCACATTCGGATTACCCGCAAGCGATGTTACAATCGCCTTGCTGGCCTCAATCTTGCGCAGCGCAACGAATCCTTCCCCTGCCTTATCCAATGCTTTCGAGATCGTCTGCGCAGCCTCGGCTTCTCCCTCTGCGCGGATAACCGCCGCTTGTCGTTCTTGTTCCGCCTAGTGAACTAAATCAGCTTCCATGGACTGAGCAACTAGACCAATTTTCTGACCTTTTCGACGATGAACTTGGCGCGCTCGGCGTCTTGTTGTGCTATTTGCTTGGCTTCAACAGCTTGAGTGAATTCCTACGTCCCACTAACGTCAGCGGACTTGGAAATACTACGTAAGAACCACATACCTTTCCGAAGGTGAGGTGGGTAATGGAAACGTCCTCAAGCTTGATGTTGAACTCCCCTGCACGGTTCAATAAGTCGCTACGAATTCGGGAAGAGACCTGCGGTCAAGAATCAGGACCTGGGAGAGGACATGCGCAATAGCCGACGTACTACTTCCCGCTGCGTAATAAGCTCTGCAGCATCAAATTGCGCCACGATACTCTTTAGTACTTCGTTTCCAATAGACGGCAGCACCCTCTCATCATAGTCCAGGCCGAGGCTTTGATAAATTTTTGGAAGGTGCTCAACGTCAGGCCGCGACAGTACACGAAGAGTGATGGAGACCATTTGCAAGTCTTTTGAGCCAGTGGTGGTAGAAATGTTCTGTTTCTTATACCTAAGCAAAATCCGAAAGGATATTGTTTCCATACACGAAGGCTCACCCTTGGTTTGATGCGACAGTCGTAGAGAATGGCACGTTGCAGCCAAGGGACCAAAAAGTGAGTCCCCTCCCCTGTCGCCTAGATAAATGTCAGGAGAGGTTCTGTTGCCCCAATGAACTGAACGGACAGTATCTTTCACACCCGAGAAACGGTCAAACATCACAGCTCGATACCCTCCTGGGACATCGTATAAACTGGCACTGACGGTGGCAGCAGCAATACCCAATGGTACTATTCAACGGAAGTCAGAAATAAGGCATTGAGCAGATACAGAACGACTTGCCCACAAGCCGACTAGCATGTTGTAAAAAAGCCATCTTGAACCTGGTTGCCTCAAACGTCAGAGGGCCAGAAGGTTAAGGGCGGTTAATACACATTAGTAAACAGTGACTTTGTGCCAAGCGTGCGACTCTTGCATGTGCCGAGTCAGCGCGTTAAACGGCAGTCACGGCCTTCAGGCCGTCCGCGTCAGGACATACGGCTGCTATCATAGTATATGTACTCCTCCTATGCTAAATCTACATCCCCACGCCTCTCTCCGTCCATCCTAGCAGAATGGCTCCCAAACTGCATCGCCCTCTTTTTCCTATTGCTCGCCTCAACAAGGCCCAGCTTTCTGGATACAAGCCGAAGCAATGTCTTATCTCCTTTTCCTATTTCCATCCTGGGATCTAGTTTCAGTTGCACAGGTAACTGAGCCAAGAATGATACAACATCCAATGAAAGGAACGGATGCCGTGTCTCTTTTCCATGGGTTGAGACGATTCGATCATCTCTCCCTAAGTTTCGCTTAGGTATGCGATCAATTTCTAGCTGTAACTAGAAGGAAATGAGCGGTTTTTGTTGCATAAACACAAGCACACCTACCTCTTCTATAACACCCTGCCATCCACTGGTGTTGTAGGCCGTGCGATGTCGACCGTACCCACCTAGTAGTTCATCAGAACCCAGGCCGCTTAAAACCACCTTTGCCGGGCTTGTATAAGGGTTGAGAGGCGAGGAAGAACAAGGTTCCTCCCGAACACCACCACGACCTCTTGATGCAAAGTATAGTGCAAAAGCAAGGCTCTGTCATATGTCTTGAGATTGAACATCGCCGAAATGAAGAGATAGTCCCGCACCAAATCCATTACAGTTCGAGATGGAATCATTAACGTCTGTAAAAAGCCTTTAGCATTTTGCGACTCCTGCGTTTGCCATTAGACAGTCTCGATCCATTAGTGCGGTAAGGGTTAATTACTTCATATGGCACGTTTATTTCGACCTAAACCAACAACCAATTAGACTTTCCCGACCCATTAAATCAGAAGAGACCTACAAAATTCCATTGTCTTCCAGGGCAAAGCCTACGCAACTCTTCTAACTCTTGCAACCCTGTCTTTCGGTCTGGCACGGTATACGAAGCCTTTACCTCAAGGGGTGTATTCTGCAGAGCCTGCCAGCCCTTCTTTTTGTGTTTTTTGGGTGATCCTCCAAGATTTCCTCCGTGTGCTATTCGAATTTTCCGAGGATTCTCAAATGCAACGTTTAACAAGTCGATAGGTTCATCCAGCGGAACATGCCTGCACCGAGGTTAGCTCCTTTTACTACTAACTTGAATAAATAGACCACTGACCGATTGGCGAGGTATGTTATGACAGTTGAATCGATCCCTCCACTGAAAAGCACGGAAAGCCTCGCAGACCCCGGGGAGGCAGCCCTGCTGACGATTAACTGATTTCCGCCAGTTGAACTTGAACAAACCGTGCACATACGAGTTTTGCGGTATATTTTTCACTCTCAGTGCTACACTTCTATCCAATATCTCGAGGAACCTGTCGACCGGATCCACCAAATGGTCAGGGATGACATCCAGGCTGCTAAGCATGGGTACATCTCGTGGTGGTAAAGAATCATTGACTTTGCAAGGATGGGCCTAGTTCAAATTGTTAGTAGGATGCTGCATCTCTGCGAATAATGATCTTACGAATGGGAGTCCAGACAACGCTTCCGACGGCTGGCGATTTATCTCGAAGATGCTGTCATTGAAGTTGGTCCAACACTAATGGATTTCAGTGGGTTGATGTGGAATGTGAAAAGGCAGAACTGACTTCTGTGGCAACAAGACGGGAGAGTTCTATGCAATAAATGAAATCGGTGGGGACCTCCTCAAATTCAAGGTAGGTGCTAGAACCGGATGACACAGAAGAAAGGAGAAGGCAAGGAAGGTCCACAGATGGCTTATGAATTAGCAGCGACCGTCGACCGAGAGGGTCTCTAGCAAAGAACAATCGCTGAGTTGCTGACTTGTCAAAGGCATCGATTAGTAAATACGACCACAGGCATTCGAAGACGATCAGACTGACATGATAGTATGCAAGAGCATATCTGTGCCAACGCAAGGCATAACCTCTGGAGACAAAAAATATGCACTAATCCACTTACGGCCCTTCAATCTGTCCCAAGAGATCACGAATTTGCATAGGGGTTTCTAACAGGGACAGCTTTTCCATGAGTCCTACCCCGTCATTTTCACCTGGATCGATCTCGTTTCTTTTCATTTAAGTGCTGCCGCACAAGGATAACAGCGTCCTACCTTTAAACCATCAAAAATCTATATGGAGTATTAATTCAGAACACAGATAATCCAGACCGTAAGATTCTCCATACCTCACCGTTCCAACAAAGTATGTTTCCATTACTTTGATGTGGTTGCTGAACGGGAGCATCGCCTCGAAGGCGCAATTCGGAGGCGTAAAAGTTTCCAATAAGACCACCAGTAGCCTTAAATATATCACCATTGGCTCTTGTATGAAAGGACTCTTCCTTTAGTTTCACTACTATGTTCTGCTGGTAGTCGGGCCCTGTGTTCGTTGTTCGATGATTGAGAGCAATGTTGAATCACGATGCATTTTTTAATCACCTCGATAGGAGTTGTACCGGCGAAGATCGTCACACAAAGTTGTGAAAGTCAAAGCATTGAGCTTTCCACAGCCCTCCTGCACTTGCTCGTGCAAGCACACAAAGATTCCACACATCCAGGTAAGTTCTTGGTTGTGAACTGAGTTCGTCTGGGCGGTAGGTTAATGCACAAACTGCACCGACTGATGCTACTCGGTGGTCCCGGGTCAACACTTAACGGTCCGAGCGGATATGAATTCCGAACACAGATTATCTCCTTCCACCATTACTATTTGCTCTGGCATCTCCATTTCCTCCTGGTCATCGTCTCGTCCTTCCAGATCCACTTGTTCCATTCAGACCGAGATCCCTCATCCAGAGCTGAGCTCACCCATCCCGTCAAAGGTACCAATTTCGCTCTATTGGGGTACAGGAAGGGAATGAAGAAAGATGTAGGTACACTATTATTTATACATAGATTTGCAACTGTTACTGATTCTCCACCAAGGTATATCCCTGAGGATAGATGTTGACGACGACATTCCCACAGACGGTTAGGTGTTATAAGTTGATGCCGAAACGTTGCCACCTCGTCCCGTCCAGTTAACATCTAGGATGGCACCGTTAGTCAAAGTCCGTATTGACATGCTTGACAACTTACGGATATCTTCTCCCGCCTTGAACCTGTCATTTTCTTTTCCAGGGAGGACGCGGAAGGTGTGTGCTCCAAAGTAATCGCGCTTGAAGGGTCCATCGGTTAGCACTGGTTCGTATTTACTTTCAAATACAACGTACCTGACCCTGCAGAAGGTTTGCGGGCACGATTTCGCTCCTGTAGCCGTCAAAGAAGGCAAGAGCAGTGCTGAATGCTGGGGTAGGAATTCCCCAGAGAACGGCTTGGGCAATGATACGCCTCCAACCCGCCTGGGCGGTATGGACGGCTAGAAATCCTGTGTCAGATCAAGCCTGGGTTTCGTGAGAACAGCACAAACCCTTGTTGAAGAAGTCGTCGAAGAGTAAGGATTCCAAGTCCGGTTTCTTCTCGTAGGCCGCCGTGATGTCACCCAAGAATACGCTCTGGCAACGACAGCATTAATATGGTTATCCACCTGTTTTTCTTCCACAAACCTTAATAATGCAGCCGCCACGCCACATCCTGGCAATTCCAGCGTAGTTCAAATTCCAGCCAACCTACGTTACGTTAAAAGGAAGAACCTCAATGTATTTCCCGTCCCGCGTACCTCTTTAGCTGTTTCTCGCATCAGCATGAAACCCTGGGTGTAGGAAATGATTTTCGACGCATAGAGAGCTTGTTCAAGGTCATCGATGAACATTTGCTTGTCGCCACGGAAGGGTTCCTTAGCGGGACCAGCAATGACCTTACTAGCGCGCACACGTTCATCCTTGATGGCGGAGAGGCATCGAGCGAAAACAGCTTCGCCGATGAGGGTTACTGAATTTCGGGTAAGAAGGAAATCAAATTATATGAATAGATACTACTAACCAGGAGTTCCAGCATCGAGGGCAGCAATAGCAGTCCACTTGCCCGTCCCCTTCTGGCCAGCTTTATCGAGGATTTTGTTGATGACAGGTTCGCCGTCATCATCCTTGAACTTGAGAATATTGGCAGTGATGTCAATCAAGAAGGAGTCCAAGACGCCCTTGTTCCACTTCAAGAAGATATCGGCAATTTCATCTTCAGGTAGACCAAGACCGCGTTTAAGGATATCGTAGGCTTCAGCGATCAGTTGCATGTCACCGTACTCGATACCTGAGCCAATAGTTAATCGTGTGCTAAGTCGATCGGGGTGGTGCACGAACCGTTGTGCACCATCTTGACATAGTGCCCAGAACCCGTCTCACCGACCCAGTCGCAGCAGGGTTCGCCGTTGACCTGGGCTGCTGTCTTTTGGAAGATGTCCTTGATAGCAGGCCAAGCGTCTGTTGATCCACCAGGCATGAGAGAGGGGCCATACCGAGCACCTTCCTCGCCGCCAGATACACCAGATCCAACAAAGAGGAGACCCTTGGATTCCAATTCTTCTGTGCGTCGGATGGAGTCAGGGTAGTGAGAATTACCACCGTCGATAATAATATCACCGGGCTCGAGGTACGGCTCCAGTTGCTCGATGAAGTTATCGACGGCTGAGCCTGCCTTGACAAGAAGAATAATCTTGCGAGGGCGCTTAAGTTTTGAAACAAGTTCTTCTATAGAGTGAGCCCCCTGGATCTTAGTTCCTAAGGTCGGAGAATCTCGTCAGAGATATGGATCCGATATGAATGTCAGCCGCATACCCTTTGCCTCGTTGGCCAAGAAATGATCGACCTTGCTTGTTGTACGATTATAAGCTACGACATTGAAGCCTTTATCGTTCATATTCAAGATAAGGTTTTGGCCCTGGATGAGGGTGTTAGATCGAAGACGGTAAGATAGATGAGATGAAATACCATGACAGCCAGGCCGATGAGGCCAATGTCTCCACTGGCGAAGGTAAGATATGTTCAGATGATGGAGGAAGAAGACGTACGTTGGTTGCGACATTGCTTCCAGTGGTTGGATAGTGGTGGTTGGTGGAAGAAAAGAGATGGACTGGAGTAAAAGGACGAGGTAAGGGTCACGCACGATCATCTAATCGATCCAGTGCATTGTCAGCGTCGGCCGTGGATGAAATGCATCGGATGTCGTAATTATTTAATTATTTATCCACTTATCCTTTGCTAATCGCCCCATCCCCAACTTGTTTCTCCAAGGTTTCTCCCAACAATATGGTCAAGTCTGCCGCCCAGAGCCCCTCCATCAAGCCTCCAATACATCCGATTCTCTCAAAGGCCTCCCCAGATACCGTAATTTGCGATGGCTGGCTCCTCAAGAAGCGGAGGAAGAAGATGCAAGGTGCTCATCAGCTTCCCCGGTCCCTCAAGCTACAGCTGATGTCCTACCCCAGGGTTTGCTCGTCGATACTTCACCTTGCATCACTCTGGAGTTCTCTCCTATTCCTTCGGCCCTGGACAGCCCGTTCGTGACCAAGTTTCTCTCTACAATGCTGCCATCTCTACCGCTCCGGGAAGAAAGGACATCCATGTCGATTCCAGCGTCGCGACGTTCCATATTAAATGTTTGAGTACGCAAGATTTTGAGATGTGGATGTCAGCCTTTAGGTCAAACGTCCTGATAAACATATCCATATCCTTGATCTAATTCAAGGGTTATCGCAGAAAGTTCATTTCAAGCGGTACGGAGGCCAGGAGATCAGCAAGCATACGCATCGCTACTACTCGTCAGGGTAGCATTCAGCTCAGTCGGGCTGGTGACATTGTCGAGGAGATGGCAGCGGTACTGTTCACGCTTCTCGTGAAGACCTCATGTTAACCGTTGTCCAGACCATTCAAACGTTAGACGAAGCGTGCTCCGCCCTCCTGGAACAACTGGAAGCACCAACGGTGACAAGAGACTCTAGCATCAGTAGCAGCCGCCGGACAGACAGAGACAAGTACAAGGAAAAGTTCGTCCTGTTTAAGAAGCGTAAGAAGTCATTGCTTAATTACTAGCTGTCGCCGAGTCGTCTGACTCGAGATTTATAGCACATCACGCCGGGGAGACATCTAGCATCCCTACCGCAGATGTTCATAATACAACTCTGCATTCGCAAATTCGGGAAGCACTTTCTCAACTGAGAAACCAGCACGCTTCCCTTTCTAGGATGTATCAAACTCCTACCTCACCGTCACAGCTTCGCATGCCTCCCGTCCTGGATGCGGAGGAAGACCTTCCCGCTGTCATTTCCCCCAGATTGCCCGGTGGTAGACATGCCCACGGACTGTCCAGGGTTTCTATCGCACCATCCTCTCGTAGCGAGAGTATACATGAGTGGTACGATGCCCTAGATGATGGTCCCGAAGAATATATCATGGACGAATATCCTCCTGCTGGTGAACACTCAGAGCAACAACCAAGCCAAGTTGGGACCGATGCCCAAAGCATTGAGCAACAAGATGGCAGCAGCATTGACACGGATATAGGAGAAGAACATCTACCAAGCGCAAACATGAGCAACGTGAAGGTCGTTTACAGAACCCGTCTTCCTGTTCCCGCTCCCGAGGATGAAGGCAGTCTATTCACCATACTTAAGCGGAACGTCGGCAAGGTCAGTCCTAAAAGTACTAGAAAGTATGCCTTTGACAACAAGCACTATCGACTTGTAGGATCTCTCAACTATAACTTTCCCTGTAACATTCAACGAGCCATTAACCCTGCTTCAACGGTCCGCCGAAGAGCTTGAATATTGGGACCTGTTGAATCAAGCTGCCGAGACCGACGATCCTGTGGCCCGTATTGGATATGTGGCTTCTTTCGCTGTGTCGGGATATGCCCATACCCGTCACAGGTCAGGAAGGAAAGGCTTGTGAGTAGTTCTTACTTGTGTCCTGTGCGCACTGATACACATGTTGGTTCAGCAATCCTATGCTGGGCGAAACATTTGAAGACGTCAGGATGAAATTTGTTGCCGAGAAAGTCCGACATAACCCTCTTGAAATCGCATACCACGCCGAGGGTAAAAACTGGGAGCTTACCGGTCTCTCTGCGGGGAGGACGAAGTTCTGGGGTACGTTCGGTCAACATCTGTTGAACCAATCAGTAATAGGTTATAGGGAAGAGTTTGGAAGTTATACCAAGCGGATTTACGCGAGTTTGCATTGGATCAGACGTTTATGTCTGGTAGGTGCTCATTTCCTGCCGCACGATGTTCTCTGATCCAGTTTCAGGAGAAAACCGTCTTCCTTCATTCGAAACCTGATGGTTGGCACCAAGTATTTTGAACACACCGGTCAAATGGCTATCGACAACACCACCACGGGCATGCGTTGCGTTTTGGATTTCAAGCAGAATGGCTACTGGGGTCCCACGAACGTCGTTTCGGGCACGATACATTCCTCCGATGGAAAGCTGCTAAGCAAATTAGAAGGGAAATGGGATGATCAAATGGCTTTGACTCTTGATGGTGACCACTTCCATGTGCTTTGGAGATGTTCGGCTTTTCCGAAAAATACCCTGCAGTATTACGGGTTCACTTCCTTCGGGATCACTCTGAACGAGATCACCAAGGACATTGCTGACAAGCTGCCTTGTACCGACTCACGCCTTCGACCAGACGTCCGTGCCTTGGAAGATGGTGACCTTGACACTGCAGAAGCTGAAAAAATTAGGATTGAAGAATGGCAGAGGGAGCGAAGGCGACGGGGTGAAGATGCCCAGCCGAAGTGGTTCAAACCGGTTGGGGATGAATGGGACTATGCCGGGGGTTATTGGGAAGCTCGTTCTCGGTGTTGGAAGACTGAATTTATTCGAAGTCTATGGTGAAGGTGGCATTTGACGCGGTGTTCACTGTACCTCAATATTCGTTACGCGACTCGTTGTCAGTACTCAAGCCAAGCGTTTTAGTGTTTACCATATGGGAAACCCGAGACTCGGAGTTACTGACGCTTGGTCCGGTTGTGCGTCATGTCGGCGTTTCCTTCCTTCATCTAGCATGACACTAGTCTCTACTAGGTCCTAATGAAGGAGGCGGGGAGAAACTTAACGCGAGAATCAAGAATTCCGCTGGACCTTTTGGGGCGGTAACTTGGCCGAGTAAATCTTGTCGAAACATGTAGTAAATCAGGCAAGTCAAGTCTAACCCTTAGTGGTGCTACTGGCATCGCGATCTGCATCCTTTTGCCCGCCATTTATCCGACCTATCATTTGACGCATGCCAATGCATATTCTCGGCATCCGAAGATTCGTCTGGAGAACAGCAGTATCCTTCCAATTCAATGCTTTAAAAAGAGCTTTGTCCTGGTGCTCAAAAGCATCCCAGCCTACACCCCTGCTTGGCAAACAACCCAGATGCAGCCGCAGTTACTGGGCATAGTCCTTCTCTCCGTTACGCTCGTCCAGGCTCAACAGCCATTGTATGGACAATGCGGTGGTCAAGGATGGTGAGGATGCCCCGGCTTCGGCAAGCTAATGTAACTGGAACTCAGTCACCTATAGGA
Source organism: Coprinopsis strossmayeri (assembly GCA_900156845.1). NCBI lineage: Eukaryota > Fungi > Basidiomycota > Agaricomycetes > Agaricales > Psathyrellaceae > Coprinopsis > Coprinopsis strossmayeri. The sequence continues at coordinate 1,167,192 of FTPT01000068.1, read as the reverse complement.
CAGGGTCTACCACCTGTGTATCTGGTGCAGTGTGCACCAAATTGAATGATTGTCAGTTCCCGCCCCCCGAAGTTGCATCCCTTGTCTGATGTTGGCTGTAAGACTATTCTCAATGTCTTCCTGGAACAGCAACCCCGCCTGTTAGCACTAGTAGCGCTCCCCCGGTTAGCACGACACCAACTAGCACCTCTGTGTCTGCGGCTCCTCCTTCATCGACTGGACCCATTCGTACGTTGTTCAGTCGGCTTACGGCCGCCATTTGGCCTATAACTCATTGGAACTGCTAGCCAATATGTCTCCGGAATGGCAAGCCGCATGGGCCAAGGTCTGGTAGTGAACAGTTTTCATGGTCCTTCATTTACCGTATTCTTGTAGGCTCAAGCCATCCTACCCAGGCTGTCGACCACTGATAAGGTCAACCTTGCCACCGGTATATCTTGAGTTGCAGTCCCATCCTGCAAACCATCTGACCATTCTGTTGCAGGTGTTCAATGGGAGAAAGGCCCTTGTGTTGGAAACACCCCCACTATATCATCCATCAACTTCCCTGGATTCTGCCTTCAAGGTACATATGGCAATTTAAACCTGTATCGCTTTGGCTGATGGTCTGGGGCAGATGGACCGCTGGGAGTCCGTTTTGCAGATCTCGTCTCTGCATTCCCAGCGTACGACTTTCCCGTTTTTGCATCTGTGGCATGGCATTATAACCTGACCCCCCTTCAGTGCTATCAATGCTGCTGGTACTTTCAATCGAACCTTGATAAGGAGACGAGGTGAAGAACTGGGGGCTGAATTCCGTGGCAAGGGTATCCATGTTGCACTGGCACCTGCAATGTGGGTGGCTAAGCTTCCTGACGATGTTTAAATTGATGTCTATGGACCGTGGCGTAGGAATGTCCAGCGAGCTCCTGCTGGAGGACGAAATTGGGAAGGGTAAGGCTGAATTAATATATCCGACGGGTCATAAGTACATACTTCACAGATTTGGAGCTGACCCGTACCTCAATGGAGAGGGTGCCTTTGAGACAATTGTTGGGATCCAGTCTCAAGGTGTACAGGGTGAGTTTTAAGGTATCCCGAGGAGGAAGGTTTGTTTCGTTATAACGGTGTTCGAAGCTACGGCAAAGCATTACATCAACAATGACCAGGAGCACTTCCGTGAATCTAGCTCCTCCGTCGTTGACGACCGGTATGTTCCCATTATTCTCACTCCGTAAAGGCTAATCCTCTGGTTTTTAGAACGGTGATTCTCTATTCCATGTCATCTTTAAAACTGGCAACTGAACAATTGCGATAGCAACACGAAATCTACGCATTGCCGGTATGTCTCTTGATAAGGCAGTATTTGCCGATTAATAAAATAACTGTTTTCAAGTTCCTGCGCAGTGTGCAAGCCAACGTAGCAGCTTTTATGTGCAGCTATAGTGAACACTGTTTCCACTTACTAGTAATACAATTCCTTGACTGACACATCTCCTCACCGGCACACAGATCAAGGTTAGTCCTTGGACTTCTTAAATTGCGTTATCTAATAACTATTATCCTCAGTCAATGGGTCTTGGGCCTGCGAGAACGACAAAGTCTTGAACGGCCTTCTGAAAGGCGAATTTGGCTTCCCTGGCTGTATGTGCTTCATTGCTTGCTGCCAGCCCCTACTAACTGTTCACCCTTCGATCGGTTCACTAGACGTCATGTCTGGTGTGTATTGTATACTCTCGTCACAAATGTAGTTGCTCAATCCCATACGACCAGATTGGTGGGCCACTGTAAGTATTTCGCTATGGTGTTCCGTATTTGAATGAATTCAGGTTGATACGACATCCTTTAGCATTCCACGACATCCGTAAACTCCGGTCTAGATGTGAGTTGTCCTGTTGTTAAATAGATGAACTATGTTCTCAGATTTTCTACAGATGACCATGCCCGGCGATATCAGCTACAAATCCGGAACAACTTACTTTGGTTCCAACCTCGAACGAGCTATTTCATCTGGCCAAGTCTCTCAAGCTCGGATTAACGTAAGGAGTGAATTATGAACGGATCTGAACCGATTGATTTAAAGAATTGATTTAGAATATAGCCACGCGTATCTTGGCAGCTTGGTATGTATTTTGAATTCGTTATTCAAGTACGCATGGTCGGGCTGACTTGATGTACTTGGTTAGGTACCTGTTGAAGCAAGATACTGGATTCCCAGATGTGAACTTCAATTCTTGGAACAAAGACGCTCCCCCCGCCAAACATATCGATGTTCAAGGAAGCCATAAAGAGTATGACCTAGTGATCTCCTTACATAAAGCGGCTTTGTGCTGACATTGTGGTTAATAAAAGAACGATCCGCCTCATCGGTGCAGCATCCACTGTACTGCTGAAGAACGTCAATAATACTCTTCCGTTGAAGAATCCACGAACGATCGCTGTGATCGGAAATGGAGCTGGTCCAAATTCACGAGGAATCAACGGATGCACAGATCGCGGGTGCAACGACGGTGTTCTTGCGCAAGGTACTGAAAAGTGATCGCGTTTTCCGAATCATTTAACTGATTCAGCTATACAATACAGGATGGGGCAGTGGAACAACTGAATATCCATACCTTGTCAACGTATGTAACCATAACTTGCAGCTGTAAATCAATGGGGCTGACCCTTTTTAGCCTCTGGACGCAATCACGGCCCGTGCCAGAACCTATGGTGGCACAGTTTCTTCTTCACTCAGCGACACAGACTTGAGCCGGGCCCAATCAACTGCATCGGGTAAAGATATCGCCCTTGTCTTCATCACATGTAAGTCAATCGTTATACTATTATTCCGCCATCTACTTCGTGTAATGACCCTGGATGCAGCGGACTCTGGGGAGGGATACATCACTGTGGAAAACCACGCAGGCGACCGCAATGATCTCAAGGCCTGGCATGGCGGTGTAAGTCTATGCCCGATTGATTTTGCAAGGCGAGAAATTAATTTGCGTTAATTCTCAAAGGATGCTCTTGTTCAAAGAGTGGCTGAATCCAACACGAAGACTATTGTAGTTGTGAACACCGTTGGCCCGATTGAAATGGAGCCTTGGATCAATAATCCCAATGGTATATATCCTCGGATCTCCTCATGTGGTTTTGTTTGAATCATTCTTCCGTTATAGTTGTAGCAGTGGTACGTATCACCTGCATAATTCTAGTCTCTCTTTAATTTGCTTCTTAGGTTTGGGCCGGTCTTCCTGGTCAAGAAGCTGGTATAGAGAAATCATCTTCATAGGTCTATATTTGCATATACTCACGCTTCACAGGTAACAGCTTGGTGGACATACTATGGGGAGATTACAACCCAAGGCATGGTGTATATTCCGTTGGTTTCGTCTTTGATATTCATTCTGTTTGCAGTGGTCGTCTTCCATACACCGTCGGCAAGAGTGTTAACGACTATGGCACAAAGGTCCTATATACCTCCAACGTTCAAGTTCCTACAATCTCTTATACAGAAGGCCTCTTTATCGACTACCGTCATTTTGACAAGTCTAATATTGAACCAAGGTTTGAGTTTGGTTTTGGTTTGTCCTACACGACATTCTCCTACTCCGACTTGGTTGTCACCGGAACCGCTGGCGGTGTTACTTTCCCCACAGGACAAGGCTCCTCCCTTGATCCCAAGTAGGTCCAGTGGTAGAATTCAGTCGAGAAATTGTTCTCATATTGATCTTGTCCAGACTTCACGAGAAAGTCGTTACAGTAACATTCACCCTCTCGAACACCGGTTCTGTAGCCGGACACGAGGTTGGCTTTTATTTCTTTGTACTGTCTTCTCTGGTACGCTTGTGCTGATGGCATTTGTTCAGATTCCGCAACTCTATATCGGTTTACCCGCCGACACCAATTCGCCACCGAAGTCGTTGAAAGGCTTCGACTCAGTTTTCCTCCAGCCCAATCAGTCGAAGACTGTTACGATTAAGCTTTCCAGATTCGATCTTGGGATCTGGGATACTGCAGGACAACGCTGGCGAGTGCCTAGTGGAACGACGAGCATCATGGTTGGCGCTAGTAGCAGAGACATCCGCCTTAGGGGCACCGTTGTTAACTGAAGCGAAATTGTTATGTATACAGATACGAAATTGCTACATAGCTTTGATATTTGAATTTGATTTGAATGCGACACTCGCCCGTTGGATGATGCGTGGGATGATGCGATCAATTGTGATCGAGAGTGGAATCCAAAAAATTATTACATCCGTAATCTTTCCGTCTGCCATACCGTTAACGTGCTTCCCCCATGCATTGCCGGCGAGGGTTTCAGAGGGCAGGTTCCGTCATCCGACGAGGGCTTGCAACACATGCCCAGTCATTACTGGAGAAGGATTGCTCCACAATTACCCCTCCGTACGAACACCTCGTCGAGAACCTCCACCGCGTCCGAAAATACCTGAACAGGCCTCTGTCGCTTGCGGAAAAGGTTCTCTACAGCCATGTCATCGATCCCGAGCAAGCATTTGCCTCAGGGGGAAGAATTCGCGGGGAGACATACCTCCAACTTCGTCCGGAACGAGTTGCAATGCAGGATGCCTCGGCACAGTACGTTGAGTGTATTCCCCAACTGAAGTTTTACTAACAAACAAATAGAATGGCATTGTATGTTGTAAATAAAACGTTTCGTGCTAACCTTAGGACTTAATAATCATCAAGGCTGCAATTCATGAGTGCTGGACTCACTCAATCCGCTGTCCCAGCCAGCATTCACTGTGACCATCTAATCCAGGCTTCTGAGGGTGCGAGTAATGATTTGAAGGTGGGTTGCTTGCTTGCCTCGCCACCTAGGTTGCGTCTTATTTCTGCATAGCGAGCCATTGTCACAAATGAAGAAGTGTTTGAATTTCTGCAAAGCGCGGCCCAGAAGTATGGTATCGAGTTCTGGGGACCTGGTTCCGGAATTATCCACCAGATCGTTTTAGAAAATTACGCCGCGCCGGGAATACTTATGTGAGTTATCTGTCCTTGACATAGGAATAGGTATTAATTAAGTCCAATAGGCTGGGAACTGGTATGGCATCTCCATATACGTGCAGTTCACTCCAAATAACACATTGCAGATTCTCACACACCGAACGCTGGTGGTTTGGGGGGACTTGCAATCGGTGTCGGTGGTGCTGATGCAGTCGATGCCATGACGGGTACTCCTTGGGAACTCAAGGCTCCAAACATTATTGGTAGGCAGTTTTTTTTCATGTGAGATCCTCCTTAACCTCCATCCCTTCTTTAGGTATCAAATTGACTGGACAATTAAATGAGTGGGCGACCCCAAAAGATTTGATCCTCCATCTTGCAGGCAAATTGACTGTCAGGGTCAGTACACCAAATTAGGAACCACAATTATCAATTGACTATTCATAGGGAGGAACGGGCAATATTCTTGAATATTTCGGTCCAGGACTATCCAGTCAATCATGTACAGGCGCGTTTTCAGGTGCCTTCTACCTAAATAACTTTCTCAAATGGGTGTCATAGGTTTAGCAACAATCGCCAATATGGGGGCTGAGGTTGGAGCGACAACATCTACGTTCCCTTACAATTTGCGAATGCGAGATTATCTACGAGCAACTGGACGTTCAGCGGTAGCCTCTGCAGCTGGTCGAGCGGCTTCTAAAGGGTTCTTAAGTGCCGACGAAGGCGTCGAATATGACCAAGTTATTGAAGTGGTAAATCTCATCGAATATGCTTTTAGGTTTATGACTCACCCAATTATTCCTAGAACCTGAGTGAACTCGAGCCAACGATTAACGGACCATTTACACCTGACCTTGCTACTGCTATATCTAACTTTGGTGACTTTGTCAAATCTCAAGGATGGAAAGATGAATTCTCAGCTGGCCTTATCGGATCGTGTACTAACAGCTCCTACGAAGATATGGTATTTTATCTTCAGCATCTTTTGAATTCGCAGTTTTTTCATTTGACTGCTCCAGACCGCCGTTGCAGATTTAGCTCGTCAGGCTAAAGCTGCTGGCTTGAAGACTCAGGTACCTTTCCTGTGTACTCCGGGTTCCGAGCAAATCAGGGCTACTATCGAACGAGACAACATCACGTCCGCTCTGCAAGATGTCGGTGCTGTTGTCCTCGCCAATGCCTGCGGACCTTGCATTGGTCAGGTATGATATTTCTCGGTTGCCACTTCAGACGAGGCTAAACCCCCGCTAGTGGAAACGGGATGACAAGAAAGGCGAGGAAAACGGTATTAGATGCTCCTTATCTCCAATGGATAAATCTAACGCTGCACCTGCTTTCAGCCATCCTCACTAGTTTCAACCGAAATTTCAAGTCAAGGAATGACGGTAACAAGCTAACGATGAACTTCCTTGCATCTCCTGTAATCGTGACGGCAATGGCATTCTCCGGTCGTCTGTCTTTCAACCCAATGACTGATTCCATTTCTCTCCCCAACGGATCTGAGTTCAAGTTCGAACCTCCCGCGCGGCAGGATCTACCGGAAGCCGGATTCACTCCCGGAAATCAAGAATATTATCCTGCACGCAATCCTGCACCACGACCCGAGGTTCCCATCGTCATCAAGCCGGATTCACAACGACTCGAGTTGCTCGAACCATTCTCTAGCCCCTTCGGAAATCATAATCCCCGAGGTCTGGAATTGCCTGCACTGAAGGTTCTTTTGAGAGTGCGAGGGAAGTGCACAACTGACCATATCTCTGCTGCTGTAAGTGGTTGTCTATCATAAAATAGGATAATGTCTAAATATTCTCTCTTAGGGTCCCTGGTTGAAATACAAAGGACATCTGACTAATATCTCGGAGAACTTGCGTACGTCGAACAAAGCCTCTACTCCTACTTGGCTAACCTTTCTTCCTCTAGTAATTACTGTATGTTTTCATTTCTCCGACGACCTTGACCCGTTCTCACTTGCATAGGCCATCAACGATGAAGGTGGAGACATGAACGTTGCCTTTGATAAGGACACCAATACTACTGGAACGATTCCTGAAGTTGCCAAGCGCTTCAAAGTGAGGAATCAGCCATGGGCCCTAATTGTTGACGAAAACTACGGAGAGGGTAGCGCCCGTGAACATGCTGCTTTGCAACCTCGTTTCTACGGTATGTTCCTCCGGAAAGATCCTGTACGACATCTAAATTATTCGCTAGGCTGCGCAATGATTATCGCTCGTTCCTTCGCCCGGATTCATGAGACTAACCTCAAAGTACGCTTCCCATTTCTCTTCACCGGTATAGAAGTCACATAACCATTTCACCAGAAACAAGGTGTTCTCCCTCTGTGGTTTGCCGACAAAAACGACTATTCACGCATTGGAGCCGGGGATATTCTGGAGACTGTCGGACTCGCCGATCTACTCCAAGGCAAACCAGAAGCCGAATTTAAGATCAAGGTTACAAAAGCTGACGGCCAAACCTTTGAAATCCCCACCAAGCATACCATGTCGGCTGATCAACTTAAATGGTTCCGTGCAGGATCCGCACTGAATTATATTCGCTCTACGATGCACACAACATCTGATTAGTTGTGGTTAACCAATTATATATCTAGTATTAAGTTTGGATAGCTTTTTGCAATAAATGGGATATTTTTGCACCGGAGCATCTTCGCTCAAAGCTGTCATCAGCCTTTAGCCAAGTAAGCGTTTTTCTGGCCACATCTAATGCACTTGGTGGCAATCCGGCTAATTGAGCAACCTTCAACCCATGACTGTCTCTGTTGATGCCGGGACGCAACCGATACGAATACACAAAGCGGTCTGGCTATACGATAATCGTGAACACGCATAGGAATGATAAGTGATAGATATCTTACAGTTAGTTCATCCACATCAGTGCAGAAAAATCGGACATTGCTGAATATGCCATTACCATGCCACTGGTGGCCGCAACCTAGCATATCGGAAAGTTCATGGAAATGAGTAGCGAACAGACACCGGCTCCGATTTTTAGTAATGATGTGGTGAATTGCAGCAAAAGCAATTGCGAGGCCGTCCTCCATAGTGGTACCACGGCCTACTTCATCCATGATGACCTGATGTGAAGTATGTTAAGGAATATGGAGTGATTGACTAGTGCGCGAATTACATACCAAGCTCTTTGGGGTAGCTCGTTGAAGGATATCTGCAGTCTCCATCATTTCCACCATGAAGGTGCTGCGATCTCTGAAGAGGTCGTCTTTCGCTCCGATGCGAGTAAACAGTTTATCAACGATACCAATGGTTGCAGAATCAGCCGGAACGTATGAACCAATTTGAGCGAGTACAGCAATTAATGCTGCTTGACGTAGGACTGTTGACTTTCCGGCCATGTTTGGCCCTGTAATAATGTGTACGTTGGATGAGGGAGTCATGGTGATAGTGTTCGGTGTAAAGGTACGACCCGACACTAGCAGACCCATTTCGACGGAAGGGTGGCGGCCATTGGTAACATCATACATGTTACTGACATGATCTCAGCTAGTTTCTTGCAGCAATCAGACTAACTTACTTCTCCGTGATAGTCGGACTAGTAAACTTCAGTTCTCTGGCCAAAGTTGCAAACCCAAGCGATACATCCAGTTCATCTTGGACAGCTGCATTTATTTTGAGAGCGTCTTTGTACTTGAGAACCTACCAAGACACTGAGTAAAGGTAAAACCAATCCTGTTTTATAACAACCTACCTCAACTATCAATTCTGCGAAAGCTTCTTTCTCGGCGACAGCAATAGCAATTGTTGTACTGCCAATCAATCCACCTAGTTGAGACCATGGCTACAGTAGTCAGAGTCACCGAAAGTACATGCAAAATTTTAATACCTGATAGACGTAGCTTTTCGTAGAGGCGGTTTCGGATAATTTGTTAAAAGCATCATCTGCATTGAGATTTCGTTGGTCACGTTTTGCTCGAGATATATGAATATGCATTCCCTGCTGGGCAGAAGAGCGAAGGGTCAATGAAGGAGCGTCTTGACAATTTTTATCATCAATATTAGTCTAAGACATTTGTCAAGATACCTACTGTAAGAGGTCTGTAACTGGGCTTCAAGAGAGTGCTTTCGCTTCGTGAGCTCCTGCAGCATGTTGTGTAACGACGAGAGACTCGGGGAGAACCTGAATAAAAGTGAGAAAGCATTGGGCTAAGAGATAGGGTAGCACGCATACATTGGGTTAATGCTCCATTTCAGACCTTCGGGAGAAGTTTGATAATTGTCGGTGGAAGGTCGCATCCCATTATCCTCGTCTTCATCAGTTTTGCCAGGATATGATTGCGATTCTTCTGAATCTATGAGGCCGGATTGAACAAGTGCCTCTTCAATACGAGTAGCTAATGTGGACAGGTCTTTAAACCGGTTGAATAATTGTTCCATCACCTTCCATGACTCGGAAGGTTCAGCTGTCTCCAACTGGCGCTCTAGTTTCAGTCTTGCAATCAACGATGTCCAATTATCGATGGTCCTCTTGACGATGATAAGATCATCGATCGTGCCTTTACGCAGGGTAAACTTCTGAACAATGCGGCCAATGTCGCCTGCGCTTTTCAAGATTTCCCTTAGATCGACGCTTAGATGCGCATGTTCCAGGAAAAGGGAGATCAATGAATGCCAATCCCGAATCTCCGAAGGCGCTGCACTTGGAGAGCCTAGAATAAGAGAAATGTCAAAATGGGATGGAAAACGATTTTGAAAATACGCGTACAAAGGCGTCTGGACAGAAGTCGAGTTCCACCGGTTGTTACTGTCCGTTTTATGACATTTAAAAGACTGCCTTTAGTCCTGTCTTCATAGTCGGTTTCGCGCAGCTCCAAAGCTTTGATTGTATGGGCATCAATCTGCATCCGTCCACTGTCGGTTTCATGTAAAGGAGACTCGAGCGACGGTGTGTGCTCGAGCAGTGTTGAATGAAGGTAAGTCGACAACAGGGACACGGCCTCCGCTTCAATGGAGATGGAAGATATCGCAGACGTTGGCACTGCAGCAGAACGATGTTCAGAATTGTTGCTAAAGGTGTAAGAAACAGCGCGTTCTTTGAGTAAAGGTAGAGCTGGATGGCCGCCTTCCAAATTCAAGGAAGGTTCTAAGACGACTTCCTTTGGATTGATACGAGCAAGCTCGTCTTCAAGAACGCGGAAAGAGCATTCTTTAGAGTAAAATTCGCCTGTAGAGACATCTATCCAAGCCAGACCCGCTGCCAACGACACTATATCGTCGCTCGGGTTAGGCGAGTAGCACGAAATGGCTAGGAGGAAATTGTTTTCCGATGGCTCGAGGAATGTTTCGTCTATTAGAGTTCCTGGAGAGATAATGCGAGTAATTCGGCGGTCAAACTCTTTCCCGCCAAACTCTGTCGACCGAGGAAATTCTTCGCACATGGCTACAGAGAGCTTATGTTGCTGAACTAACACTTTCAGATATTTGTCAAGGTGGACTAGAGGAAAGCCACACATAGGGACCCTTGAGCCATCCCACCTCCTGCTTGTCAGTTTTATATTCAGCAAACGAGCAATCTCGCTGGCTTGGTCGAAGTAGGACTATCAAAGGATGTCAGTGGGTTCTGGGTACAAGTGAGGTGTGACACCTACTTCATAGAACGATCCTACACGGGTCAGAAGTAGACAATGAGGAAATCTCTCAAGGTTGGCCAGAATTTCCCTTGCGAGTTGCGAGCGTGATTGGGCAGCTGTTCTCAGAATGTGAGTACCCACTGCGAGGCAGCGTATGAAGCTACACACCGACTGGTTCCTGTTGAGGTTCTATCGGCGAAACCTCGTCAGAAACACTGTTTTCTGCTTGTTTTTCTGCCCGTGTGCGAGACTTGCGTGTTTTGGACTTAGGGGTAAGGAGTGTTTCGCCAGACGACGCTATGGAACTCCATGGGCCAAGAGGTGCTGCTAATTGACCATTGGGCAGTGTATAGACGTCTGGCAGGTCAGAATACTTTTTGGTTGACTTTGCGGTCGTTGGGACGCGTTTAGATGCGTTTGTAGGAAGGGTGGCACAGAATGTACGGCTGAGAAATGTGTTGGACTGTCGAATGGACGAAAGACGCGACAGCATGGAAGTCGACACGAACCAAACAGCTGCAAATGAAGCAGGTCGTGCCATGATTCGGAGTTTGAACTTGTGCCCTCCCGCTTTGCTGTCGGTTCAGTGAGTGTAAAATCGTTCAAGGATGTCGTTCGCCGGAAGACGCAGGGGAAACAAGGTCAAAAAGGGTGTCCAGTTCACTCTGATGGTCGTCGGTATGTCCTTTTGCTGTCATCCATTCTCTTTCTCGAATTTCTTATCGAACTCTCCTAATTTCAGGTGCTTCTGGCACCGGTCGCACCACTTTCGTGAATACCCTTTGCGAGTCCGAAGTCCTTCACCACAAGGTTTCAGACAACCCCGAAACCGCCCACGTCGAGGAAGGCATTAGAATCAAGCCTGTCAATGTCGGTTCGTCGCGTTACGTGTCCTTCACTATTTGCCTCTTGTTTACCATCCTGTCTTCTCTTCTCTAGAACTGGAAGAAGACGGCGTTCGCATCGCATTGACTATTGTCGACACCCCAGGTTTTGGAGACAACATCGACAACGAATTCGCGTGCGTCCATTCCTTATATGATCTAGCCCCAGCCTACATCCCAACTTTGCTGCTCAGTTTCCAGGAAATAGTGGGATACCTTGAGCGCCAATATGATGATATCCTCGCAGAAGAATCCCGTATCAAACGTAATCCCCGTTTCAGAGACAATCGAATTCATGCGTTGCTCTACTTCATTCCCCCAACTGGTCACTCGTCAGTATATTTCGCGTCGGTTACTCTATGGTGTCTCATAAAGATTTCCCTCAGTCTCCGTGAAATGGATATAGAATTAATGCGACGGCTCTCCCCTCGTGTCAATGTTATTCCCGTCATTGGCAAAGCCGATTCTCTCACCCCTAGTGAACTGAAGGGCTTCAAGAAGAGGGTATGACACTTGTTTCCGACTTCCGACTCCGATTTCTAATTCCTCTTTGAAGATCATGGAAGACATTGAATATTATGACATTCCCATCTATAACTTCCCTTACGATGTGGAAGAGGACGATGAAGAGACTATCCAAGACAACAGTGAGCTTCGGGTAAGCAACAATCGATATAATTCTCCCCTTCTCGTAGTCAATTGTCCTTTAGGCCATGCTCCCCTTTGCTGTTGTCGGATCAGAAGAAGAAATTGAAATCGACGGTCAGCCTGTCCGGGCCCGCATTTATCCTTGGGGTGTTGTCGAAGTAGACAATCCCAAGCATTCGGACTTCAGTCGACTTCGTTCTGCTCTCTTAAGGTGCGCTTAACAGCCATCATCCAATTTTCTCGAGCTGAATCGGTCGTAGTTCCCATCTTTCAGATCTCAAGTCGTTGACCCACGACCTTCTCTACGAGACGTATCGTACGGAGAAATTATCGAGAACTGTCAATCCCGACTCAGGGTTAGTGGCATTCTTCTGTCACAGCTAACCTTATCTGACACCTGGACCAACAGGGACAGTTCTTTGCTCCCCGAGGAGCTCGCTTCCCAGAGTGTTCGTCTCAAGGAGGAACAACTCCGACGGGAAGAGGAAAAGGTGACTTTACAATGCTCGCTATGTATGGGTACTCTTTACTGAAATGATATATGATTAGCTCCGCGAGATCGAGCTCAAGGTCCAACGCGAGATCAACGAAAAGAGACAGGAGCTACTCGCCAAGGAAGAAGCTCTCAGGTATGTGAATTGACATGTCTTGGCCGCTTGGCAATGTTCTAAACTTGTACAGGAACTTGGAGAGCCGTCTCGCTGCCCAAGGTTCTCAACCCGAATTCCGCGAATGATCGCTGCAAGCAACCTTGCATATTTGATTGGCATGATGAAGTCCTTCATCACAATATACCCTCTCTATTCTTTGGGAGTTGTCTATTTCAAGCCTCGCTTGTTTTCTGATGATAGCTGTTAGTTACTCCATAATGCCCACCCTCCTTGTTATATACCATTCCTTCGTTTTTAATAGTGTTCTAATTGCTCAGGAGCTTGTATGTGTGAATGTTTACGTGGTTGACAATGTGCGTCCGAACTAAGGGCGAATGCTGCTGTGAACGGAAGAAGATAATAAAAAGTAGTTACTCACGCTCCCCAAGCGTGTACTATCCACGTCTGCCCTTCATCGACGACAACGAACAGTTGAGCAGTTGGGCTGGCCTGTTGTTCTAGTTATATTGTCCGCGGAACACTGACCATTGTTTGGCATCTGCCGCCATCGCAACATCCGTCGCCCGCCTCTCCCCTGCTCACCATCATGGACACCGAGTGGGACACAAGGCCAGGGCCACATTTGAATCAGCATCGGGGGGACTGGCAAGATCCTGCGACAATCGGCCAGTTTTCAACAGCGCCTCCACAAGCGACGTACTCCTCTTTATCCCAACGCCGCCGTTCCTCTGCTGCTCATGGCCGTCCAGCAGCTCCCCCCCCGAATTTGCCTATTCCCAGCGTACCATCCTCTCCGCCATTGAAGACAGTTCTCAGCTCACAACCAGCCGCCTTGGAGGTTGTCGAGGATGGCACTTTGCAAACCACGCATGTCAATGGCCGCCCAGTGTATTCGAATACATATACACGACCAGCGCCTTCTCCAAGTCTTTCAGCGGTTGCCACCTTCTCGCAATCTCGACAAGCCTTAGTCGGACCTCCTTATTCCCATGGTCAAACCGTATCGACGTTCAACCATGATGACCTGTCCGACTCGCCCCCTCAGTCATATCTTCCCTCATCCTCCGACGTCTCTTCCTCTCCCCCCAATGTGTCCCGGCGAAGAGAACGGGAGATTCCTTCAGAAGAACTTCTGCAACCAAAGGCAGCCGAGCGTCCAGATCGCAAATCTGAGCATAAGCTTTCATCTAGACGTGCCCTCACTCGTGCCTTGGAATTAGCTCGCGAAGCCGTTCAACTCGACTCAACTAACGACAATCCTGAAGCCGCTGTAAATGCATACGCACAAAGTGTTGCTCTTCTGAGCGAAGTAATGGAGCGAGTACGACGAGGAGACGATACTACCGAGTCTCGAAGGAGGCGTCGCCGCAGTGTAGCTGCCCAAGATGATGAAATAAAGCGGCTGCAAAACATTGTAAGAACTAGGATGCTTCCTTTTTGGTTTCCACCCAACTGACAGTTCCATTAACAGCACGATACATACGCAGATCGCATGAATATCCTCAGCATTATTTATAGTATTCCAGCGGTACCGTACACTTCATCTTCTGTCTATTCTGCAGATTCCACCACGTCCAACTCCCCGACAACATCCGCTTCTCCATCTTCTGACAGTTCTCCACAAATTCCTCATCCCCATGGAACCTACCATTCCTATGAAGAGACAAGTCACGCAGAACATGAGAACCACGGTAGAGATACTATCAATACCCAGGACGTGGGGTCGATATACCTCTTGGATGAGCAAGTCCTATCGCGAACGGCAAATCCTCATACCAGTTCTGTTTCACAACATCCTTACTCCGCCCAGTATGAAATTCCTCAACCCCCTCAACCTTTGGCTTCTCAAACAAGGAGCTCGATATTACCGCGCCGAAACCTTCCACCGCCCCCTCCGCCTCCAAGTGATTCTTTGCCTCCAGCTCCCGTGCTTATCGAACCTCGCCACGATGCGGCTCATTTCCCCGGCCGTTCGGACAGCGCAAAGCGCCCACCTCCTGTCGATGTGAACAAGAGCCGTAGGTTATCAAATTCACATCTCGTCGCGTTGGAAGAAGAGAATGACGACAGTGGCTCCTACGAAATCCCATTCCGTGAAAGGTCAGCGTCTATGCTGGATCCAGCCAAGCCCATAAAGCGAGGGTCTCCTCCTTTGCCTCCTTTGCCATCGCCACCACCAGCATCGGGTAGTGCCCCTACCACTCCCAGGACAAACAGTTTCGGCAAAGTTCCGTCATCCCCTGGGCTCTCAGCAACTGTCTCTCGTCCCCGAGGTTCTTCACAGCTAACAACACGATCTGAGTTAGCAGGACAATCCTACGGTCATTCTGTCCATAGTAACGTGTCTCAAGGGACTCCCGTTCAACGTCGCACGAAGACCCCCGTACCTCCAAGCACGCGGTCTGCTTCTCCGGCCGAGTCGACTACATCAGCAGGATCCGTGCCTCAGTCTAAATCTATTCCTGTGCCCGGCGCTCCTGCCCATCTACCTACCGGTGGGCGCAGTCGCTCTTCTTCTCAGCCCGGTCGTCGTCCATCCATAGTCAATGGCCGCAGTTCACCACCGCCACTGCCAAATGGCATTCCTGTCAATGGAAGCGTTATGCGCAAAGCCTCATTTCCGACGAAATTTCCCCCGACTCTGCCTAATCTTCAACTTGATCCTGCCAATAGCAACTTTTACCCAGGTGGACTGGTCTCACCCCACTTGCCGACTACCCCTACTTCTCCATTGCCTCCATTGCCTCCCACCGATCCTTTATTAAAGCCTTACCATATGATGGGTCTCTTGCGAAATACGATCACCTCGTCATCTGGTGGGTATATTACCCGCCGTTTGCACGTTCCTTGTGAAGTATGGTCTCAGGGTGGTGCCAAGCTTTCCAACGTCGTCGAGAAGGTCCGAGTAGTCGCAATTCTCTGCTCTGCACTGGAAGATCTTCAGATTACCAGTGCCGACTACTTTGGAGCTGGAAACGTGAACAATGGGATGACACTAGGCATAGGTAGTATCGGCAGGAAGGAAGCAGAGGCTTGGCTAAGCAAGTTGGACGATTTCTCTAATATATGTGACGGGGTAGTAGCTAATTTTGGCAAGAAGCTCGGAGTGGGTGAAGGATTCGTTTTGAAGAAGACAACCTGGGGAGATAAATTGACACGACGCTTCGACAAGTTTACCAACGGGAAGAAGTAAGTTGCTTAAACAGTTTACAGTCTTAACCATTCCTGACCTTGAATTTCCCCATTAGTCTCGATTCTCCAGCTGCATATGTGCAGGGACTGAAGAAATTGTTTGGGCATTCTCAGTTGCTCGATGAACACACGCGTGCTCTGTTTTCCAACCCCTTGGCACCCTCCTATGCTGCTTTCCCCAATGACGTTCGCAATATGGTGGAACAACGCTTAAAGAGATCTTCTGAATTCTTTGCAACTGTCGTTCTCACTTTTGTGATTCGCGACCTTTCGCAACTCCTGGATAAGTACGCAAAGAAATGTGAGAAATGGCTCGCTGAGTAGACCCCTCCGTATATAGCGTTTGGATCTCTGGTTTCCTTCTCTTTTGATGGGTACTGACTGCATTCTTTGTATATAAATAGCTGAGTACTCTTCTCAGCCTTTCGATTCGGCCCCCCCCAATGTTGTTATCATGATGTGTATTATTATTGGATTATATCTGTTGTTATTCCAAAGTGATGCTAAGAGAAGATATGACCAATGTTAATGAGCTAGGTTTATTTAAAGTACAGGATTCCGGTATGGAATAAATAAAACTCGAGGAAGGAGATGTGAATATCGGGATGAACGACGATGATATACTTACACATAAATTACAGACAAGGATAAAAAGCTAGGTGAAAGGCACCTCAACACTGAGTTTGAGGGCATGTGACGGTTCCTTCCACTGTCGATGCGCGAGGCGAGAGACAACCCTTGATCGTTGAGCTAATCGGAGAAGTGGGTCCCGCGCAGCTTTGATAACATAGCAGTACGCACCATACTCGTAATGATCACCATCGTCAAGGTATTCATTATCAGAGTCCAAGAGCGGGTCAGTCGTAGTGACCATTTCCCATGCATCTATACTTGCAATTAGGTGGGGACATGGTAGGAATGAACTAAGTGCAACTTACACTGCAGCATGGTGCGTTGAGAGACACCAGGTCGCAAAGGGTGCGCCAATCGGGCCATCTCTTCATCTCGTTTCTTCTGGTAGGGAGAATAACGATGGTGGCGGGAACGACTCGGGTTCGACGTCAATATGCGAAAGCCTGAATTGGAGCCCTCCGATTGATCTGTTAGGTTGGAATTTGAACGTATAGCCCCATTCAAAGCAGCGGTAAAAGAGGATGTGTCTAATGAGAAAGCGTCACACCCAGAAAAATGATTCGAGATCGAAACAACTTGCCTTGGAGGTCACCATCGATACTCATATCATCAGGATGAACAGAGCTGGGTGTCGAATTTCTAGCCTTGGCTTCCTTCTGGAGCTGGGCTTTCCGAGACTGGGCCTTTTCACCTGGTGGTTTCTTGGGTGCCCGCTTAGGTTTGTCAGGCTTGTCAACAGCCTTGAGCTTGTCAGTACCAGAGGCACGAGCAGACTTCCTCTTGCCATTGGCCTTAGCTTCATCTCCACTGATCATAGATGATTCTTCGTCGTCATTGATGACCTTACTGTTCCGTTCGCCTCTGACAGCATTCTGCTTCACTATTTGATCTCTGTTAGCGATTAACTTCTCAGCTAATGCTTTCTCCTCTGGACTATCGACATTCTCAAGTGGAACCTCTTCAGGTGCCAATGATATAAGGACCGGGGCCGTATTCTTGTTGGGCTCGGAGAATGGATTAGGGATTTCTTCTGCGTCATAGTCGTCGCTAGCAGACCCTGGGTTCTCGAGATAGTTGAAACACATCCACAGGAAAGCTTGTGCCCGAGAAGCGGATGTAAATTCCGTCTTCAAGAAGACATCAAGGAAGTCGAAGCGTTGAGAGAAATGGGATGCAATGACCTATAAGTAGATGTAGTTGATGTTAATGGACGCGGTGGTGATGGGCCTTAATAAATTCACCGAGGAGTGGGTTGAGAGTACGAACATCAGGTTCAAAACACTTGTGGAGGGTATGTGCCCAGACCTCTGCAAAAAAAGTGAAAGGTGAGACAGACGCAGGGTATTCAAACATAAAGGCTTACAGCGTGGGCAAGAACGTCCTCGGGAGTTTGAGGTGGAGAAGGAGCCTCGCCTTCCAAAATGCCCGCCTTGAGGATATGCTTGATGCGGGGAGCATCTTGCATATTACCTCCGGTACGTTGTAAGGACGGGATTGGGTGGTACGTGCGAATAGAAGTCCTCATTTCCGGGAAGACTGTGCCTCCGCGTTAGGATAGTAGGGACTCAAGGGGAATGATACGCTTACAACTCATGGTAGTATTGATGCGCCCAACATTGACGAGAAGGGCGAGCATCGCGAAGTCTTGTGCAAAGTCCCTGGATTCCGTTATTTTGTCCTTCAATGCTTTTGTTGTTTTGGGCGAATTCATCATAGCGCTAATATAGAGGTCGCGGAAAGACACCTTCGTGTCGGAATCGGTGGCATCTGGCGTGTATGGACTTGTAAAGGCTGGGGTTGTGTCTGAGAATATAGCCTGGAGAACGTCGTATTGAATATCAGCCCTGGTCAATGGCTCGCCGTCAGCGCGTTTGA
The DNA here is from genome assembly GCA_900156845.1 of Coprinopsis strossmayeri. Taxonomy (NCBI): domain Eukaryota; kingdom Fungi; phylum Basidiomycota; class Agaricomycetes; order Agaricales; family Psathyrellaceae; genus Coprinopsis; species Coprinopsis strossmayeri. The sequence continues at coordinate 1,148,821 of FTPT01000068.1, read as the reverse complement.
GGGCAAGTGGGCGCTTTGGAGTTGGAGACTGTCGTCTCGAAGACATACGGTTGGATCTGGGGCTGTGGGAGAGACTGGCAGAGACCGTCAGAGCTGCCTCTCATCATGAACCAAAGTTGAAGCGGAGACTGCCATTGTCGCGGTATCATCACGTGGGGGCGCTACTACTAAATCTATCATACAACATTTTCATGAAATATTTGTAGAATGGGTATTTACTATTAGAATCCTTGCCCGGAAAAAGGTATCAATATTACGTCGCCATAAACAAGAAGAATAAATCAACCAGCGCTCCCACTAACTTCGCAAACCAGCGAAAGCTTCGTGCACATCATCCCTCCATGCTGCCGCAACCCATTCCAACACGTCCACAACCACACTACTCCGATACATCAATCCGTGGTCCGCTCCTTTCACCACCTTCACGGCGCATCGGTCGCTGCCCATAGTCCGCTCCATCCACCGGACAGCGTTCTCTGCGATCTTCTCGTCTTTGTCACCATACCATACCCGAACGTCGTGCGGATAGGCAGCATATGAAAACCCCCATGGCTGATTGTCATGGTTCAAAATCTGCAGCAGGTCATTATGAGTTCCTTTGGCTGATTCAGCGTGTGATGCCGCGATCAGTGCATTCCCAAGTGCCCCCTGATAGTTCGCGGAGTCTCCGGATTGCGCAAATGAAGTGGTAACGATACTAGGGGAAGGAGACGAGGGTAAAGATGCGGATGGCTTCGAAGAAGTGAGAGACACAGATCGGTGCCCGTTAGCTCGAAGGTATTGGCCATGGTGGGCGGAAGACGGCGAAGGGGCAGCAGTTACCGGGGTCCCTTTCGTACTGATGGTTTCTAATTCAAGAGACTTTGACCATCCATCATCCAGTCCTAGGCCGACCTCAATACGTAGAGTCGGAGGAAGAGATGGACTTGGGGGATCCGCCTTTCGAGATTTGCCCTTCAGCGAGCCCATGGAACGAAGACCTTTGAGTTTCTTCGTCGTTCCTCCGACTTTAGCATCCGGTTTATCATCAGAGCGGTTGGACCCAGCAGTCTTCAATCGATCTAGAAAGCCCTTCGATACCTTGCGTTTTCCTAACGCCGCCCCGTGAGTCATTTGAACATGTTCGGGCCGAATACTGGAACGAGATTCAACTCCAAGAGTGCTGCGACTGTCAAATTTACCATCAAAGTCACGAAGATCGTCGTATTCACTGAAAGTGCTGGACGCAAAGCTTGGGCGAGGGTTGGCATCGTTTTGCGTTGCCAGAGAGACACCAAATGCTGAGCGGGTTTTGGGGGAGGAAGAACGCAGACTTGATGACGAGGGCGCCTTCGCGGGGGCCCTAGAAGACTCCTTTTGGGGAGCGGTATATCCAATGCCTTCATAGGCGATGGTGGGAGGTTTCCCGATCATCCACGCTTGCAATTTCCACTCCGCTGCTTGGGCTGTTCGAAGGATTCCGTTGGGGATGTACTTTAGCCAACGGTAGCCACCTAGTTCAAAAACGTTATTTCCAGGAAGGACTCCAGGTTCTATAGACTTACTATTCTCGCTTCCACCTACCCATGGTGCGAGGAGGCAAACATCCCCACGAATGCGTGAAGGTACTTTGTTAGCGAAAGACAGAGCATATGGAGCTCCGGCTGAGTGAGCCATGATGCTGCATTCGTTAATCCGCAGGAGATCAAGAACCTCTTCAACAGCAGATGCCCATTGTATTATCCCTTTGGAGGACTTCGGCCGAGCATCAGTCCTTCCCAGGCCCCATCTAAGAGACAGTTGAGCGATAGATTGAAATATGAACAAAATGAATGTACCTATCAATAGTGATTAACCTCAGCCCCAGGCATTCAGCCATTTCGTCGTAAAGCCCCATTATATGCCTGACACAACCGAGACCAAGGAAGACCACAACAGGATGTCCATCGGGACTCCCTAGGTCTGAAAAGCTGACAGTTAAAGGGTCTTCTTGAGAAGCATGTGGCTGTCGGGTGAGCTTGACCATGGTTGTAAGCCTTGTGGAACGAAGATACTGTGCCACTTCCTGCTGGGCAGACGGCTTCGTCACGGGAAATATCCCTGCATCTAACGGAGACTGTGACGAATACAAAGATGCCACGGAAGATGAGTACGAGGATGCATTCGCACCGGGGTCTGATCTAGGCGAATAAATACTCATGTTGTCAGAGAACGTCGACTGCCGCCTCGCAAATGCTGAAGGGGGAGCAGTGGGGGCTTTCGCAGGCGACACATTCTGAATTCGCAACGTCCGTTGGACTTCATCAGCCACACTATCAATAGAGGATCGTGACATGAGTTCAGCCTCTTCCTTAGGGTCGAGGGCTTCTGGCTCTGATTCTGGTTCTTCATGCACTGTGCTGTGTCCTTGGCTGGGGCTATACAGGGAGGATGACCGGAGTCCTATCTTACTTTGAACCTCGGGAGGTGCGTGGGTGCGAATGATTTCTGAGATGGATGGAACGACAGATTTTCGTACTTCTGGAGATGTTGAAGGCCGGGTAGGCCTCTGTGTCGGTTTGGGGGTCGACGGTTTGGGGGTTATCGTCACATTCGATGTCGATCGACCAACAGTCGGGTGAGCCCTTCTGGTCTTAGCGTAAGATGCATTAGTGGAACTGCGTAGCTGTTGTTCATCACTGGACGAGCTTGAGATGCTCGACTTTCGAGGGGGCCTGTACTTTCTGTTCTTCGTAGTTCTACTCAATATGACGCCTGGGGGAGGGGTTGGCAATGGAGGCTGATACAGAGGGTGATGATTCGGGATGCCGAACCTTGAACGGTTAGATAGACTGAAGTCCGAGAGAAGATCTGAGCTGCCACCGTTCATACCATCCACCAGTGCGTCCATGATTTCCACGCCTGGGATTGGAGCAGAAACAACGGAAGGAAAGGATATTTGCTCGAGAGATTCTGTAGAGCCTGTGTAATCCTCTGGGGTGCGAGGGGGGGTATCTGTATGCTGAGTCGACGAGCCGGAAAAGCGGAGGGAAGGGACGTTGGCAATTGCATCCCACCGCGACCTGCCTGATGGCCCTGTTCTTGAGCGTGTCCTTGTATATTGATTCGGAGCTGGACGGTAAGGAGTGGGCGTAGCGAGATCCTCCGTGGAGTCGAAGCTAGGAAACGTATAGGCACCCGTACTGCTGCTGCTTTCGGGCGCCGTGCCAGAAGACTTGGCGAACGCCGCAGTTGTTGCAGTCTTCGATGAACGAAAGGCCCGTGATAGTGAGTTCTGCCGACTTTTTGGCTTCTCATTGCGGGAGGCCTGTGGGTAATTCACGTCGACATAACTGGAGGGTGGCGTTGCAGAGGAAGCATAAACTTCGCGGTCGTAAGGCATTGAAGATTCCGCAACGGTAGAAGACTTGTCCTTCTCGCGTTTCAAAGATAGAAATGAGGAGCTCTTCCGCGGCGCTTTATGAGAAGGACTGTTAGTGGAATGATTTCGTGATAATGCAGACCGCATATTGAGTATGTCGCGTTGGGAACGGCGGGGAAGGGAAAAGGAATGGAGGCAACGATGTAGGAGAGCGTAAAGAGATGCTGGAGATCGTCTACATACAGCGAGCTTGCCAGAATGCCGCCGTCGCTGACGAGCTGTGTCAGACTGCCAGTCAACACTTGGTCAAGGAAAAAGTTCCGTCTCAATTTGGCAACAAGACTATAATCGCGGGCCTTTTAACCAGAACCAACACGTATTTTAATTTCTCCTACATTATCCTATATATATCGAATAATTTCGGTCAGAAGTTGGATGTTCAAGCAGGAACAAGCGGCTTCCAGAGCCTGAATATCCTCCGACCGCCATTTAGTGAAAGGAGGAAGATTCGTGCCACCTGGCAATCCGAGTTTCCGTAGCTTTGGGAGGCTACAAGTCGTCATGAAACTGATCCATTCCTGTGCAGTGACCCGAATGGAGCGCCCGTTTACTACCAATTCTTCCAACCCTTGATAACAGCGTGCAAGGTCCGATAGTGTGCCTTGATCAATTATATGACCGTCCAAATGCAACGACTGCAGATTGGAACTAACGTCGAGGCGAAGGAACGATCCGATCAGAGGTGGCCCACATCTCTGACCAACTGTGTAATGCAATTCCTTTACTTCGCAAGTGCTCAGGACCTTTCCTACTTCTCCATCATAATCATAACCAGAATCTGCTTCAATAACGAGTAAATCCAAGGAGGATCCAAAAGTCATCTGGCAAAGGGAACCCGGGCCACTGGCTATGTCGACGTGGCTCAGTATGAGCTGATTGATCGGAGTGGGTAATGGGATTGAGGACGGAACTATATCGAGTTCCAAATTCTTTAATTTGAGCGCTTTGAGCGCAGGAAACCTATAAAGGAGGATTTTATCGAGCTCCAATGTGGGCGGGGAACAGGAATAGTTGACTGCATCGGCATCCACGACCAGCTCCGTCACAGTTTCCGGAAATGTGACGGTGTTGAGAAACCTTTCCGCCCTCTGGGATAGCAACCCTCCTAAGGCTAGCCGTTGCAAGTCTTGCAGTCCCAGCAGGACACGAATAGCGTCAAAATGTTCGCCCGTCACCCTTCCCCTGCCCACATCATCGGGCCCGTATGATGGCCGGAGCTCAATGGACGTGATGAGCCGCGCTAAATGCGGCTTGTTCTTCAGTGTGTGCGCCAGCAAGAGACATGAGTCGAGGGAATAGAGAATTGGACACGAATACAGGCGTTTCTGGACGTAAAAAAGCCATGATGAGGACACCTGAGCAAGCCTTGCATAGTCGCGTGGCCACCAATGCTCCACGCTTTCCAAGATAAGAGGAACAAGATCGTCGATAAAACGAGGACTGTCGCTGGACATGATAAGACTGCTGTCTGGGGTGTGGTTGGCGACTGGACAAGAGGGAGGGAGACTCTGATATTAGGCCATGCAGCACGTGATTATCGACAGGAGACCGCTTCAGGCGAGCAGCCTAGGGGCTGCTCTCTCCAGACCAGTGTGCCCATGTCCAAGTCTCAGCCCTATACACTCCCCATCTCTAAACGTAGCCCACAAACATGGCCAAGAACCCTCCAGGCCATCCTCTTCATCATCCTCTTCAACCTCGGCTGTCTCATGATAAATGGCTCCCAGTTTCTCTTCCTTCTTCCCATTAGGCTGCTCCCATTTCGCTGGTCCAGAAAGCTCTACTATTCTGGTATTAGATATACTAAAGGCTCATTCGGATGCCTTCAGAGTACGTATTTACTTCATTGCTATCTCCGCTATCCACTCAAACAACCCCAGTTCTTATGTGCCAGTGGTTCGCGCCCACTCAGCTCGTGATTACATTTGAACGCGAAGGGCTGGGTAAATTTACTCAGGAAGAGATAGACCAATGCATACACCGCAACGACCTAGGGGATGCCGTGTCTTTAGACCTTCCAACCAAATTCGTACTCATTTCCAACCATCAGGTAAATGAGTGGTGGTCCCTTTCAGTATTCTGGCTTGTGATAACCCAGCTTCTTTGCAGAGTTACGCTGATTGGTGGTATGCTTGGTGCTTTACGTACTTCTCTAGTCCCAAAGGCGTCCACAAGTACGTGTATATCACGTTGAAGAAGAGTCTGAGATGGGTTCCTATCGTCGGATGGGTATGTTGCTTATACGATCTACTCGCCGCTGTTCACATATGCTTCTTGCATAGGGAATGCAATTCTTCAATTTCATTTTCCTTGCTCGGTCTTGGGCTTCTGACAGACTTCAGCTTGCTTCCGACTTGGCGTCCTTGGGTAAAGCAGCAGAACGGGAGCATCGACCATTCTGTTTCATGCTGTATCCAGAAGGAACTTTGGTCAGCAAAGATACCAGACCTATCAGCAAGAAGTTTGCAGACAAGACTGGTATAGTATGTCTTCGCAATTTGCGCCTATGCCATATTTGAGCACATTTCCTTTAGAACGATTTGAAACACATTCTACTTCCAAGGTCAACCGGCCTGCATTACAGCCTTCGGTCATTATCACCCCGAATTGAGAAGTTGAAACTTCTAGATATAACCACTGTATACCCAGGTACGTTTGGTTTCTGTCTTTGCTTTCGCCTATTCTGAGATCGCGTTCTTGAGGTGTCCCGCCGATGGGATATGCCCAGAGTTATTACACCCTGCGCTCGATCTTTATGGACGGGGTAGCGCCTCCAGCGATCCACATACATCTCCGCATGTTTGATGTTAGACGGGACGTTCCTATCGGCGACTTATCTTCAAGCAAGCCAACGCCTGGAGAGAAGGGCAGCACTGTTGAAGTTGAGATCCCAACTACCGAAAAGGATATATTTGACTCCTGGCTTCGGAAACTGTGGCAAGAGAAAGACGATTCCATTGACACTTTCCATCTCACCGGGTCGTTCTCGAAACACCCCAGTTCCACGGTCGCCCAGATTCCTTTGCAACTTCGAAGGAAATCGGAAATTTTGGACGCGTTTTGCTTTTTCTGGCCCGCTGGTCTTGCTTACTTGTTCCGACGTATACGAGAATGATTTGCCTGTCATCCGTCACTGTAATACATAAGGACATTTCGAATAATAGCCGCATTGAGGCAGCAGGCTGCCAGATCGTGGGAAAGGTGATTAGGCCTATTGCGATCAACGTTGGATTGGAACACAATTGCATCTGCAAAGAAGGGGAGAAGAGCTCCAGAAACATCATTTTACACCGTTCTCGGCACCAACTTAACTTTCTCCGCCTGCAATCTAACCTGGGACTTTGGTTTCGATAAATGGCTGGCGACAACCCAGCTGGACTTATCAGTGGATATACAGTTTCCGTTTGCAGAATTAAAGGCCTTGCTCTTGTCTGCCTCGTTGCTGGTTTCTTCTATGTGCGGAAGGCTGTTCCATCCGAAAAATCGCATCACTGTTGCTTTTGGGACGGCTTTCTATTCTGGCCTGGTTGCAAGCAGACCTGGTTCGAAGTACACGTGAGATTCCTTCTCGAGCATTTCACCTTCCTACCGTCACACTAGATTCTCTGATTTGACGTGTGCGAGAGGTCCGATTTAAACCTGGTACACATTGTTTGCCTCGTGTCCCCTCTGCTTTCCCCCTTATGACCTCTACCTCCAGTTCCATCCCGACTCAAACTAGTCCCTCGGCTTGGCCACAAGAATCCGCTCCTCCGTTAGTATTTGAACGGTCTCTAGACAAGGCGATCAAATATCTGATTCGCTTGCGACAATTTCTCTTCTAAACTATCAGCCCTGGGTATCTAAGTCGGAAGGCCTTGCCAATTAAGAAGAACGATGCAGAGCCGCTTACCCGAGAAGATGTTCAGTATGACCTGCTGAATTACATCTTTTCAGATGATAAGGCCGTCTTCACCGACCCCTTTTCTGCCAACAAACAGAGCAAAGTCACATTCAGCGATCTCTATATCTCTGCTTTGTACAACTCACACAAATGCTCGAAAGTCCTGAAAGATAAAATGGTCGAGACGCCAGCCTTTGGAATAGAATTGGCCAAGATTTCACTTCTGACAAACGTAGGCAGGATCAACACTACTATGGCATGTAAGCCTTTGGTCCCCTTGGTCCATTACAGATGATGCCAATAATGCTCCAGTCTTTCCGGAGATGAAAACAGCTCTTAGAACATATCACCCAGTTCCCTCGTTGCAAAAGACCGACGGTAATGCGCAAGATGCTCCCCGCATCAAGAATTGCCTGAAAGCCGCTCTTCTCCCCTCGGAGTCCAAAGGCGTGCCTCCTGCAACCCCTGAGGAAATTTTGGAGAAACGTGTGCGTATCGTCAGCAGTGGAGCGTTTGCTTGGTATACCTGATCGAAGATTTCGTCTGCCTACAGCGATCAGGCCAATGTCCGCCTACAAGTGTAGTCAACGCCATATTTGTGCTTTCAACGCACGCTGCAGTAAGCGACACTTTCCCGGTATCAGTAGGCTTTTAAACTTAAATATCAAATCTAGCCACTATCTAGTGTACATTTCGATGGTAATCTGAATTTCCTGGATCTCTTCATACCAGGGAAAGGTCTCGCTTCATATGACCGTGCTCGTGCCTTTCTCTGGTTCATATACCATTATCTGGAATCCTCTGAGGACCTAAATCCCTTCTCCGACAAGTACACTCAAAAGCATCCAGGCAAAGCGCCTCAGTTGGGGTTGTTGACCGAAGCTGAAGCAGCCGATGAAAATGTCGACACCCAGGAAGAAGTGCACTGGGGCCGAGTGATGTCTTCCAAACGAAATACCTTCCTACAACAGCTTGTTTCTTCTATTGACTATGAGAAGAGAACTGGGAAAAGTGCTGCGCCACTTTTTATTTCTGGCAAGTGTCTCGATGGCTCCGTCTCGACCTCCGAACACACCACTAAATACGCCTTCATCCTACAGTGACCCCCGAGAATGGTTCCGGTCGACGGTCGCAACGTCGTGTATATGACACGCCGAAGGAAGAAAGTTCCTTTCTGTATTATGTGCCGTCTCATGTTTCCCCAAGTTCAGCCACATCTGAACGCTCTCGTGGAAGTCGTACACATCCGCTAACGACGGTGACTGAGGCAGAGGTTTCTGCAGGACCACGCATACGTCAACGAAGCATGTTGGATCGTAGGTTCCATCCATGTTGCCGACCAAACACGCTACTAGTATCTAACCATATCTCCAGACGCATGGATTATCGCCACCACGACCGACCCTCTAGACGATTCGGACGGGGAACAAGGAGAAAGTGAACACGTGTTATTGGATTATGGTAGGAATTTGGTGTGGCCTGTTTCGTTGCCATCTGACTCCTTCCATGAGGTCGTCGGTTGAAAGTACTCCAACAACTACAAGCTTCGCAGCAGGAGGAAAATTATCGGAATTTGCAGAGCCGTTTCCAGTAATTGAAACGCCAGAAAGGGTTCTGATAACCTGATTCCTTCCGCTCCCGTTTTTTAACGATTCACATACATGTATTGGATGTTCTTTGAGCTATAGAAGAAGTACAACGCACAGGCACAGCCTGTCAGTCATTAATGGCTACCAAATAATTTATGTAGATAATAAATGAAGGTGAGGCGGGTCATCTCCACCCGCTACAAGCAACGAATATACGGACAAGGGTGAATAGATTGGGGCGACTTCGATCAACCAATCAAAATGCACCTGGCAGGGCAAGAACGGGATGTTCAAACCCCTTGCGTTCGCGAAGAGGCAAGTCCGGAGGAGCGCTGTGTCGCCTCAATCCTTTCTTGACTTCAAGGTCAGATAGAGGGGACCGAGCCAAGCCATAAACTACAGTCGATTGGGTCCTTCGTCGGAGAGTGGTAAGCATCGCTGATGATCGAGATTCCCTAGAGTTCAGAGCGAGTAAATTGACACGGGTCAATTCCGTGGGGGAGATTGATTGCGTGCGAGGGACCACTAATGTAGTAATCGTCAACTCCGAGGGGGATGTTAGAAGAGGAGATCTAGGTGGCCGGAAGTCGCGGGGATCTGGAAGGGGGGTGGTGTCTGTAACCGTGATTGAAGGCGTCTTGGGGCTGGACCGAATTGGCATCTTCAGGCGGCCCACAACGATCTGGTTGGGGGCAGGGGTGGAGTGAACGACTTGCACCTCGACAATATCATTAAAGGCGCGGGCGCTGCGATAACTGTTGAGACGAGCAGAGATCTGTTCGAGGGAGGGAAGCGCCTGCTTGACCTTGGCGGTTGATGTCCTGTTAGAAATGTCCTGTCTCTGAGGCTTCCTAAGGAGCTTGAAGTCGACCTGCTCAACCCATGGCTTGCATGGAATGTGCAAAGAACCATCTTTGAGATCTTCGTCATGTAAGGACTCGTAGTGGGCGAGGGGCGAGACCAAACCGGGGGACGGGAGACTGTAGTGGAACACAGCTGGGGAATCAGGCGGGGTAGCCGGCATGGTAGTTGCGGTAGGCGACGGCGGTGCCAGCACCTTGGACAAGAACAAGGCACGTCGCTCGGCTACGTTGACGATGATCAGGAAGACGAGTCTATGTGAGCTGCAACGACAAACCTTGCTTGTTCTTGTGAGCTTTGATAGCGACCTCCTTGCGCAAGCCGATGTCCTTCTTCGCAGGAAGAGGCGAGGCATGCTTGGAAGCATTTAAGAGAACTTCGAAGCAGGCGCGGTCAAGGCCTCTGCCTGTGGGTTTTGCTGGTTCGGTGTCGGACGGAGAAGAGAGACCTCGAGTTCTGAGAAACTTTGTGTGGATAGGGGGTGGGGTGAGATGGATGGGCCTGAAGCCATCGTCGGATTGGTGGGGAAGCTGGAAATCAGACTTGGAAAAGGGCGAATAGGGCTCGATGGGAATGTCTTCAGGCGGGGCGAGGGAAATTGAAATATGGGGAATGGGAACAGCCATGAAGAATACAAGAAAATGAAATACAGAAGGCGACCAGCACCAGACTGGAGGCCAGCAGGGAAAGAATGAAGGCAAGAAACAGAAAGCTGTGCTGCGGACACACCCTGCTCTCCCTCCCGTCCTTTTTACCTCTCCTTTGCCATCATTTTCTGCCGTTGCCAGTTTCTCATACCTTCGCTTATAGATAACCTCAGACGTAGTCCAGACTGTCTTTCGATTATGTACCGTTTCTATTTCTCCTTTCCCATAGCGACACTCATCAAAATATTGAAGTAGCAACCGCCTCTATCATCTAAGCCAGGCCTTCTGCCTCGACTGCTTCCGCCAGCTTATCCTTAAACAGCGTTTCCGCCTCGACCCATACACGCACCGACGAACGCTGCGGGAACTCCAGCAGTGAGGGAAGTAAGTCCCCGCTGAATTGCTCTGATGCTTCCCGTGGAAGAAGCGTTGGCAGATGGTCAATCGAGATCACAGACAGCGGCGGATTTTCCGGTCTATAGCCATAGAAATCAGTTTTCTCGAAGAACAGGAACAATCCCGCTCACCCTACGTCCACAGCAACAGTGGGCTTATCGAACGTGGTGTTAATGTTGTAGATAGGGATCGGGTTGAACGGGTTTGTGGTATCGCAGCTGACATCCACCACGACAGACAACCGTCGGTCTTTACCAGCAGCCACGGCGGTCTCTTTGGTAATGAAGGAAGGAATTTGCGAGGAAAGATAGATGCAATTGACGAAGATGTCAACACCCAAAATCTCAGGGAAAGGTCCACCCTTCGCAGTCTCTGCCATATCCCACTTCAGGATGTCATCTCTGCGACCCGCGATAAGAAAAGGCGAGGAAAAAACAGATGAATTTACACACTCTTCCAAGCCGATCTTTCTGAAAAGATCGACTGCACCACGTCCGCACCGACCGAGGGCACCGATCACAAGAGCCTTGACACCCTTGCCGCTTCCACCTAAGGCCTCTTTGACGGCCGCCACCATGGCAGCTTCGTTGGGGTAGGGGGTCAACAAGCCGAGTTGCTTTCCTTGCCTTTGCGATGCGAGGGCTAGAGCTCCAGCAGCCGCACCAGCAAAGCCTGCATGGAATCCAAAAGCGGCGACACGGCGACCATTGTCGTCATTCAGGAATTCTAGATCGTAAAGAGTTCCTCCTCCCCTGTGGAAACGAGAGAGGACCTGCGACCAGCCAGCTTGTTTCTTGTAGCAATGAGCAAACTGTATGTGGGTATGGGGAAGAGGATCATCTGATAGGGGGAGTTCCTTGAGGCCGATAATAGGGATGTCGGTAGGGGCCGATGGCCAGCTGTTGTGCTCAACCACCTTGCATCCAACGCTGTAAAGGACCATGTAAGATAACATATAGGTTGTGACGAGAACCAATCTTACGCTTCATATTCCGAGTCATCGAAGATGCGTTGCTCATCCCGCTCGACGTAAATGTCGAAGCCTGCATCGAGGAGTTTTTTGGCAGTTGTAGGAGTGAGAGCCGCACGGCGCTCGAATTCTTTCTTTTCGCAACGGAGCCAGAGAACGGGCTTGGACATTTTGCAAGGCTCGGATGGTTGTGGTAGAAGAAATTCAATATGAATGACTCGAAGTGATCCCGATTAGATATCGCCTTATCTTATCTCCTGCAACCTACGTGATCATGGGTTAAGTCCATTCTGGTGCGCAGAGACGACGTTCAACCGCTATGACAACATCCACCAATCCCAATCAGAACATTGCTGTGAGCAAACCGTCCTATCCTCACCCTGCTGTCACCCAATTCCTTCTTGGAAGGCCCTTGTCCACGAAGCCGCAGAGCGCAAGTCCGACGGGAACGATCATTTCCGCCAGTCTCGCTGGAATGAAGCCCTCGTTTCTTATCAAGCCGGCTTGAGCATTCTTCCAAAGAGGAAGAAGAAACTCACAGAAGAAGAGTTAACACGGGACTCGCAGCCCTCTGACGACTCCGTATTTCCCGAAGAACAGCTTGAGTCCTCCAGAGAGGAGGAGGAAAGCACAAATCAATCCCCCGTTGATCAGGCCCCTGATCTCCTCTTGGCAGAGCAAGAAGATGAAATTGCACACTTGCGTTCTGTTCTGTATTCAAATATAGGCGCTTGCCATGTCAAACTGGTAAGTGATGTTCCGTCTGGCCATTTCCGGTATCCACCGACTCGATAGAGGGAGAACACAAAGAAGCTGTAGAAGCATGTACTCAAGGTATTGCTCGCCTCTTCCGTCGACTTGCAGCTCATCCCATCACATGGATTTAGCTTTAAAAGATAATCCAGTATACGAAAAGGCTTTGCAAAGAAGAGCAGCTGCAAATGAGGCTATCAACACTTGGTCGTCACTGACGGCAGCGCAGGAAGGTGATTGAATGGTTTCTGTACCACATACGGCCGGCTAAATGATAGGCAGATTATAACGAACTTAAAGGACTAGTAAAGTCTGCATCGCAGAAAACAGAGATAGAATCTAAGCTAAGAGTTCTTCAACCGAGGCTTGAAGCGGCCCAGAAGAAAGAAACCGCAGAGATGATGGATAAGCTGAAAGGATTCGGGAACAGCATCTTGGGTGGGTGAAGTTCGGTGAGCCTTGTCGAATGGTCTTTCAAATTCATACCAGGGAGATTCGGCCTATCAACGGATAATTTCAAGTTGGAACCGAATGGGCAGGGCGGTTACTCGATGAATTTTTCCAGGTGAACCGATGGTCGTCTCGATATTGGTGCTAGTCAATGTAGGTCACGTTGCTTTGGAAGACTTTGAAATTTCTTAGTGGCCATATCTGCAGACGGATTACAATGTGGAAAGGGCGACGAATGGGAGGTCCTTACTCGCGCTCGCAACTTGGCCTTAACTAGTCCCATGGACACAGGTCCATATGTTCGTGAATCTCTAGACCATGTAGCATTATCTCCCACAATCCACAGATGGCCCTTCGGAACAATAACGTGCTCTGTTGAAGGAGCCTTCTCCCCAGTGGGATCGACACAGATTATATCCCCTGGGAGCCCTGTGACACGCTTGCAAATGAGGCGTGTGGGATCTAAAGGTGACTTGAGAATGATGAGCTCTCCACGCGAGATGTTAGACCTGTTGAGGTGAATTGATAGACGATCTTCGACAACTATTTCTCCGCTGACTGCCAACGTTGGTAACATTGAAGGCCCAGACATCTGCTGGCGACGTAAATGAAGAATTGGAACATACATGGGATACATACGGTTGAAATTTTGCCTATATACTCGGGGATTAAATGAGCAAGACATATGAAGTTGAACAGCTAATAGACATTGAGCAATAGGATTTCGGAAATGGTATGGATAGAACGCACGTGGAAAGAAATAATAGCGCCATGTTTGACTTTGGAGGCGAGGGAGAGAGCTGTAAACTCTGAAAGAGAATGCTTCAAGTGTCGCCCAGCAGCCTGTAGTGGACGAAAGGCTCCATTCACCATCGCAACCTTACCAAAGCGAGGAAACCACTAGTCTGCGAAGAAGTGGCTTTCATCGGCCCGGGATGACCGCCATCACACTATTCTGTCCGCCATCCTCTAACTGATAATACTATGTCTTCATTCAAAAGGAAAAACCCTACAAAGTCCAAGTCCGTGGCATATCCGGGAACACGAGTTTCAGCTGCTTCATCGTCGACCATCAATGTCTCAACTGGAATATCTTCTTTAGATGATCTCCTAGGCGGTGGTCTACCACTTTCTTGCTCTCTAGTAGTGGCCGCACCAGATTTTCATTCGTCTTATGGTCAACTTGTCCAAAAATACTTCATCGCAGAAGGACTTGCCAGCGGACACCGCGTCTATATCATCGACAATGATCCCGAGGACTTTGCCAAAGATTCTATGTGGTTTCCTAAATCCATGCCGCAAAAGCAAGAGGAGAAAGAGGAAGTGATGGACCAGGGAAGCGACGAAGACGAGGCGGTTCCGGCGGATCGTAAAGTCAAGATTGCATGGAGATATGAGCAGATGAAGCAATTTCAGACGACGGTTTCTAACCAGTGCGTTTGATGTAAGATTAACCTCCCGGTTGACCCTCGTTAATGCGATGCTTCTCTTAGGACCTCCGAAAATTATTGCCACGTCTTTGACTTAACAAATCGTCTCCCAGAGGCAATGATTGCAGAGTCACACCGCTCAGGAACGCTTAGATGCCTAGAGCAATCTCCTAGCGAGGGAGTGTCTCCTATATCCGTTGCATACAAGGACATAGAGAGCTGCCTGAAAGAGGACTCTTCACTACCAGTACGAATATGTATCCCCTCTCTAGGTTCTCCGTTGTATTGGGGAGATCTTACTACCCAGGTGACAAAACCATGTTATATTGAAGTAATGCCACTAACGCGGGCCATCGCAGGACGTTTTGTATTTCCTTAACAAACTGAGGGCGTTGCTTCGGAAATACCCTCACGCTTGTGCTTCGATAACGCTCAGCCCTCAGCTATCTGCTGATCAATGGGGTGGACCGGGTTGGTTGCAGAGAATTGGTTGGGTCACTGACGCCTCCCTGAGCATGGCCGCGTTCTCTGGCGAGTATTGCTTGGCTTTGTCTCATATTATCGTTAATAGTAGATGTGTTGGATCACTACAGCCGATCCCGCTCTTTCGACCATGTTCCCTGCCCATCATGGAATTGTGCGCATGTTGTCACTGCCGTCGCCAAGTATGCTTGTGGCCCCAAGCGATCGCTTCTCGACATTACGTGGGCTGTCATCTTCGTCATCGGTATTTGGAGGAAGTGGCGAGAATAACCTAGCCTTTAAATGCACAAGGAAACGGTTGATATTCGAGACTTTGCATTTGGATCTAGAAGGCGGGGTCTCTGAACGACGGACTTCGGCACCTTCGTCGAGCACCGCAGCGGAGGTATCCTCGACGACCAACATCAGGCATCATGCGGCAAATGGAACTGGAGCAAAGATTGACATTGAACTGGAACGTCCACAAGAAGTCAAAGTCGCCACTGCAGAGCAGGAATATGACAGTCCGAGGATCCCGGCCGCTGAGTCCAAGTTGAAGCCCAAGAAACCTAAGAAGAAAGTCGCGTTCTTCTCAGATCGACCGGAGGTGTATGACTTCTGAAGGAGCATCTGCGTGAATGCGGCCGTACTTTGGCTGAAAGCAGTACGAGAACATACGTGGCTGTATTCGTTCTGTCAAGAGACGGATGGCCCTGTAGCAACGATCACTGGCAATTTAGCAGTGGATGGGAAATTCCTCGGGGTGCTCCTCATGCACATTGCAAATGATGAAGGGCGGTGAGGGGAGATCGGATGGGTCCATGGCTGTCGGATGATTATTGTATGATTGATGTATGTAGATAGATGTAAATTAAATGTTATGAAGAGGACGGATGGTGCGAGTCGGAGTGAAGTGTTTGTGCATATTTTGTGGGATTGGGTGGTGGAATAGATTCGGAAAATAAGTTGATACTGGAACAGCTGCGATGGCGTTGCGTGCGTCGCAGAATTTGGCTGACGATGCCGGCTTTGTGGATGAAGTGGGTGTAGACAACGCTGCGGACGACGGAAACCACTTTTTCCCAAAAAATCGCGACAATCGGCAACTGCGGCCGCCAAAGTTTCTCCCAGACCCTGCCCAGTTTCCCGACCCTTATCCCCATCGTCCCACCTTTTATTCCTCCGAAGGCTCGTCCTCCGCGTCGACGCGCTCTTCGGCATATACCAGCTCAGGTAGCAACATGGCCTCTGGAGACTACAATCATGTCCATATCGCTGCTGGCGACGAAGACTCAATCGCCGTGGGCATCACTTCCGACTCTGTCGTCCAATTGCTGGCCAAGGACGCCCCGCATGCTCGACAAATCCAATCCAGGGCACCCATAGATCAATCTCGCTGGTCGGACGCCTACTCCTCAAGTGCTCGCTCCCGCTCGTCATCAATTGGCAACAATAGCTCGAGCATTGGCCATGAGAACCCCGTACCTGCGGTGCCAAGTTTGCAGCAGAAGCCTAGTTATGACGTTAGTTGGCATCCAGTAGACGAGAGAGATGAACTGGGCATGAGTGAAGAAGAGACTGACGACGAACATGCATTGGAAGATGTCGATACCTCCTTTCAAGCGCACACTGAGGAAGAGCGAACGGCTGCAGCTGTCGTCGCGGAGGAGGGGCGAGCTCTCATTGCTCAGGCGGAGAACATTCCTATCGTTCAATTACAGGTTCAGCCTGGTATGTCTTCAGAATAGATGACACCTAGTTCGCTTAGTCCTAATGTGTACTCCTAGGGACAACCCATCTCTTAATCGGCTCATCGACGACGCCAAACGCCGTTCCCCAGTTCCTGACCAACACTTTGCCAACATCAGCCAGCACTCTCCTGGCACTCGATATATCCGCCAATTTTCTCGGCGCACTTCCTCCTGTTCTCGCCGAATGTCACAGTCTGGAAGAACTGAATGTTGCCTCAAATCCTCTTCGTGTTTTGCCAGTATTCCTCGCTACTTTATCGAATCTTCGTGTCCTAATCGCCGACTCCACTGGAATCGGTACCCTTCCCGAAGATTTGGTCGATCTGGACAAGCTTCACATCCTCAGTATCCGACGGAACAAATTCAATTCTTTGCCCAGTTGGCTTTGTCTCCTCCCTGTTCTCCAGACCTTGTGTGTGGATGGAAATCCCTTCCAAGGTCCTTGGAAAGCCCTCGTTGAACCGTTGTTAGCAAAGACCCCGATGACTCCTTCATATCCTCCTTCCACCCCTGTGTTTCCCCCACCTTCTGCAAGTCTTAGTGGCGACATCGATACTGACACGGAGGACGCATCCGACCACGATCCATCCTCAAGTCCAGGTAAATCGAGTGCCAACCGGCATCCGTCAATCGAAGAAGAGGACCATACGATTACCCCAGAGCGTGCACCGCAACTTGCAAGATCTGTGACGACGCCGTCAACACTACATACAAGCGTCCCACCCCCCCAGCAGCCTCGTCCCCTGCAAAGGACAAGGACCACGCCAAATCGTACTTATTTTGAGCAGGCCAGGGGTGGCAAGCAAATACCTATCCCCGATACTCCCACGTCTCAAGCCCCCAGCCCCGAGCGTGAGATTCGAAAGATGAAAAGTGCTGGAGAGCTGAGACGCGGAAAATCGGCTGCTATTGGCCTTCATGATCAATCCGGAGGGTTGGCACCGATGTCGAATTACTCGACATCCGCATCTAGTTCCAATCTTCTCAATTTTGGCTCTCCACCGGCACTTCCGGAAAATGCCAAGCGGTTTGCTAGTCTTGGACCCAATTCCAACTTAGGTTCACCCACTCGCCCTCCAGGAAATTCTGCTCGTGCTCAGCTAAGCAAGTCCATGTGGGACTCTCCGAATTCATCCTCGGACTCTAGTTCTGCGAACCCCAATCCACGAATGTCGCATGCTTCCTCCAATACAATCGTCAACCGCGCTTCCACTCCGATCGCTGAAGAACCCAGGCCTAACTCTAGTTCCCGCAGACCATCGAGAGACGGCAAGGAAAAGAGCCGTTGGGGATTTTTGAAGAAAATGTCTATGGGCAAGATTAGACCCGATCACACATCCCCATCGTCGTCGCCCGGCCCGTCAACTCGATCCTCTAACGTTGTTCGACCTCCCCTTCCCACATCAACCTCTAATCCTAGCCCATATGCTCGTCCGACCACTGCCGGTGGCGTCCCAGAACGTAGTAAGACACCACAGATCGACCTAAGGTTCTCAACGACAGGACTGCTGGATCTACCTACGCTGCGGACAACAGAAGCGGCCTCCCAAGTGCAGAAGAAATCATCGCGAGATCTCCTGAAACAATCCTCATTAGCCCCTCCTTCGCATACACCACCTTCTACTAACTTCCTATCTCCCCCTGGTCCCACCCTGCGAGGTGCCAAGCGTCGAAGTTTCCTCCCTTTTGAACAACCAGGAACATTATCCATTCCAATTCCGGACGCCTCCACATTTGTTCCAGACGTAACAGTTGCCAATGGAACAGACGAGCTGGAGCAGAGGAACCCTACGCCAAGTCCCACTACCCCTGTCATCGATACAGACCAATACCTCAGACGAGAGGAAGAACGGGTTCGAGAAACATACATAAGAGCTTTGAGATCAGTAATGGCATATCTCCGGGACATGAATGACCTTGCACAGTCGCAACAGCTCAATCCTCTCAGCATGTATGGCGACGACTCGCTCGCAGGTGCTCGATCGCGCCGACCGACAGTTGTGGAACGATCGCGGGAAAACTCGATGGTTTCCAACAGCTCTGGCTCAGACGCGCCCAGCCAATTGCGCTCATCAGAGTCCATTTCGGCCCTGAGAAGCGGAACGAGCAGTCAAACTCTCAGTGTCGCCACGACGGATAGTACATCTTCCATGGATGAACGTAAGTACAAGGATGACAAGGGCAAGCGTACGAAGATCATTCAAGAAATCGTCACGTAAGTCGCGTTGCACCTCTTCTTATCCCTCATGTCCTAAAAATTGCGCAGAACGGAGCGCACCTACGTTAAAGGGCTACAGGAACTGGTTGAGATATATATCAAACCTGCTGCAATGCCGGTCAATCTTCTGAGTGGCGTTGGCTCAAGGCAAGACACCGTCGTTCCATCAGCTGAACGTAAAGTGGTTTTTGGCGGGATAGACGCCTTGTTCTCCTTTCACCACGAAAGCTTCTTACCTGCCCTTGAAAAAGCTGCTGCACCTCTATATATGCTCAATCAGTCAGAAGATATCGACGGGCAAGTATCCTTGGATGTTGCTAAAGCTGTTGGAGACATCTTCGTCAAGCATGCGGCCTTTATGAGAATGTACTCCAGTTACATCAAGTATGTGATGATGAGCTCGTATCTGGGCCTTGGTTAACCCTGTTATGTGACTAGCAATTTTGATAGCTCGGTACAACGCGTAAAGTCGTGGACAAGTCACAGCGGTGCTACAAACCCCGGTTCTGCTCTATCCCCTTCATCAAGCACAGCACAATTGGTTAGCCTTACAATGTCAATGTCAGGGTCTACACCGCCAGTAGACGCCGTTGGACCTGCATTAACAAGCAGTCAGAAGAAACGGATCAAGACCTACCTGAAACGGTGTCGGATGAATCCCCGGCACACTCAACTTAATCTCGAAGGCTATCTTCTACTTCCTGTGCAGAGGATTCCCCGATACAAGTTGCTGGTGTGTTTGTCTTCTTGCCTTTCTTGCCACCTTATGATAACATGTACAAAAACAGTTGGAAGAGCTTGTGCGAAGCACGCCACCCACTTACGACTATATGGAGGATCCACTAGACCGTGCTTTAGCAGAGATTTCATCCCTCGCAAACAATATGAATGAAGGGAAACGTGAAGCTGAATCCCGCCGGAAGCTGGTGCAATGGCAAGCCCGGATCCGAGGCAAATTTCCTAGCCCTCTTGTCCAGCCACACAGGTTAGCATATCAATCTAGCTTATGACATCATGGTTGATCCTCTATCAGGCGTTTAATCATGGATGGTCCGCTGTTATTAACAAGAGTCGTCCGCAAAGCTGTGGTTTCATTCGAAGCTATAAATCCTCAGGGAGATGCCTCTACAGTGCAGGTTGACTGCCTTGCTCCCGAATTGACTCCCCGGCCTCTTGTCGGTATCCTTTGCAACGACTTGCTCGTGCTTTGTAGAGATCCGTCAGAAGGGAAAGACCCCAATTCCTATGTGGATCTCTGGGCTGTCCTGAGAATGCAAACCGTACCCCAACCTGCGAGTATTGTTCATGGCAATGGTATGTGATCCTGTGCAGAAGTACCAAGCTGTTCATTGAAGTTCTTGTGCAGCGCTTCGACTTGTCGATAACAAAGCCATTCTCTATTTCGATGCACCAACGCCGTCTGACGCATTGAATTGGTATCGAGGTCAGTCGTTCGTGATCTTACTGGCAACGCTTCCTTAGCCTTACTCTCTCTAGCAATCAACCTCCACATACCGGCATCAAAAGCCTAGGAAGCTTCCTCATCTTTATTACTAACTTGGGCCAGCACATTGTATTCCTACATCTATAGACTTCTCATTCGACGTGTCATCTAACTCTCATTGCCTCACGATCACCTAGGTCTTTCGCACGTTTTACTGCATTTCCGGTCTCTGTGCACAGCTCTGCAACTGTCCATTGTAGTCTTACATATCAGAAACATTCCTCTACATCCCTTATACCTTGTCTCCGTGTAAATCTGGATAATTGCTTTGTATTTACCGTTACTAGTAAACTTAAACACAAGATATGGCATGCGTATCTCCTGGTCATTGTGGATCAACAGCAAGATTACATCTAAAATTTACGGTGAACGGCCTCCCACAAGCGGAGTATTCGGGTTTGACACTCACCAACCATTGCCAGAATGCTTCTACTCTGTTTTTGGGAGGGGGTTCATCATAGCTTTATCAAGATGGATGAGCGCGCCTCTCTTAAATAAGACGAAAGCCCTACCTGTCCGCTTCAATTTCGGCGATATTTGAAACGAAATCCATGTCTGGAGCATTGATAACTGGTACTCGATAATACCAGCGTGCGCCGGCGTATAGGACGGGGAATAGAGCGAAAGGGAGGTAATTGGTCACAAAAGTTTCGGTCTGCCAGTTTCCCTCTAGGAACACGCTCCAGCCGCTTAACTTTAAGCAAATATCAGCTAGGTTGAATGAGGGCGGACTGGCCATCTTACCAAGCAGATCAAGAAAGAGAACGACATGGCATAAATTGCTGCGTATGGTTGCAATTTTGACGCAAAAGGGAGCTTCGACCTATCGATTCCTTGGGCTTTCAGTCCGGCATAGAACCGCAGGTATGTCACGCCGATGCCGAACCAAGTCAGAAGACCAGCAACTGCGGTCATATTGGCCAACCAGTTGAAAACCCTTCCGGAGCCTTGTTTGATGCCCATATAGGCCAGCGTGGAAAACAAGGAACCAAATATCACGGCGACATAAGGCAGCCCACCCTTCGAAGTCTTGAGAAAGATCCTAGGGGCGTTTCCTGCCTTTGCTAGCCCATCTGACACGACAAACATCAGCTCCAGGAGGTTAGGAAGGCTCGATGCGAATGTTCCTTACACATTGCCCGAGAACTGGTGTACAAATCACTGCTTGCAGCGGACCAGGCTGAAGTAAGAATGCAGGCGTTTATGACCTGTCCCCACAATCATTAAGTCAGGATAGCAAAGCGAGGAGCGTGGCATTAAGTATACCGATGGTAATCCCTTTATCCCTGCATTCTGGATTGCAAGCACAAATGGCGAGGACGCTGCCGTACCGTCGTTCAAGTCTAACCTCGGATCGTTCGACGGTACCAAAAGCCCAATGACAGCCGTGCCCAAAACATAAAAGAGCAGGATGCCTATATCCACGCCTCAGTTTCTTTAAGTGCACGATTTGGGAAGGAACGAACGGATATATACGCGCTTGATTGCCCGGGGAATATTACGCCTAGGATTCTTGGCCTCTCCAGCGGCGATCTATGCGACATCATGTATCTTAGCTCCTGCGAAAAGTGACAAGAAATGGCTCAGAGACTGGGTACTTACCGCGACAATCTCAGTTCCGATGAAGGAGAAAGCAGCCTGTGTTAGGACAGCCCACCATCCAAGGAATCGACCTTTCGCCCCGGGTATCCCTCGGAATTGCACAAAGGGACCTGGGTCTTTCCAATAACGAAAGCCAAGTCTATCATGATTCGGACCTCCTATATGCAGCAGTTGAGGTAGTGACACCGAACTTTTCGGACCTCTTACCTCCCAGGTCAAGAACAATTCCAAGAATTATCAGGCCGACAATAGTGATAACCTTGATGGACCTGACAACCGTTGCGTATTTTAGTTGCATTGACACGTATAGGTCGAGTAGCCTTAGGTCGAGCTTACGCGAATATAAATTCCGCCTCTCCGTATACGCCTATTGGCCTATTTTAAGTTCTGATGCGTGTTCAACACTGGAATTCTTACCTGCGCCAAACATGTTGATCCCTACAGCGATGACCATGCATACCGTCACCCAGACCGCTGGGTTGATTTCATCGGGAGGTACCCAATATCCTATCAGCACCGAGGCAGCGCTGAGCTCAGCCGGAAGAATAATCGTCCAATTATACCTATAGATATGTCATAAACGGGATCAAGGCATTAGGATGAACAAATGGCATACCAGTAGTTCCATCCCATGGCGAATGAGAAGGCGGGATTGATAAACCGTTCTGCAAGCTTAATATGCCCTCCAGGGATTGGCAAGAAAGCTATCATTTCGCCTAGCGATATCTTAGAGCAGTTCAGCCACCTAAGAAGCCCTTGCGCAGATGGAGCCACACCATTATACTGTAGCAAATAGTACCCATGGCAATATACCCGAGCAATAAACCTAGTGAAGTGAAGACTCGATATGAAAAGGCTACCAGTTGTTTCATCGCGTGGCCGACTCACCAATCGGTCCTCCTCTCTGGAGGGCGGTAGCCGTGCCCAGAAATAGTCCTACAAAGGCGTTAAGCTAGCAAGTGGAACGATGGTAGGATGTCCACAGACCTACTCCAATGACGCCACCAATACTGAAGCCATGTAAGCGCTTGTGCTTCTTTAAGGTAGGGAAGGGTAAGCCGCATACCTGATCATAGCAATATGTCTGTTCTTCAGCTGCCGAACCAACTTCCCGTCGCTATCGAGAGCAGTTTTGGAGTCTAATTCAGGATCCACCGCGTCTGCATGGCTATACTGGTCTTTCAAGTCTTTCGTTTCAGAGGCTCCCATTGTCAGCGGCCAGTCGTAGGGTCAACAAAGCTGGACAGGGAAGGTCGATAAACGGATAGTGTCCTGTATATAAACTTCTTCGGTTCCTATGAGAGGTTCCTCAGCATGATGACTCTCCACTACTTCCCCGAGGATTTGGATCAAACCTAGAACAAGACTCCATTAAACCGTGGCAAAGCACCACGATAAGGACCAGAGTAAGCACCTGCAAGTACGTACAGCAGGCACACTGCAACCCCACAGGGGATTGAGAAGATCAAAGTATGCCTCACAGCACACGGCTATCTTCAAGTTCCTCATGGATGCAAAGCTGACGCTGCCATGACCATGAGCTGTCATATCGTGCGATACTGAATTATACAGCCGTTGCAAAAAAAATCAAACTTCAGGAAGCAAAAATAAATTATGCCAGACACAGAAAGCCATATTCTAAAGAAACACGACAAGGCTCAAGGGAATGTCCCGAGGGCACCCACCAGCCAGCGGTAGGCAACCCGAAAGGCGGATGTCAACGGACTCGAAAACGTGAAAGGGAAGACCGAAAGAGGTCCGAACGACGATCCGGGGGTGGGCGTGCGGTCTGGCGACGGAGACGGAGATAGGCGACTGGAAAATCTGAGACCCAAATCTTCAAGGCTATTATGATGGAGCAACGTCGTGGGGTGCTTTGGATTGCGGAATCTGGGACGATCCTGTTGCTTCTGCCGCTGCCTCTGCCTCTTTGCCTTTGCAAAATGATAAAATGCCGAAATATCGTAGCCGTTAGTCTCGAGACGGACGTCTGCCCCCCCGCTGAAGGCGACAGTTCGATCGTGTAGAACTAATGAGCCTTCTGCGGAAAGGCGAGGACGTTTATTCGGGTGACCCTCTGTGCCATCTTCTTCTTGCTTCCTCTTTGCCCGTGCTTTCTCTAGAAGCCTATCCCTCTCCTCCTGTCTTACCCTCCGGAGTACTCGCTTCTGGTGTTCCTTCATGAGTTGCCTTCTAACAGCCCTGGGAAGCCTCGCAGGCTTGATTTTCCCGTAGTTTGGATCTGTGTTCTAGGGTCAGAAGAGGATATCATCGCACAAAGATGCCAAGGCACACACCGATAGGACCTGCCCCTTGCACTTTCAGAACACCACGGCGGGAAGAGGTGTTACTGGGTCCTGCCTCTGCATTAGATGAAGAAGTTGCTGTTCGCATTCGTTTCGATGGGCCACCATCTTCAGAAGGTGGGCCTTTCCGTTTCCGGAGGTCGTACCGGGACTGCGCAGGAGGTTCATCCGTCGCCTCTATCGAAGATTGACCCCTGGTATCCTTCGCGGGTTGCGAGCGGGCTACAACACTTGGTGAATGCGAACGAGATAGAGTTTCAAAGTCGGAATGTCTCTCCATATCTTGCAAATTCCGTAAAAAGGTTTGAACACTCTCCGTAAAAGCGGCCGCGCTAGTTCCAGGTACAACAAACCTGGTCGGACTGTACCCACGAATCCATTCACAGCCATCAATTTCAACAGGGGGATGCACGTAGTCTTCTAGCTTCAACTCCTTGGGATCGTAGTCTTCATCGTCGTCACTGCGTTCAAGCTCCTCTTGGTTCTGTTCCGCCATATCAGCGCATCTATCCAACTTAATGTTCTCCCCATCCCTTGTGTCTTCAAAATCCAACATGTATCGGACTCGCCTCATTTCTTCTGAAAGGTCACGCACGGTCGCTTTTTTCATGAATGAATCACGTTCGGGTTGCAACCCTCTGGCCTGTTCAAAGTCGAGCAGTGTGACACGCCCGTCGCCCCCGATAGCGATGGTGTCGGGAGACACCCTTCCATGCAAAACACCGCAAGCGTGGAGACTCTCATAAGCCATTATGACCTGTTTCTTCAAGACATACGGCATGTCAGGGGAAGGCGACATCCAGAACACATGGTGAGGAAGTTCTGTGACGACGTTCACAGCGTTGCGCCAAGAATACACCCCAATAATTGGGGAGACGTATCTGCCATGCAGGGAAGAGAGGTGGGCTTTGTTGAAAGCCATATTGGCCAAAAACTTGGACAACTTCCCTTTCAATGGCCATCTGGGAAGTAACTTAGGAATGGCATAGATTGTTAGGTTGGCAGAACGTACGTTGTACAGAGGAATTGGACATTCTCACGACCAATCAAACCAATGCCATACCATGCCTTTGTTCTCCCAACTAGATATGATAAGTAAACAGGAGTCCGTCTGAGAGAGAATGGACGTACCTTCTGGTATGACTTGACGGACGCACGTTAAAGGCCCTTGGCCTGCCCATTTCCAAGCGTTTTTGGGTTCCCAGAGCTGAGCGATATAAACATCGCCTTGCGTTGGAAGCTCCATTGTCTGATGAACCATTGGCGGAGCATCCTTGTTCGGGGTCAGCTTATATTCGTCACCCTTGTGTGAATACGGGGCAGTCAGAGCTGCGAAGAAGGGTAGATCGGGGAGTTTGGATGCTATGCGGCGCAACCGCGACTCGTAGACCGTCGAGGACGACGTTGGTTCACGCCGAGGCATTGCGGAGGTGGTAGTTGTAGAAGGAGGGGGAGAATTGTCGCATATGATTTTATAAGATTGGGAATGAAGACATAACGACCGCCATTGTTCTGAGGCAGCAACCTTGTCTGCCCACAAGAACAATGTCCATTCAACCTTTTTCAGCCAATAACCCCGGCCCGCCATCATTCCGCCCCTATCAACCTCCATAATCAGAACAACAATAGCTTTCCATTATATTATATAGACTCTATTATATACTCGTAGTAATTGTATCTAGCTGCCTGTCTAGTATCAAGGTCCTGGCACGCTGAGCGACCGTTCTGCGAAATAAGAACGCAGTGACGATCGGTGGACGATACGCGACAGCTTTTCCTCCTCTCCAGCCCTTTTAGGTCCAAAGGCAGGACGGCTCGACAGAACGGACGTCGATCGGATGCGAGGCAGCGGGTGCGAGTCCGTCGCTGACGCGGTCAGGTCACAGTCACTTTCTAGAATGAGCACGCTAGAGACGGTGTCTCCGTCGACGAAGCTGCAGTGGTAAGAGCTGCGAGAAGAGAAAGGCCCATGGTCTCCAGGCTTCACCCAGCTACCCACTCTTTCATAATCTTCGATCGTCATCATCTTGGCAGACTCGCAGTCCTTCTCGAAAACGATGCGCTGACGCTCCGCGAGCCAAATTGCAAGGGTGTTGGTATCCGCGGAGCGGAAGGAGGAGGTAGGAGAATATGGGCACCCAGATGATGGGTCTAAGCCATATGTTACAAGCTCTTCCTCTCCATGTAATGGCGATTCAGACTCTACGGTAGGCGGCAGCGACGAGACACCTTGATCTTTCACTCGTGGGTTCAGTAGACGTTGGCACTTGGTCTTGAGACTCCGGGGTGCGGATTTCAACGCAGTCCATATATGTTTGATAGGCTTCATGTCCCCCCTGTTCAGCTTGTCTTCGGATATAGGGAGGGAATAATCAACCCTGTCCGCTGATTCTTCTTGGTGAGATCCAGAAGCTGGTCGCAAGTTCTCTCGGCGAAACGGGGCCTCCCATGGGACGTACGGGCTATTGGGATGCACGAGCCTCAGTGGTAGTTTCAGCTTGTATGTCGTTGCTTCCGTCTCAGATATCTGGTGCAGCGACCGTCTTGTTGGTGTCGATAGAGTATGGGGATTGGTGATATCGGTTAGCGACGGTACTTGGAGTGAGGGTATACGCCTAAGCGGCGGTAAAGTATGAAAAACGAGCGACGAAGAGCGATGGAGAGAAGAGCGATGAGATGCTTTCGAGTCGTATCTGGTTCTGCGCGTCTCATGCGCATGCTTAGCATCGCTTCGAGGTAGGTTCTACAGAACAGTTCGTCATCGTGTTCGGACAGTATATCAAAGAGAACCCACTAAAGAGAGTGGACCGGTTATATTTGATTCAAGGGCTGAGAAAATGGACGCCTCGAACTCGACATGTCTGGTTACTGAACTTGGGCTGTCTTCTAGTCTCAATGGGGGAGAGGCCATAGCGGTAAAGAAGAGTAACAACGTGGTTGATGGTTAACCAGCCATTTACGCGCCTGCCAGACTCTTAACAACGCGGCATCATTAAATAACAACTTCAGCATTATCTACGGCAATAGTTTTGAGAGACAAAATATTGGTAATAGGAATGGTAGCACAATAACACGCCAGACTAAAATACGCCATTGATGAACAAACGGCGGATTCTGGTTGATTATACTTGCGCCGTACTCAAAAGGAGCGATGAAAAGAAGGGAGACCAGGTTGAATGGTGGAGGAAACATATAAGGAGCATCAAACTTGATGCAAGCAAGGATGGCGATGATCCTTGCCTGCCTACCAGTGGAAATGCCAAACCTATCCCATTTATCGGTGGGCGGATCCATTCGATCGAGAATAGGGATGACGATGCTTGCCATGAATGTACTCAGAATCCAGAGGAGGGATACTACGATGGCGATAGCGAAGAATGCCCATCTTGTCTCCAGAGGGGATGCTGCAGAAAAAAAGGCATTCGAATTAATTAGCCGGAGGATGCGATAATAGTAGTCATCCAGGGAATGGGACAGAAGAACCAGCGATAGCACGAGGGTAGGCCCAAAGAATAGGTAAGCTGGGAGGACATTGGCAACGGTTCGGACCATGAATAGAGAGAGCGGTAGGGTTTTGGATGGTGATAGAAGGAGTGCCGGACTGGGAATCCTCGGGAAGTGAAGCAGTAAAATATGAAAGCCAAAAATAACGAGCAATGCTTCAAAAAAGCCGTCGCCTGGGTCTGGACATTGCGGCAAGGCGAGTCCAAAGACCAACAGAGCTCCTATGAAGAGAGCTCTGCTAGACGTCAGGGTGGAAATGGCGTTGGACACAAGGAATACGATCAAAGCAACTTGTGCCGGGTTTTCGGAGTAGTATCCTAGTCGGGTTGTCACTCGACCAGGAGGATGGAGGAGGTAAATCACAAGGAAAACCAGGTAGACGAGTTGGGAGCCCATCGTAGCAAAGTGCAGACTCCTGGAAGAGGTCTAAATACAAAGTTTATTGCAAGAGAGGGAAGAACATACCGTGGCGTTGCAAGAGCTGATTCGATACGAGCGAGCCAACTAGTAGAAACTGGCAAATGGAGGGTGGA
This sequence comes from Coprinopsis strossmayeri, assembly GCA_900156845.1. Lineage (NCBI taxonomy): Eukaryota > Fungi > Basidiomycota > Agaricomycetes > Agaricales > Psathyrellaceae > Coprinopsis > Coprinopsis strossmayeri. The sequence goes on along the minus strand of FTPT01000068.1, from coordinate 1,120,562 downwards.
GAATGAACGACCATGCTTCCATCTTCGCTCCAGAGCCGCTTCAATCAGTAGATGTGTCCAAAGTACCTTGGGAGCGTCAGGGTTCACCAAAAAGTCTACCACTATGCAGACAATTAGAATGACATCTGGAACGGAATTTGGGTGACATACCCCGCAGCTTCCGGGAGTTGGCAGCATCCTCCGAGAAGGATGACCACAGCACGCAATCGATGTCCTGTTCCGTACGGTATTCCGATAGGAAAAGTTGTAACAGTTCTTGGAGATGGTGATCTAACGACTTGACATCGCCTTCTGAAGCTCGGTTTTGACTCCATTGCGAATAGACATCTAGTTTAGTGGGTTGTTCTGCTATTCGTAGCTGCCTTAACTGGAGAAGGAGGACGAAGGCATAAGCAAAATTAATTGGCGGTATGTCTTGAGAGGGATCCACTCCTCCACATAGCAAGTCCTCGAGGTTTATGGATGAAACGGGGCTTGCGGATATCCGCAAAAGACCTTCTGTTATCTTCCAGTCTCCTGCGGCACATTGTTCTTGGCGAAAGGGATCCGAGGCCTGGTGCAGCAGAGGGGTCCTTTCGCCCACCATCGTCGGGAGCGGCGAAGCAACGCTGCAGCGGATGCAAACCACGGTTCAGCCGCCCGTTCCCACGATCGCAGTATCGTGACGTAGCGGCACCCGAGCGGCATCATCACGCCCCTCCTTCCATAACTCCCAACATGAGTGTTTCTCAGCCATTATTTACGACCATCGAACCAGACGAGCCCACAGCAACACAGGGCAACATTCAAGATGCCCGATCCCCTAAACCGCGGCCAGAGCCTATAGTTTTGACCCCAACATCACGAAGTACGAGTAATGCAGAGAGAATGGCTTCCACTGAAGCAGACGCGGAGGCCGGTGGGTTGCTCGTCGTATAGTTCCGACACTCGTGAAATCTCATTTGGATGCCCAGGCATAGCTGGGATATTCCGACAGGTAACCAAGATGCGTCGAGGATGATACAGTTAATCACTCAAACCCGCACATTTAGTCCGCGCATCCTCTTGCACTCTTCTTCCTTTATTTCTTCAGAGTAGCCGCGATACTGGTGTACATCTTATGCGGATGGTTCACCGATAACTATGTCCTTTCGGTGAGTCGTCTGGGCCCTACTTGTCGACTCTGCACCCTGATTTGCAACCACAGACGGTAACTGTGGTGGTGTTGCTAGCCATGGACTTTTGGAATTGCAGAGTGAGTGTGATCTGTCATTTCAGAGTCGTTGACTGACGTCCTGAATAGAACGTATCTGGTCGAACACTGGTTGGCCTGCGATTCTGGAATCAGGCATGAGAGCTCTACTCGCATATCACCCAATGTTAACCTGTATTTCCAGGTGGACGAAGATGGTGAAAGCTACTGGGTATTCGAAAGCCGAGATGTGTGTTACCTACGTCGACCCTGAATGTTCATTTCTAATCCGAAAGTAGCCTTCTAGACCGGCGAATCCCATCGATTCAAAGTATGTGCCCACTTTATGCCGGTTATATGCGCAGCTGACCCTTTTCTAGGATGTTTTGGGTGCGTAGTCGAAGCCCCCGTCAAATGTTAGCATAAATGCTCAATATGCACCACAGATTGCGCTCTATGTCTTCCCTCTACTTTGGGCCACGCTCCTCATCGTATCGATACTCAAGCTAGGCTTTGCGTAAGTGAAGCCTTTCCTTTGGTGCGAGCATTGATGCCGAGACACGACTGCCTGTAGATTCATTCCCATTGTTATCCTCGCCCTGGTCTTCAACGTCACAAACGTCGTCGGCTTCACCTACGCGTGAGTTTCCACGTGGTTGGCGCTTATTGTCGTTTAGTAACCTCGTTGTAGTGATCGCGACGCCAAGCAGAAATGGGCGGACAGCGTCGTGGGCGGATCTTGGGGTATAGGTGGAATTGGTGGCCAGCTGCTTACCTCTGCCGTGAAACGAGGAGTAGGACGCGTCTTTGGTTAGACCAACAGCTCTGCTTGATAGACATAATGATATACGGATACATAGCTGGAAAGCAAGACGAAAGCACAGCCCCAAAAATCATGCAAAAGTGAAATCGAGTGAAAAAGTGGTTTCCAGTCCAGTGAGTGTCAATGGAACGCGCTGCAACCTGCTGGATAGATACAGGGCGAAAGAATCATAGTCCTGGCATAGATACCTGCTACATACGCATAACATTACTGCATCCCAAAAAAGCCTCGAGCGTCGACCTTGGAGAAACCGACGGTTGGAGTTGGCGGCGAACCCACACCAATGAAGGATCGTCTTCGACCGCCTTTTTGAAGGAAAGTCGATATCCGCGGAGTTGAAATGACGGGGAAGGGCACAGGACCAGCGGCCTCGGAAGTCAGTGTCATGGTCGAAGGTGTTTGGGTTGTCAGAGTAGGGGAGGGAGGGAACACGAAGAGGGTTTGTGAAGGCGTTGTGGCTGCGTTCAATGATGTTTCCAGAACAGAGGACGCACGCTTCAATACACTATTTCGCAAATGGAGAGGGGGAGGTATGGGTCTGACAGATTCTGTACGCCGCCTTGCCGGAGGGGGTGGTGGTAGCGAGACCGGCATGACAGGAGCAGGATCGTCCTGCTCTATCACGATGGGAGACGAAGGGACAGGTGGCAAAACGCTGAGCGACATTGGTCGTCGCTTTTTGGCCTTCGAAAGAGGTGGAGCAGGATTGCTGAAAGTAGATCGGACAGCAGTAAGGGGAGGAGGTAGTGCATCGAATGACATCTTCCATACAGGAGCCGAGGGTGGAGGCGAGGGGACTGAATGAGAGACGACTCTGGCAGTGAGTGGACCACGGAAGGTGAATTGGCCTGCTTCATCTAGCTCATCATCGGGTGAAGCGGATGATGAGGACCCCTCTGCGCCAGTACTCTGGTTGCTTTCGAGACTGTCTTGTCGTTCGCGACCAGAGTCGAAACCACCACCGATGCCGAGGAGAGCTTCTTCTTCATCTTCCTCCAAGAGGTCTTCGCTCAAGATGCTGTTGCTAGTTCTACTGCTGGCGATGGAACCGGTTCGTTTCCGGGACCCGTAACGATTGCGCCAAGCAGGCCCCATACCAATGCCCGAGCCGACTGATGTGATCGAGGAAGTGGAAGACTTGCGCGCAATGATGCGATCTTCCATGGCCTTATCAAGTGCGTGAGCTTCTTGCATGATGACGGATCTTTGGAGATCATCCTCATCCTCGGGGGAGGAGGCCTCATCGAGCTCGCGTCGACGACGGGACCATTCCTCGTCCTCTTTGGAAGAATCATCTGATTCTGCAGAAGCGGAGTCACCGCGGAGAGTCTTCTCGTAATCCAAGAGCTGATAGATAAGCCTGGGTGACAGGTGGATGAGAGGATTTTCCGATAGAACAATTAATTGAACTTACGACATATTCGGACCTACGCAGGGACTCTTTTCTTTAACGAAAGAATAAGCACCTTGCATGCCTTTTAGTGCCCATACCTCGGGTGAGACGCGGGGGGATTGCTCTGCTGCTGCACGCATAACGAGAGCAATTACCATTGTGGCAGAACGGGAGATACCACATTGGCAGCTGGAAAAAAATAATAATCAAGGGTTGAGGTCAAGTTGGGATGGGAAGACGGAGAAAAGGACGAACTGAACAAGAACGCCTTCTGAACGGTCAAGAGCAGCATCTACGAATGACATGGCAGACTGGAAACCGTTGTTGACAAGGTCCTGTTGACCATGTGACCACTGGAGCTTGAGATAGTGCATGGCAGGCCTCCCCGAAGGCAGATGTGGAGGATAATAGGTGGAGTCCTCGGGATGGTGAGGAGCACGGAAGTTGGGTGTAGAGGAAACAGAACGGAGAGGACGAGAGAGGGTGTCGAAGGGAGAATGGACCTCTTTTGCGACGTTGAGGATGGCCTTGATGCCACGCTCGACGAGGCCCTTCCAGTCGCGGGCATTGTCCTCTGAGCCTATCCAAATTCCGGGGATGATCTGGACAGGACCATCGCTGTATGGTGCGGGGCCTGATGGTGATCCAGCATCCTCGTCCTTACGGTGGCTTGTGAGACTTACGGCAGCCGGGAGAGAGATGACGGATGGACGCCGGACTCTTGGGGGCCGCTGGGGGAGGGCTGGGGTTGGGGAAGGAGGTGCGGAGGCTAAGGTGGTGCTGGGGTGGCCGTCATCGGTTGGGGCGTCGTCGTCGCCGTCGCTGTCGTCTGCGATGACGATGGCGATCTGTGTGGGCTGGGGGGCAGGACTTATGCGGAGAGGAAGGGGAAGAGCACGCCTTTGGTGCATTTGGTGGTGGGTCAGTGCACGACCAGCGTGCTCGGAAAAGGAAAAAAAAAAGAAGAAAAAGAAAGTAACGAGAGAAGGATCCACCGCCAACACCGGGACGCTGGGTTGCTGCAGAACAAACAGACATCAACAGAATTGCCTGATTTTGAGTGAGCGCTGCGAAGGGATCGGAGCGGGGCTGATGCCAAACCAATACCAGTGGGCTTTCCTTGCCAGTTTCTTTATAACCCTCGTCTCTCTCATATCCGTCTCTCACCTCCTCCTTTCCTTTCTCACCAAAGGATCTCCAATGTCTGGTCGCTTCGAACTCGAGCAGATTCCCAGCCAGCTCATCGACATGTTCAACAAGCTTGACTTGGACTCCTTCGATAGGCAGAGTCTCATCCAGTTCGCGTCGACACCGGCCGTGCTCATCACCACAGTCATCATCGTCGCCACCGCCGTCTATGCAAAGATCTTCCACACCGGTCAGCGCGTCTTGCTCTCTCTTTCTCTCCCAATACTCATCTCATAACAGGTCGCTCCCAGCCTCTCGACCCCGACCAGTGGAAGGAGTTCACCTTGCTCAAGAAAACCAAGGTCTCCCCAAATACTGCCATGTAAGCATCTTCCCTTCTTATTCTACCCCGGTTTCTCACTCCGGTCCACCAGCTACCGCTTCAAGCTCCCTCGTCAGCGAGATGTTCTCGGACTCCCAGTGGGTCAGCACATCGCAGTCTCAGCTGAGATCAGCGGCAAGACCGTCATCCGCAACTACACCCCAATCAGCTTGGACGATGACCGCGGCTTCTTCGACCTCATCATCAAGACCTACGAGAAGGGCAACATCTCTCGTCATGTCGCTACCCTCTCACCCGGAGACATCCTCAAGATCAAGGGCCCCAAGGGTAACTTCACCTACGCTCCCGGTCTCGTTAGTGAATTCGGCATGATCGCTGGAGGCACCGGTATCGCTCCCATGATCCAGATCATTCGTGGCATCTTACGCAACCCCTTCGACCCCACCAACATCTCCCTCATCTATGCCAACGTTAACGAAGATGACATCCTCCTCCGCGCCGAGCTCGAGGAGCTCCAGGACGTCCATGGCGAGAACAGGTTCAAGATCTACTATGTCCTCAACAACCCGCCCGCTGGCTGGAAGAGCGGCGCTGGCTTCGTCACCAAGGAACACATCAAACAGCACTTGCCCAACCCCAACGAATCCAACAGCAAGATCCTCATCTGTGGTCCTCCTCCCATGGTCACTGCCATGAAGTAAGTCTTCCAACCACCCTATATCCACCCATCGTAGCCCTAACCCTCTACTCTTAGGAAAAACCTTGACGACCTCAAATTCCCTCTCCCCAACACCATCAGCAAGCTTCAAGACAAGGTCTTTGTCTTCTAATAGTTATTAGAATTAAATTGTATTAGAAGAGCATTTAACGCGACTTGGCTTCCTCTTCCATTTCCAAACGACACTCTTCCAATCTATTACATATAATTATGAATCGAGTGTCCGCTCTTCGTCGATGTGGCTCACTTACCCTCTCTCAATCTCCTTAGCAGCCTGCATACCTAACTCAAACTCGTCTTCGGACAGTTCCCGGTCCGCATTCCGAGCCAACTGGATCACAGAGTCGTAGTAATGAATGGGAGACATACCGTCTTCGTCCTTTGGAAGCAGCGGCACTAAGAACCGGAAATGAAGCAACACCCTAGCGTGCGGTTTCAGCTTGGGATGCATCGGGATAACAGTGTGGGCAAGCCTATCTACATAAAACAAAGGGGTTGATGAAGTTAATATTAGTTTCAAAGGACCGGTGTGCACGCACCAATTCTTGGAATGGTATCAAGGAGCGCACGGCGGAAGTACACGCCACTATATTTGCTGCCTATTCAAACCGTTTCAATAGGTATCCGATTAGGTTCGCATATACTGACCTGGTCGACCCCATCCCTCGTGTACGATATCCTTGGGCAACGACTCGTGCGAAATGAGACACGCCCGTATATATTCTTGCGCGACGTATTGATGCACCGACTAAAACTATTCGTTCAGTGACTAGCTAACGCTGTCGCAAGTACTCACCTTTGGTAGATCGTCAGCACCAATTGTCCTATATGTCTTTGAGATCCTCTGCAATTTCATCCGCACCGCGATGCGACGTTTGATGCAGAGAAGGAGCGAGGCTACCAACTTCAACGAGCACGTTCTCGGTCAGTGCATATTGAAACGCCTCACTTTCAGGCACACATACCACGACGATGTAAGAAGCACCAATGATTAGAGCATTGAAATTATTCGCCCATGACCTATTGTCGGCCGTTCGAACTGCCTGAGAGATGACCGCAGCGCAGGACAGACCAGTTGCCACAACTATTATAAGAACTATGAAGACATAAACCGCTGGCGAAAGCGTGCTTTTGATACTGATGGACAGCATTCTAGCGTGTGGGATACATGATCGAGGTGAAAGGACAAGTTGCACATATTGTTTGTTTGCTAATCACGTCATTGTAATAGTACAGTTACAGTTTCACACTGTTGACACCACAGATGCCATGCATAAAGAAGGGGTAACATATCCACCACAGGTGAATCGATGAGAAAAAAAATGAGAGCGAGGTATATGGCTAGCATTAGACCTGGACATTTTCACTGCAAAGAAATCAGCATTTAGCAAAACTAATAATGGTGAGCCTTACGGGAATCGGCCAATGAAATTGCCAGGGGGATCATATTCGCAGACATGGGAAGTAATGGGACTCGACTATTAACATAACAGATCAGTTTGGTTCAACAGAGCAGTGAATTGAAACGTACTCCAAAAGAGGGAATCATGCCATTATTGCAGGTCACGGTAGCACACCCAAGACGAGTGGTCGATTTCCAGACAACTTGAGTGAAGTGAGAGAACGTCGGGTTGGCGGGATCATATTCCGCTGTACAAGGCCAGTCAGAACGGGAGTTGAAGAGGAAAGACGGAAAAATGCTGACAAACTTCAGCAGCCCAGCCGTTGACGGCGCTGCTAGGAGGATACGAACCGGTACCAGCAGCAAGGTTTTCTATAAAATATAGGCATGAGCTGGGCTAAAGAGTCTGGCAACGAAACACATACCACCGAAGCTTCCGACCGCACCCTGTGAGTGTTGCCATTTGCATTGGCTGGCCCAACTGCGAGCAGCAGCCTCCAAGTCGTCGCCCCATACCAAAGGAGAAGCACCGTGTCGAGCACGGACGGCGTTATGGCTATCGAGCCAAGTTTGCCTATCACCACTGCTTCCACCAGAAGCCGGGGGATTGACTACGGAGGTAGTCGGCTGAGCAGGAGCACGAGTGCTAGTCCGGGTGCTCGTAGAAGTGGGAACGGGAGAACGAATAGTAGGCGTAGGAGAAGCTCGGGTGCTAGTCACCGTAGTGCTGGGGGAAGCACTGGAGGTGCTAGATGTGGTTGCAGGGATAAGGCTACGACTTTGCACGAAATTGGCCGAAGGGTTAATACTCGAGACGATCACACTTGACGAAGAGGTCGTCGAAGAGACAGGCAGGGATGAAAGGAAAGAAGCAACAGTGGCAGATGTGGCCGGGGCGCTGCTCTCGGCCACGTAAGAGCTAGGCAACGGAGCGGCATTCTTGGGAAGCTCGATGCTCGCTATGGGCCTCTGGGTAGATTTGGGGACAGCCGGGGCGCTAGCGGGATGTGTCAGAAGTTGGTGAAAGCCGAGAACTAGGGCCACATACGTAGAACCACAAGCTCGAGAAACAAGAGCGTCTAAACTGGCGCTGGTGCCAGATGGAAGGACGACAGGTCCCCAACGGTCTGCACCAAGGATACCACCGTTCCAGCCCCAATTACTGCTGCACTTCGCAACACAATCCGATAGGCCACGGTTTTTGAAAGCGCATGCGGGGCCAGAAGAGGTTCCAGCGGGCCTTGCGATGACGGTGGGAAGACAGAGAGCAGCAGCAATGAAGGTAACGAGTGTTGGGAACGGAGCCATTCGAAGAAAAGAAATAAAGAAGGTGGAGAAAAGGATAAAACTGGCTGCTGCTCTGGAGTTTAGTTTTTATTCATACGAGAGGGAGGAAGAAAATATGTGCTTTGTGTCATTGTGCAACCGATTAAAGCATTGATGTCGGTTGCGCCTGACAACCATCGCTGACGTTGTAGTATCAGCAGATAACGTCCACGTCCTGGCGTCGTCGGAGTCGTCGAGCAGAGGGTAAGAGAAGAGCCTAGAAGAGCCCCGCCGGTTGTGACCCGCCATCATCATGGCTGCTCCATACTACATCCTCGTTGCTCTCAACAGCACCTCTCAGCCCCACTCGTCCAACAACTTACGCCATCCAGCAATACAATATCACTACACCGACGATTCTCCCTTGTCTCTGCTGCCCCAGCATCCTGACGAACATGTATTGATTCTGAACCATGGCCACGATCCTGTCTCAACCACCGTGCACAGTATCTCCCAACACCTCATTACAACAGACCTTAAGGTCGAGGATGCCCCTGGCGCAGCAGCAACTTCAAGCCAAGACGACATCGAAGACAAAGACGACCGCATGTACATCATAGAAACCAGTCGCGACGATAGGTAACTCCCGTCCATCCGCAGGGGCAAGACCGTACCATTCATTTCTTTCCTTACGTTAGACCACCGTCGCCCCACGAGGAACGTAAATCGGCAAACGCAATACTGGCACAATTCAAGGCGCGGTATGTTGCCTTCCTACTTTGCAACCTATTGTGACACTCAAACATGGTGTAGCAATGATATGATCCGCCGTGCCCTCAACTATCCTTCAATGGCCATTCGAACGCCGGCTCCTTCACACATTCCGCCCTCTCCACATGGATCGGCACCATAGCTATCAAAAAGAGGGTCTTCCAAGCGTATGATCAAGATTTCGAAACAGATACATACTACATTCTACCGCCTAGCCTTTTTCGTTCCTCGAGATGGTTTCTGCGCCGGTTTACCGGGGACGGGGGCAGGGGCATCGCCCTGCATTTCATCAGCAGCAGCCATAATGGCAGATAATCTAGTTTATCCACTACATCAGACTCTTCATGGCTTATGAACATGTTTTAAATTCACGTACCCCCCTTTAATGTCGCCAGAAGCAAATGCATTCTGCATCCCTGCCATTCGTGCTTGGTTGTCCTTGATTTCTTGCAATGCCTCCGGGTCTAGGTTTTTCTGGACATGGTTTAGCCGATACCAATGTCGAGAAACAGGGCTCTCACCATCATATAGGGCATGCCCAACATAAGGGCACCAGCAAAGATCATCATCATCATCATCGGATTTGAGAGCATAGAAAGCAGGTTGAATGACTCTGGGGCACTAAAGAAGCTAAGCTTTTCTCTTGCAGACAGTGAAATTGGGTGCGGAAGCAACACATTGGATGGTGGGTTCAGAGGAGTGCCCGCTACGTATGGCCGCACTTCCGGTCGAGAAGACCCGCTGAGAACGTCGATTCGCAACTGAACAAAAGGGTCAGTACTTGTTGCAGATAGTATTTTACCACGTACCTCGGGAAATACATAGTCATGAGAGACGACAGAGAGAACATAAATTCCCTCTGGAACGTTACGACTGATCCACAGGTCAGCATCGAGGGCAACGAAGACTAACTGCCCTTACACTGTAAACTGTCCTGAGCGCGTTACAGAGCCAGCATATTTCCCACCGTCTAGAATGGCTTTTGCTCTACCCAATGTGGTTACGTCTAGGGAATAATATCAGCACAAACCCCAGGCGACAGGGTGAATACGATAGCGCACTTGGACATAATGAGTTCCAAGCAATTTTTCCCTGGACATCGAGTGCTGACACCAGACTGAAACTAGTAAAGAGTTAGTCTTAAATATCGTCAAACGGTGCGCTAACCAGGTACCAAAATGCAAGACTACAACAAAACGATAATAGACGACGAGCCATGGTCGCGGACCGGGAGAGAAAGTCAGTGATGGGAGGAGCGGCAAACACGGGACAAGCCAAAGCGCTCTCTGATTTCCGCTTCCACCATCCCTTCGCAGTAGAATCATCAAGAACCTACAAAATGCGGCAAAAACGAGCAAAAGCCTACAGAAAACTTATGCACCTTTATTCTCAATTCTTTAGCTTCCGTCAACCGTATCAATTGCTCGGTATGTCCCACTTCCTTCCTTTACGCCGTCCTCTTTAACATATAAACTCTCCAGTCGATCCAGAAACATGTAAAATGGCCATCGCGAATAAATTCGATCTGGTGAAACAACTTTCAACAGTTGTCCAAGGCGAAGTGAAGCCAAGTGAGGAATTTCAATTTCTTACGTTCCATCAAGCCCTAACCACCACGGCACAAAGCCGTTATTCAGTGATAACCCAATGCTGCATACATTCCCTCTATCTAGAAGGAAAATCCCAGCAACCTGCAGTAGACCTTGCTAAAACGTTCGAGCGTCGGAGATGCAATCATCGTGAAGCTATCGACTCGGACGCTTGTCTGAAAGATGTTGTAGGTACGGACTGCTGAGCTTCCAAAATGGTTGTATAGCTCGTTGATGCCCCATCTCTGAATTGCAGGAGAGTCGAATAAACATCGCTACGTGATAGTAGCACAGTCCCAACCACTGCGCAATCGACTCAGAAACATCCCCGCAACTCCTCTCATCCACATTAACCGATCAGTAATGGTCCTTGAACCTCCCAGCAATGCGACCCTCAGAGCCAAACAGCAGGTGCATCCCATTACTTTGGCCAGCATAAATTGTAGCTGACTTTCAGACAGCTAGAAGACAAGTCTCTCCACGCTTCTGGATCTGACATAACCCTGGTCAAAGCAACAGAGGCGAAAGAGTTGCCGAAGAAAAAGAGAGGCCCGAAGGGTCCAAATCCCCTTAGTGTGAAAAAGAAGAAACCTCAACCTATTCACAATCCGAAGCAGGCCGACAAGGGCAGCACTCAGAAGGGCCCTCCACCAGCGGTTGTCGACTTGGGAAAACGTAAACGAGACGATGATCATGTTAATGCCGACACTGGGGGAACTACACCTGAGGACAGCAATGAAACCAAGAAAGAGAGGAAGCGACGGCGCAAGACCAAGCAAACAGATCCAGAAGTCCCGCTGGCTACTTAACCTCGCATCTTAAATGTCGTGTTATGTTTACGAACAACGCTAATTCAAATTGTTGATAATCGATAATACAAGAGGTAAAGCAAATGAGCAAAGGTTAATGAGTTTGTAAGCAGCAATTCAGAAGGTCAACCGCTACAAAGCAGACATTGGTACAGTAGTAACTTAATTACCACCACGGAGACGAAGAACAAGGTGGAGGGTGGACTCCTTCTGAATGTTGTAATCAGAGAGCGTACGACCATCTTCAAGCTGTTTGCCGGCGAAGATAAGACGCTGTTGATCAGGGGGAATACCTTCCTTATCTTGAATCTTAGCCTTCACATTGTCAATTGTGTCGGAAGATTCGACCTCGAGAGTGATGGTCTTGCCAGTGAGGGTCTTGACGAAGATCTGCATACCGCCACGGAGGCGAAGAACAAGATGGAGTGTAGACTCTTTCTGGATGTTGTAGTCAGAGAGGGTGCGCCCATCCTCTAGCTGCTTTCCAGCGAAGATCAGACGTTGTTGGTCAGGAGGGATGCCCTCCTTGTCCTGAATCTTGGCCTTGACATTATCAATGGTGTCGGATGACTCCACCTCCAACGTGATGGTCTTGCCCGTAAGCGTCTTGACGAAGATCTGCATGCCACCACGGAGACGAAGAACGAGATGAAGGGTCGATTCCTTCTGAATGTTATAATCGGAGAGGGTACGACCATCCTCGAGTTGCTTGCCGGCAAAAATGAGACGTTGTTGGTCAGGAGGGATGCCTTCCTTGTCCTGGATCTTGGCCTTCACATTGTCGATGGTGTCGGATGACTCGACCTCGAGAGTGATGGTCTTGCCAGTGAGGGTCTTGACGAAGATTTGCATTCCACCCCGCAGACGGAGAACAAGGTGAAGGGTTGACTCCTTCTGGATATTGTAGTCAGACAGGGTGCGCCCATCCTCGAGCTGCTTTCCAGCGAAGATCAGACGTTGCTGGTCGGGAGGGATGCCCTCCTTGTCCTGGATCTTGGCTTTGACGTTATCGATGGTATCGGAAGACTCGACTTCGAGAGTAATGGTCTTGCCCGTGAGGGTCTTGACGAAGATCTGCATGCCACCACGCAGACGAAGGACGAGATGTAGAGTGGATTCCTTCTGGATATTGTAATCCGAGAGAGTGCGCCCGTCCTCAAGCTGCTTGCCAGCGAAGATAAGACGTTGTTGGTCTGGAGGAATTCTGAAACGTGCTGTCAGAGCCACATTCATTAACACAATGCCCGGGTGCCACTTACCCCTCCTTGTCTTGGATCTTGGCCTTGACGTTGTCGATGGTGTCGGAAGACTCAACCTCGAGGGTGATAGTCTTGCCGGTGAGAGTCTTTACGAAGATTTGCATGGTAAGAAGGGGGCGAGGTAGAAATGCAGTGATAAAGGGCGTGGAGTCCACGCTACCGTTCTTATAGGAGGTTCGAGCGGAGTTTGAAACGGAAAGCACTCGCAATGACTCAGAAAGGGCCACAAATTGGTAATGCACAGGCAGCACAGCGATCATGATCAGTCTTCTCATAGAAGCCGCTCACAGCCTCAGGAACAGTCCAGAACACAATCTAAGTTAAACCCGGTCAGGTATCTACCCAGAATTTAATTGTCATGTCCTTCTCCATGGAAGCAGACGCAATGATGTTTCTTGTGGGATGGGTCTGAACAAAGCATTAGTTTCTTTGTTTATCACTACCAACCTCTTCCACATACCGCCAGCGCCAGAACGACATCTATCCAGGTGGGTCAATCAAAGCACTCTATGCACAACGAGCCACTCTTACCTCGATGACCTTCGAGGATCTGAATGACTTTCCGGCTCTGCAAGTCCCAAACATATATCTTGCCATCCTCACTGCCACTGACAACGAATTTGCCCTTAGATGAAGCTGTGACAAAGCATGCGGGGATGCAGTACGTTCGGTTGACGTGACCAGAGTATGTCTTTACACAGCGCGATGTCTGGTAATTCCATAGCCGAATGGTGGAATCTTGTGTTGATGCCAACACAAACCGGGAGTTGGGAGAGAACCGGACATGCGAGCTGGAGGGAATGGCGTCATTACACTACTAACCATTTCTTCGCAAACTCACCATATAGGATTGTCGTCATCCACTAGCGTCTTCAAGCACTGGCCAGATTCCGCATCCCACAAACGTCTACAAAGGTCAGATAGTCATATTCGACTGGTAGAAGGTAACCTTACATCAGGCCATCCATTGCACAGGAAACGATGAGCGTCCCGTCATGATTGAAACCTACAGCAGTTACTGGATCTGAATGGGCGGGTAGGACCTTCAAGGGTTTCCCTGAGAGACGAAGTCAGATTGGGCAGCCACCAACGCAGGGGAATATACCTCTTGCAATGTCCCAAATAATCACTGTTTCATCATAACCTCCTGAGACTAGAAGGTTTCCGTGGGGATTGTAGTTGATACAAAATACAACATTTGTATGCCCATTCAGGGTCTTCACTTCTTCTCTCTGGGGCTATCTGGTAAGCGCTGGGCAGGATAATTCGACAAGGCACCTACCAGGTCCATACTCCATATCAAGATCGTTTTATCGTCTGACGCGGAAGCAAGAAACTCTGCGTCGCTTGCCCATGCGATATCATTGATGCCTCCTTTGTGACCTCGGAAAGTATGGATGATGTCTCCAGAGTCTGTATCCCATATCTTTATCATCTTGTCTGGACCTTCCCTTCGTGGTTGACGTTACTTTTGGGATATAGAGGCAGCAGGTAAATGACATTACCTGCAGAGGCCAGCATAGATCCATCTGGACTGAATTTTATCGAGGAAATAGATGAAGAATGTCCACTCAGGATGTAGTGCAAGTGGTAATTGATTTCTGGCTTAGGCTCTGAGACTTGGGGCATGCTCGAGGATGATGGAATTGGAGGAGCAGAGGTCAAATCTACGTCCATTTCGTCGGCGGCGGCCATAGTAGATGGGGGAGAATCGCTGGTCGTTGAATGAACGCAAATCAATGGCACGTGCTCTGTAGACGAAAACTTGATCGCCATATAATTCAAATTGGTTTCTTCTGTACCTCAGCCTGCAAAATGACCTCGAGCTGGACAAAGCCTGAATCGCGCCTCGAACTCATTGAAGACCTTGTGTCTGGCGTCGGTATGTGCCTTTTACAGAAATAATCGATTATCTCTTTGGAACCCCCATAGACCGGTATAATCCCTCCAACGTCGGAATTCTTGAGGATTACCTCTATCACCAAATTCGAAGCGAGGAATATGACTGCCTCGCCAACCTGGCTATCTTGAAGCTGTGTGTTCTCTTCATTTTATTTTACACATTCGCGAGTGAACCATTATACAGATACCAGTTCAACCCCGACCTTTACAACCCTGATGTCGTCGTCAATATCCTCCTCAAGGCTTTGACCTCGACCCCCTTGCCAGACTTTAACCTGTGCATATCTCTTTTAGATGAACGAACCCCGAACGCAAACATGGATGAACCGGATCCGTTACCAAGCCTTTTGCCTCTTCTCAAGAATCTCCAGAATCTTCTGTATAGATGTCGGTTTCCCTCGTTTTGGGAAGTTTATGGATCCGATGAGTACGAAAACCTGCGAGACAACTATACGGTTGAGGTCGCTGGTTTCGAAAACGCTATCCGGCAGGTCGCTGTCCGCGCTGTGAAAGCAACATTCACGCGCATAACTCTTCAACGTCTGGGCTCTTATCTCAATCTCGATGGTATGATTTCTCATTTCGCCTCCCTGATTCAATGCCGAACCTTTTGCAGGAAATGATCTCGTCGACCATGTCAAGGAGCTTGGATGGACTCTTGATGTTTCATCGGGGGTAATCTCAGTTCCTCCCAATCCTGATAATCAGATCGAGGCGACCGTTGTTCAAGAACAGATAAAACTTCCCCGTACGTTCATTGGTATTCCTTGCCACGAATGCTACCTGACTTTTTGTCTTGCAGAGCTCACCAGAGTTATTTCTCACGCAATAAAAGCTTAGATATTGGTATCCAAGCACTGTATATATATACCAATCATTCCCTGCGACACCAATGTCCGATGACGGATGAAGAATCTAAACCATGTACCCAAAATAGATCATGCAGCAGCATAAAAAGCCGCTGCAGTACCCCAAATAGCCATAACGGTCCCTATCACTACGATGGACCCATCAAGTATGCTGCAGTGCCCGGCAATCATAACCTTTGCCAAAACAGGCCCTACGACTGCCAGCATAAACGCAGAGAATGAACCCAAGAATGCCATCATGGAGCTAAATTCAGGGACCAAGATGGACACCAATACCGAAAGCACGGTGAGGAAAACTCGCTGAAAGATAGCTAGGAATCGCTTCAATCCTTGGGGGGATATTGCCAGTCCTCCAGGTTTTGCCGCCAAGTCCTCGGGCGAGGCAAAACTCGGAGTGTCGAGTCCTAAAAATACGTCTATTGTAGTGGTCAACTATGGCATTGTGATGTCAGCAGAACTCGAAACCATTCGAATCTGGGAACTTACAGGCTGGGTATTCAAACCGAACTTCGACCTAGAAAAGCAATAAACATGACGAGAATAATGCAAGCCAGCAGGAAAACCTTACAGCGGACTGATCACGAGGAGCCACAGGCAAATACGGTTCAGCACAGGTTCATAACCAGGCGTGTTGAGGAGGTCTATGCTGATCTGAAAGACGATATGAGCGATAAGTATGATCAAGTCCATTTGCAAGGAGCTTACTTCGTCGTGAACACTGTCGCCGAACATAAGGTATCCGGCGGCGCCAATGGCAACATAAATGAAAGTCGCTATGCCCTGGATAGATTTTCGTCAACAGGGAGACCCCCCTTTCTTGAGATAATCTCAGCTCACAAATGCCGAATTAATCATGTTATCGAATTGACTGGGATCCACCATGTCCCTCGCGAGGGAGGGAATAACAGGGTGGCCAGAGAACTGCAGAGTGGAGGGTGAGTAGTCAATCAAATAACAGGAAGTAGAGCATGACGTACACCAGCCATAAACAAGCCAAAGGCGAGCCCCAGCTTGTTGAGCGATTTAACAGCAATCTCAGTCGGTGCAGGACTCCAAAGACTTCCAGGCGCTTCCTTTCTTGAAAATCCATCGATGAATATGACAAAAACGAGCATGACAGTTGAAATGATTCCCAATACTGAGGCATATGAGAGCCAAGAAAGAGGCATGAACACTGTGGGGATCAATCTGCAGGCGAGGACATGAGATTCGGTCGAATGGACAACAAAAAAGCGCACATAATGAGACCCAGCAATTTGTAGGTATTCTGGGAAAAACGCGGTATCAGGCTATGAAATGAATCGGCATAGAGAGTGACAAGAATAACGCTGCAGGTCATGTTAGAGACATCTATCGAGACATCATCGAAGAGAAAGACGTACGCGACGGCAAAAAGTTCCAGACAGAACATCACGCTGATGAAACCTGTTGCTCGAGGTCCAAATGCCTTCCTCCCAATATCCGAATAGGAGCGTAGACGGGGATCTGAAAGGATGACTCTGGCCAATATCTTTGCGCTAAAATGCGTAAATATATAGCAAATAAGAATGTGCTTCATAGGCGTACGTGTAGCAAGATACGAATGCGTAAGATATTATCAACACGGTTCCAGCTCCCCAGCCAGCATAAGCAAAGGCGAGAGGTTCGGACAGCATGCCAATACCCAAAAGAATGGCAATGGAATTAAATAGCTAAATCACAAATTAGATTTATAGACAAGTTTCGAAAGAGGAATATGCCTACAGTTTGACCATAAGTACTTTTACCTCCAAACGAATAGTGGACGTGCTTGGATCCTTGAGAAGCGGCTGACGAACGGCGGCGGACAGTCGGAGGAGTAAGGAGTGCATCGTCCTGTGCCTGCAAACCGTAGTTTTTGACAGCGGCTTCATGAATGGAACGCTGCTCTTGTACAGAGGATGCCTTCCGCGATAATAGAGGAGTCGATTCTTGATTTGGCCTGAACTCTTCGGTGCGGGACTTACTAGGCCGTGTTGTCTGTTGAGTTTCAAGCCGTCTAGAATGAAAATCCGATCCCAAGGAAGAACGTGAGGGGATTGGAAGTGGGTGCGACAAATCGCCGTCTTCATCCCAGTCAAACTGTCCGACAAAGGAATCATCTCGAGGTCGCCGATGCGGATGCGGATGGTCATTAAGGCCGTATTCATCTTCTGATTCTGTGAGTTCAGTAGTCCTAGAGAAACCGGTTTCCTCATCATCTTCATCTGCTTCTGAGGTCGCCGCTACAGCAGAGCCAGCAACAAGATACTGTGCGCGTCGGTCTGGGTGAAAAATCAACACGGAGCTAGAAGGAACTTGGAGAGTGAATAGGGGCTCACAAGACTCGAAAGCATCCGAGAACGCGCTCCCAGTCGCGCTCACAGCAGAGCCTATAGAAAAGGTTGTGCCAAAGGAAGTCATAAGAAGGGACTAGCAGATAGGGAAGATGGGGGAGGGATGTCCACAGGCAACTGTCACTCGAGATGGAGTTGGCGGAACTGAGCTCCAATGCCTCGCATGACACGGGGGTATCTCAAAGTCCTTATCAATTTTACCCGTAGAACGCACTGTCGGAAAAATGATGCTGTTGCATGGTCCGGAATCTAGCAGTGGTGCAGCCAGCTACAGGCAGTTGTTTGACGCTTCAGAAGAAAAAAGAACTCCACATAGGAATGAACCAACCAGAAGGCTCTCGAAGGCCATTTGGAACTCTGCTGCTGTGCCACTTCTTCCGTCAAGTCCAAGTCAAGTCCTCCTTCTCAGACTTGTCCGTGACGGAGCCTTGGCACAGATAACATGGGAAGACTATGGTAGAAGTCCAATGATTGCGGATCTACATATCTATAACACTATCCAGGGGTCGAAATACTAATTGCAACTGGTAATGTAGGGGGGTCGCCAAAAATTATATTATGTAGGAGTATAGCAGAAAACAGTGATATCAAGACGCGTTGATTGCTTTGCGATTGGTCCAGAGCATGTACGGCTCTCGGGAGATATCAACGCCTGTCGGCTTGGATCGGGCGCTACGTCGCGCATCTGGAGCCTTGGCATTGGAATTCGCGTCCTATGATAGTTAAATAGATGAGCGATGACCCTTGACAGACGGTATAGCCATACCGCAATTCGTTTCTTCATTCCGGCAGTGATGTGATTCCACCACTTTGTGAACGTATTTTTCAAAGCCAATTCCCGCTGTCCCTTGGGGTTTAACCAGGCAATGAATTCATCCAGCTGCAAGTCAAGATGAATTGAAAAAGACCAAATTGCACGGAAAAGACTACAAACCTCTTCCATTTCCGAATACACTCCCCATTCGTTGGATTTCAGCATACATTCTTCACCTTCTTCTTCTCTTCGTCGAGCTTCGATATCATCTTCGGTCCTCTGACTCAATATCTCCATATCAAATTCACTTGGGCCTTGAATAAAGATCCTGCCCGTTCCATACTGAGTGTTTCCACCGTTTCCTACCAAGGACGCAGAACCCATCCCATCGAACCACCAGATGCGGTTATAAAAACGATCTCGGCCCATAGGTTTCACCCGTACGGCCCCTAATAACTTCCTGAACTCTCGTTCTATTCCTTCCAAACGGCGCTCGAGTTTGTTTACTTCCTCATCCAGACGACGGCGTTCAGCCATGGCTTGCTTTTGTGAGGCTTGCCTGGCCCTTGCGGCTTCGCGTTCCTTTGAATGCCCAAGGGACTTGGTGCGTACTTTTATCGTTGGGTCAAGGTAAAGACCGTTGAAACTAAACATGAGACGAAATTACCTTCGGAATCACTTATATCTTGCATCGCAACATCTTCGTTGGCAGGTGTTGTAGAGGCACTTTCCTCCTTGTCCTTGTCCTTGTCCTTGTCCTTGTCCTTGTCCTTCTCTTTCGTCTCACCCAGGAGATTGTTCATTTCTTCGTTACTAAGGAATGATGAGCAAGTCATACAAATCAGAACAGTAGCAAAAAACATACAACTGCTTCTTTTGGCGATTGACCTCGATTTTCTCTTTGCGTAGTGCAGTTAATTGCTCTTCGCATGATTCCATATGAACATGAATAGCCTTGCTCGAGATGGCCAGGTTGCACATGAAAGAAAGTATTGCAATGCGATCCTCCATAGGTAAGAGATAATATCGGTCGCGGGGAGAAGCAGGAACCGACAAAATATATCCAGTCGGAGTAGGAACCCTGGAACTGGAACCAGCCATGTCTTCCTCGGATTCCGGAGCGAAAAGTAGCTTAGTCAAGACTTGGCGTATACTTGGAAAGTTAGAAAGATTGGCATGCTGTTGAGAGTTAATCGATCGTGCCAGGACAATGAATGGACGAAGACTTACATCTTTCAGACAGCCAACTACAGCTTCCTCCCAACCTTCTCTCCCCTCTGAGAAACGCAATGGCACTCGCTCCCAATTATTCCCGACATCAGCCATGGCAGCCATGAGCTGCTCGATGGCAACACCATAGCAAGCTTCGTCTTCCTGTTCTTTCTGTTGCAATTCGTCTTTATACTTCAAAAAAGAAAGTAAGGCACCATGGCGAACGAAGGGGACGGTCCGGAGGTTGTACACAAGTGTAGAATGCACTTCGGCAAGCAGAGCACAGGGCAGCTCGGGAATGGAATGTCTAATAGCCAGTTCAAACTCATCCAGGGTGAAACTGGACAAATGAAGGGGATGCCTTCCAGCCCGAAATTAGCCTCCAGTATCTCGATTAAGAAATCAACATACCCGTAAACCACCAGGAAGTTCCACGCAAGTAAGAAAGATTCAAAGGTTCCAGGCGCTTCGTTGAAGGGTAGGATGGCACGATTGAGAAATGGCCGTTGTACTTTGACACCGGCCTTTTTGTCTTTGTCGGAAATTTGGATATCAAGATCTTCAGTTGGATAGCGAAGGGGTTTCTTCTTCTTCTTCTCTGCGGCAAGACGCTCAGCCTCCTCTTTAGCCAGCCTTTGCTTCTCAGCTTTGTCCCGCGCGTCGCGTTCTTTCTTCTCGGCAACTGCGGCAGCATTCTTGGCTGGGGCAATCTAAGTACTGTGCGAAATATAATTGAGAGAGAAAGATGTACCTTTTTCCTCTTGCGCTGCTGTCATTTTCTTTTGCTTCTTGGTAGGGGGACCTTCTTTATCTTCCCAAGCCTTTTTCCGCTTGTCAATCTCGCCTTTTCGAACATCTTCAACGTCTTTCCTAGTCTCCTCGGGCATTTGAGAGTCAACACCGTATCTTTTGGCGATAGCGGGTTTTACGGTCCAAGGCGAGGCAACAGCTGGGTCTCGATCCACACAGTCACGGATGAACCGTCGGAGGATTGACTTAGAAAAAGCTAGGCGATCCCGGCTGTAGGAAGGGTTCAACTTGATACAAGTTTGAGAACGCATTTTGAACAGAGACAAACCTCATCATTTGACAGCGGACCTCGACAAGACTACCGACGAGTTTCTCGGCTGAATGAGGATCTGCAGCCTTGGCTTTGCCCTTTTCGTGGCTTTTGTCTTTTTCGACTTCAATGATATTACACCAATAGTAATAACCTTCGGGATTATCGCGCTGAATGCATTCTTCGAGAGGAAGCTTCAGATCGCCACCGACGACATGCATTTGCTCAGCGTCAAGAACGTGAGCAGGAGTATTTTTGTAGGAGTCTCGAACTTTGGCATCGCTAAACTTGGGCGGATACACCCGATCAATGCGAGCAAGATACCTAAGAAAGAGGTCAGAGAAATAGGAGATCAATGGGACAGAAGACACGAACCTTACGCCACTCAATTCAACTATAATTTCTAGAAATGGTGTGTAAGTCAATGGCCAACTAAAGGCAAACGGAAGATGTGTGATGCTCACTCTCGCCTTTGAAGTACCGGTCTTTGAACCGGTCGTACACCGCTTCGACAAGATGGTCTAGCCGACCGACGATCTCTTCAGACGAGGATTAGCGAGGACACCGAAATCAGGTATAAAAGGACGTACGCCATTGGACAGCCTTCAATACGGCAGCCTTCAATGGTTCTGGGAAGCGAGAGTGTAGAGTCCGAGCCTCATGACGCTCACTGGCGAGAGCTTGAAAGTAATCGAGCCCGCTCTTTCCTGTGACTTCACATTGGAACTGCTTTAGGCGGTAGAATGACATTCGGGCAGCATATTCCCTGGGGGGAAGTTAGACATCGATGGAGAGTCGAGGAGGGGATGAGACGTACTCGTAGTTCTCAAATATCTCGCCGGTGGTCTCGAGAAAGAAGACTTTGCGATCTGGGTCGGATGTGAGAGCCTGGAGGAGGTCCGGAGAGGGCTCTGTGAGGACGACGCGCTTCCGGCGACATGTAGGCATATTTTAAGGCGGCGAGGAGGGTTCAGAGGTGTGGCAACGAGGGGCTGGGCGATGAGGACAGGGGTTGGAGGTTGGGGAGGAGGCGGGGAGAAACGTGGGATATGGTGAGAGCAAAGAGAGGACGGCTGATGGCGAAGCGGCAAAGGAAAAAGGGACCACACCTCAAACACAGGGCGCTGGGGGACGACATCTGCAATTTTATTCGTCGTCGCTGTTTCTCGTCGTCGATGACGCTGCTAACGAGCAATTCTATTTCATTGTCAATGTATCTCTTCCATTTATGCCTTCCCTGCCCGTCGCTGGCACAGGGCAGCCACCTCCAGGGCGTCGTGGTGCTCATCCGTGCTATGTAGAGCTTACCCGATGTCCTGCCAGCTTCCATATTCGTCCTTTCAGCATGATCTCAATTTTGCACAAAACCCCACAACCACTTTCCCTCAGTCCCGCATTGCATTGTCACAATTCTATTCAGAGACAGAGGATATGCTGTCCGTTGGGGACCTGGTCCCGCTCGAGCCTTGCAATTCGGAGGCCATGTCCAGTTCAAGCGCTGCCACGTGCTCAGAGTCCAGGCATGTGATCGTGACGCGCTGAGGCTGGCTGAGGGCTCAGTGCCTGTCTTGAACTAATACGTACTTACCGTCGTGCTGCTGGTAAACAATATTCACAAATACCCGTTACAGGCTGTAGGATAGCGACGCAAGCCGGGTAAGCTCATTATCCTTGGGGCTGGCGCTGAGTAGTCTCGCACAGACCCAGGCCAGGACACCTACTCGATGAGCCTGCAAGGAGGGCTCTCATCGGTGAGTAGCCGTCGAATACAATACAGTTCCCCGCCGGTGCGCGATCAACCGCGATTCCCACTTTTGACGGTCCGGTCATGCTTCGTTTCCTCCGAGGTTCATACGACCTAGTATAAGAACTGTAGCAAACTCAGAGGCATATCTTCTGCGTAGAACTCGACCGTGATCACAGACTATTGTTAAAAATGGCAGAAATAAAGAGACTCAATGTCCTCATGTGTCAGTTTCTCTCCACCACTGCCGTCCGTGAAACCCATCAGACTGACCCAATTCCCTAGGTGGCACTGTGCGTTATTGCATCCCTGTCTCAAGCTTTAAGCTCACCATTAGCAGGGAGAATATACGACTGGATGGACAGGATCAGGCGCATCCAAATCGGACAAGAAGGTGTGTTGTTTGCGATCTCAACCGAGGCCTTTTCCCTCATTGAAGTGCATTTTGTAACCCTGCTTAGATCGGCGTCTGTAGCATTCATATTATGCGCGTGGTTATCGATATCCTCATATTCTGAACAGGTTGTTGCCCTCACGTTGTTCGATTTGAAGAGACTAGGAAAGGTATTACCACCCACTCACATTCCTTACTGCTCCTCTTCACAAGTTGTTCAGGTCGACCAACTTGGCATGGTTGGCGTCAACGGTAGTAAATTTCCTGCCATCCGCCAGCATCTATCGGACAACATTGGCGGAGTCTACAAAGACATGGATTTGACGTGGGTCCCATGATCTAATCTGGAGTCCAAGTCTTTCTATAGCATTTGCCATATAGCTTCGACGAATTTCCGAAGGATGGGAAACTGGATCCAGAAGCTTGTGCGTTCACAAGTCTCGGTCTGATGCTACTCATTTTTTAAATGTCGTTCAAGACAAAGAAGCCATTGATAAGCTCGAGCCCGGCGATGCTATCATTGTCTTCACCCCAGACAGTAAGGTTTTGCCATAGTGAAGACACTTGCAAACTCAACCTTGCATAGACACCCACTACGATATATCTCTTTATGCAATTGAGCGAGGCATTCATGTGCTCGTCACCAAACCTGCAGTGCAGAAACTGGAGCACCATAACGCCTTGATTGAGGCCGCGAAGAAGCACAATGTCGTCTGCTTTGTTGAGCATCACAAACGGTAATCTTGTCCTGTTAGTCCCTGTTAAGAATATTGCCTCATAAAGTCTAGGTATGACCCTGTGTACAGCGATGCAAAGGCACGCGCAGCAACCCTGGGGGAATTCAATTTCTTCAATGCCTGGATGAGCCAGCCCAAGAATCAACTTGAAACATTCAGGGCTTGGGCTGGTAAGGACTCGGATATTAGGTACATACTTGAGTTGTTTATAAACGGTCATCTATTGAAGTTACTTTTACAGCTACTATCTATCCTCCCATCACGTCGATATTTGCTGCTGGATTCTGCAGGACATTGCTATCCCAACTCGGGTTGTAGCTAGCGCCGCCACCGGTATTGCTACAAGCGAACCGTACAATTGTGTTCCTCAAACCGAGGATACTATTACACTCTTGATCGATTTCCAATCTATCAAGAGCCCCAAGCACAAGGGTACTGCTATCTCGACTGCTAGTTGGACCGCACCCCTCAAAGCTGGTGTTCACACAGCCCAGCATTGGTATTACATGGCAGAGAAGGTCACTGTTCTTTTCCCCGAAACTCCAAGCTCAGACTAACCTCCATCGCAGGGAGATATCACCGTTGATCAGGCGCACAGAGGGTATGACAGTACCTTCGACGAGACAGGGAAGGCATGGTATAATCCTTTCTAGTAAGTGATTGGCGTTCGCCATCTCGCTAATAATTATTTAACATCGTGTATGCCAGTATGAAATACTCGCCGTCTGCGAGTGGGCACTTTGATGGTCAACGCGGTTATGGATACATCTCCATTGAAAAATTCATTGATGCTGCACGCGCCGTTAACGCAGGACAAGCACAAACTGGCGATTTTGACGGGCAGGGACTACCAACGCTTGCTAACACTGTGCTCACAACTGCGATACTTCATGCTGGGAGGATCAGCTTGGATGAAAAGCGGCCGGTCGGCATCAAGAAAGACGGAGATAAATGGATCCTGGAGTAAGTATTGTAGCGGTATGTGACCTGTGGCAAGCGCTTGCTTTGCATTATATCTTATGTCTATGTGAACGGAATGGAAGACCCTATGGTATATAATACCGTATGTACGGTGTCCACAACTGATTGAACACTTCTGATTGCTGTCGGATTCATATTCATTTCGGTTCGCTACTTTCGCCTGTCGTTAGGATGATGGGGCTGTGAGCCTGTGAAGCACGCTTGTCCGTGATAAAAGGAAGGAAAGGTCAGGGGATGTCTTGAGTTTCTGCGAGTTGCAATGATGAAATCATGCAAGCTCTAGGCATCGGACCCCGGTTAACTTATTTCACAACTTCGACACTTGTTAAGAGCTCGGATGGCCCGTCCGGCTTTTCATAATATCAGTATGATAGATATTCGGGGGGAGACACAGCAAAGGTATCGTCATGATTGACGTTAATCCTCCATAACCTCATAGCTTCTCATATGTACTTACCTTCTGTATCCGATAACAAACCCGGGGCAGATCAGCGGTCACTTCGCTGATACAGGGAACTTGAGATCCCAACACCTGAGATCCTCTCCACACCCGCCGCATACCATTCGCGCCACTGCATGCACCGACGAACGCCATAAAGACAAATGCCAGCGATCTCACTGGAATGGAAGCCGAGATTGCGTGGTCTGGTGATATATCCCTTCCATTTCCATCATCCGACTGCTTTTCAGCATGCAAGGCTCCTTGCATATATGCAGAGGGCGCTGGGTGCGGTGTCCAGAATGATCGAGGACAACAAGTGACAACGGTGGTTTTCAGCTCCTGATAACGGTCTTCGGATGGAATGACAAGAGTTTGGCTTCATATCACCTATTGAATTAAATTCAGGGACAATTCGAGGAAAGCAACATATGTATTACTCTGGATTGACGGATTCGGAGTAAACGAGAAGCAGGCAACTGCATCCTGTGATGGCGATAATCCGCGAATTTCAGCGAGATTCTGAGCAAGTTCCATGGCGTCGAAATATTGTAACATTTGTGTATTGATTGGGGTACTGAAGACAACAATGGTTACTGTACTTCAAACAGCTTGCAGGAACAACGAGAGCAGTGCGCAACACACGACGGGGGATTATAATAAAAGAGGGAGATCTCATGCGCTACAGCGTGCTATTGGGAGGAGAGTGAAGAAGAATAGTCCAAGAACAGTCGGAATCGCAAGCCGAGGGGAAGGCCAACGAGGGGAAGTACACGCAACAGAGAAGTAAAAATAGATGTACGATAAGGTGAAGAATAAAATATACTTCGCACTAAAGTGGTCAGGGTATTTCCTGAAGGGAATTGGGGGAGGAAGGATGACGAAAAAGGAGGAAACGATGCGGATGAGAGAGAATGCATAGTGACAAACGATAATGTCAGGAAGGGAGTACAGAGTGTATGCAAAAGGAGCGCGTAAGATTATGTCTCTATTGAGGTAGTGTGGACGACAGGGAAGACCAAAGGGGAAGCCATCGCTGTCGGTACGAAGGATAACACCAGTCGATAACAACGATCCTTCCCTGTTCAGTTCCATCCCCTCGTAAGGTATGCGCCCCTCCGATACGTGGTATGATGCGATGAACGAAACTGAAATGATTGCAAGGATAGTGATGATTGCATGGTGGATGATTGCGAGAACAAGGGAGAAATGCGAGTTGTCGATGCAACGTGTATTGGTATTACATTTTGGATTGCTTGCAGTTTTGACAAGAACAGAAGTGAGATGCGATGAGAATGAGGCGGGCAAGGTGACGCCGGCATGCTATGAAACCATTGCCACTCTGGGCGAGGAGACGTTGAGGTCGTGCAATGCCGGCCGGCTGTAGGCGACGAAATCGTGCGGGAGGTATTGCTCAGGAGGAACGTCCACTCGAAGTTTGTTGATGACGGGTTCAAATGTCGTCGATGTCATATTCTCTTTGTCGTCGGATGAGAAAACGTTCGTGAATGAATCACTGGGATACGACGGTGGCGATGGCGGGGTAGTTGGTGTCATCGGCATATCGTCAGAGACATCCGAAATCGAAGTTGAGGTGCTCATCGGGGTGCTCATGGTGGAGACGGATGCTCGCTTAGGCGTGACGGGAAGAATGGCGAAGGTTTCTTGATGGAAGCGTCCTCCTTCAAGGTAGTACTGAACAACAAATGTCGCAGCTTTCGAATAGAAGGCATACGAGTACTTCTTGATCAAAGTCTCCGACAAGTCGTTGACGTGCTTAGCCAAACGGTTATCCAAATGATTAATAACTTCGAGACATTCGTCAGTCTCCTCCCAGTACCGCCGCTGTTTTCCACAGAGATATCTCGCCAATGTGAGCGAGGCAAGGGCAATTGCCGAAGGAGAATATTTGACGAATTCGCGATAGAATAGGGTGATCTCCATCAAGAAGCGAGCAACATGTTGAACCTTGTTATCTTCGGGAATGGGGCTGCAACACATGATACGGAGCCAGGCTTCCGCTGTAGGGTGGCCAAGGGTCCATTGGATTGTTGATAGCACGTGCCCTTCCATCTGAATGAACGCGGATTCCTCATAAGTGTCCCGACAGATGTGGCAAAGGTCTTGCACGGTTGGGACGCGTTCCTTCGCGTCTTCAAATTTGGCAGCAATCCACAGGGCCGCGCAACCGACGAGCTGGTAGTGCTTAATGTAGACCACCCTTCGGGAGACATATCGGTCGATGATGTTGAGGGTAAGGTAAAGAGTTTCCGGTCGAAGACGGAAGGTGAAGTGAATCTCGACGAGGAAGTCGACGAGACACGGCCGCATATGCCACTTAATCTCTGGTTGTTGGTCCATTGATTGGGTTGATGACATCGTGGTCCGCTACGGCGCGGTGGTGTGGTGTGGGTTATTTGGGCGGGAAAAAGATCAGACGTAAAACGCATACCTCCATATCATGCATATACCTGCGAATTTCGTCGCGATACTCTTCCTCAAGATATACGCCATCTCGACGAAGGGCGATGAGCTGTGCGGTCTTCTGTTTGTGTTGAGCGAAAGCCGCCTTTGCAGCGCGTGGCGACACGCGAGTGGCAGGAAGCAAAGGAGTTTTACGAGACTTTGTAATTCCATGAGGCGAGGGACGCTTCTTGGGATAAACGAGAGCTTGGCGAGAATGACGATGAGATGAGGTCGAGACGTCTTTCATATCGAGCGCAACGGTTGCGAAGGTGTTTACAATTGATTCCACACTAGGCGAGCCAAAAATGACGGTGTTAGCCATCGTTCCAGACGAAGGTAGAGGAAAAGAAGGAAAAGAGGAGGGAATACGCGGATGAATGGAGAACGTGACGGGTCGATCACAAAACGCGAAAGACGACTTGGAGCGATGAGAGAAGAAAGAATGGGCGGTAACTTACCAGATAGATGGAGGCTAAGGAGCATTCAAAGCCGAGGACGATAAAAGGGCGTTGTCGCTGCCACAGACGATGAATGCCACTGTGTGAAAGCTGGAGATGAAGGTCGTGTTCAGCGTCGGTGGTCGTTAGAAATGGGAAAAAAGAGAGGGAAAGACGGGGAATCGACCGTGCTCGTCGCTGAGTATGGCGGGCTCGACGACGATGACGACGACGGGGAAGGACAAGGGGAGGACACAAAGGACTGAATATAAAAAAGGGCGTGAGTCCCATCACCCAATCGGGGTTGTGATGGATCTGGCCGTCAACCCCCAATCTGGCAGGGACGAATCATCCCATGCCACATATCGTCCTCCCCCTACAGTATCTAGTAGTTTGTATTCTACATGCGCCCCTTTGTCGCAGCTCAGGCTGGAAGAGCTGCTCCTATAGCAGCATAGGAGCTCCCGACGCGGCCCGGCCCACCCGTGTTCCCACGTCCCACGTTCCCCGACGAGCGCACGGCGCATGACGTAGAGGCTCACCTTGAGTGCTGCGCTGTGTTGGGAGAGGATGGTTCAGGGCGATGGGGCGTAGAGGAAAGACAGGTCACTGACTGTGGGATTTGAGCGGACGACGACGGAGAGAGATTAAAAGAAAGAAACTAGAGAGACAAAAGAATGACTGGGGTGAGTAGAGGAATACGGTGTGGGCAGAGCGGTGAACAAGGCAGGAGAGGGATGAATGAACCGCTGGCGCAGACAACGCCCAACTTTTCAAGGACAAAGGGCAGCGTGCAAGAT
Source organism: Coprinopsis strossmayeri (assembly GCA_900156845.1). NCBI lineage: Eukaryota > Fungi > Basidiomycota > Agaricomycetes > Agaricales > Psathyrellaceae > Coprinopsis > Coprinopsis strossmayeri. The sequence goes on along the minus strand of FTPT01000068.1, from coordinate 1,091,741 downwards.
AGCCTCCCTGTAATTCCACACCACCACGTTCCCTGCCTGCAGGCATCTATCCCCCGCTTGGCATGCTGACTAAGCGTCCCTTCTCTTTTTATCTCCCCTCCTCCGCCCTAATTAATTTCTATCCCCTGCTCGACGCTGCACACCCAGCCAGCTCAACGGCCCACCAGCGTCTTCAGTCCCCATGTATGTATCACCCTCCATGCATATTTCTGCCCGATGCATTCTCGCCTCCGACGTCGTGTGTTTTGATCTCTCGCTTGCCAGAACGCCGTAACCTGCTCTCGCCACATCAGACGAGATTTCCTGCGCCGATATCCAGGAACGCCATATTTCCTTCTGTCATGCACAAAAGAAGGCGTCGGCATGAATTGCGGCCCTTGGGAGAGCGCTCACGTCTAGGATTCTTTCGGCGAAATTCCAAACTAGATTCTCCTGCCTCTCTCTCTGTCCCTCCCAATGTAATATGTATCTACCGTTAATGCAACGCTATGCTTACCTCTCCTCGACACTATTCACGTTCTCATACATATCCATCGTTCTCATGAATGCCCGACATATGTCCTCCTACGATCATCATACATAGCATCAAATACCCATGTCACCCAGAAAGTGGCCCTATGTATGTACTCCACCGCCGGACCCTTTTATCGCCACGAGCCTGTGTAGCATCCGACCGGAGAGAGAAAGTTCTTGTTCACGTTTGGCCAGATAACTAACGTAACTTGGGAAGCAACCGTCTACCACAGAACGGCTCACGTCGCGCCTTTCAAGCACATACCCTTTCGGCTCATAATTTAACTAGCACAGCTTGGCAATTATTTAAATAGAGTGGCCATACATTCTGCACCTCTTGGAACCGAGTTGGGAGTTATCACCAATGGGGACTGACAGGGTAGCCACTCGGGACCACGTCGACTAGTACACAAATGCTCGAAATAACTAACGTACACTCGCCTTCGAAATGTCACAGGCCAGGATTCCTCCAACACCTCAATCGAATCCGACACATTCCAGCGGTCGTAGTACAAACCCCACTATACTGCGACGCGGATCGACTTTTAGAGACACGTGTGTCATTGACGTTCCCGTTCTAGTTTCTACCACCGCCAACCTTTACCTCAGGGTTCTAGCAAGAAAGCATAACGTTAAAAACGAATGTACATATTCAGATGCTGAAGCCGCCGAAGTGACTGCGAATCTAGGCCGGTCCGTCATGTAAAAAGTACGTGGCAATACGGAAGATACTATTGGAATCAGTAAACGACAAAAGAGAACATCAAGCTTGCAGATATAACATGATTATGGTTTGGGACGAAAAAACTGTACCGACAGTGCAAGAACGATTACTCGCGGAGGGTGCCCCCCATAAGCAAGGCCATCAAGTCCTGTGCAGGCTGATTCATATGCTGCTGAGAGGGAGGATTGGACGGGTGCATGTGCCCCAGGAGTTGAGGGTGAATCTGCTGCTGCTGCTGGGCACGCAGATTCAGCTGGGGGTGAGGACCTAATCGTTGCTGCATCGCAATATTGTTGGGTACTCGAGGATGCCCCCCGCCGATTCCCGTTCCGACACCAAGCCCAGTGCTGAAATGTTGGTTCTGTAGACGGGGGTCCATGTTGGCCTGAGCAACATTGCCTAGTGGTACATGCGGAGCAGATTGCTGAAGACCTTGGAGATTAATGGGAGGCAACCCTCCTCGGAACGGAGGTGCGTTATATTGCCCGTTAAAGTTACTGAATTGCGGGGCAAGAGGTCCGTTGTTGGACAAACCACCGATGGGTGTCCCAACGGGTAAGCCCAGGAACTGCGATGGTTCATGAGGCGGTCGGTTGCCAAGGTTGGCCAACCCAGGCGGGAACCGCTGAGGGTTCTGCACGACAGTATGCGATTGATTAGGATTCGCCCGATATTGTTGTTGCACCGGAAGCGACCGGTGAGATTGTTGGTTGTACAACCCGTTTCCTGGACTAGAGAATGGCGGCTCAGCACGTTGTTGGAGTTGTTGATGTTGCTGGGATAGCCGTTGTAGATGTAGGACAGGATCGTCAATGGAGTCGGGATAGGTTTCGCGAGTGCGAGGAGGAGGAGGGAAAGTCCGCAAACCAGGGACCATGTCGTTTGGTACAAAACTACGATCCTCAAGGCGACTGTCGTAGAGAGATTCCATGCGGTTAGGATTCAGCGAATGATGTTGTTGCTGGTGGGTGGGAGGGACGTGATGATGACCATTAAATCCGACGTTCTGTTGTGATAAAGGTAACCCTCCCACCGTCGGAGGATTGTGCAAGCCTGAATGAACCTACCCCAAGATTAAGGCTCTCAATTATCAACAGCTAAGAGAAACTCTTACCTGCGAGCTACTTAGCATTGCGAAGAGATCTTCCACCCTCCGCCGCTCCTCTTGACTGCCGGGAGTTCCAGTGTAATTTGCTTGATCAAGTCTTTGCCCCAAATTGGGAGAGGCAGCGCTAAATCCAATAGGACTTTGCGATTTTGCAGAGACTGCTGGCGTCTCTCGCGTTTTCCCGTCAAAAAATTTGGCGAAGCGGCTACCTTTTACAGTGGTATGGCCGTTCGAGTTCAAATCGACAAGATGGCTGTCCTGGGAAGTGGAAGAATACTGTAGATTGAGGGGAGAACGATCCATTTGCATTCGCTGAGAATCCAAACTGTTTGAAGGATTGGGGGGCACATTGACTTCCATCGAGACCCGCAGCTGTGACGATTGCTCTTCGAAAGGGCTGAATCCAACACCACTTCGAGATGGCTGGGAATGCGGATGCAGCGACGCCTGGAACGTGTTGGCTTCTGCACAACGCGGTTGAGAAACGAACATGAGAGAGAAAGCATTAATCTTACCAAGAGGCACAGGCGCATGCATCGGCACATTGGAAGTTGTTACTGCCTTCATTGATCCACGGCCAAGGGCAAGAAGCCTGGACCCTTGTGGCGGAACAAATTGTGCATCATTGGAAGGACTTGTAATATGCCCTGCAAAATTAGGCGGTTCCGTCTTCATTTGCTCCTGAGGAGACAAATTGGGACCTTGTGAAGAATTAAGCACAACTTTGCTGTCATCGTCTCCGGCGCTGGTCACGCTGTCCAGTTCTACTGGTGGCTTGACCTTATCGGGAGCGTGGATCCCTTCCACTGCTGTAAATGTTGAAGGCGCTAAAGACAAGCGGTAAGTGCGATATCGACACCCTATTGCGTTTTACGCACCATCGGAGGAAGGCTGCTGTTGGTCGTTCCGCTTATCTTTTTCTTTCTGCATCATTAAACGGAACAGCTGTATTTCGTCAAGCTGTGTTTCGCTCTGTGTGGGCCGTTGAATGTTTTGCTCATCCGTGGTCCCATCAGCCGCAGAAGATTTTTCCTTCTCCTGGATCTCTTTCTCCTTCATTCCTTTCTTCCATGCTTGGATACCATCCAACTCGCCGTTGCTCGACTTGCCTCCAAGAATTCCAGGCAGTGGCTCGCTAGGGACGTATGTATCCATCCAGGCGGGTTCTTTCTCTTTTTCGTCCTGGGCGACCCGCCTTTCTCGTCCATTTGTTCGTTTAGACCGCCCATCACGGTCTTCGGTAGCCGGCCAGCGCCGCTCTCGATCGGTGGAGGGTTCCCAATGATCACCAAGTGGTCGCTCTCGGGTCCGTCGAGCGGCTATCCGTTCATCTCGCTTACCGTCATCCCTCCAGTGCCGTGGGTCATCGTCGTCGTCACGGTCACGTCGAGAATCTTCACGATCTCTGTCTCTAGGGCGCCCATCGTCACGTTCAGCCGCCCTCTCTCTTCGGCTCTGTTCAGGACGAGGCCGCGACGTCTCACGTTGTCGTGATCGCGCTCTCTCTCTTTCTTCCCGATCTTTGCGGCCAGTATCAGAACCTAAAAACCATACTAAGACTTAGATTTTGGCCGCAGAAATACTATCTTACGTTCTTCGCGGTTGGAACGAGTTAAATCGCTGCCTCCTGTGAAGCAGGGTCAGTCGGAGTAGTTAATAGAGTGACCATGGGTTACTATACCTCGCCTCCAGTCATCACCAGACTCTGCACCCTTGCGCTTAGTTCCCTCTCTCGGTTCATTCCGTCTAGACGATGCAGATGCTCCAGATGTTTGCACATTCCGAGTGGAGTTAGGACTGAGATGAGGTGCTGTATCTCTGTCTTTGTTGCGAGAGGCTGTAGAAGCCATACCCATCCGGTCACGGTCATATTTATCAGATAGCTGCGAAAAGGAACTGTCAGCAAAGCATGAAGGGTGCAGCGGATACCAGGAGTGCACTGACATGGCGTAGCCTCTCATGACCTTCTTTGTCTCTTGAGTCCCGCTCGCGATCTTTGTCTCCATCTCTGTCCTTCTCCCGGTCTCGAAGAGACTGGTGCTTAAAGTTACCCATTTGAGAGGGCTGAGTAAGTGTTGAACGAAACGATGCCCTAGCTGGAGTTTCTATAAGCCATGATGGGTGGTCAAGTCAGGCTTAATTAGATAGGTTAGAAAATGAATGCTGACCTCCGTCCTCATAATCCCGTCGAAAGCTGAATATTACGATGCATGAGTGAGACGTTCAGAGTAGAACCAAGCAGTATTTACCGCCTCTCCCGAGCGTTGGAAGCCGGTGTTTCAGTATCTTTTTTGGCTAAATTCTGTTCGTTTTCAGTGCTACGACAGGGGGTTCAGATGACCTAGATATACGTATAGCAAATGGAAAACGCACCCAAACCATGACTTCAATTCAGGCATGTTAGGCGGTGGCTTCACCAGAGGAGAATTGTGCAGACTGAGCAACTGTGCCCGAGTGTAGATCCTGAGCGGACGTGGCGAGCCTGCGCTGTCTTGGGGTTTTCCAGCAGAGTCTGGCTGTGTTGAGGTCGAGGACAGATTTTCCAAGGTAGCAGCGCCCACAGCATCGGCGAGACCATCGACATCGTTGTTCTCTGACGACGAAGAGAGCTTATCCATTGAGTTCTGGGTTGCTGGGGCTGAGGACGACGGTGTGGAAGAAAGGTGAATGAGCGGGCATTGAAATGGCAATCACAGCCGCTGATTTTTGCGTGCCCTTGTTGTGCGCAACAACGCTAACTGCAACCTTGCGCCTCTGAAAATGCACCCCGGTCGACTGACTCTCAAACATTTTTTACTGAAACAACAGGTCCTGGACTTTTACAAACATGCCATACGGGCTTCAAAAGGTTCGTCAGAACTATGACGGGTTTCGTCCAGGGCTGAGATTACTCTCAGGGATCAAGGATCCCATGGCTAGGCGGGAAACGATAGCCTGGATTCGGTCTGAAATCGAAATAAATAAGCACCTCCAAGACACAGTAAGTCTCTTTCCTTCCTCCGAAGCTCTCGTTGAAAGAATGGTTTAGGCTCTCATTGAAGAGCGCCTGAGATTATGCCGTCGAGAAACTCGTCAGATTTTGCCAACTCTTCAGTAGCCAGTTTCCGGTCAATGAATTCGATTCTCCTTGCAGCTCCCAGACCTTGCAGTTCCCCGCTTCGGGCTGGCTATAATACTAAGAGGAGTCAGCACATGCTACATAACCCTAATCAGGCCGACAGCCTAATCTCCGCTCTGATAAGCAGCACAAACTGGACATGGATATCTCCTGCTTCTTGCTCGCCTTCCAGCACAATCCTGGAAGTCATCATGGAGATTTTTATGCGAAAACTCAACTATGCCTTCGACCATACGCAAATCGCTCTGCATTTGGCCCAAGTCCTCCATACTCCAGACTTCAACGTCGACCTAGCGAAGCCATTCAACTTCCACGTCCAACTTCTCAAGGACAAGAAAGGATTCGGCAAACCGCACGCTGGAACTGGGTTCCTAACCCTGCCAACAGTCGAGCTAGGTACCCAGTTCCTGGATCTCTACGGACCACCAGCGAGAAAAGTGATATCGCTGGGTGCGTGGGTGATTGGTTTTGAGAAGAGTAAACAGGGACCTCGACAGGACATATTGGAAAGCATCCGGCTCGTACCATACCGAGATCCAAGGCTGGTTGAGGAAGGAGAACGTCGGTCGAGGGAACTCGCGGCTGAACAGATCCCGGTCCGAACTATACAGTTCGGCTGGGACTGTCGCGACAGCGTGGTCTCCATCGAATCAGAGGACACGCCGCGACAATGTATCCTTTGCTTCGATCAAGACCGTCGCCAGTTCCGCGTCAAATTCCTCCCCAGCAATACCTCGGACGATGACCACGAATATATTATTGCTATTCGGGTGTCGTCGATACAGTCACTCACCGCACATTACCTTGGCGCGGATCCAGTCCTGTTGTTTTTCCTCAATGAATCGCCCTCATACGAGAGAAGTCCCAACTCTTTGGAAGATCAATTTGCGGCTCTTTTCGTTCAACAGGGTGGCAAAAACGCTAGTCCCCTCCGCCGCCAAGTATCGTTTCTACCAATTCCTGACCACGAACGGGTGGCCCCTTTTGCTTCCCTTGTCGTTCGCCTTGTTTTCGCTAGCCAGGACGGTCTTTCCAAATTCCAGGACTTGCGACAACTCGCCAATCTCAAATGGGTAGAACGATATGAGTACCCCATTGCACGACGAGGACTGTTCTCCCAGGTAGCAATGGAAGAATATGAAGGATGGATACGCAAACTCAACTGGGAGGTGTCCTACCAGGTGGAAGCTATTCTCCGTGCCCGAGCGGTTGACGTTAAGGAGATGTTGGACATCCTTCCTGACGTCAAGCAACTCATCAAACACAAGGGCAAAGTCTATACCGCTGCTTTGCTTAGAAGTTTTGGTACGAAGGTCAAGACATTGTATCAGAGTGAAACGCGTGAGGACCGCGCCGAAGGCTCTGTCCGCGCGTGTTTTCAAATGACACAAGAGGAGTTCGCCAGCACTTACCACGCACCGTCTTTGCAACCAACTGACGGAAGCCTGTATCAGTCGTTGCACGTCACAGTTACGCCGACAACGTATTTCCTCGAAGGACCATTCCCGGAACGTTCCAACAGAGTAATACGAGCATACGATACTCGGCATCATGAGTCTTTCCTTCGAGTGACTTTCGCAGAAGAAGGAAAACTGCAATATAGGTCGAGTGACCGAGAAATTGACCATAGTGATTTTGTTCGTAGACGCTTTGGAAGTCTTCTCCTTGACGGTTTCATAATTGCGAGAAGGAAATTCGATTTTTTAGCCTACTCCCAATCCGCGCTGAAGGAGCACTCTGTATGGTGTGTGCAGTTATCTTCTGTCTAAATGTTGCCTGACAGCCTGCCAGGTTTGTCAAATCCTTCGTCGACAGTCGCAAAGGTGTTGTGACAGCTGAGAACATCATCCAAAGCCTCGGCAATTTTGAGAATCTGGAATTTGATTCCCAACTCATTTATTGTCCAGCAAGATACGCGGCAAGGCTGTCACAGGCATTTACGGCCACTGATGCGTGCGTCATCGAAGTGGAAGAAATTCTCACTGGGCGCGACATTGAAGTAACGACTGGCGGCCAAAAGTATTGTTTCACCGATGGGGTAGGAACACTTTCCCCAGAGCTAGCAAAGGAAATTTGGAAGCATCTTAAGCGGACGAAACGCCGAGCCCGCTCATTGAAAGGCTATCCCGCCGCTTACCAAGTCCGTTTTATGGGGTCCAAAGGAATGTTGTCTGTAGACCATAGGTTAAGGGGTCATGCCATTTGCCTACGACCGTCGATGATCAAGTTCGAAACCCCTAGTACAGGAGCCATTGAAATAGCTCGCTCTTTCGATCGACCGACGCCATATTTCCTAAATCGACCTCTCATAATGTTGATGGAGGGGCTAGGCGTCCCATACTCCATCTTCGAGCGCTACCAACGACGGGCTGTGACCGAGACACATCGAGCTGTCTTATCCCTTGAAAATGCCGCAAGCATGCTTGAGATGTACGGCTTGGGCTCATCTTTCCGATTATCCTCGGTCCTAACGAGTCTCAATAAATTGGGCGTTTTGAACCTCAATGACAATTTCTATAACAAGATGATGAATTTTGCCGTGAATCACGTACTTCGACTGCTCAAAAACCACGCCCGTATCCCCATTCCCGGAGCCTGGACACTAGTCGGAGTTGCCGACATCCACAAGGTTCTGAAGCCCGGAGAAATCTTTGCATATATCAAACCCTTGAATGAACAGGGGATGTATCTCGAAGGGCCTGTTCTGATTTCCCGGTCACCTACGATACACCCTGGAGATATCCAACTGGCTCATGCTATTGGGCGACCCCCTCCAGGTTCACCATACCATTTCGAACCTCTTGCCAACACGGTGGTATTTAGTGTACTAGGTAAGGTTTGATCTCCACGACCGTCATTCTGCACTAATAAACTGTCGTAAACAGGAGAACGACCTTTACCATCATGTTTAGGCGGTGGAGACCTGGATGGAGATATTTACAATTTAATACCTTTAGCAGACCCCCAGCTTGCAGCTTTCCGCCCCGCGTTGTTTGCCGATCCTTCTCAATATGCTCCTGCTCAAAGGAAAATCATCGCCCAGAAGAGCACCATAAAGGACGTTGCCGAATTTGTAATGGAATATATCCTTTCTGACGTCGGTCCCGTGCCTTTCACGACTTTAGTAACTACTAACTTCGACTGTTTAGGTCCTTGGAATTATCGCTGTGAATTGGCTGATCATCGCGGATCAGAGTCCAGCAGGGATTCGTGACCCCGACTGTCTGAAACTAGCCAATCTTCACAGCGATGCAGTCGACTATCCTAAGTCGGGCAATCCTGTTGGACTATCCAGCATACCGAGGCTTAAGATTCGCCTGAAGCCTGACTGGAACGCACCAGAAACAATGGACTCTGAGCACCTCCCCCAGGAGAAGTACTATCACAGCACACGTGCTATTGGCAAATTATTCCGAGCCATAAAACTTCCTGCCGACCAGTCCATGCAAGACGCCACGAGAGTGCAGAGTCATAATAGACGACGCAAATATGACGCACGAGGCTTATCGCATGAAGGCGAATGCCCTGTTATCCTTAGTTTGGAACCCTATTATAGCATCATTGAGCGAAGGGTCGGGGAATTCATCGCAACAGAAGAACCATTCAACGAGCAACTGATTGACGAGGCGGGCATCATGTATACCCGATACACCTCTGAATTGGAAGGAATTGTTTACATGCACACACTATCTTCTGCACGCAATGCCTCGCTGACGGAAGAGGAAGCCCTGATAGGTACAATCGGGCAAAAAACGCCACAGCCGAGGAAGCGGAAGGACATGATAGCAAGGCTTCGTGAAACGACAGATGTGCTAGTCCGAGGAACAAGAGAAGTACTCGAAGGTCCCGAAACCGACACAGCTGAAGACTATCTTCGACGGGCCTGGTTTGCGTGGCAGCTGTCGCTGGATAAAGGTTCCCAGTTCGGTGCGCAAAGCTTTGGGTGGGTTACCCTCGGCGCCGTTTTCGATGCTATTCGGCAAATTGAAGAACGAGAGCAGAAGGAACGCCTCAGATTGTATTGATACACCTGCAGGTCAAAAGACGGATCATAGGAGGGTCATTATATACAATGTGAACGAAGAAGGGACTCTATGCTTGATTGCGTAGAACTACAAAGGATCAACTTCGATTAGGTTATGGCATGGAGCGCGTCACGTACTCAAAATAACAGAATCACCTCTGGATGGGATCAGTTAGCATATGTTGTAGGAGAAAGATATCTGTATTCCGTACCGCAAAAACATCTTGCTGATGAATCTGTCCTTATTGACAGGTTTCTTGTTCTTGCCTTTCGGGATTTCTGTCCACATCTGAATGAAGTCTAAGGATGAATTGATTTCCAGGTCATAGAGAAGGAAGAACGTTCCTCTTTAACATTTTCGAGAACCTGGAAGGACTTGTGAGGCCAGTGAACTGTTATCACAATAGACGGACCCACCATGTTACTATGTCTATCGAAAGCTTTGACGCGAGCTAAAAGCTTTTTGTTGTTCCGCAGGGAAATCAAGACTTGGGCATGGTTGCGGACTGCCTGCTGCAGGACTGACAATGGGCCTTGTGAGATCTCATGTTCTTCCAACTGACGGAGTTGAGCTTCGTCCAGCTCAGATTTAGGAACATGAACGTATTGACTGTAGGGGTTGTATGTCTATCAGGGGTTCAATGGAAGGAAAAGAACGTACCTCATATTGTCGACCACGATGGAGAACTAGGAGATCAGGACTGGAGAACGAGACGCGGGTGCATCAATGTTTGGTCCCAAGGATTTTGCCCAACAACAATCCAGTTTTCCAATTGATCTATCCAGACTACTAAGTTTGATTTCAATTTCTGAATATCCTCTCTCTTCCTTCTTATATTTATGGGGCGACTCAAGCAAAAAGGAAAGGCTGGTGCCGCTAAAAACTATGTCACTAGAACAGCCGCCGTCAAAAAACTGCAGTGCTCTCTTGCAGATTTTCGAAGATTATGTATTCTAAAAGGTTTCAATTGGTTCGCCGGTCCTGAACTCAAATTCAAGCTAATAAGTTTACAGGTATCTTTCCTAGAGAGCCCAACAACAGGAAGAAGGCCAACAAAGGCTCGTCGGCGCCCACATCGTTTTACTACGCAAAAGACATTGCCTACCTTGCACATGAGCCTGTCTTGAAACGGCTTCGTGAACATAAAGCTTTCGCCAAAAAGCTTTCTCGTGCCCTGGGTCGGGGTGAATGGAATGCTGCAAAAAGCTTAGAAGAGAACAAACCCATATATAAGCTGGACCATATCATCAAAGAGCGGTGCGTTCTCAATAATTCTTTACATAGCCATGTTGGCTTAACTTTTCCTTGAAGTTACCCTTCTTTCCTGGACGCGTTGAGAGACATCGACGACGCACTTTGCATGGCCTTCCTTTTTTCGTCCCTCCCGAGTACTGCAAGGCTACCCCGAGAGATTGTTGACAACTGCGCACAGTTGTCTTTGCAGTGGCAGCTCTATGTCATGCATACCCATTCCCTGCACAAGGTTTTTCTCTCCATAAAAGGTGTCTATTATCAGGCCGAGATTATGGACCAGACGATCACTTGGCTAGTTCCATATCAATTTACGCAAAATGTACGAAAGCCGTTTCTATCGCAAGCCGTAACCTAACCAGTTGAACAGATTCCTCCAGACGTGGATGTCCGGGTCATGCTCACATTTTTGGAGCTATATCAAACACTGCTTGGATTTGTTTTCTTCAAGCTCTACAGCGACGCGAACTTAATCTATCCTCCCCAATTGGACATCAACAAGGAGGCTATGGCGGCTGGGGTTGGCGCTTTCAATATCCAATCTGCCGAAGACCACACCAAACGGATCACAAAAAGCAAGACTGTTGCTGTCGACGGAAAGAAAGTGTCCGTCAAAGATGTTCGACAAACCATTAAGAAAATCACAGCTTCTAACGAGGTCCAACCAGATGTAGAGATGGACGATGTTAATGAGTCTACTAACATAGAAGAAGAGCAGTTCGTAACCTATGGGAGCAAGTCGAGTGGCGAAACGGTATCCGAATTGCCGACGCTACATTCGATATCAATCTCTCCGTCGCTTCCCTCGTCACATCTGTTTGCACCCTATACCTTCTGGCTCTCTCGCGAAATATCCAGATCAATATTCGAATTCATCATTCGCTCCTTTGGCGGTCGTGTAGGTTGGCCTGCATCCTTGGGGACAGGCTCTCCTTTCGACGAGCTCGACGAATCTATTACTCATGTGATCATCGATCGCCCTATAGTAGAGAAAGACGAGACCCCCGCTCAAAGGGAACTGCGATCAAGGCGGAAATACGTGCAACCTCAATGGGTGGTGGACAGCGTCAATGCTGGGAAGATCCTGTTGGAAGATACGTACGCGCAAGGCAAGCTGCTGCCTCCCCATCTTAGTCCATTCGGCGAATACGAAGGAGCATACGATCCGATGGCAGGCTCGAATCAAGCGACCGCTGAAGGAAAAGAGTCCGGAAGCGAGGAAGAGGACGAGGAATTGGCAGGCTCCGATGAGGAAATGGAATCCAAGACTGATGCTGTGGACGTTGCACCAGCCTCAGTGGCGATGGATGATCCTGAAAGCTTGCGCGCTGCAGAGCTTGCCGCGGAGATCGCCGGTCTCGACTACGGCGCTTTCAAATCGAAAATCAAAAAAGCAGGGAAGAACAAGAGGCCAGATTCTTCCATCAAGGCCACCGAGGATGCGGAGAAAGACATGAACAAGATGATGATGAGCAACAAACAGCGGAAACTGTACGAGAAGATGAAATACAGCCAACAGAAGAAAGCTGCTGAGGTACAGCCATCTAATTTTGTAAAGACCGGGATACTGATTCTCCTTTAGAAAGAGAAGCTTCATCTCCGCAAGGAACAGTTGCAGAAGACGGAAGGAGGGAAATAGATGTAGTTCATGCTATTCACCGTTTTTGTTGTACTTACTATTAGCCTCCCATCATCCATTACTTATTACTGTTGCCGTCACATGATGAATCATGAAACTGTATAGGGAGCACTGAAGTCGTCAATGTCAGCGACGATATGGTCTGACAAGATTGCAATTACTCGTCAATACTAGGCCGTCGTATTCTGACTACCTTCAAGTCGCCTTCGTATTATACCACCACTTGCTCCGGAACAAGGTCGTGTAACTGACCCGCGGGGGTCTATGGTATTCGAATCGTTCAATGGCTTCGGGAACTTCAAGCAAGGTCCCAATCGCTTGAATGCTTTACCACCAGCGGCGACCACAGATACCGAAATTCGTTGTTCCAGCCCAACAGCAGCGACACAGGCAGATGCAATTTCGACAATAGCTGCTGCGACGACGACCAATGTCCACACGGTCCCCCCTCCACCAAACGACCCACTAGCAAACCTCATTGCCGGACCATCTCATTTGCCAGTCCTTGTTGTGGATAAAGCTCTTCCTCCAATACCCCGCTCAGGTTCTGTGTCCTTCGACCTTCCACCCACCACCCCCAAATCAAGGCCTTCACTTACCCGCTCAGTTTCCACGTTGGCCTGTACATCTTCGGAGATCGGCACTTCTTGTGTCATACCAACTGCTGGCCTTTCTCTACCAAGAAGCAGCAAAAGCAACTTGACTGCACAACTACGGCCTCCTTCGTCATTTCTACCCGGTAATCGTGCATCAACAGGTCTGCACGAGTTCCCCACCGCCGAAGATGGACCGCATGTTCTTACACCTCGTTTTCCTGACGATATCAATCGACGCTCAAGGGGTCTGTCACTTGGGGCCCTCTCTTTCCTATCGTTGGCGGCTGTAGATTTCAGAGCAAAGGCGAAAGAACCAAGTCATGACAAACTTCCGACGAGTCCGCAATCATGTCCAAAACCTCTGTCCCGAAAGCCCTCCTTGTGGGGGAAGAACAAGTCTTCGCAACCCGGGGATCGTTCGCCTCTCCAAAATCCGGCGAATACGACATCACCGTCATCTTCGTTACTACCGCCACAGCTTCCCCCACTACCCAACATGTCTTTGTCGTCTGCTTTCACTGGTATCGACGACTTTTCCAAAGGAATAGCTGCTCGCTTTGGCCTGAGGAGGCATTCAGCAGAGTCTTTGTCTTCCCAATTTGCTCGCCGGCAATCATCTAACGCAACACAACATAAGAAAAGAGGGTCACAAATATCTACCCCAACGTCGTCATCCTCTAGCTTTAGCGAACAAATGCCTCCATTGACCTCCGCTTCCCAAAGCTTCACATTTCCTCAAACCGTCGACGAGAGCAACGGGTCTATCGTACCGCCTGCCAAACGCAGGAGAGCCCAGACCAATCCTTCACACTCTCTATCCCCCGGGTCTTTGCCATATCTTGATATACCGAAGAGTTCGTCGTTTGCCTCTCAATCCAAATCCTCGATCTCATCCAGTTTCAATTCTCTTCCACTTGGAGAAGTCACTATCCCTACTCCCGACGCGGACACAGAAACTCCCAACGTTTATCTTGAAAGAGTGCGTACAGTTGTAAACAAGTCCGAACTTGCAAGTGTCTTGGCTTCCAGGTACGTGGAACCGCGTATATACTCGTGGCCCTGCTAATATTAAGCAGTGCTGAACCCATGTATGTGGGCGCCCTTCGGGCTTATCTGAGAGACTTCGACTTTCGCGACGAACCTCTCGACATCGCTTTGCGTAAATTCTTGATGGAGGTTGGTTTGCCTCGAGAGACCCAGCAAATCGATCGGGTCATTGAAGCATTTTCACTTCGATATTCGGAATGCAATCCAGACCTCTTTTCCAACGAGGGTCGGTCTCCTTTTTATTTTTGTTATGCGTCACAATGCTCATATTCGATAGATCACGCCTATATTCTTGCCTTCAGTCTGATCATGCTCCATACCGATGCATTCAATAAGTCCAACAGGACTAAAATGACCAAAGGAGACTATGTTAAGAACGCAACACTCCCAGGAGAGTTTCCAGAGGTTTTAGGGGTGAGTTGTATCCGTATCTGACAGAGTCTTGATGCGAGCATCAGCAGTGCTTCTATGACAATATCATTTTTTCGCCATTCATATTCATAGAAGATCCTTTGGATATCAATGGCACGGTTGGTCCCTCGCCTGATACCGCTACAAGAAGGCAGCGTAGACCACCAACCCCCACGACTGCTGTTGGACTCCTAACCAAGAGCAGGGTGGATCCTTACTATCTCATCGCCAATGTTAGTCATTCACTTCGCGTGATTACGGGCGTATTCACGGGCATTTACGTTGCAGAACCTGCTAGAATCAATGCGGACAGAAGTTGAAAAGGTTTTCCCCTTGAACAACCCATTCAACTTCCAAGGCGTTGCCTGCCCCTCCGATGGATGGGAGCTTCGGAAAGCGCTTTGCAATGCTTGGCTTATTCAGGTTGAGGCTCCATCTAACCCTCGACCTCTGTTTTCGAAGAGCGCCTCTGCCGACGTCATATCTGTGCCACCTACCACCCCAAATATTATAGTAGGCTTGCCAGCTGCAAAACCCATGACATTAAAGGTGATGAAAGTGGGAATTTTGCACCGGAAGGACGACATCACAGGCCGTGGGAAGCGAGCATCTATGCGCAAATGGAAGACATGGAGTGTTGTCTTGACCGGCTCACAACTGCTTTTTTTCCGTGACATGACCATCGCTTCCCAGTTAATGGGCCGGTTCGGTTCAGACCATGACAGCAGTGCCTCTGAGACGGTATTTAAGCCGGATGATATAATATCAGTCAAAGATGCGGTGGCGCTGTACGACGAATCTTATACGAAGGTCAGAGGGATTTCATACATTTTTCAGTTGGTTCCAGTCACTCATAACCTTGCAGCATAATAACACGTTCAGGTTCATTCCTTCCGATGGCCGGCAGATCCTCCTCCAAACGAATGATACCCGCGATATGAATGGCTGGTTGTCAAGCATAAACTACGCGAGTGCCTTCAAGTCTGTGGGGATGAGAATAAGGCCTAGCTATATGTCGCAGAGAGATATCCACCTGACTGGCGTCGCGGCCGCAACTTCTCACCTTCATGATATCCAACTTCATACCACACCGGCCTCTTCACCCTCTCAATGGGACTCCAATGCTCCGCGGGAGTTGATGGGGATGCTGTCTGCGAACTCCTTTGACGAGCGCCCATTCTTAAAGCATCGATTAACCATCCCTCCCGGTGGAGTGGATTTGGACAATATCTCAATTGTAGAATCGGCCAAAACCGAACTTTTTGAAACTACGTTTAAAAGAGTGAAAGCTGATCTTGCCAAGATCGACATTCCGATCGAAGGGTATGTAATTCTGACACTCCTGTTACGAAGTGCACTAACTGGTGTCTCAGAAAACATCTTGGGCCTGTCATCTCTCCGATTGCCTTAGCATCGTCATCAAACCCACTATCGACACGATTGCTGTCTCGTCATGATATAATCCAGCAAAAGTTGCAAGAGCTGGAGTTGCAGCTGGCTGCTGTGAGAGTGCAATTGGAGGAGGGTATGCGATTTCTTCGGAACATCGCGATTCTTCGACCGCTTCAAAGCGCGACCAGGGCTAAGCTTCTCCATATAATCCAGAATTTTGTGGCTACCAAGAAGTTACTTGTGCTTCGCGTTGACTCATTAAGACTGGCGCACCATATCACGGTTCTTCGGGATGATCTTGAGGCGGAGGTCCATTCCCTAGACATGATGAAGAACATTGCATTGGATGCAGCAAAGCAAACATTGGAAGAGCGCCAACCGGGGATGATCCTTCAGGTGACCGTTTCCAGTCACCATTCAGATGATGAACCAAGAGGCCCGGATACTCCCCATCGTCATTCCAGGACATTATCCAACACATCTCTCACGGAATCATTCCATTCTGCTTTAGAATATGGCTCTGATTGGCCGACAGATCCTGCTTCAATATCTCGCACCCCATCGCAGACGTTTGAATCCCCTCGTCCGAGCACTTCTTCCTCACCTCTCAATATGGTTCCGGATCCGAACAATTCAAGAATTGAACGATCCTCGTCGTTTTCAAGCTCGACGGGAGAATCACACAAGGAACCCAATAAGTATCCGTTATTACTTAATGAAGTTGAAGTTGAAGAAGCGGAGCCTTGGAACAGGACTCGGGCTGCCAAACGGGTCTCACTCATCCGAGTGCCCTCCTCCGTTGCCTTTTCCAAGTGGACAGGCCATCAGACATCCTATACACCATTGGACAGCTAATTTATCTGTAACATCTAATTATGCCAGACTTCTATATCGGGGAACACCATTCTCAACACACTACATTCTGAACTATAGTACATGTTATGATACTCTTGCAATTTCTTGCTTATTTACGACGGCAAAAACACATGGCCTAGTTGTTCTTGGGCTGGGAGCTGGGAGGTACATCTCTACGTCTGATATGATTTCATCGTTCCTGACCCAGTGTTGCTATGCATGTCATAGGTTCTAAATGGATGTAAGTACCCAACTTGGCAACCAGATAGACCGTCATAGAGACGTGTAAAAACCCCGCAAGCTGTTCCATAAAAAATGCCTGGCGTCGCCGTTGGTCATAGTTATTTCAACCATTGCCACTCATACGCTCGAGACTCGCAGCCTAGGGTAAGCGTCGACGATGTCCCAGCCCAGCCCCCGTCTCGGAGGGTCACCAGAATTCAGTGAGTATTCGGAGAGATTATGGTGCTTAAGCATTGAAGCTTCTGACAGATGGACGTGTAGAGTCAACCAGCGGAACAAGAAGGTCTTTATTCCGCTCGCTGTCTGAATCCAAGAAAGCAGTTTGGAATCGGGTGGATGTCGCTGATTCGTCCCGCGAAGGACGTAATTCACATCTGCGGGCGAAGCTACAGCGACGACCCTCAACGTCGCATGCACCTAGAACTACCGCGAGACTGGCTTTCCACAGTCCCCACGTCCCCCCACCACTACCCCTTTCACCATTTATTAATTCCCAGGGCAGCAAATCCTCGCTTGGTTCGTTCTCAGAGTCGGACCATGTCTCCTCATCACCAAGTCTAGCCGCACAATCTACTCCTGATTTGCCTCTACGGCAGCCGTTTGTGGATATTCCGAACCATGGCCCCTCCAAAGACAAACATGTGCACAACCAGTCTTCAATGACATTGACACCAGACCATTTGGTTCATCGCAAAGCCAGCATGTCCAAATTGATGCGCCATTTAGGGGAAGGTAGAATCCCACCAGAATTGATTTTGGCACCATGTCACGAAGTCGAAGAGGATGCCAACGATCCCTACCTGAGCAGGGTCCCACGAGCGAAGAGCCTAGATATGCGACCACTGCAAGCACCTGGGCCTAAAGTTCAGAATGGAGCAAGCAGCGCCAAAGACAGGCTCACGAGAACACGTTCGTTAGGAGTCCGGAAACAGGCGCCTGACATTGACCTCACCTACCCGTTGCCCAAATTAAGTGGCAACGAAGAACTACAGCGCAAGCTGAAACTCACAAGAAAGATCACCAAGGTATGCACTTCTTTGTCTTTTGTATTACGATCCTCACATCTTTGTGCAAGATCTTCGGCCCGGAAGTAACACACGACCTAATGGCGCTGCTCGCAGATGGGCACAAGTCGTCGACCCATGTTGAGCGTGCAGATGAAATCAAGCCAGGCCATGTGGAAACTCAACATACGGATTCTGGTCCGCCTTCCAGGGGCTCGCCAGCGGATCTCGCATATGACCTAACCGACGAGGAGGATGATCAACCTCTCGCAGAGTCTGAACCAACCACACCTATCACTGAGCATCCAATTGACGACCCAAACCGGAGGGTTCGGAAGCTGGCAAAGTTTTTTGGCGTCGACAAGGCTAATATTTCGTCGGCCGTTGTAACGGTCAAACATGAAGACAACCTTCCGGTGTCTTCGGCAGCAGCGCTACCGCTGGACATCGCATCCGTTACTGAAATTGACGTTCAGATCACCGGACGGCGCTTTTGGGGTTCTGCGAAAACTGAATACAAGAACGCGCATATGGCTGATGCTATCCACCAACTGAGAAGCTTGAAGGCAGCTTGAATGAATCATGATCTATCATATTTCACCAACCTATGATTTTTAGTGTACTTTTGATTAGTTGCCTATAACACGCGGTCTGGGACTGATGAATGCGGGGCAGCATAAGCTCGGGGGCCACAGAAGATCACCGTCGTAGGAGAACAAATACGCTGTCTCCAAGAACGATACTTGTCAAATGGCGGTATGAACCTGTCAAGGACATAAGAAGTCCTCCAAATGACGCATACGCCGTCCTGCCGAGAGGATAAGATAGATGAGCATTGGTCAAGGGGAAGCACACATACACAATCTCGTCGTTGCCACCGTCGAACTTGTATATCTTGAACGGAGTGAGAATGGATTCCTAGCGCATGGAATAGTAACTAACCTTTCCATACATAACGTATTCGTAATCGTCGTCAAGTCCTCGCCTCTTACTATCTGGGCGCCAAATGTCCTGTTCTTTCTCTTCATCGTCTGCAGCATCGGCCTTGGTTGCACCCCTTGTCAGTGAAGATGCCAAGGCTAGGGCAAAGCTCTGGTTCTCTTTCAAAGGAAAGAGCTCGATATTGTAGTCCAAGGTGAGGTCCATATCATAATTCTTAGAGTGTGCATAGAGGCGAGAAACTGTTTCAGGAATAAGGAAGAGCACTGGATGAAGGAAGTAGCCAAACCTCTGTCGAACTTTTTGCCCTCTTTATCGATGGCGCTGATTGTGAAGATGTCGTCGAAGAGGATATTCGAGGATTGGTTTGCCATGGTACAAAAGTTTTTGGAGCGAAGGAGGGTGGTGACAGGCTGAGAGCCAAAATAGGCGCGATCAAGACATTCTCACCGTTGACCACGATGTTCAGGTTCACGGCCTGGTGCAAATACCGCGCCCACGCGGCTCACACTCGCTGGCCTATTCGCACCTTGATCTCAGCTTCAGTCATTCCTCGTCTTCCACCATCGTCGGCACCCAGAGAGGCCCCAACACCACTCGTCTTCGTCACCACCAGTGCTTTGGACGACGAATCGACCAAGGAGTATGTCAACACTCACGCAGCTGTCTCATATCTGTCGCTGAGAACCTGTAGCATATCTCTGCTCTCATCTATGTTGGCCGAGAAAGGCTTCAACTGCCTTCAAGTCGACATCACCTCCACTACTGACAGCCCCGCGGCACAGACTCACGGAGGTTTCGTACATGTCTGCTCAGAAGGTGGGTCATAAGCCCACCCGTTCCTCTCTGGATGACAGAACGTTGGGCCCCACAAGAACTACGATCCGTAATCCGGCTAAACGGCAACCCCTTCGCGCCTGTGATTGTTGCCCGCTCTGCCTCTTGTCTTGTCAGCCAGAAATACATATCGTCATATCCTGCAACTGCCTTGGTCCTCATCTCTCCTCCAAAGAACAACGCTGACTTGGAGAAAACACGACTTCCAAGCGCAGTGGATGAATTCATCTACGAGCCCAAGTTTCCCATTGCAATTATTGACACACCTCAGAGGGTGACTGAGCTGAAACAAACGAATCGGTTGTGCAAGGACCCGGGCCATTTCGTTGACGTTATTTCTGTTGACAGACTGGAAGGCCAGCCTTTGCTCAATGCAGTTGACCTCTGGCTTGACGAGTTAGGAATTTAACAGATGGTATTAATGATATTCATTGTACATAATACAACACATCTAAATGCATAGAAGTTGCTGTCTAGGGTGGACTAAAATGAGGGGTATACTACAGTAAATTAGGTAGGAATAACTTAACGCGTGAAACATGAATCATGCGTGTTCGCCTTCTTGTTTACGCATTTCTTGCTTGACTTCAGCAACGCTTGAAAGGCCCGGTAGCACAACTTTCCACGTCGCACGAGCACCAAGCACTCTCCGGACTTGGTGTTGTATGAGTTCGTGAAGCTTTGGAACATTAGCCAACTTTGCCCGGCTTCCCATCAACGATGTCGTGGTGAGGTCCAGGACGAAGTTAGGGGATATGCTGAAGGTCAGGACAGGAGCTGGAGAGTCTGGACTGGGTGGGGTTATACGGATCTGGAAAGGCAGTCAAAACGGATGATTTGACGTATATGGCGTCGTAGGTACATACCGACGACTTGAATTGGGATAGTGAGATGGTCAAGGAAATCGGAAGACGAGCAAAGGAGGCAGTCGGGTAGTTGAACAAATACGAGGTCGACAAGGACAAGGACACGGTATCCTCGTAGATTGCATCGAATTCGGTTTCCTGCGAGATCGCGTTAGAAGAGGAAACCCTAGGCTGGGCGGCTGCAGCGATTCACCTGGGGAAGGGTAGGGTCATTGGGATGGTTTTGCGGTGCTCGTGCATTGAAGAGCATGGGGGCAGCTACGCCGAGATCAACAGAATGAATTTTGATTTCGTCCTAGAGGCGCGTTACGGGTGTACAATAGCTGGGGTGCTGAAGGACACGCACCAGGAAGCCTGCTGGACGGATTCTGTTTGCAAACTCTTCAATTCTCTGCCTGGCAATTTCGTCTCCATCGATACCAGGCATGTCGCCGCGCAACTTGGAGCGATAGACATTGAGGACCTAGAGAAGTGAGTTGAGCACAGACGCGAACCGGTGGGGCGAGGAGGCTCACCTGGTGGAGGAGGGCATTGAACCAGTCCAAGGACTCGACGTCGGGCAGATGTTCGCGAGAGAGGGCGTCGACGGGGAGCTTTTTCCTGTCGAAGTAGGAGGCAGTCTCGAAGGGGGACTTTGGGTCGTCGAGGAAGAGATATCTGAGGATTGTTGCGAGGAGGATGAGGACGGAGAGCTGGCCCAGAAGAAATCCCTGCGTAAACGTTGGCTCGAGGTAGTTTCCAGACATCGTGCCCGCCCAAAGCCCACTCCGCCAGCAATTTTGATCCTCGAGCCTCTGCTCTCACGCACATATGTCTTCCTCCTTCGCCACCAACATCGTCTGGCCAAACGCGCCCCTCACCCTCACCCTCGTCCGCAACGCCCTCAAGTCCTTCGACGTCGTCCCCCGTCCACACAATAATCTTCTCCACTGGTCCTCCTACGATTACATCGACCATGAGCTCCTCCTCACCCATCGCGACAACGTCCTCGCATCCAGCTACATCTTTCGCAAGGCTCTCATTCGCAAGCACTTTCTCTCCCGCATAGTCCATGCCTATTGCACAAAAAATCCAGGCTCCATCTTAAAATCTTCGTTCCCCATCACTTATGAACTCGAAATCTCCTTCGCTGATGAACTGGACGAAATGTGGTCCGACGACCTCTGGGAGTTGGGAGACCGTCTCGATAACAACGACTCTTGGTGGATCTTGAAGCCGTTAGTAGTCTAGCACATCTCAATCCATGTTCTCGATAGTCTCATTCCCATACCCAGCGGAATGGCTGATCGCGGTATGGGCATAAGGCTTTTTGATTCCAAAGATATGTTACAGCAGATCTTCGAAGAGTTCGAGAACGAGGAAGACGACGAAGAAGACGGAAAACCTGCCAGTGATACAGCTGTTGTAACTTCACAGCTTCGACATTTTGTCATCCAGGTATGCACCCTCCCTCTTCGTCTCATCGCTCCAAGTAACCTCGCATTAGGAATATCTCCCAGACCCTCTGCTTTTCGATCCTAGAGAAGCATTGCAGGATGCTCCGGATGCAGGTTCTCTACAAGGGCACAAGGTTCGTTATCCATTTTCACAGCCAACAAGGTCTCATATTCCCTATAGTTCCATTTGAGAGTATATTGTGTTGCCTCTGGCGCTCTCAAGGTTTTCGTCTATGATCGGATTCTTGCTCTCTTTGCGTCTGTGCCGTACGGCTCTCCTACCTTCGAGATTGATGACCAGGATGATCCTCCCGTCATCAATCTCCAACCCCATCTCACCAATACATCCCTGCAGACTCACCGAGGAGAAGAGGGAGTGAGATTGTTGGATGAACTGGTTGGATGCCACATCCTGTCCGGCAGCGAAAGCGAATTCACTTCGGAAGATGTAAAAACTTTGATTGGGCAAATCGGCGACGTTCTGGCGGAGACCTTCAAGGCGGCACTTGAAACCTCCGTGCACTTTCAGGTATGTTCCTTGAGGTGAATAAGCACCAGACCCTCTTAACGATATTTCAGCCTATTCCCAACGCATTCGAACTGTACGGCGTGGACTTCTTGGTTGTCCATGCACCCGACGATTCGGGAAACCCTTTCCAAGTCAAGCTGTTGGAAATCAATGCTGAACCCGCGATTGAACTGACTGGGCCCCGTTTGACATGGATACTGGAAGACTTGTTCCAATCCATGGCGGATGTCTGTGTTCAGCCATTCTTTGGGGGCGAGAGTGAACAAGATTGGTCTGTGGGGGAGAGTAGACACCATCTACTCAAGTGCCTTGACGTGTCTGTGAGGCAATGGGACTAGAATCCAACTAGGAATTACTACTGTAAATTTCATGATTCCGGTCTTTATCCCCATTTCATTGCATTGTTAATGTGTGCACGTGGGAACTCTATTCTTTCACCGCGTCCATCATGTCAACAGAACCAGGGCCGTCTACCCCGTCTAAGAAACGGTCGAAATGGGAGGAGGATGAGGAGGAGGAGGAAGCCGACCAAGGTTACCCACAAATCCATCCACAAAAACGCCGGGCGAAATCAAAACCTTCTGCGGCTGCAACTTCAAAACATGAAAGTAGAATAACCGCGACGGAACACAAGCCAGTCCCAAAATCGAGGATATCGCATAGTATATACGTACCAGAGCGAACCCGACATCCAGCAATCCAGTCTTCCCGCTCTGTATATTGCTACGAGCGCCTGAACCAGATCGAGGAAGGGTCCTATGGCGTCGTCTTCCGGGCAAGAGACAAGCAAACCGGCGACATCGTTGCTCTCAAGAAACTAAAGCTGGAAGAAGAAAAGAACGGGTTTCCGATTACTGCCTTGCGTGAAATATACGCCCTTATGTCTTGCCAGCACGAAAATGTCGTCAGAATCCGGGAAGTGGTCGTAGGCGACACATTGACCCAGTGCGTGTCGAAATTCTTGACATTATGAACCTATTCGTATATCAACCATCATGTCGCTTCATTTTTCGACGTCGAAGAGTCTTCGTCGTAATGGACTTTATCGAGCACGACCTGAAGACACTGCTTACCTTGATGCCTTCGCCATTCCTCCAATCCGAAGTCAAGACTCTTATGTTGCAACTACTGTCTGCAGTGCATCATTGCCACCAAAACTGGATACTTCATCGCGACCTTAAGACAAGCAACCTGCTCATGAATAATCGAGGAACTATTAAGGTGGCAGATTTCGGTCTTGCACGGCGGTATGGAGACCCTGTTGGCCTGGGCGGTCTCACTCAACTGGTGGTCACTCTTTGGTATCGGTGCGGAAGGCCCTTGTTCGGATTATCTTCTCTTTTACCGAGATGCACCATCTAGAGCTCCTGAAATTCTTCTTGGTGCCACCGAATATTCAACCGCTGTCGACATGTGGTCCGTAGGATGCATTTTTGGGGAGCTACTTCTCAAGGAACCGTTATTCCAAGCGAAGGGCGAACTTGAACTGCTTTCTATGATTTTCAAGCTCCTCGGGCCACCTACAAAGAGCTCTTGGCCTGATTATTCTGACCTACCCTTGGCAAAGACGATATCTTTGCCTTCCCCACAACCGCACCAATTCAGGTCGAAGTTCCCGTATCTATCAATGAATGGGTTGGACCTCTTGATGTGCTTGTTGACATACGATCCGGAGCAAAGGATCACTGCCGAAGAGGCGCTACAGCATCCATATTTCTCGTAGGCCATCTGCTCTTAAATGCGAGGGGGACAATACTGACTGTGTTGCTCCAGTGAATCTCCATTACCCAAACATCCTGACCTCTTTGGGTCATTCCCATCTGCTGCCGCGGGAGAGAAGTCCGTGTCCTTCATTCAACTCTCATTTCATATTGACGATTCGACATAACAGGCGTAGAAGACCCGACAGTCCTTCAGCTCCAGCGAGGGCTGCTAACTATAAGCTGCTGACAGAATTCGATATTCCATAATTAAAATCCATTATCACTAGATTTGTGTACATAGTTCAATTACCAAATCTTTCCGTAAGCAGTTCGCGCATCTGTTGGAAACGGTGACGAGTTTGGGTCATTTCACCGCATTTATCATAGTACTCCTTAACTTCCTCGACCGTGAACCTGAAATCGGAGGCAATTTCTCTTAAACCGTAGTCAATAACGTGGAGACTGGCCAGAGCTACGAGTGCAGAAGCACTCAGAGCAGAAGGCTCCTCCACTTCCTGTGCGCCAGCCGCAGGTGTTGCCTCTTCTTCAGTTTCACTAAAGGATATATTTTCAGTGTGTAGATAAAAACTCAATCGGGCCGACGTACCTCGTTCTGCGTCTTTTATTAGAGTCATCACTTGACCCCGGCATTGCAGGGTTCCTCGCCCATGCCGGCGGTGGTGCCTGTCCGATTCTAACAGCCCACTCCGGCTCCTCAGTTTCTTCCACTTCTTCTCGTGCAGGGTTCTTTGCCAAATCTGGTCGTTCGAGAGAAGTGGACCCAGGGGGGAGGGGAAGCATGGTATATCCTACCGCAGGGCTGAGGTTAGGAAAACTAGAATGATGCATCCGGAGAGGGTCAACAGCTTGTGGATCGCCCATTCCCATGCCTGGAAGGCCTAACACGCCTTCTGGGGTGTCAATAAACGAGCCTTCGAGCTGATCGACCTTCCTCTTCTTTCGGGACCGTTTGGCTTTTTCTTCAGGTTGACGCACGTATCCATACTGGCCCTTTTCTCCATGCGCAGGCTGCTTCTGCTCGACGATGCGAGCAATGACAACGTCAAGGCGAGTGGCATTCTTCTTGTACCTCTCGCGCCATGACTGCCATGTATGTCTCGTCACCCATGCGTATTCTGGATCGCCAGCCTGAGGACGAGATGATTAGATAAAATAAAATGGAAATAACCAAGTCTTACTTGTTCAACTAATTGCTGGTATAGACGGTTGCCGGTTCGTCCCCCAGTTTCTTTGAACGGGATCTTCTCGGCAATCCAGCAGCATAGGCGTTCTTCATCTTCTTCAGTGAATTGTGTTCGCCTAGATGGGATGCATCGGTTAATGCCCGTTAGACCCCAACAAGAAACACGCACTCTTCTCCAGGTCTTCGACCTCCTGGATTTTTATAGACGAGAGGGGTGTATATCACGGCGCCTTTATCTATACATTTCTTAACCCAGAGGAAAGATTCAATGTACTTGTTAGGGTCCGCTTCGAAAGTCTTGATGAGATGTTGAAAGACTTCGGTATTAGGGTCTGCCAGGATCACTTTCGCAGTTTGAGGCGAAGCATGGGGATTTCCTCCCGAATGCTGTCGAAGATGTGAGTATGTTACCAGTCGCGGAGAGGATCATAAACGAACCATGATCCTCATGGTGAGTGCAGTACGAGCGTTGGGATTGGCAATGCTTGGATGAATATGCATGGGAATAGGCTGCCCGTCTTCAAGAAAGATTTGTTTGAGTAGCATACCAGCCACTTTGCATGCTTCGACGTAGGTATATGGAACGAAGTACCGGTCTGGTCTGTCCTTGGCCGTCCAACATGAGCGTAAACGGGTTTCTTCTGAAGTAGTGGGTTGAATGAGGATGAATCCTTGCCGAGGTACTTTGGTTTCAACGCGTCCACCCAGAGACTGGATGGAGATCCGATTGTCAGCTACGAAGTGAAGCATGAGACATGGAACATACGGTAATGGTCTCACACAGCTCTGCCTGTACGTCCTGAGGGATATCCTTCTGAATGAAAAACTTGATAGCTAGATTATTTGCGTCTTGGAATATCTGAGATGGGACCTGTTAGGGATCTCCCTTTGAGGAACAGAACTCCCGCACCATTGTCCACCAATTATCCAGTCGCGTTGCAGTCGCGCCGTCCGTCTGAGCTTAGGTTAAGGCCAGGTTGCAGCAGGTTAGGGTCAGAAACAACAGGGTTAGGTTTTCCCAAATTATCACGTGTTAGTTTGGTGTTATTCATGTGATCAGACAAATAACAGTCCAAATAATCAATTCGATTAGTTAACCTTTAACGTTTTAACCCTAGACTATGCCATCCCTATATATATATATGATATCCACTATTTATTTACACCTCTCACTCCAACACCTTTCCGGGATTCATGATACCATTGGGATCAAAGATGCTCTTGATCCTTCGCATAAGGTCAATGCTAACTTGTGTCTTTGAGTACTTCAGGGCATGCGTCTTCATTGCGCCGATACCATGCTCCGCAGAGATAGAACCCTTGAGCGATTCTGACCAATAGTTAGACATAGAATATACGAAGGAATATGCGGTACTTACGGACAACTTCGTAGATGTAAGGTTCAAGCGCATTTTCAATCTCGGGCTGGAACGAATGAGCCACCACGTTCAAGTGCAAGTTACCTGGATGACAATTCAGCAAAGCGACGAGTTGTTAACTAATGAATGGACGTGCCATCGCCAACGTGACCGTAGCCAACTACATGCTTGACCGCGTTTTCGTGCAACAACCCCTTACTCCGGAGATGCTCGCGAGTGTTGTCGACGACCTCTTCGAATTTCGAGACTGGGATGGAAATGTCATACTTGTAGGCCTTGCCTTCTTTTGAGACAGCTTCTGGCACGCCTTCTCGGAGTGCCCAAATTGATGCAAACTGTGCGGGATTTTGAGCCAAAACACCGGTGTTGATAAGCGGGGTGTCTGCGGACAGCAAAGATTCCAGAAGGTCTTGCAATTTCTATGGCCCCAATCAGGACGACAATAAACAAAATCTTTGCCAGTCTACGGACCTCTTCGTCGTGCTCTCGACGGCCACCGCTGGTTTCTACCAAGACGAAGCATCCAGCACCTTCCACATCTTCCGCATTTAAAGCCTTCCCCTGACCGTGTTTGACAGCCAAGTCGTACGCGGTCCGATCGATGAATTCAAATGCCGACAGAATTTCTGACAGATGCTGTTTAACTTCCTGATATAATGGAAGGACGTTGTTGAAAGAAGGCAGGGCAAGTATTATGTTGTTAGATGCCTGAGGAGCCGGAGGTGTAAGAATTGAAACGGCAGTGACGATTCCCAGCGTGCCTTCTGCGCCAATAAACAATTGCTTCAAATCATACCCTAAAAGGAGGTCACATGGATTGCAAACTAATATCTCAAGCAAGATGCCTACCAGTGTTGTCCTTTCTCAAAGTAGTAAGCTGATCCAGAATAGTGCCATCAGGGAGAACAGCTTCAATCCCAAGAACAGTTCCATGAAGGGAGCCATAACGAAGCAGCCTCAAACCACCAGCGTTTGTAGAAACATTGCCACCGATTTGACAACTAACAGGAAGCGTGAGATAACCTATGACGGAGGGACTGCAGTACGAACCTTCCTTTAGCACCAAGGTCAATGGGCAGAATGTGATTGTATGGGGCAACATAGTCAGTTAATGATTGAAGGATGCAGCCAGCATCCGCAACAAGGATTCCTGAATGACAGAGAAAGTCAGCCTGGGGGAAGAGCCGGATAGCCAGATGCTTACCAGAAACCGGATCGAACGACCGAACTTTGGTCATATTCGAGAGGGAGAGTACAACCTCATCGCCGACAGGGACGCTTCCGCCAACAAGGCCAGTGTTTCCACCCTGGGGAACAATACCAATCCGCTTTTCGTTGCACCACTTGAGAATCTGGCTAACTTGCTCTGTGCTTTTTGGTTTCAGAACAGTTGTAGACCTGCCGCGATATCGGCCGATCCAGTCATTGTTGTAAATGTCGAGATCATTGGAGGTTGCAGAAGCAGCAGGGGCAAGGGTCGTCAGGATAGATGAAGCTGGCAGGATTTTAGAGAAATAGGCTACGTCGTCCTGTGTGACTGAATTAAGAGCAGGAGGCGCGGACGACGCCAGACGGATCCGACGCGGGTATGCTGAGGATAACCGTGTCCTGAGCAAGGCACCTCTCTGGCCGGCCAGCATCTACTGTATTTTGAGCAAAACTGGGTGGAGAAAGACTCACAATAGAATGAGCAGGAGAGACAGGAGCAAGGCACCGAATTTCAATGGAACATTTGTCAGCAAACACGGTACCAATTGGCTGTCGGCGTGAGGGGGAACCGTGACCTTCTCCTCTTCTGACAGCCATCTCGCAGTTTTTACCCGTTCTTCTCAACCCCCATGAGTCTCGCTTAATTTCCTCACTCTCACCAGTCCAGGATCTTTGTCCCGACAATGGCCCCGGAGGACGATCTCAATGGCGGTTCAAGCGATACCCATGACGGTCTCCTCATGCGCGCCACTGCCGATACACCCAAAAAAATCGACGAGGTACAGGTTGTCTCCACCGTTGGAGAGGGAACAAAATACATACCCGACCCTGCCAAGGATGACCGCGGTAGCCCTGCCGAGTCCAGCAGAGGCACAGGCGCCGACCACACATCCGACACTGGCAGTATTCACAGTATGCCTGCTGTACGGATATCAGAGTCCCCGACACCGCTAGCAGATGACCAGCTATCTCCAATGCCATCCCCGGCGCCCTCCGCATTCTCTCATCGCCCACCGCCGTCTCCTGCTCGTAGTCAGACCCTCCTGGATTCTGCCAATCCTGTCCAGCCTCACCCTCAAAGGAGAAATAGGCATCGGTCAGTTATGCTCGAGGTATTTCATCCAGCTATTTTGAATACAAGGACCCATCTCAATTACTTTCATTAGGGAGGAGGCCGGTCTGCAAACAGGCTCTCTGGTTTTTTCAATAACCTCATGCACCGTCGGGAAACTCTCCTCCCCCACTCGAGGGAAACCGTCCAAGATTCCGCGCCGTCCCAAGTACCGTCTCGCAATCACTCTGCTCCAGGCTCAGAAGCTCCCTCTCGTCCTGCATCACCCCCTGCACCTCCTCGCCCCACAACACCGCCGCCTTCTCTCCCTGCTCCTACACTGACCGAACTGGGCCTTTCTCTCTCTACGGTGACCTCCGACCTTTCTCCATCACATTTCAGTGCCCCACCTACGAGCGGTGCCTTTTTGGCACCTCACTACCTGCTATTATGTCATCCACAAGGCCTCGACGTAGTTCCCCTTCTTTCCCCGCCAGCACCCCAGCCGTATGCATTGGTTCGTCGCGTCTCCTTCAAAAGTGTGGTTGTGATGGAACAACGTGGTGTACTTGTCGCCATTGCTGGTAGGAGGGACGGAGTTCGGGTGTATGCCCTAGATGAAGTCAAAAAGGCGATCGAATGGCGAATCGATGTCGAAATTAGGCGGGAACGCGAACGGTTACGTCGTGAAAACTTGAAGAAAACTGCAACGATTCGTAGTATCGACGGCTCTGAATTTAGAGACCATCATGAGAAACCTGCCAAACCTAGTCTTTCCACTCCACCTCCCGGCGAAGCGCACGCTCGGCTGCGAACGAACCTCCTGCGGAAGTCCTCGAACAGATCTATCCCAGTTCTTGCCACTCCTCCTCCGCCTGTCCCGTTAATCCCGCGCTCTCCTGTAGCTCGGATACCTAAGCAGAAGTCTCGATCCAGCTCTGTTCAGATTTCTGCAGCATCCCAGGCAACGGTTCCGGATTTACATGATCATCCACCTCCATATGTTCAGCCGGAAACATCAGATGCTCAGGTCAGCCTACGAAATCAGCCCTCAGCGTTATCCCTCCTCGCTCGCTCGCGGGGCGGTTCGGTAAATAGTGTCTTGTCCGGTGCTATTCGTCAAAGGCAGCCGGGTTCCCATGATCCAGATGCTAAAGCCGATTGGGCCGAGTCTAGCGAAGACGAAGCGATTGATATTGTTGCTGCTGGTGCTAGTGGAAGTCAAGCCTTGGACGAGAGGACAAGTGCAACGTTGTCTGCTAACCGTCCCTCTTCTGGACTTCCTCCTGTGATCTCCTCAGCCCGCACGAGGTCAGGGACACTGCGACGAAACCGCCCTTCAAATCTTGACCTTTCGTTGGCTTTACCCACATCAACTGCACCGCCTCCAGAGCCATCGCCTGCTCCCACATTACTTAGTCTGAGACAAGCACTGGCCCACCCTCCAGGATCAGTGGAAGGTGAAGAGGACAATCCTCCCCCTTTCCTCGATGAGGATGAAGATGACGACGAAACTGATGGACGCATCAGCCTTGCTCAAGCTTTGATGGAAAGTCGATTACCCGACCTCCCTCCCCTTGGGACAACGCGCGCGCAGCAGCCTATATTGCTTTCACCATCTAGCGGGGACCGCGCTTCATCATCGCTTTCTGTACCCCTGGAAGAAAGCGGCGGTATTCAACAACGATCAGGCACAGCGGACGGTCCTCCTAGTTCTTCACGACGACGAAGGAGGCGGTGGTCCGTTCTGCTCAATCACTCGACCGAAGACGACTACCGTCCACCTGTGACTGCTCCTCCCACTGATCGCTCACATCCGTTCGTTAGATCTCATTCGTTTCGTTCACATCATTCCCAGCCCGCCAGCGTACAGTCTGCTCTCGATCTCCCTACAACTAGCCCTCAGCCCCCTTCTTCCCCTTTGTCTGAGAATCACCCTCCTTTCAGCCCTAGATCTTCTAGGTTCTTACCCCGTATATTTTCCAATCCATTCAATGGGAGACGTTTTGAGGACCGTGTGGCTCTGGCTGCGCATGCGTCGGATTCTGAGGCGACTAAAGTCATCCACAATCCGCCAACAAACCATGCTCCACCACCAAAGCTCGAATACGTCAAACTACCTGGAACAAAGAATGCGTTGATGATCAAAGCTGTTGAAACTGCAAAGAAAAGGTTGGTTTCTCTTCATCCAGTTTTGACACTGTAGCCTGACATCCTCCTAAGCTTCCTTGCCATTCTCTGTGGAGACAATGGTGAGAAGGTGGAACTATTTGCTGGAACCTACAGAACGGCTTTGGGATTGTCGAGGACCTTCATCCTTCCAGATTCTCCTCGCTCTCTTGAGCTACAACTTCAAGGCGATGATCTCGTCGAAGTCTTCCTTGTTTTCTCTCAAAATGTATTCGGCTTGGAACCCGCGACCGTACGGGTGAGAGAAGTACGGATTGGAAGGGCTGAACGGCGAGCAGCTCGCCGGAGAGCTCGTGAAAATCGAGCTGGGGAAGGCTCATCGATTGCTCAAGAGGGGGAAGCTGCAGATGAGGATACCGGTGTCAACGTAACTGTTGGCGTCTCTGTACCTGATGGTAATACCGCCACTGCAACCAGTGGTGACCCAGATCGACCAGCATCTCCGACATTGATTGCGAGTGAACACCCGAGTGCCCAACCTGAACGCCCTAGTACGCCAGTGGATTTGCCCTCCTCTAACAGCTCTGCGCAACCAGAGGAACTTCTTGCTGTTGCCCCTCCACAGTCTGGCCCGTATACAACATTCCAGCAATTGAGCTTTGCTCCAAAATTCCCTCTGGCATGCATTGCTGACGACTATATCATTCCGCCAACATACCCCTCCTTTGTTGACTATCGTACGAAATATGAAAGCGACGAACCTAGTAATGATACCAACGAGTCAGCTGCAGCAGGGTTTTCGCCGCCTGGGTTGCCGGTACCTACGCCTAAGACTCCCTCACAATGGCACTATCGCGACCCGAAAGGGGTTGTTCATGGTAAGATATCAAATAACATATGTTTTGCTGTTCTCTATCTAATTGCTATCAGGCCCTTGGAAATCATCTCTCATGCAAGCATGGTATAAGCAAGGTTTACTTCCTCCTGATCTTCCTGTTCGGCGAGTGGATGATGAAGAGTTCACATTGTTGAAGGAACTCCGACTCCAGAGTGTGGATCCTACGCAACCTTTTACTATTCCTCCAGCTGTCACTCCTCCGCCTATGCCGCCAACTGTTGTCGAAAAGCCGCTACTTTCGCCCATTTCCCTCCTGGCGCAACCGCGCCATTTTGGACCCCCTGCCCTTTTCTTTTCGTCTCGCGGCGGTCACAGTACGTCAATTGTGGATTCTAGGGGCCGGTCGGTCTTGAAGGGCAAGTTCGTCTGGACCAGTGACGACTCTTCAGATGACTCGAAGGTGAATTCGAGGATGGGCGATGTCAAGCGACTCGAAGCGTTCGATGTTCAAGACAAGTCGGTTCTTGTTGCTATGAGACAAGGGGGCTTGGAAGCCGTAGATTTACGCGATGCTCTTCTGAAACCTGCTGATGAATCCCGGACTGTGCTCCCCAGCTATAATCCGACAATCAACGATATAAGCAGACGGCCGCCTTTTGTATGGAGGATTGGAACACCCATTGTTGCCTCCCCTACTCCCTTTGGCGCTTTGTCTCTAAAGTCCAAGTCGGGATTTGGGAACCTGTCTGGAAGAAAGGCAAGCATCGCTTCCGGAAAGGTTACAGGTGCAAAGGCAGACACCAATACCCATGATCCTATCGATTTAGACGCCGTTGATGGGGTGTTCTTCGTTGGGAGGAAAGGCGACGAAATTTATTTCTGCGAACGGAATGCAGGCTCATTCCGAATCCTTAAGTTGGCTCCCCATGCTTAAATAACAGTAATCTATACAATCCAGACTAGCCGCATAAGAACTTTGTATCACGAACTACGCCATTAACCTATACTCCTAACTTGCTGTGCTTTTGAGGTCTTATATATAGCTCTTTTTACGACCACGCAAATGTTATTATACAACATAATCTGTATTCGGTTATGCAATAAATATTTCGAATATGCATCTCCAGGTAGATGGCTAGAGCTTCGCTACGATTTTTCTCAACTCTGTCTTCAAGATCTTGCCTGTTGAAGTTTTCTGTGGCAAAGGGAATGTTATTAAAATCGGATTGAAGGTTAATAAAATGCCTACAGGCAAGTCCGGCACGACTTCCACCCACTCCGGACAAGCAAATCCAGGAAGACGAGTCTTGGCGTGTGCCTTCAGGTCTGCCTCAAATTCGCGATGTCTGCCCTTCCACTTGTCTACATGTTGTGGGTGGAGGATTACAAAGGCCATTGGCCGCTCACCCCACTTGAGATGGTTTCGAGCGACGACGGTAACTTCGAGAACGTGAGGGTGCGAAGCCAGCTCTGGATATGGTATTGGAGAGTTATGTTATCGATCGACAAGCAATAAACGTTCTTACCTTGTTCGATAGCTAAGCTTGAGGCATTCTATCCCGACCCTTTTCAGACAATTGACTGACTACGCAGGAAGACTTGTCTTACCTCTCCGCCAGAGATGATGATGTCTTTGCTTCGATCCATGATAGCTATCGAGCCATCAGGGTGCATTACAGCAAGATCTCCCGTCCTGAAGTAACCGCCTCGGAAAGCCTTCTTTGTGGCTTCAGGATCATCATAGTACTGGGGGTAACAATCGTGGTTAGCAACATGGAGGAAAACTCCGAGAAAGACCTGAATACTAACCTCTTTCATGACGATGTTGCCTCTTGTGACGATTTCTCCCAGGGTCTTACCGTCAGCGGGCACGTCTTCTATAACGTCGCTGTCGCATTGAAGGATTACTCTGGCCTCTTCTGCTGTAGCAAAAGCGTGACCTTGGCGCGCCATGAAGCGTGAGCGTTCCTCCAAGCTCAGGTTCGCCCAATGAGCCTGTTCGTAATTGCGAGTGAAGGGACCGTATGTCTGTTGTTCCGACGTGAGTTATTCCCAGCGCTTAGCCACGAGCAAGAAATCAACCAACCTCACTGGCACGTCGGAAGGGGTTGATGTTTAGTCGTCAAGTTCAATTGCAAGGATATAAGAAAACTCACGTCAAGCCATATACATGGACAGGGAAAATTCCCTTCTTCTCCAGCTCGGCAATGAGGTGTGCGGTCGGTGCAGCACCAGCTACATACCCGTGAATAATGGCTCATGGAAAATGGAGTTTTGGTTCTCACCAACTATAGCAGTTACGCGTCGCGATGCTGGGAGTGTTTTCGCCAGAGGATCGTTTACAATTCCGATCTAAGAGGGATGTTAATCGTCGATCACGATGTGCGGCATCGGCGGGTTACCTGCACTGTCGGAGCACCGCAGTAATGGGTAACACCAGAATTGAGAAGATGATTCCAGATGTGGGTATAATTGACAGTTCTTAGCGTGATCTGGATGATGGCAATATCAGCATATGTGTAAAGAGGCCCATGGATTCTCACCTGAGTTGCTGAAGCGAAGACAGTCGCCCATGGGTAAGTCCAACCAGCTGCGTGGAACATAGGCAGGATCCTGCCAACGATGTGTCAAACATTGCCATTATTGAAATCGGAGTGACGAGCATACCACAAATACGTGGAATCCTTGTTAATCCTGCCAGAGGTCAAACTCGAGAATGAACCTAGTTGACTAGACACCGACTTACCCTCCTTCGAATGCATTGGCGATCGCCGCGAGGTACGAGCCTATTAATGTCCAAAGGTGAGCATCTCGCGTCCACGAGAGAAAAGATGACTTACCGCGCAAAGTAGTGATTACACCTTTCGGCTGTTGCGCGGTGTAAGCCAATAGGACGATAAAGTGTACTGAATACGTACCCTACCCGTTGTCCCTGACCTAGTAGACTGTTAAACCCCATTGGTGCAAAGGAAGAGGTATACTCACGTGTAGCACAGAACAGCTCCCGTGTTTTCGTCAGGTTCGCTGTCCAGTCCTTGCCATCCCCGTTCACGGCTGTAGATCCGGCCATCTGTTAAGAAGTCTTCGTAGGGATCACCGGTCCTTCCCGTATCATTGGATACAACGACGCGGGCAGTGGTTGCACCAATGAGATGTTTGTATTCATAATCCACGAGGATGATGCTTGCACCGCTATGCTCGAGAATGTACGCAACCTCGTGAGGTTTCAACCGAGTGTTGATGGGGACGAGCACGCCGCGAGCAGCGAGAACACCATAGTGTGCATCTAGTCGACGCAGGGGTCAACAAAGAGAGCGTCGGGATCGATAGCTGCCCATACTGACCTGCGATCAAAGGGCTTTGGACTTTGAATCAGCGAGAGTGTGGATTGGA
The DNA here is from genome assembly GCA_900156845.1 of Coprinopsis strossmayeri. NCBI lineage: Eukaryota > Fungi > Basidiomycota > Agaricomycetes > Agaricales > Psathyrellaceae > Coprinopsis > Coprinopsis strossmayeri. The sequence goes on along the minus strand of FTPT01000068.1, from coordinate 1,056,301 downwards.
GTTGGATATAAAGACATACGAGTTGGGTGCAATGACTGCGACGCGGTCCCCTGGCTTTACACCAGCTTTGATAAGAGCGTATGCGAGATTCTGGATACGCTGTGCCCTGAGAGAAAGAGTCAGCTGAGTGAGGGGAGGGTCTAACGGGGACTTGCCAGACAGAATAGGTATATGCGACTGGTGTGGGGACGTCGGGGTGAACGAGAGCAAGCTTGTCTGGGTATACCAGGGCAGCCTTTAGAATAAAAGCGAGGGGGTTCTGGTAGTTGTGTGGTTAGGGGGAGAGCAGTAGGAGGAATAAAGATATACCAAAGGCTGGTGATTGACAGGGACAGTGGCGAGAGGCCTGAGCCTAAGCTTGAGACCTTTGGGTGGAACGCTGGCTGGGGTGGGCATTTGGGGATGGCGTTTGTGGGGTATTTCTGGGGTATTTGAGGGGCAGGTTTACCCCAAATTGTAACCTGATCCGTCCAAGACATTCGGCCTCCCGCTTCCCACCAACAATGCCGTCCTGGTTCCTGCTGCTTCTCCCTGCCCTGCTGCTGTCATTCACCGTCTCAGGTTAGCTCTTCTCCCCAGTTCTACCCACCTGCTCACAAACCTTTTAGGAGACGGAAACGACTGGGTCAACGTACACTATGTTTTAGATCAAGCATCTGCCCCAGATTCCACCACACACCTCGCTGTCAGCTCAATCTTGCACGGTGCAGACAAATTGTCCGCAAAGGCTCCCTGGAGTATGCTCGGTCCACCTCTGCCTGCGTGGACGGCCTAACAATCTCTCCAGGTGTTACTAACGAAAAAGGATTCCTGCCTCCCAGCAAAGATCCCCGTGATTATCTCAGTTGGGCCCCATAGTAACTATTATTAGGCTCATCTATGTATTCATGGGCCTGAAGACGTTTTTTTTAATAGTCACTGGCCCGATTGTCGATGGTGCTCGAAAGCAGGCCGTGCCCAGCTTGCTCACACCAGCAATACTTCTACAGCCACGGCTACCCAAAGCGGTTCGCCAGGCGACGAGGACCCTTATGAAGAGTCCATTGACTTCACCAAACGTTCTGCACATCTGGGGAACCATCGCCGAATGGTAAAGATTCATAGACCGCGGTTTCAGACCATAGCTATTTCGATTCCTCTCGTCATCGGGGGTACTACTACTACTTCATCCGGATCTACCGTAACCTCCAAGGCCGTTATCACTCATCCACCTGCTCAGGCAGCGGCCAAGACCACTAAAACCACTTGTACTTCTTCTCCAACTACCAGCCTGGCCCCTAGCGCTAGTACGTAATCGGCCCTCACATCCGTAACCCTTTCCTGATTTTATTACTTTAGCCTGGACAACTTGCCACTATGTCGGGCGCGACGGTCAAGTTAATCCTGATGTGCGAAGTTTGAACGGACCTGCGGCGATTAACTCGGTTTCTCAATACGTGCTCTACGCTTGTCTTGCTTCTGCTGTCGACACAACTTCTAAGCATTCTCGTGGAGCTGTTAATGCGATCGATACGTTCTTCTTGTCTTCTTCTACCGGGTTGAATCCCAATGTAAAGTTCGGCCAAGTCGTACGCGGTCCAGGACCTGGGGGGGCGAGCGGGACCTTTACTGGAATCTTGGATCTCAGAGGCCTTGTCAAAATAGTTAACGGAATCCTTGTGCTCAAAGCTCTCGGCCATTCCGATTGGACATCTACAAGGGATCTGGCAATGCGCTCATGGCTCTCGCAGTATGGTGATTGGCTCACTCAAAGTGCTATAGGGAAAATGACAGCGAGCCGACCCAAGTAACACGCACTTTCTTTGCTCTATCGTGTTACTGACTCTTTCGTCAAGTAACCACGCAACTTTTTATGTCTCCCAGCTGGTCGCAGCAAAACTCTTCCAAGGGTCCAACGAAGAAGCGATCTCTATCTTGGTACAGTTCTTCAACAAACAGTTTTCAGATCAGATTGCGGCATCCGGAGAACAGCCCTTTGAAGCTGTGAGGACACGACCATACCATTATCGTTGTTTCAACATAGAGGCTCTGATAGTAAGTACTTGCTGTGCGACCAGTGGATCCTTTTCTGGACAAGTTACAGACCAACGCAAAACTTGGAGATGCTCTGGGCCTGGATCTATGGTCTTCTCGTTCGAAATATGGAGCAACGATACAAACTGCAATGGACTTTGTTTTGGCGTCTGACCCAAAGGGCGAAAATGTGCAAGAGGCGATACCGCATGTCGCCGCTGTTGCTGCTGCTTATGGGGACCCCTCTGGTAGATACAGCGCATTCTTGAAAAAGAACATGAAGGACTACCAATCCAAGCCGTTCTGGTTCTATGACCAACCCAAGGCGTTCCGTCGAGATTCGTCCAAGAAAGCGATCAAACGGGAGATGGGAGCCAAGATACCGTTTACTTGCCCTGACGTATTCAAGGATGCCACAAGGGTAGAAATCGACAACGGTCTTTTCGTTACTTGTGAGGAGCTGCGACCATTGTACGAGGCAGATGTACCTGAGATATAAGAATGTGGTAGTCAATAATGACATAGAATTGATGGGCGAACGGAAAAGGCAAGGAGGCAAATAGGGAACAAACAGGGCAGGCACAGCGTCGTTGTGACCACTGCCACTTTGCTCAGAACCATCCCATTCCCCACTCATGGCTGAACCTGCTTCAGGTGCCGCAGACAAGTCCATTCAGGTCAAGCTCGTCCTCCTCGGTAAGTCCACGTCCTCAGCGCAGTATGTTCTTTCCGTATCCCATAATCTGCCGCCCTAATATTCCCTCAACTCATCTCTTTTAAAACACTTAGGTGAGGCCGCCGTCGGCAAGTCCTCAGTGGTCTTAAGATTTGTATGTTCAGCACCCGGCTGTCCTAAGTGACCTCTCGCTCAATATATCCGCCCCCCCTTCAGGTCAACAACGAGTTCCAGCCAAACAAGGAGCCCACCATCGGCGCCGCATTCTTAACCCAGAAATGTCGTTTAGAGGATCGCATTCTGAGATATGAGATTTGGGATACTGCCGGTCAGGAGCGGTTCCACTCCCTTGCTGTACGTACTCCCCGCTGAGGCCCGCCGTGTCTTGCTAATCCTTGTCTCTTTAGCCAATGTATTATCGCAACGCCCAGGCTGCAGTGGTAGTTTACGATGTCACCAAGGCGAGCAGCTTGGAAAAGGCCAAATCTTGGGTGAAGGAGCTCCAGCGTCAAGCAAACCCTAATATTGTCATTGCTCTGGCTGGGAACAAGGTCGATCTTGTTCAGCCCTCTTCTTCTTCGTCTGGTGCAGGCCCTTCTTCTGAATCGGAGGATGAAGCAGACGATGCAACCGCTACAGGTGGAGAGGCCCCGGCTGCATCCACTGAGCCGGAGAGCCTGAGACAGGTTCCCAGGGAAGAGGCACAAGCTTATGCTCAAGAGGCCGGGCTTCTCTTCTTTGAAACCTCTGCAAAGACCGGCGAGGGTGTCGTGGAAATCTTCACCGAGATTGGTGAGCGTTTCCTTCATTCAATTTACAACTCGGTGTTCATGATGTTCCAAGCCAAGAAAATTCCCATCGAACACATTCTGGCCTCAGCAAGAGGTAACTCGGGTAGGCCAGGCACAAATGGCCGTCGCGGGGAAGGTCCGCAGTCTCAGAATGTCAATCTCGACCAGAATGCAGCGAAGCCCAAGGATGCATGCAACTGCTAATGTACACAGGACTTCCGCAGCGGTCTCAGCATCCCGTTCATGATGTGTTACCATTATATTATGATTTTCATTCAGGAGTCACGATTTCGCCATACTGTGACTCTTTCTTTGTTTAAGATTCCCCATCGTATTTGTTTGTCTTAATATTCGATCTTTTATACACTATGCTAGAGGACGGATACGTATCAATCCACGTAAGGCGGCGGTCGGCTGACATGGCCATGTTCTTCAGAATGTCCGCCATGGTGTTCCGGGACAAGGTAGGGTGGCAAAGGGGGCGTTGACGAGCGCTGCACCATTGTTTCAGGTGTTCTAAAAGCTGAATCAATCGAGGGTGGGGGATCCGAAGGATCGTCCATGGCGGGTGGAGGCGGGGGAGGTTCATGGAGATCATGAAGTTCGTGGAGATCTCTGTTCAACACTTCTTCGGCGGGCTCCAAGACCAAATTGATGGCCTCAATAGTGGCATGGCCAGAATCATGCAGGTCGGCCAACGATGTCAAGTCGGTGTCGTGAGTCGCCATTTCGAGGGTGGGAGGAGGGGTTGTAGAGCGTTGCATGTCTTCGGCATGCCCGTCAAACTGTTGCGAAACAGTGAACCCAAACAAAGATCCTTCACCATTTATGACAGAAGCAACAGAAGGGAGTTCATCGTCGCCATCTTGGGGCTCTGGAAGTATTATTTCATTCTCCGATTCTTGGAATGTCGGAAGCCGAGAAGAAGTGGATGCCTCGAGATCAGTAGCGAAGAAGGGTGGCGGGGCTTCACGATCGTCAAATGGAGGAGGGGCGCCAGAGAGCATGCTGGGTCCTGGTTCATTCTCGCTGTAGGAAGGGATTGAGCTATCTTCTTCTTCGTGCCTATTCGTTCGAACTGGCGGTCGGTCATGCTTCTTGGAGTAGGCCTCGTCGATAGCTCGCGACACCTCAGGAAGTGGGGCTGGAGGAGGAGAAATGATAACAGGAATCGTGATCGTCGAGATGCGCTCGCTGTGTGTGGTGGTGTCCACAAAAGAAACATAGACTTTGATTTGGAACAAGATGTTGTGAAGGAGAGTGATTTGAGTGATGGATGCACTTTCAGAGTCACTTTCAAGGCGGCCAACCTCCGTGGGAACTAAACTGGTGCGAGATTCGGAAGGAGTCGTGCTACCTAAGGTTTGGTGAAGAATAAAGCGAAGTTGAATTGGCCGGGATGTATGGAACCGACATGAGGCGCCAGAGCGGGCAATCACGGTACGACAAGAAGTAGCAAAGAATGAAGGTGACAAGGGTGCCTTGGATGAAGAAGGTTCGGCAGCACTGCTGTCCAGGGCGGTGGATGATCCGTTTTCAGGTTCAGGGGAGGCTTCTCCATCTGAATCGCCCTCGGAGTCGGTAGCGCCACGATGTTTGACTTTGATGAGGCGTATGAGCTCGGCTCGAATGTTACGGATGCGCAGGCCTCTGTCGACAACCGTTTCGCGTCGCGGGGGTGGGACAGTGATGTAGAGGGGTATGTCTTCGCCAGAGCTAAAGCTTGTCCGAGGGACTTGGACTTGGACTCTTGTGGGGTCATCCATAGAGTAGGTCTCTGGGGAAATGGGCATGACAGAGGAAGGTGAGGTGTACCGCCGAGTGTGAACGGTAAGCGACTTGGTCATGGCCGTTTCGGAGGCGCTGTTCATCGGGTGTAACGAGGCTGTCAAGGTGTGTGCCAAAACCGAGTGCGCGGTCTGGATGGACTGGGGCGTATCTGGCATTAATGGTATTGAAAACGGGAAGGTCGAAGGGAACGCGGTGACTCCTTGGCCTTGGCCCTTGGAATACAGCTCGAGCTCTGTGTAGGAAAGTTCGATTTCATGCTGATAAGCGCTCTCGTATGTGCGCAGGGAGACTGTGCTGGAAGAGGATGAGCTAGGACGAGACACGGAGGGGAATATGACTGACACACGAGACCAACGCCTTGGATCTATGCCCTTGACCTGTACCTCGCCCTCGATTGCAGCGCGCTCACCGTCGGCGCCTAGATAGCCCTTCTGGAAGTTGACGGGGTCAACGGTGGGGACCAGGACAATCTGTGGGCCAAAAACTATTGGATCCTGCTGGGAATAGCTTGGGGGAGGGAGTTCCGCCATGAAGTGCGGAGGAGACAGCCATTGTCCTTTCGTTGAAACTGCAACAGCCTCTGTAATTGACCGTTGGCACGTGACTCCTGTATCACTGACATCACCCACGAGCGCTGAGCTGCAGCAGCGACAATGGCTTCGTTCCCCGACTACTACAACCTCCTCAGTGTCTCAAAGTCTGCAACCCAGGATCAAATCCGTCAGGCATATCGCAAGGAATCTCTCAGGTACCCTTTCCCTCTCTCCTAGGCGACTCACTCACTCCCTTCAGGACACACCCAGACAGGCTCGTCAATGCTACCCCTGCAGAGAAGCGAAAGGCAACGGAGCGTTTCCAGGTCAGCGAGTCTCCTACTCTGCTACCCACTTCCATTCTCACTCACAATCAGGCAGTAGCCGACGCTTACTACGTCCTGTCTGATCCCAAGCGCCGTCAGGAATACGACAGCCTTTATGCTACTCGGGCAGACCGGTCTACTGACCCCAATGCATCGTCCAACTTCTTCTCCCAGTTCGCTGGGGCATTCACTGGCGCAACGTCTGGCCCTCCTCCACCTGCACCGGGTGCGCAGCCAGATGCTGAAGGAGTGTTTGCAAACGCCTTTGAAGAGGTCCGTCTCCTTGAATCTCCTCTTACGTCCAACTGACATCGCCATCTGCAGCTCCTCAGACCAGAGGTTGAACGCTTTGTGCCCTGGTGGAGCTGGGTAGGCGCCGTCAGCGGTGCAGGACTCGGTTTCATCATCGCCAATCTACCTGGTCTCATGGTCGGTGCAGTCGCAGGCAATAGACTCGGGGCCATTCGAGACGCCAAGGGCAAATCCGTGGCTGTTGTCTTCTCTCAGTTGGGAGGAGACCAGAAGGCAGAGGTGAGTAACGCTTGGTTACAAGAGCGGACCGTTCTTCATTTCCACCCAGATCTTGAGAACTCTTGCCATGAAAGTATTGGGTACAGCTATGGGTTAGAGCACGGGACTTTGTGCGATACCATCGAATGTGGATTGGAATGCTCTCAACTATGACATGGACATCTCTCCATATGTATTTTATGTATGTGTGTAATGTAGTGTAGTGTGGATTGTCTGGTGTTTTAGGTATTGCAACGTGCAACGTTCTTAGATAACGGATACATTTGTGTCTATGAAATCTGGTCAAAACTATGCTATATGATACAGTAAGAGCCTGAGGTTCTTGACGTGAAAGAGAATGCGTATAGTGAATTGGCTAAACGATACTTTTTGTTCCGAACTGTGTTTTCGGAAGGCGGTGGTCCTTCGGAACGTGATAAGAAGCTCGAGATTCGTCGCCAGGCCTCATCTTTAGATGTGACAAGAAGGGAATTATTTGGGTCCACCATCGTCAGACTTCATCTCCAAAGATCGCCTGCATCTCCCAGCTCATTATTATGAGGTGACCGAGGGAGGGAGTAGTCGTTAATGCTTCCGGCTCCACTGGCAAATGCTAGTGTAATTGCTGCCAGTGTGCGCTCGGAGTCATGCGAGGCGGAAGAAGGGGTACATACGGGCGAGGGATTATTTGAGGCGGACGCCGTTTCAGAAGCCAACAGCAACGGTGAGCTAGAAACAGAGCTATAGTTGAAATCTCCCATCGCGACATCGTTTAGTGAGTGCGATGTACGGTAAGATTCCCCCGCATATATTTGGATGTCGTCATCGTCGTCAGATCCGTCCGACAGGGTTGGGTGATGTTCAAGTCGCAGGTAGGAGTGGCTGGAGGACGAGGAAAGTGAATGCGCTCGCAACTTTCCCCGTTCTGCTAGGACTCGTTTCGATCGCTGGTGTTCATGCTCCCGCATACGACGTACAAGTCCTTCCCCGCTTTCCGCAACACTCCGTTGAAGGTCCCAAAACGCGTTCGAACGCATTTTACAGAGCTCGTCAAAATTGTCGGAGTCTGAGGAGGCGTCGATATACCCTGGGTTCGTGGCTTGTATTGAGGATCGCCAAGAAGAATTCCTCCTGATTCCTTTTGCTAAAGGAAGATTGAAGTCATCGGAGGTCGTGGCAAATATTGGTTGCCTCGGATGCAGGAACTCCTGCGCCGGAGTTGGGCCTGCGTCTGGAAACATCCATTTAGCATTGACCACAAGTCGTTCGAAAAGAAGATTGAGTACCTGAACAGACAGACAGACTTCTCTTCTGCCCTTTTATCCTCCTACGACGGCTGCTGTCGGATTTTCGTCGGGAAACTCTGTCCCTTGACGGGGTGTAGCTGACCCCATAGCTCCGCTTGAAATTGGCGACTTTCCGCGAGTGGTGAGTCAAGGAAGACTGGGAAAGTAGATATCGCGCTGAAGTAGATTGGGATCGCCGACGATGGATGGAAATCTTTTGCGACGACATGGAACGGCGCGAGAGGAGTTGGCTACTAAGACGCGTAGCGGTGAAATGTTTTCTAATGACGATTTGTGATCCCGATTCGGATTCCAGTGTCTCAATCAATCCATCAATTCATCTATGTATATAGGTCTACTGTACTCCCTCGATTTTTGCCACCATATGGCTCTGCCCTCTTCCGTCTCGGAAAAAGAGCAACCTCGAACTGTAAGGAAGCATTTTCTGTGAAAACAATGAGCAGACGGCCGGCTGCATAGGATCGACTCACTTCTTCGCGATTGATGCCTGACAACCGAGAGCAAATCACGCGTAGCAGTTCTTCTCCCACAACTTGTAGTCGGTCCCTCAATATGGCCAGAAATCGCGAACCACCGTCATATTCTTTTATTACCATTTTCAGTGAGCTACAGAGACTTATTGTCCATGGAGAGGTGAGAATATAAGGCGCTGTCAGGCTGAGGCATCAGCTCCAGTCCATATCGACCTCAATAGCAATTGGCAAGGCTTACTGAGCTCTGGGTTCATATGGAGCAGCTGAAGAAGCGCAAAGCATATCCCGGAGGACGAAACAAGCGCAAGGCCTTCCTCTTCTCCGGAGTGAGTAAACGCGCCTGTTAAAATGTTGATAAGAGAATTTTGGAAATAATTCCATGCCAATATAATTAGTAGCCTGGATTTCATCGGCGCTCGTTTAAGGAGAATATAATGCGCGTATACCGCTGAAGATTCGGTGTCAGAAACGAAAAATCGGATTACTTTGGTTCATGGTACTCACAAGCTGTAACGATGCATTGCCCATCGCCTACTACGGAGAAAGAAAGCGCTCTCAGTTCCGATTTAGCAACATATTCCCCAAACTTAGAATCATTTCGCATGATAGAGATGGCGACAATGGCCGCATTGCGGAGTTCGTGCCGGTGAGTTACTGATTCAAATCTTTCCTCCCGTAGCACGCGCATGATGCTGGAGGTGAGTGACATGCCAGAAACCATTTGCATGCATCCCCGATTTGCTTGCCAGACAATGGTCAGAAAGCCCAGGGTCTGCTTCGCTGTGCGGAAATTTTTCGAAATCATGACCGTATCACTCGTGTCCGATTGCTCAAATAGAGCTCCAATATTCCTGGGAAGAGCATCAAACTATTGCCGGATAGATTAAATATCACATCCAACACAAACATCTTGCAAATGGAGACCGCTATGACGTATGGACCGAATCAGTAACATCGCCATGAAACGGTGTAAAAGCTCACCCTTCTCAAGTTTATTGATAAGTAAAGTCCCTTTAACGCCCGTTACAACTGCGTCGATGCAGGCTTCTAGATAAGGTGGCTCCACCAAGGTGAGAATTTCTAGCATGATATCCTTGACTAAGAACCGTCAGTACGATATCTAAGGTTCATTCCAGTGACTAATGATGTTACCGCAAAGTTCATCGACACTAGAGCCCAAGCAAAAATAGAGGCGAAGTACAGACTCCAGACAACGGCTAGCGGCGGCGTCTGAGACGGAAGGGGGAAGTTGAAGAATTAGAAGCAAGGACAAGGACGCCTTCATTAAAACTTTGAGGGAGGGATTAGAACCAGCGTCCAACACTGCCAGTTCTATCCCTTGCATGAGGGAATAAAGAAGTTGCTTGCAAATAAATTAGACTTCGTCACCTACGGGGAAGGGAAGACAGAAGGATGGTACCGATAGCATGACTAGAGAAGCAGTAGGGTCGAGGAGAATGGGGTCTTGAGCATTCGCTTTAACACGCGATCTATCGAGATGCAGGTCGTCATGGAAAAACCAGTTTGCAGTCTATATTCGATCAGAGCTCAATGAATTAGGTGGGGAAAAGAGCGGCTCTCACCAAAAAGTTGATGTAATCCGAATTGGCGGCACGATTATCCCTCCACATTGACCAGCTCCATGGAACGAATCCACCGTACATAAGCAAAAGCCTCTGGGGTTTATGAAGCTTGAGCAAAGGAATGCACATTCCATATTCCCGTTCGCCCATTACTGCAATCAATAACTCGAGCAAGAACCCGGAACATCGAGGGCGGAAGGGTGAATTACTGGTGGGTCCTGTGGAGCCTCGGGGATAGCATTGGCTATGTATTTCCTGAGTCATAGGGCAGGTCAATTTATGGCATCTACTGGCTTGTATGACGACGTACCGAATATAAACAAAGGAACAGTGCCGCCGTCGCGCTCCTTTGATCATAAGGTATATCCTCCCTGAGCAAAGATAGACCTAGTTGCGAGTTTTCGATGCACCTATGGAGATGGCTCAGCAAGCTCATTGCACTTGTGCAGTTATGCTCCGTATTTTCACAAGACGGCCTGGCGGAAGGCACGGTCATGGTATTATTCGACTTGGAGAATACGTGGCCCAAGAAGAGAAGATGCAGGGCACATCTCTGAGCTATGGGAGAGTAGGCAGTCTCGGACAGGACCATCGCCAACGAGTTCCATCCGTCTGCCCAGCAACGTCAGAAATAGAGGATAAACTGAACATACAACGTACCGGGTAACTGCTGGAGGGCATTGCGGACAGATGACCGCTTTTGAGTGCGCAATACGGTTGGCAATTTATGGTTGGATACGTCTGCGGAATCTCCTAATAAAATGCGACTGCTGATAGACAAGAGACGAAAGAGAATTTCCTCCGTAATATCTGTTACCGAGTGGCCTGTGTTGCTGCGACACGCTTGGCGATAGTAGAAGAGGTTTCCGAGACAATGAGGTCTAACTGATAATTAGGCGGTTAGGAAGATGAGAGGGTCACGATTTGAATGGCAATATAATACCAAGAGAAAAGAAAAGATGGGAAGTGTCGTTAGGGAGGGTTGTATGCGGTGACATGGAGCGTTCAGTTGCATCCAAGAATCCTAAAATTGTCTCCAGCTGCGATGAAAGTGAGTTTCCTCCAGGCTTCATGGTATGTGACTGTCAGCTTGGATTATACTGTGCGCATATAGGCAGCATACAGGGACTCGATGTTCACAGTGTTGACGTGTTTCAACGACGTGGAGAGCTAGGGACGCCTTAGTATAGATTTCATGATCAATAGGATACCACTGGATGTTGAGTCGCAACTGGTTGAGCTCGTCATCGGACTGAGAGGAATCCGTTTGGGATGACGGGTCCATGGGGCAAAGGAACAAGAGCTCGTCGTCTCCCAAGACGCGTGATCTCCCTGTCAGGTGTTGCATTTTGAATGACAGCATACAATTGCGATTATAGTCCAGTAATGTCCTTTACGAATGCTGTAATGTCGCTTTTGCATTGCAATTCTTGCTCACTTTGCGAGAATACAGATTCGAAAGTCGCTCCGGAAGCATCCGTCTACCCAGTTGTCAAGAGCTAACTATACCGCGACAGGTAAAAGACTTACTGCGACATCGCAAAATTCCAAAGACTCCCATCCTTCTTCCTCTTCGCTGCGTATGATTTGCAATATTTCACGTCGTGCGGCAGATAAACCACCGGCGGCGAAGCCGCCCTTGTCCTCTCCCCGCTTGGCAGAAACTTGAACTTCTTTTGCCTCCCCGGACACTTTCTTTTCTTTCTTGGGGACAACAATAGGATTGGGATCGTCTGGGTCAGGAGGAGGTCCATCGTCTGAATCAGAGTCGTAGCCACTTCTACGGTTTTTGCGCGATTGAATATCGAGATATGTCAGTGTCGGTCGGAACTGGTGCGTTTCGCTGACAGTTTGAAGGTGCAGTTTCCCTATACACTGTCTTTAGCATAGAGAGTTGGACATGCATGAGCAAGGGACTCACCATCTCTCACAATTCCCACCATGTATATTCCTCTTTGAGGGATTTCTTCGCTTCGAAGTCGTATCTCGCTCAGCCTTGGTTCCTCTCCTTCCTTCATCTTGAGCTTGGGCTCCTGGTTCTTTTCTCGGTCATCATCTAGCCGGGCAGCACCAAGCTCCTTTGCCTTCTCCGAGTTCCACACCTCTGGGCGAACATCGACAGGCACATGCACTTCAAAACGTCGAGTGTTAGGCTTCAGTCGGCTGGTAATCCGTTTTCCTGCCCGTTCAGCAGAAGGAGGAGCTTGCAGCGGTCGCGTTAGCAGGGGGAACTGATGTAATTGAAGATTCGGGGAGAGCGAATTTGAGATATGTATTGGAAGGGAACTGATAACTTCGTCGTTGAGGGGTCCATCGACATCCATTTTCTTTCGCCAGAGAGTTATCTGACCTTTGCAATACTAAGTATAATAAACTTGAGCCGAAAGACTGTAGTCACTGTACTAGGGTTGTACTAGGCTTCATCAATATTTACTTTGATTACCACGTGATCGTTGATACATAGGGGGTATAATATTAAATAAGTAGGTCGGCGTCTAATCTCTTTTCATATGCATGTCCATTGATCCTGACCCTCGTAGCGAGTATCTGTTAAAGTCTCAAGAGTTGGGAAGCCCTTGTAAACGAATGGTATGGTGTGCAAATTGCAACGGGGGGGAGGGGAAATATTCATCTTCCGTCGTGAGCATTCAGACCTTGGTCCATGTCCGAATAAACAGAGGGGGCAGAGGAAGCGGCAGAAATGCGTGCTAACAGTGCAAGAGGTTAGCACATATAATTTATTGAGACGTTTGGCCACACCATTTGACGAGAAGACATTCGGCTGCCATGAAGTGTTGCGTTCAAGAGCCGGCTCGAACTCGAACTCCTGCGTAGATTGAGAATCATGCGTCACGTTTCGAACGGAAAGCAGCAACGGTGCATGATTGTTGGATGACGATCCTTCGACTGTACCAAATTGCCACGAGAATCTCTCTTGATCCAAAGGTCGGGTATCGCTGAATGGGTCGTTAGGGTCTCCGCGGTATCTTTCCCTTATACTCCTGGTTCTGGAAGAAGCAACGAAAGACGAGGTCAACTGTCCAGTTTGCGCCCTCCTACTCAGACGGCCGGAGTTCCTGGTCGGGCCTTGAGTGAGAGCCGTCCGAGTGGCTGATCGCTGAATCCAGGATTCCCTTTCGTGGCGATGTACAACTCGACCCAGACTGTGGACAATGAGCAGTGAAATAAAGGCCCCTGCCAAAAGATGAAATGGCTGTACAGTACAAGGAAGATGGCAAGGAATAACCCACAATTTATGGCAATCCAGCCGGTGATGCTCAGGCACGTTTCGAAGTTAACGCTTATTGCAACAAGGATTGCAACAACGGCGCAGGCAAAGGTGATAAAAGTGGTGTAAAGGAGCTTGGAAAATCAAGTTAGTACAAGATGGCTATCATGCCTACAACAATTCTGACCTCATCATTTAGAACTTGGCGAAACAGCTCCATTCTGGGAAATAGACGGCTAAGTCCGCTATTTGTCGAAAAAGCAGGGGAGCGGCGTCCATATACAGCATGTGCATCATCGAACGGGTTGGCGTTATTTTCTGCGTTTCCTGCGACGTCAGGGAGATTCCGTGTTTGGGACTTAGGCTCGTGGGATGTCGACTGGGGTGCAGTAGGTCGGTGACATTTGCATCGTCGTTGCTGTGTAGAAAAATGGAGGAATCTCTTCACCCATGAGGGCTTCGCATATCCAGGGTTGCCCTGTTCATGGATCCGAGTACTTGCATCGTTACTTCCAGGGACATAGTCCCACCAACCTCTTCCTTGGAGGTTCTGCCGACCAGCTTCCTCACAACAGGCTGGTAGCTCCAGTTCCACATCATCCATTGAAAGTCTCAAGGAAATGCGACCTCGAGCTGCAGGATTACTGCGAGATTTGTAGGACGCCCATACGACTGTCAAATGTCTAAGCATTTTTCAGCTTAGGAAACATCTGCGAACTCACAGCAAAGGCAAACGAAAAGGGCTTGGATAACTTGCAACCCGACGAAGAACCGAGTGTATTTCAAATTGACTATCTGTACACAGCTTCCTGATCTCCATAGTGAGCAATCCGGGTACTTTTGGAACAAGACAAGAATATTCACCAGTTAATCGGCGGATCGCACGAGGTTGCACCAGATCAGCTATTACGACTGCGGACGAAGAACCTTGCAGGACGAAAAGAATGACCGGAAGAATGCGAGGATTTTCCAAGCATTTGTAGGCTTTGATACCAAGGATACCTGTAATCTATAGGTCCAAGGTGAATTATATTCCTTGAACTCGAAAGGAATAATATTGCGCACCAATATTCCGAGAGACACCATTGATCCAAGAGATGACAGCATCACGACTCTGGAATGGATTAAAAAGGGTCACCCCTGCGCCATAGACGTCAACATGAAACTTACACTGTGCAGTTGCTGGCTTCTAAGAAATGGGAGAGAATGACTGGAGCTAAGCTGACTGGAGCCAATAGTTGGCTAGCGAGCAGCAGGTAGAACAAAGTCTTCTTCTTCACTTTTCCCCGCCGAACATAGGCAGCAGAGGTGAAGATATTCCTGATAAAAATAGCTGATAGACTGCCAAGAATGAACAAGTTAAAGTTTGCGTTGAGTAGATCCTCTTCGAAAGGAGGCGATATAAGGGAGCCGTCAGCAACAGATCGATACATTGGTTGGAAGGAGTCAATGGGAGTTGATCGATAGTATATGTTGTAATTTTGGATGACCAGTACGGTGGATAATTCAATCACTACTTGGGGGTGCGAGCACTCCCTGGGTGTTGGTGTGATTGCGGGCTTGGGCAAAGCAGGAGGCGTCGAGTCCCTAGTTGCCTTTCCATTGCTGGGCGTTGGTGTTGGCGTCTGAAGGGACAGGTTCTCCGTCGTCCTCGAGGACGGGGACAAAGTCCCTGTGCTCATAGGTGTTTGGGGGAATGTGGTTGAGGGAAGATTTATGAGCAACAGAGCTTGGTGACAGGGCCTTAAAGGCTATAGCAGGATCCAGGGAACGCCGGCGTCAGAAGAAAGCAGATGGAATAGTCAGAGGTCATATTAGCAGCTCAAGCTCCAGGAGAAAAGGGAGCATCTCGAAGGATTTTCGTTGATATGGACCCAGGTTGTCCGTCTCCAAGCAGCTCGGAAAGTCGATGTCCAACCTTTTTCCGTCCCTGCCTGCGTAGGCCATACCCAGGACTCGGTAACAGCCTACGGCAGGATTCTCAGTGTTGCGATAGCATTCAGCTTGGCTATTGAGTCCTGACAGGGCGCACACAGAACATAGAGACGCCCAGAAACACTGATGGAAGACTGACACGGTTAAAGGCTAGTTTTGAGATCTGGGGCCCCCTCTCATGGAACTTTCCGAGTTGCTGGATCAGTGACATCGCGACCGCGATCTAATTTGAATTTTCTGATCCTCTTCCACACACACCCCACACATTTTGCTTCAACCATGTCGACCAAGGGACCAGTCATCGTGATCACAGGAACACCAGGCACAGGGAAATCTACCCATGCACAATTACTGGCACAGGAATCACCAATCCCCCTAAAACACATCAATGTTGGTGATCTGGTCAAAGAAAAGGGCCTCTACGAAGAGTTTGATTCTGAATGGGAAAGCTACACAGTGGACGAGGACAAGGTTCGGGTTATGATGTCTATTCTGGCTTGTATATCGCTCAAAATTTCACCTAGCTGCTTGATGAGCTCGAGACAATAGTCGCAGGCGGCGCCGTCATCCTTGATTGGCACACCTGTGAAATTTTCCCTGAACGCTGGCCAGACCTGGTCGTAGTTCTCCGATGTGATCACAGCAAAATATGGGGACGTCTAGAAAAACGGTCGGACTAATTATGTCATGTTGACAATACAACTCTACTGAACGCCCTTTTGCAGGGGATATCCACTGAAAAAGATACAAGAGAACAACGAGGCTGAAATCATGCAGGTTGTCCTTGAGGAAGCTCGTTCCTCATATCCAAACGAAATTGTGGTGGAACTTAATAGTGAATCAACGGAGGATCTGGAGTCGAACACTGCAAGGCTGGTAGAATGGATCGCCCAATGGCAAAAGGATCACTGAATTCACAAAACAATATCTCTATGAGAGAGCTCAGTAAGTATGGGATTGTAATAACATTTAACGGAGGCCTATCATAGGTTGATGTCAACCCAGTAGTGTTCCTGGGTCTTCATCACAAAACGTTGACCACTACCGCCGCGAGGAAAGCTGTACCGAGAGCGACTGCCGAGAATGCCACAGTTCTGTGCGTGGAATTCACAGGAATAAATCCAGAGAGGTCCTGTGTTCTCATGGCTGCAGTGGTTGTGAAAGTCATGGTCGATCTGGAATCACAATTCAGCACTAATCTCTCGAGTCTGGTTGAAACTCACGTCCGCAATTCGCCGTTCTCCATCAAAACGGTAGGTGATTCGATGACGGTGGTGACGGTAATTATTTTGGTCGGGAGGCTTGTTGTGGAAGAAGGCTTTGCTTCACTCGTGGTAAATGCAGATGAATTGGCTCCCGGGAGGAAAGGCGACTGCGGTGCAGAACGGTCCAACTGTGGTTGGGCCTCAAGTGGATTCTGAATATCTGCGCAGTCGTTGGTAGGGGAAGCATTGCGTATGGAAATCGCAATAGGAGTTATCGCATACAATTCCTCGCCATCTAATCGGGATGTTTCGTAAAAGGTTATCTGGGAATGTTTCAGTACATAGTACTGGGGTAAACAGAACAAGGAGACCGTATACATTGTATCGACCTGGTTGAATGCAGCTAGGTATTTTCCAGTTCAGGTGTCGAACAGTGCCCATCTCGTCTGTCAGAAATTTGGAACCAATGGAAACAGTGAGGTTGGCGCCAGTTTGGGAAGACACCAAGAAAATAGCTAGTTCTTCATAGGCTGTTGGCAGATTCGAACCAGGTAAAAGAGCGTCGAAAGGCAGTTTGCCATTTCCAGACACCTGTGCAGTATTTCCAGCGGTCTGGCAGAGTAAAGGGAAGGCCCGCCATACCTCGACAGATATGGGCAATGTTCCCGGAGCATTATGTTCCCTAGAAATTTGGTCATTGGCTTAAAACTCCTTTATACTACGAGAAATAGAGCTTACGAATTTATGGCGGGTGCATTTATGATTGCCAGCCCTCGACTAAAAGTCTGACCATTGACTACGACTTGGGCGAAAGCAGAGAAGGATGCGGCGAAGGAATAGAGGATACTGTAACGAGCCAGCGCATTGAGTTTCATAGTTATATCGATAAGCAGCAAGGCAGCAACAGAAAGCGCCAAATGCTCCTCATGGTTTATATGATGGATGAAGTTTCCGTCGCCGTGGTGAAGAGGGCAAGTGGAACATATGGCCACTAATAATGAACTAATAATCACGCCGGCGGCTATTGGCAGTCCTTACTCTTAACCTTCGTACTATGGCCGCCCCTACAACTCCATCAGAACCCGTTCAACCAATTCCGTCGTCCTCTAAAGTTCCCCTCTATGAAGCAAGTACACAGTTCCGTAACTGGAGGTTCTCGTTCGACACTCTGGCCCAGTTGCGGGCATCCATGAATAAGGTCGCCGTCGAGGCAATACGCAAGAAAATCGAGGCGGATGAGGTTTCTGCTCCCTTTAAACTCGTTAATACCATCTAACTATTAACGGACAGCTAGGGTCCTCAATGAACGTCTCGTTCCTTGAGCCAGACGAGGAGGTTCTGTTGGTCAAGCTCTACCTCACCAAAATTACCCAGCTCTGTGGCCTGTTCCGTTTTCCAGAAGAGGTGGAAGCAACGGCTGTGAGCTATCTCAAGCGCTTCTATCTAAGAAATACTGTCATGGATTGGCATCCCAAAAATGTCATGTGCGTAAGGCCGTCATTTGTTTCCGTCGCAACGTAGGTTGATATTCCATCGTAGGTTAACCGCACTCTTCCTCGCAACCAAAACAGCCAATTTCCCCATTTCTCTTGAGGTCTATACCAAGCACATTCCAAAGACAAGTCCATCCGACGTACTTGACCTAGAATTTCTGGTCGCACAGTCGCTTGCCTTTGAATTCTCGGTATGGCATGCTCATAGGGCACTGTGGGGTATCTGGCTTGACATACAGGTTCGTCTTCTCATCCCTATGGGTAGATACGTTGTCTGACATTGCATCCAGAACCTTCCTGACAACAACATAGATTTCCAATCAGATGTATATAACACGGCTTTGGGATACGTCCGAGCGTCACGGTTAACGGATGCTGAATTCGTATACACCCCCTCCCAAATCGCCTTGGCAGCATTCTCGCTCACAGTCCCCGACATAGCTAAGCGTTGGCTTGAGTCCAAACACTCGGACACCCATCCAATGAATTGGACTGTGATCGAGGAACTCAGAACTATGATCCAAACGCAAGGCAAACCCCCTAACATAGAGGCTGTACGTGAAGTCGACAGGCGGCTGAAGCTCTGCAAGAATCCTGAAAAGGTCCCCGGTAGCAAGGCATTCCTGGCGAGGAAAGCAGAAGAGGAGAAGAAAGCCGAGGAAAGAAGAAACAGAAAGGCGGCGGAAGTCCAACGAGCCCTCGATGAAACAGATCCATTCGGGAACGGCGAGAGGAGCAGGCCTCGGACGGGACTTGTCGATTACGACGACGACGACGACGACGACGACGATTAGTTCACCAAAAAGAATGTGATTGCATATTGTTAGAGGTAGGCGATATATCGGATCAATGTAGCTAGGGTTGTTTCCTGCATCTATTGATTCAGCAAACGAAGATATCAATAAAAAATCAAATCTTGTTTGTGTTGTAGGAGGTCCAATTTTGGCTACTTTTTGACCTCCTCGACCCATTGTCCAGGGACGGCTCGGGAGGCTTCGAAAGGGCCGGAAGATGTGAGGAATAGGATATGGTCGTAGAAAACCGTTTCATTGTTATAAAATGGTTACTGTACATTTCGTTAGAAACCTGATATCAACCAGTCAGAAAACGGGTATTGGCGATATATCGAAGGCAGTAAAACTTACAACACTCGCAGTCAAACGGACACAGGGGAGTGTCTGGTGCAACAAAGTCGTGAAAAGCAGAAGAGATTGGAACATCCAAGGCTTACCACCCCCTTCGTTGGAAATACCAAGTTCGTCTTCCTTATAAATAGCCCAGCCTTCGTCAGTAAGGCGCCCTGTAAGGTTGTCAACTTAGGCCTAAAAGACCAAGATCGATGAAATACGAACGACTACTGGTGCCTCTCGAGTCTTTAAATTTTTCCTCTTCTTCCTTCCCAGCCTTCTTCCTCTTCGTCTCCTTTCCTTCAGTGCGACTCAATTTGTGACGCTTGGCAGTAGGGATCTGTTGAGAAGGGTCGACGACAGTCTCTGGTGCAGGTCGCTTTTTGGACGGTTCCTCAGTGACCGCCGCCTGTGAACCCACAGAATCCTTCTTGGGTTTCTTCTTTTTCTTCTTCGAGATGATCTCTTTAAGATGTCCCGTACTCTCCGATTGCGCCTGCTTCCCTTTGCCCTTGGAGGCAAAAATATCGTCAATTTCTGACATTGTGGGAGGGGGAAGAGAATTCGAAGATTTTCGTCGGCGATGGATCAGGCCATGTGATAGCCTTATTCTCACGGTTATTTATATTCCTCGGAGTCAAGGCTCAGGTCGAATTTCGATTCAAGCGCCTGTTATAAGCTTACAGAACTCAACATGTCAGAAGAAGATATCGCAGAAGAAATCCGTGGTGCATTTCCCGGAACAGAGGAAATCGTTGTCCAATATCTTTCAGGATACCTCGTAGACGACGCCGGAGAGGACGAGGATGTTCTTCAGGTTGGGCGCGAGATCCTACAATCGATAGCAGGCAACGGTAACAGACAAGGCCTCGATAGTCTTATGGCTAGGCTTGAGAATATGTTGGACGACCAGCTGAAGGCCCGGCAAAAAAGCAAAACACAGCCGAAGCTGCAAAAGCTGGACAAAGTCATGGATATGAGCAAGAACCAACTTTCAAAGACCTTGGTTCTCAATGAAGCTGTTGATCTGGAGTCCATAAATAAGGGAAAGTGAGCAGTTTGACTTTCAAAATCAAAATATCTGGTACTAACGCAAGTTGTAGGGCGTCTCGTGTCGATGTTAAAAAGCTGGAAAAGCAGGAGGCTAAACTACGGGTAAGAAACCCGATTCTTCAACCGCAATCTCACAATCTCAGGCGGTTGCTTTCAGGCCAAAATTGAGAAGCGTGCCAAACGAGATCTTTACGAAGGATCCAAACTTCTCGATGCACACAAGAAACAAGTCCGTTCATCCCTTTTCACTACTCGCAGTTTGAATAACCGGGTTTCTAGCAAAGTTACGAGGAGATGTTCATGAAGGTAATTACTATTGATAGACTTAGCTGCCTGGCTAACGAGCTACGTAGATCAATCCGTTGGAAGCAAGTGCCAATGCGAAGAACAAAAGCAAAGACATTCATTTACCCTCGATCGACGTCAACTTTGGTTCAAACCGGATCTTGTACGGCGACTTTTCACTCCTGTCTCTTAGTTAACACTCTGATTCATTTATGAAGGTCTGGAGCAAGTCTCACCTTGGCCCATGGACGAAGATATGGTCTCATTGGTCGCAACGGTAAGTATCGACTTGGATTATTAGTATTTGGGGATTTCTAACACAGCTATCCAGGTGTTGGTAAATCGACCCTCCTTCGGCATATTGCGATGCGAGAAGTGCCTATTCCATCACATATCACCATCTTGTTCGTCGAACAGGAAGTAAGTTTAATATATCTTCTTCTCCTTCTGAAGCTGAAGGTCAGCCAAGATTGTTGGCGATGATACGTTGGCTATCGACTCTGTCCTGAAGGCCGATGTGTGGAGACACCATCTGCTGAAAGAGCAGGCTTTGCTAGAAGCAAAATTAGCAGAACTCGATGCGGAAAATGACGAGAAACGTTTTGAAGATGCTCGTGAAGAATACTCTTCTCGGCTGGCTGAAGTTCACTCACAGCTCGCTGAAATGGATGCTGCCAGTGGTCCTGCCAGAGCAGCTTCTTTATTAGCTGGTGT
Source organism: Coprinopsis strossmayeri (assembly GCA_900156845.1). NCBI lineage: Eukaryota > Fungi > Basidiomycota > Agaricomycetes > Agaricales > Psathyrellaceae > Coprinopsis > Coprinopsis strossmayeri. Next base: position 1,035,257 of record FTPT01000068.1, on the reverse strand, counting down.
GATCCATCGATTTATGCATAGTTTGACGTTGTTAATATCGTTCAGGTCTTGGATTTGATGAGGCAGATCAACAAAGGCCTACCAAGTCCTTTAGTGGTGGGTGGAGGTGCGCACACGCCCCGATGTAAATGACAATGTAACTGGCGAGTTAACCAATTTTTTGTTAGGATGCGGCTGGCCTTGGCTCGTGCCTTATTCGTCAAAGCAAGTGCATCTATAGTTTGTTCGCATGATGGTGCTGAACTCTAGCAGCCTGCATTGCTGTTGCTCGACGAGCCTTCTAATCATAGTACGTCCATTGGATCCTTTCCAAAGATAGCTTGATGCCCACGTTGATATCACCAGTCGATTTGAACGCCTTGGCATGGCTTGAAGACTATCTGCAAACATGGCCTGGCACAATTCTTGTCGTGTTGGTCTTCCTTCGTCTTTTCCTTCGCTAAGACTGAAATATGTTCGGTAGTTCTCACGACAGGGCTTTCCTGTGAGCTGTGAATCTTGCATGCCGGTGTTTTCTAGTCCGCTAAGGCATAGATACTGCGTTTAGGGATGCTGTAGCCACCGACATTGTCCATCAGCACTCGGGTCGCCTCGATTATTATAAAGGGTGCAGCTCACTCATGTGGACAATGTCGTGCTCCTGACATCTTCCATTTCAGGAATTTCACCCAGTTCTATTCTACCAAATCCGAGCGCGACAGAAACTTGCGAAAAGAATACGACACCCAGATGGAATATCGCAAACATTTGCAGGCTTTCATTGACAGATGGCGATATAATGCAAATCGCGGTTTGTGGCGATATTCCGTAGAACGTTATCTTTCATTTATGCTCTATTTAGCTGCACAAGCACAGATGAAAATCAAAATCCTCGAGAAGGTTTGTATCCGTTATCCACAACCTGACCGTTCTTGTAATCCTGTCTTCTAGCTCCCGGACCTGCAGCCTCCTGAGGAAGAAGAATCGGAAACCTTCAAGTACGTTCATTGTATATTAATGACGGTGGGGCACGGTAACCCCTGGTTCCTCCCAGATTCCCAGAAACGGACAAACTCTCGCCTCCGCTACTGCAAATGTCCGAAGTGACATTCGGATATCAACCAGACAAATTGATTTTGAGAAATGTTTATTTCGATGTTGGGCTGGATTCTCGGATAGCGATTGTTGGTGCCAACGGTGCTGGTAAATCTACTCTGTATGCCAAGATTCCTTGCTGCAGTCACTACTAGTAGCGTTGACGATTACCTAGCATCAAGATTTTGACAGGAGAAATCACGCCGTTGTCGGGCCATGTTACGCGTAACGGACGCCTCCGCGTGTGAGTACCTTTCGTTTCATGGGGTACCTGTCTCATGTCCTGTTCAGAGGTTACTTTGCGCAGCATCACGTTGATTCATTGGATCCTATTATGTCTCCGGTTCAATTCCTAGCCTCCAAATTCCCAGGAAGGACCGAACAAGAATACCGAAGTCATTTGGGTAACTTCCAGATTAGCGGAATGACAGGGTATCTCCGTTGCACCCCGACACTGGTCTATAGCTAAAATTACCTGCAGTCTTCAACAAATCGCAACCTTATCCGGAGGCCAAAAGTCTCGTGTCGCGTTCGCCGTCTTATCATTACAACGTCCCCATATATTGCTACTTGATGAAGTAAGCCCTAGTGTCTGAAATAGGGCTTTTTTTTTGCTGACGATTGCAATAGCCTACCAATCACCTTGATATCGAGGGCTTGGATGCATTGATGAAAGCACTTCAATTGTGGAATGGTGGAGTCATCTTGATATCGCACGACGAGCGATTTATCACGTCTGTTGCGAAAGAAGTACGGGCCTGGGCCTTCTTTACCTACATTTGAACTGACCTTGTATTAGCTATGGGTCTGCGGTGATGGAACAGTAACGAGGTTCAGAGGAGATGTACAGGCTTACAAGGTCAGTATGGGAACTCTTGCCGTTCTTCGTCATTGATGCTCAAATATCCTCTAGAACCTGATTGTGAACAATATAAAATCAAAACCGTAGTTATATGTATCGTCTAATATACATAGTATATTACATACTCTACATATAGGGGTATTGCTCCCGTTGACAACCGCGCCAAGAAGGATGACATTGACAAGAAACGCGTTGGATTAAACGAGATCACGTGAATACACGATGCTGTGACCGCGACGCGTGCAAGGGAATGTCACAATTTGAACTCAACCTGTTGAAGTTGAACGGCGGCGACAACCCTGGTTTATCTTGATACCGACCATCTCCTCATATACTGCCAATGGACTCCTCTGATGAAGAAGATTATGGTTTCGCCAACTCCTCTGGTTCTGGCTCTGACGACTATGCCCCAGTGAAGAAGGTACTTTCCCGCTATGCTCGTGGCTTCTTGTCTTTAACGTATCTTCAGGCAGCTCCAAAGGCTGGCACGAAGGGAAAGGCTCCTGCGAAACCCAAAGTAACAGCCAACTCGAAAGCCAAACCTCCAGCCAAGAAGAAAGCTGCTCCCAAAGCAGCAGAAAGCGACGACGACGATAATGGTTCAAAGGAAGATGAAGTTGACCCTGCGCCGAAGCACCGAGAAGAGCAGTCAGCTCAGAAAGGCGCGCATAAGAAGAAATCAGCCTCGGATACATACCAGAAGGTCTCTTCCCCTTCCTCATCGCGCCACAGCCGCAGACTGACGTGCAACCTTTAGCTCACCCAACTGGAACACATTCTCAAACGACCAGACTCGTACATTGGGAGCATTGAAACTATTACTCAGCCAATGTGGGCATACGACTCAGACAATAATAGAATGGTTCATCGAGAAGTCAAATTTGTCCCCGGCTTTTTCAAGATCGTAGACGAAATCCTTGTCAATGCTGCCGACAATAAGGTGAGCAGTTCTGTTACCCCCCGCTAGCTCTATAGATATCATTCTTTCTAGATCAACGACCTCAACATGGATACGTTAAAAGTTAATATCGACGTCGAGGAAGGCACGATATCAGTCTACAACAATGGACGGGGAATTCCCATAGAAATCCATTCCAAAGAGAAGATATACATTCCGGAGTTGATTTTCGGCCATCTGCTATCATCTTCGAACTATGATGATGACGAGAAGAAACTGACCGGTGGTCGTAACGGTTACGGTGCCAAGCTCGCCAACATCTACTCTCTGGAATTCACCGTTGAGACGGCGGACAAGAATACGCAGCAGAAGTACAAGCAAACCTGGACGGACAATATGTCGAAATGCGCAAAGGCCAAAATCACAAAGAACTCTAGGGGGGAGGAATACACGCGTATTACCTTCCGCCCCGACTTAAAACGCTTCGGCATGGACGCAATTGACGACGACACCGTCAGCCTTTTGAAAAGACGCGTCTTTGATATGGCAGGCACTGTCAAAGATGTCAAAGTCTTCCTCAATGACGAACGACTCAAAATCAAGAACTTCCGGCAATATGTTGACATGTACGTGAACTCGGTACAAGCGGAGGCCGCCGAAAAATCTGGAGGAGCTGCTCAAATCAAGCATGCAGTCATCTACGATCAGTTATCGCCTCGGTGGGAGATAGCATATACTCTCTCAACGGAGGGATCTTTTCAACACGTTTCCTTCGCTAATTCGATCGCTACGACAAAAGGAGGAACCCATGTCAATTATATCGCAGATCAAATCGCAAAGAATCTCATCGCGTCCATTTCGAAGAAGAACAAGGGAGCAACCGTCAAAACCACTCAAGTCAAAAACCATATGTGGCTATTTGTCAATGCTCTCATTGAAAACCCCACCTTCGACAGTCAAACGAAGGAACTCATGACTCTACCATCCTCCAAGTTCGGATCCAAGCCAAACGTCTCCGACGATTTTATCAAGAAAGGTAAATTAATTGGTCAATCCAGGTGTCTGTGGCTGACTTGCGCCCCCGTTTAGTTGCGAAATCCGGGATCATCGACAACGTCCTTAACTGGGCGAAGTTTAAGGCAGACCAGCAGATAAAGAAAACAGATGGCACGAAGCGCAGTAGGTGGGTATTTTGCCCATTGATGTCAAATCCATTTTTTTATTACTTGTCGTAGGCTTTTGGGTCTCGCGAAGCTCTCAGATGCCAATAACGCTGGAACAAAGTATGCCAAGGATTGTACTTTAATCTTAACCGAAGGCGACTCGGCTAAAGCCCTGGCCATCGCTGGTCTGGGAGTCGTTGGTCGAGACAATTTCGGTGTTTTCCCGCTTCGAGGAAAGTTGCTCAATGTACGGGAGGCTCGCCATGACCAGATCATGAAAAATGAAGAAATTCAAAATATCAAGAAGATTATGGGGCTGCAACACAACAAAGACTATTCGGACGCTTCCAGTCTCCGTTATGGGCGACTCATGATCATGACTGATCAAGTAAGTTAATTCCGTCGTTGTTTTCTGATTTTCGCTCATCGCTTTTGGCTAGGATCACGATGGTTCTCATATTAAAGGGCTTATTATCAACTTTTTGGATCACTTCTATCCATCCTTGCTTAAAATCCCTGACTTCCTAGTGGAATTCGTCACGCCTATTGTCCGGGTAGGTCCTAAGCGCGTGGCTCAGCAGCTCGACTGACAGTTGTTTGCCAGGTCAAGAAAGGCAACAAGGTCAAGGATTTCTTCACCATACCCGAATATGAGCAATGGCTTGAAGAGACCCCTGACGCCCGCAAGTGGGAATCCAAATACTACAAGGTTTGTGCGATTATGTACACTCAAGTTTTCGTTGCCTATATAACCTCTGCGGTATAGGGTTTGGGTACTAGCGAGGATAAAGACGCACGGGAATACTTTAGCAAGATGGAGAAACACATGATCCCCTTCGCCCCTACGCAGGAAGGTGATCGTGAACTCATCGAGCTTGCGTTCAGCAAAAAGAAGGCGGATGAACGTAAAGAGTGGCTGCGCCAGTTCAAGGTATCAATTGACCGTATTCTCCTCACTTGCGTGCTAAAAATTCTTGTAGCCCGGTACATACCTTGATCATCGGCTCGAGGAAATTCCCTACTCGGAATTCATTAACAAGGAGCTGATTCTGTTCTCCATGGCTGACAACATTCGGTCCATTCCTTCGATTTCTGATGGCCTCAAGCCTGGTCAAAGGAAGGTTATCTGGGGTTGTTTCAAGAGGAAGCTGAAGAAGGAAATCAAGGTACGGACCTTCACTGTGATGTTACTCTCCGTGCTGGAATTCTTTTCAGGTCGCTCAACTCGTTGGCTACATCTCGGAACACGCTGCATACCATCATGGGGAAGCCAGCTTGGCTGCGACAATCATCAACCTGGCACAGGATTTTGTTGGTTCCAACAACCTTGCACTTCTTTCACCAAACGGTCAGTATGGTACTCGGGAAGTTGGCGGAAAGGATCATGCTGCGCCTCGCTACATCTTCACCAACGCCAAGAGCATTACACGTGCAGCTTACCATCCCTCCGACGATCCACTTCTAAACTATCTCAAGGACGACGATGCCTTGATCGAACCAGAATGGTATGTGCCCACTGTACCCGTGGTACTTATCAATGGCACCGAGGGTATTGGGACGGGTCAGTAATATGAGCTTTGGAACGGAGCTGGCGAGTGCTCATGTTTTGTTACCTAGGTTGGAGCACGAATATTCCCCCTTACAATCCTGTCGATATCGTCGACAATCTTCGCAGATTGATGAACGGCGAAGAAGTGGTGCCCATGACACCTTGGTGGCGAGGGTTCAAAGGCGAGGTGAAGATGACGGGCAAGGGAAAGTACGATGTGATTGGTGTGGTTAAGAAGCTAAACGATACTACGGTGGAAATCTCGGAGTTGCCCATTCACAAATGGACACGGACATTCAAAGAAGAACTCGAGGCTATGATTGCTGGAAGCAAGGATAAAGATAAAGATAAGGAAAACGAAGATGGTCAAAAGAAGGACAAGAAGGAAGGAATGGTTAAGGTTGGTCGTAGTCAGTACTCAGTCGCCTTCGATGCTGAATGGGAAGTGTTAGGACTTCAAAGAACATCACGACAATTTGAACATCCTGTTCGAGATTACGATGGGAGCCAAAGACCTAGAAAAGGCTGAAGAAAAAGGCCTGGTTGAGTTCTTTGGGCTGACCACGAAAATCAGCGCCACGAACATGATTCTCTTTGACTTTGAGGGCAAGATTAAGAAGTACGACAGCCCCGAGGAAATCTTACAGGATTTCTATCCTGTAAGGTTGGCGTATTATCAGAAACGAAAGGTGAACCGACCGTTCGACTGCATAGGGACTAATTGATATTGAAACAACATAGGACCACCAGGCTAATGAACTCGAAATGGCGTACGACAAGATCAACAACCAGATCCGGTTTATTGAAATGATTGTCGACCGGAAGCTTAATGTGTCGAATCGTAAAAAAGTGGATATTGTTGCTGATTTGCGTAAACACCAGTTCCGGCCTTTCCCCAAAGTTGGGAAGGCCAAAGTTACGAAGCCCGAGGACGAAGAGGAGGACGCGGAGGATAGCGACGACGGTGGCTCCGACGCCATAACAGACTATGACTACCTGCTCGGGATGGCCATTTACAGCTTGACAAGGGAAAGGATCGAGAAGCTCAAGCAACAGGCGAAGGAGAAGGAAGCAGAATTGATGGCATTGTTGAACAAGTCGCCCAAGGACCTATGGAATACTGACCTGGACAAGTTCGTTGAGGAGTGGGAGGAAGATTGTCGAATCTTTGAACAGAAGAAGGGAGAGGCTGGCGCTGCCAATGGAAAGAAGCGAAAGCAAAGGACTCTCAAGACTCGGAAGTCTATCGGGACGGGGCGCAAAGGCCACGACTCTGAGGATGATGACTTTGTGCCAATCAAGGCTCAGACCAACGCTGCAAAACGGAAGGGCGTGAAGAAAGAGGATGCCATGAATGTTGATAGGCCACCTGCGGCTCCCAAGCGGGCTGCGGCTGCGGCGAAGAAGATGGTGTTAGGGGACGACTCGAGCGACGATGATGATGACAATGATTATGGAGGCTTTGAGGTGAAGACAAGTGGGAAAGCCAAAGGCAAGGCCACGGAGAAGGAGGTGGTTGAGATCGATGATGACAGTGATCCTCCCAAACCTATTGTGCGTAAACCAGCGACGAAGCGGGCGACGAAGAAGGCGGTTGTAAAGGATGAAGACTCTGATGTCGAGGCTCCTGTGCCCAAAAAGAGGGCAGCACCTGCAAAGAAGACGAAGGATGACAAAGAGTTTAGCGACAGGAAGGAGTCCGACTCGGAGGTGGTAGTGAGGAAAGGGAAACGTAAAAGGCAAGTAAAGGTTCTAATTGAGAGATTGGGGGAACTGAAATGGAAGAACTAGCGGGGATATTTCTGACGACGAGATGGGCAAGCGACCTGCAAAGAAGAACAAGAGAGCAGGACGGAAGCAGTACGTGGAGATAGAGTCATCGTCTGAGGGAGACAGTGGAATGTTTGAGGACTGAGTCTAGACTTATGATGTCATTGTTTATGTACCAAATAAAGCAATGTAGTTTGTGTTCTAACCTTTCCGCTGCGCCGATGGATTTCTTCAAAGCTGCCAATGTCAATCCACTGCCTCACAATTCTTCCACTCTCCCCTTTGCCAACGCCGTCGAGGACCGTTTTGCAATGCCCCATTTTGTCCTTCCCGCCCTCCCTCCCGCCCCCGCCATCGTCCCGACCCCCGCCCCCTCGTCCTCCTCGTCCTCCCTTTCCTTCCCCGCCGTCGTCCCTGCCTCCCTCCCGCCCCTCCTCCATGACAATAATTCTCTCGTCCTCGACATCCGCCCACATGCCGCCTACTCCTCAGCACGCGTCCCCACCGCCGTCTCCCTCTCCGTGCCCTCCACCCTTCTCAAGCGTCCCCTCTTCTCTCTCCAGCGCCTCGCAACCATGCTCCCATCAAAGACTGCTCGCACTCGCTTCTCTTCCTGGCGCTCCGCTAAGTGCATCCTAGTCTATGACGCCGACGCACAGAGCATTCCCGAGAACTCAAACATCCTCGGTCTCCTCCGCAAATTCAAGAACGACGGCTTCCAGGGCGACCTCCTCTGGCTCAAGGGTGGTTTCCAAGCTCTTTGGAGAGAACAGAGGGATCTCATAGACACCCATCCGCCCACCCCAGACAACGAGCAGGACGACGATGAAGATGACAGCGCTGCCGCCTCAGCTCCTTCAATCCTCCGGACTCGCCATCTGCCCTTGCAGGCCTTTGCTGTCTCGTCAACCCTCATGCTCAATACACCGCTAAATCCAGCCGCTTCAAAGCGTGCCCCGTCTTCCCAGTCAGGCAAACTCCCTCAGATAACGTCTCAGTCTGCCTCGTCCCATGCTGCCAATCCCTTCTTCGACACCATCCGTCAGAACGTGGAGCTTTCCCACGGAATCACAGAACGTATCCCTCTACGGTTACCTCGCCGCGTCCGTCGGAGAATACATGAGCTTCCAATTCCATGGCTCAAACGCATTGCCCTTCGTGCAGGCAAGAGCCCCTCCCATCGCCATCCAGCATGTTTTGATTCTTCATCAGAAGACTCGCCTAATGACGATCCTGGTCCCGATCGGTCAGTTGTGGATGATGGGGCAGAGGCATTCGCTATGCAGTTCTATCGCATTGAACTTGCAGAGCAACGTCGCCTGATGGGCATTATGGAACACCATTCCAAAGAAAGTGGTTCTTTTGCAGATCGTTCAGCAGCCCAAGCCATCTTTCCATTCAGCATCACCGCAGGTGTAGAAAAGGGTGCAAAGAATAGGTTAGTCCTAATCCTTGAACGAGCTTCCTTCACAATACTCATCATTTCCAGGTATCGTCACATATGGCCGTTTGAGCACGCACGGGTCAAGCTGAATCACAAGGACGATGACTATGTAAACGCATCCTATGTTCAGCCTATCGGGACTTGCAAACGTTACATTGCTACCCAAGGCCCTCTCCCAGCGACATTTATTGACTTCTGGACGTGAGTGATGCGCTATTCCCTTGTATGACATGTAACTTAGCGGTTATTCAAGGTTATGCTGGGAACAGAATGTACATGTGATCGTCATGCTCACCCGAGAAGTTGAGGGAGCCATGATCAAGTGTGGTTCCTATTGGACTGACAATATGTTTGGTCCCTTGCGGTTGCGTCTTGTTTCGACGACTGGGGTCGTCGACTCTTCGGAGGAGCAGTCCGGCTTTTTTTCTGCCTATTCGTCCTTTGATGCTCGTTCATCCCGTCCTTCTTATCCGCAAGGCAACCCCTCTTCGACGCATGTCCACAAGCATCACCATTATCACAAATCGGAGACCATCAGACGAGTGTTCGAATTAACTCATACGGGTTTCCCTGAGGCGAAGCCTCGCAAGATCATTCACCTCCAGTATCTTGAATGGCCCGACATGAACGTTCCCGACGATCCTCGTGGACTTCTCGGCCTCATAAAACAAGTTGAAGAAGCTGTCACCGAAACTGGCGTCCGAGACGAACCATTCGATCATCCCGAGTACCGTGACAGTCCTGTTAACGTCCTCGACATAGATCAGAAAACCGGAGTGGCGAAGCATGCCATGGGTGCCAACAGTCCCGTTCTTCTTCACTGCAGTGCTGGAGTGGGGCGCACAGGGGGCTTCATTGCCGTCGATGCCATCTTGGATTCGATCAAGCGACAGATCTATAACCGCCCAAGTCAAGATCATGCTATGAACGTCGACCACGTATCAATGCCACAGAGTCGGCACAGAATGCAGGTTGAACAGACGATCTCCTCTGGTCACACTGTTCATGTTCCGGTCGCTGCTGATGTGGAAATGCAAGCTGACGACAGTGACCCCCTTCCTCCGACTTCCGAGATATCAGAGTTCGATGTTATTTCTATGGATCTATCTGGGGAATCTTCCGTTACTGCTCCATACTCCGATACGAAAAAATGGGCAGAAACTGTTGATGCTCAAACTGCATACAATAGTCGCCCTTTGCAAGCTTCTCCGATGAAGATTGCCCCGACTTCCGCACAACCCTCAACTGAGGTGATCCAACCTTTGGGCTCTAGCTCCGAAGATTCTTCTCCCGGTGGCCAAACATTGTTCACAAGCAGCAGTGAAAACCCTTCCTCCTCTCTCGGGACGTCGGTCTCCTCTGGAACTCCTCCTATCGGCAAGCAGGTCCCCACCAAGTTGAAGTCCGTTTTCCGCAACGCGTTCAGCAATGACCACAGAGAGAGAACTGCTTCTGCGCCAACTCCACCTACTGCGGCGATGAAGAACGGCAAGCCCTTCCCTTCCAACATCATGAATGGGGCAGCTGCGCCTCCTTTGTCCCTTGATATAGGCCCATCTGCAAATATATCGACACCTGCACTTTCATCTGGCTTCCACAGAACTGGTGCTGTGTTCCCCAGTACGCAGCCCGCTTCTTCGCTCAGCCTATTCACTCCTTCTGTCAACATGGGCTCAGTGGATGTCCTCCAGAAGGATCCCAATGTTGCGGCAATGTCGTCCGGAAAGACCTTTGATTACAAGGACCCTCGTCCCTTGCATAGCACCGCTACTCCTCCTCCCCTAGACTCCCTTGAAGACCCAATTTTGGAAGTCATACAAGACATGAGAGAACAGCGAATGAGCTTGTGCCAAAGCTTGCGTCAATACGTTTTCGTCCACATGGCTATCATCGAAGGAGCCTTGATGCTGCTTGACGAAGCAAATGAAGTGGCCGAGGCAGCTGCGGGCCGACAGGCTGGTATTGGGGAGAAGGGTGCAAACTTTATGGCCACATCCAATACTACGGCGGCGAGACAACGTCGGAAGGACGGAAAGCAACCCCCCAAGACAGCTCCTGGTCACTTGGCGTCACAAAGGCGGTCCCAGTCGCGCTCATCGTCGGTATCTTCTTCGCCGCAGCTATCGTCAAGATCACCGTCACAAAGGGGGAATGCCAGGCGCAACGTGGATTCTGCGTCATCGCGGCCGCCATCCCCCTCGCCTGCGCGGGGTGGTGGCTATCCAAATCTTCCTCTCCCCATGATATCGAATGACCCCAACTGCGGATATATCTCTGGCACGTCAACGGGGGGGAAAAGAAGTGCAAGCCCTACTGAGCTGTTAAAGGAGGGGATGCAAGGCGAAGTTTTACTTTCGAAACGTCCGAGTATGAAAAGGAAGGCTTCAGACCGGCCACAACATGACGTGTTAGAGCATCGGAACCCCGAAATTAGCGCGTCTTGATCACCTGTACCAGCCCGCAAAGGCAATGTCTCCTTGACAGGAAGTTATGTTACCTGACGGAACTGGAAGCTAAACATTTACACATACGATGCGTTTTGCCACTACCTTGTACTTTTATATATTACCACATCTGGTTTTTAATCACATCCGAGTCCATCAAATGCGCACAGCCACTCTGATGGGCGTTTATCTTACTCCTTCCTAGTCCCTCGTGCAACAGAAACACGGCTGTGGATTATAGCACTGTAGGTAGGCCTCGTGGTAGGCCTCTATCCACGCAACTTCTGTGAGCAATGAATGGACTGTCTTCTGCCCACGATGAAACCAAGGATGGCTTGCCTCCTGGCTGGATCCAGCACTACGACAACCAGTATGTTACTTTGTTATACTCAGCACCATCCTCCGGAGTAACGATCGCTTTGCGATAAAAGGCGAAACATGCCGTGAGCCATGACTGTGCTATTCCTTTTGACAGCTTCCGTCTAAAACTCGAGACGTAACAGGTATTATGTGAATTTGAATGTAGCTCCTCCATTGGTCTTGCTCACCCATCCAAACCGGGTTAGTCCCTTGCGAGGCTCTGCACAGACTGAGGCTACTCGCCTGACAACGTCATCATCGCTGTTACACACCGGCGTGAACGGCCAGGCGGCGCCTTTGAAGCAGTGGAGCCAACGGCCAACTCATGTGTCGCCACTGTATGCCGATGCAGTAGCTCAGCACGTTCAAGCTGTTGCTCCTCATGGTACAAGTGACGTGAGCGACGGTCAGAAGCCTCGATCTTTGGCATTGAATCTCGTCCGATCTCCTACACATATGCCGCGACTCCCCGCACGAGTTCCTGCCCAACCACAGGCAACATCACCAACTTTGGAGAGTCTGCGTGATCCAGTTGTCTTTGGTGCTCCAGCGACCTTGAACTCCCAGCCATTGATTCGGCCTGTGATAAGATCTCTTCAGCCAATCCACGCGCAACTGGCATCTGTTGACATTGGTACGTGCCCAGTAACACCATACCCAATGGACCAGACGGTGGTAGGTGGTGGCGCGTCCTCTCAAGTCTCATTTCACGAACAGGGCAGACTGTCGATCTCACTGACAGTTGCACCATCGTCAATTGTACCACGGAGTCAGCCATTGGCCACCCATCGCTCTACTGTATCACTAGATGGTACGAGCCAGCCCCCCCTGGAGTCGTCGAGGTTGTCGCCACAAATATCGACGGGCCATCAATCTTCCCCTCGACAAACCAGGAACGTGCTGAGGAAGAAAGTCAGTCAATTCATGTACGCTCCAACCTCTCGCTTACAAGTCGGTTTGCCTTGCAGCGTTCCGTTGTGCGGCTCAGCAGTGATTTCACACGAGTGACAACCCAGCCAGAGGAAGAGGATTTCGACCCTGCCACCCTCTACGCTGAGTCTTCTGTCTCTTGGACGGCGATTGATCCAAGTTTGGCAAGTCCTACACCGCATTCGGATGATCCTCCCGCCTATTCAGCGAGCGATACACCTCAGCTCCATAATGATAGTATCACTGGCATACCATTTTCCACCAGCAGCAGCTATCCCCAACAACACAGGCCTTTACTCGTTAGGAACCTTCCTCCTGAAGCAGATACACACCCAACCTTTCCAGTAAAACCCAGAAAGCTCAAGAAAGCCAGCATGACTTCATTCCGCGATGACAAGCCTGCAACAAACACCAACATCAACCACCCCCTGTCATTGGTTGCAAGCTCTACCGAACTCTCACATTCCCAACTTGAAGGAATGCCTCCTTTCCCCACTCAAGCTACAGGCCGGCAGATCATGATGCAACAAGGAGGACCTCTCCCAAGAGCAGTGAACGTCTCTCCTGAGGTCTCTATCCCATGTACTGAGTGAGGCCCGTGAAATATCGCCTCGTGGGCTATTTGTTGAGCAAGAATCCAAAGGGCCACTAATACAGTCGCCTCCACCTAGTTATCAGCCCAGCCCCCCCGAATAAGTTTGAACCACCCAACATTGAACAGCATCCTCTACTATTCACAGCCCTTGTGTTTCATCGCTACCTGTCTCAGGCAAAACATGCAAGGAATCCTATCCAAAGTGAGATTATTCATCTTGGCGTCTCTAAAATACATACAAAGGCATGTAACTAGTACCTGTAAATGTGATCCGTGTAGCAGATGGGGATAATTATTGGAATTATGATACAGAGATATCTATAGAAGAGGTTGGAAGTCCATGCCATATGGATACAAATCAACGGTCAGTCATATAAGCACAGATGAGGGGAACGGCGGACATTGCATGTAGCATTTTGCCATCATGAACCAACGGTGAACGATTCTCCACATCCACAAGCATCCTTGATGTTTGGATTATTGAAAACGAACTTGGAGCTGAAAAGCGATTGATTACTTGTAATCCACAGAGTCATTAGGGACATACCTCAGCGCGTCTTCTTTCCAGTCCATCTCGCTCCCAATTATAGAGAAGAGGGCTTTACTGTCGATGAGCACGCGAACTCCGTCTTGCTCGACGATTTCGTCAAATTTCCCCGGTTTTTCCACGTATTCAAGATGATAGGACATGCCGGCACATCCCTTATTCCGAACACCTATTCGGATGAGCTGGGGGGTCGGACCGTTGAGCAACATTCGTATCCGCTGGACGGCAGTGGGTGTCTAAGAATGTCAATGTTAGCGCGAACGAATTTCCGGGCGGGAGGAAACAATACCATAGTAAGAGCAGCTTTCGTAGAGCGTATCTTTGGTCTAGGTTTCTCGACCTTGGGGGCAGCTGGGGGGCGAGCAGCTGTCTGCGGAGCGCTGGAGTCGTGAGATACAAGTGTTTTAGAGTCGAGGGGAACGGTGTTGGAAGGAGCTGGGGGAGTCGGAGAGTCAGACAGCGGGTGGGGTGCTGTCTGTGACCTAAGTGCAGACATCATAGCTCTGCGGGAGAACACGGACGAGGAGGAGCACTGCGCGTGGCGACGACATGACGTAGACAATGCTGTCGTCGCTGTGCGCCACGACGACGAGGAGGCTCTGGAGATGGCAGACATGATTGTTAATGGCGAGAGTGCTTCCGGTCCTGAGCAATTCTGAGCTCTGGACCGGATTTCTTATGTTTGCGTATATTTGCGACCCACGTCCATCTCCGGCGCAGCCAATCACAGGTCTGCCATTTTCACATCCCCAATAGGCGCCCATATACTCGATGTTCTACAACCCACCAAAAAGCCGATCTTTAATGAATCAAGAACCATGTTCACATTGTATTTATATAGCTCTACAAGATACTGGACGCTACCTACTGTTCTTGTACATAATTGCCTGCGGAAATCATAAGGCCATTCCACACCACCGGCCAAGAACATAAACACTCACCAGGGAAGATTCCTTCTTGTCCGTTTAGTCGACCAGTCCACCAATCTTCCTGACTTTCTGTCTTCTTCACCAGTTCTATCCGGTCACCCACTCGGAAAGACAGATCACCGTCAGCCTGAGCCTCGAAATCATACAACGCGGTCACATATTGTGCCACTGGTTTGGGTTTGGGCTTCACAGGGGGCGGAGGTGGAGGCCGCTTCGTCGCAGCGACGCTTGAAGAGGCTGAAGGAGAGCGAGCGAGCGATGGCGAAGGCATCTGAACTCGTAATCCACCCGCCGAAGGGCCTGTGGTTGCGGTATAGGGAGGGGGTGGTGCATATTGCGCAGCGGACGATGGTCCAGGCGGGGGAGGAGGGGGTTTCTTATAGCCCACTGTATTTGATGTCGTCCGAGAAGGTGGGGGTGCTGGCATAGATGAATACGAGGGCGTTGAGCTTGCAGTCGTATTCGCTCGGCTTAGGCCACCGCCCGCACGTTGGGCTTGTACGAGTTTGGCTACATCGGTTGGTCAGCTGGTGAATTTCAAGATTAATTTCCCATTACTCACAGACAGATATTATGCGTTTGATGATATTCAGGCCTTCAATTTGCTCCCATGCGTCAGTACGCTTCATTTCATAGTCCTGCTGAATATGGGAGCCAGGGACGTTGGTGACATCGTACTTGGCGCTGTCAGCAAAGCTTTGCATCTTCTCTAACAGCAGATAGTAGATGTTGAGCCTTGGAAACCATAAATACATGGATATAGGGATGTAGTGAGAAACACGTACTGCATATAGAAGAAGGAATTGAACAGAGGATCAACGAAGGCAGTAGCCAGTTGCAGAAAACGGGGGAGATCTTGCTTGAGTGCAGTATTAATGTACTCGTATTCTGTGGTTGCTATCTCAAAA
This sequence comes from Coprinopsis strossmayeri, assembly GCA_900156845.1. Lineage (NCBI taxonomy): Eukaryota > Fungi > Basidiomycota > Agaricomycetes > Agaricales > Psathyrellaceae > Coprinopsis > Coprinopsis strossmayeri. Next base: position 1,019,784 of record FTPT01000068.1, on the reverse strand, counting down.
TCTTGTTCCAGCTATCAGAACTATCAGTCTCCTATTCAAGAAAGTCGACAAACGAGCCACCTTGAAGAGATTCTTCTCATCGCTCAAAGACTTATCTTTCTTGTCTCGGAGTTTGGTCAGGGAATTGTTAAACCGGTCATAATCAGTGAGCTAGACGCGGCCTGGTTGAGGGGAAAGATATTGAGGTGGTACTAGAGACGGACCTTATGATCGCGTTTTGTAATGGTCTTTTGAATGGTCTTAACGATGACCTGTAGCTCCTTCACAGGGGCTTGAATCCTGGTGTTGATGAGTTCCAACTCGGGGCTAATCAATTGTTTGAGCTCCTCCATAGCAGTCTGATAGCCGGTGACATTTCGAATGGTATGGCTCGCATCGGGATGCTTTCCTATAAGATCATATTCCCCTTGAATTGGCTGGAATATGGTGGAAAAATGGGTTGCGAATCCTGCTCCTGCATCGAATAATGCTAATGGTTTACATCAAACACGATCATAGGACGGAGGATAGTGTGACAAAGACATCAGTGTGGAACCACCAATGCCTGAAGGAGACATACATGTAACTGCCTCGACGAATGCTTTCGAATCCTTAAGAAGCTTGTCTGTACCCTGTTCGATATGTTGAAATTGACGATGGTAGTCATCGAATTCGGGATCGCTAGACTCTGGAAAGAGAGTCTCGGTCAGTTTGGATTGGTAAAAGCGAAAGTAATGCCAGACGGACTCTTCGCCATGCCAATCTTGCTGGTCACCGCGAACGGGGTCCTAAACAAAAGATCAGGGTGTCGTGCAGGGGTGACTGAGAGCAGTGTACCTTGCGAGAACCTTTCCTATGCCCTTCATCGTGCTGCAGTGTCTTAACTTTCGGACACGATAGATAAGAATGTGGTGGAGAACATTCAAGGGGCCATTCTGGATTCTGATCACACAGCTTTCGCCGTCGCTAGTTCTCACGCTTCCGAGGCAACATGATCGCTGGTCTGTGCTTGTGGATCGTCTGGGTCGACGATAAGACTGCAGTCTTGAATTTACAGCCATTCAAATATTCGCTATTCTGCTAACCCTAATCCATGCCAGGCCACTAATATGACGTCACGTGGGCAGAGGAAACTTGAATAGCGGGACCGTTACGGTTTACTCATTCTCAGTCAGCGTCTTCTACTTATAAACCTTTCAGCTTCCTTTCATACATTCAGTCAGATATGCCGATAAACCAGCCATCCAACCAAATCAAGTACACCCTCATCTTTCATTTAATCTGCCCAACAACTGAACCCCCATTAGACTGACCAATGTTTCCATAGTCCGATTGAAGAAAGGCGGCAAGCGTTTTGAGGTATGCTTTCTGCTATCAACTGCTTCCACCAACTGACTCCCTCCCGTAGATCGCCTGTTACAAAAACAAAGTCCAAGAATGGAGGACCGGAGTGTAAGGACTCTCCAGTGCTATATGCCCAAGTCTTGGCATTAATTCCAGTCCAATTCAGAGAAACGGACCTTGACGACGTGCTCCAAATTAGCAATGTCTTTGTCAACGTTTCTAAAGGAGAGGTGGCAAGAAGCCAGGATCTCCAGAAAGCTTTCGGTAAATCGGACGTGGAATCTATTGTGAAAGAGGTATGCATTTAACACCAGACCTAGCCCCGAGATGATAACCTGTATACCTTCCTAGATCCTCAAGAAAGGCGAAGTCCAAGTCGGTGAGAAAGAACGGGATCACGACCTTACCTCCGTCCGGAAGGAGATCGCAACTCTCGTTGCAGAGAAATCAGTTGACCCTGAAACTCAACGCCCATATCCGGTTGGTATCATCGAGAAGGCTATGACCGAAGCTGGCTTTAGCGTCAAACCTGGAAAGACGGCAAAGAGCCAGGTATCCGAGTGTATCAAGTTGTTACAGACTGACTCGAGTCTACCCATCCAACGTGCTCGCATGAGAATCAAAGTCACCATGCCAGAAGACGACAGTGTTAAATTGAAGGAAAAGGTGTTAGCAGCAGCTGAGACTGTTGAACATGAAGAGACTGGCGCAGAGTGGGAAATTGTGAGTTTGTCCCTAATTTCCAACAGGTGAATCGATTGACATGTTTTTCTTTAGACCATGCTCATTGATCCCAGCCAATTCAGGGTGATCAACGAATTGTTGCAGAAAGAATGCAAAGGTCGCGGTCGATTGGAAACCCTGACGTTTGCTGCGACTGCTAATACTAGTTAAATTTGGGCTTCATGGTATTGGAGGATATCAGGTGCTAATCTTCATTTTATATACTACGAGTACATCCTGTTTGAACACGCACTAGAGGTTGACGTCGCTGAGTATCAGTGGTCGCATTATGTGTGCCCAGTTGTCTTCCCATGTAGACCATGTCCAATCTTCTCGGGTTGGGGTATGCCTTCTGGAAGCATGCACATTTGAAGGCGTGGATGGCCGTGTAGCTGTAGTCGCCAACGACAGCGTAAGAGCAGACAATTTTTGAGACATAGGAAAAGAAGTGAATAAATCCTAGAAGCCATTCAGCACAAAACCGAGGATGGCGAAGTTCGATCCCCACCTCTAGTTGTTTTGCCAACTGTGAGGCGTTGTGGAAAATCAATCCATTCTTGCCATGAATGACGAGTTCAGAGATACTAGATGCCACGTTCGTCTTTATTTTATAGTTAGTGTGAGTGAACAGAGGGGCTCACCATGCAAAACCCAATGCACAAACCGGCAACCCGCATCCGAACATATCGACTACTTTCATAGGAAGATCTAAAGCTGAAGAACTTGAATGAAGAGAGACTCCCAAGTCAGCGGAACCTAATGACAGCAGTCTCAGTCTCGGTTTCCAGTAATTCCGCGTCCACTAACCTAGGAGAAGCGGGTAATCCTCAGCCTCCAACCATAAGCTGATGCACCGTACCCACTCCCAGGACTGTTGAAGCACAGCGACCTCCTTCATGTACTGAGCCTTGAGCGGACCTTTACCGGTTACGATAGCAAGCAACTTGGGCAATGTATGTCCTTGATCCAACCCCAAAGCGTTCATCGCCTTTGCACGTTCTTCGTACATTCCCAACGCTTCGAGCAAGATGCTGAAATCCTCATCAGGCGTCCACGAAGTGCTGGACACTAATAATGCTGGTCTGTCGCAGCGAGGCGTTGGTGATCGAATATCAGTATAGTCAGGTACTGTATTCGCAGCGGGCGAAGGGTGGACTTTTGCCCTATTGGATGTGTTGATATGTTCAGGAGATTGAGAGGAAGTTTGTCGTGGAGTGATCTCAGTGAACGGAGTGGAGTAGGGAGGGTTATACTTTGGAAGAAAGCCGTTCAGTGGCTTGTTCGATGCGAAAAGAGGCCGAAGCCTTTGAAATAGCTTCAGATAGTTGTCAGTATGTCGAGATATGTGGCCTGGACGTAGCTATCACCTCATGACTTTCTTGGGCAGAGGCGCGATGGAAATGACGCGGAGGTCGGTCGTGCAAGACAACTTTGTGCCCCCTATAGTAGTTCAATAAATGAACATTGAATAGCAAGAAGTAGCGTACTGGAGACCCCATTCGTACACCAGATGATTCCGCATTGCACGCGTTACGAAGAGATGTGCGTAGGCATATCGCCCAAACGTCCTCTCAAACCTGGCCAATGGGTATGACACCTAGATTGAGGTTGCAAGCCTTGAAGAGACATACCATCTGGATACCCTGACAAAAAGATGATTTTCGCCGAGTCTGAGTGCTAAGATGCTGTATCCGAGGTTGTGCCAATCAATGATTACTTTACTCCCCCGTATTCGCGCGACAAGCTGTACGATAGCAAGAGTGGGTATGCTGGGTGGATTCTGTTTTAAAGTTGAGCCCATATAAGAAGTCGTGAGGAGCACAAAGGCACCTGAACCAGTAGAAACTCGGGAGGCTTCTCGATCCAAACTAATAGAATGAAAAGGATCGCCACGAGTTGGTGCATAATTTTGAATGGTGCAGAAACGACGAAAGGTAGTCTCTTGAGTACTGAGGGGAGTTCTGGCAGATGTCGTATTTGAACTCGAGGTAAACGTTCCAGGGCTGGTATCACATCGGATCCTTCAAACGCTTCAGCTTGACACCAGCGAAATGCACTGTGTGGGCAGACCTCCGTATCCGACTAGGTCTGTCACGAAGCCGTTCTCCGCAAAGCTCTGGGCATGATACATCATTCTCGGACTTCTTCCAATGTCCCCTAGGACCAGAATGGCAACAGAGCGAAGAGAATGGTAATTACGGGGTTTGAAGAACAACCACACGAGCCACGTCAGAGCTAGCCATGCGAGGGTGAATATTATGGAAGACAATATAGTGAGGATGTGTGAGCTGGTCTCATTTGTGTCAGTTGCCGAGGCCATCGTTGGGAGCGTCGTCGTCGTCGAGCATGGAGTCGGTGAGAGACGATGACGGTAGTTTTGATCCCCGCCGCCGGCAACTTGCTTATTCCTTGCTTACTGTTCGGAGCACCCAAATTTGACTCTGGCTCCATCCCAACTCATCTTCATACCACCATGTCCTTCCCCAAATCTCTATCCTCGCTGAGACCTTTGCCGGCTTTGTCGCGTGCAGCCGCACGAATAACAAATCGCCGCTCTCACGTTAGCTGTCTGAGAACCTTGGTCACTGCGGCTCGTCAATCTCAATCCCCGATGGCTTCAACATCCAGGATGAAGCTTCAAAGTGTTGCACCTCGGTCATTTGGCCAGTCTCGTAAGTGTTCTATATCTTAACATACTCTCGATGCTGACTCGTGGCAGGCAGGACGATGTTTATTCAAACCGAGAGCACGCCGAATGACGACTCGCTCAAATTCATCCCAGGCGTCCCAGTCATGGGAGAAGGCACCGCCGAATTCCTGGACACTCGTTCTGCTCTAGTCTCACCCCTCGCATTAAGACTAATGGGAGTTGAGGGCATTTCTGCCATATTCTACGGGCCCGACTTCGTCACGGTTTCTAAAGACTCAGAACACCCGTGGTCGGTGGTGAAACCCGAAATTTATGCTCTTTTGATGGAGTTTTTCTCGTCCGGGCAGCCTCTTTTTAGAAGTCAAGAAGAGCGCGAGGCGGCTGGACCCCAGGACACACGGATATTGGACACTGACTCCGAAACTGTTGCAATGATCAAGGAACTCTTGGAGACTCGAGTCCGACCTGCTATTATGGAAGACGGTGGTGATATCGAGTATCGTGGATTCAACGAAGATAGCGGTGTTGTCCAAGTCAAACTCAAAGGGAGCTGCCGAGGATGTGATTCGAGCACCGTGACGTTGAAGAGCGGAATCGAACGGATGCTGATGCACTATATCCCAGAGGTGAAGAGCGTCGAGCAGGTGCGTCATTGAGATTAGATTGCAAGACCAAGGAAGTGATATATCAAGTTGTAAAAGATTCTAGATCAAGAAGAGCAGATCGCTCTGAGTGAATTTGAGAAGCTGGAACAGCGGTTATCAAGCAAAGAAGACACAAAGGACTCGGAGTAAGTTCTTGGCTGCATGGTATTCTGGTTCGTGGGTCATACCGATTGCTTCCACAGCATGGCACAATACATGTCCGTATGAGACTTGCTGTCATTGAACGATGGCATGGGACCTGGTTGCCTTTTAGGTGAGGAAGATATCTCAGATGATAGGCGTAGAATAGATGTACTGGTGTAGGTAGAGACAATTGCAATTGATAGAGTTTGTGACGAAACCGTAATTCAGGGGCAGAAAGGTCATGTGGCCCGCCAAGTTGCCGCCAAGGGGGACCGTGGACAACCACACGACTGGAGTGGTACGGATCCTGCGTCCTTCTCATAAGACCTCGTCCTTCCCCCGCCCAGGTCCATGCACTATGGTGTGTATATCTCCTCAGATACCTCTTCAGTTTAGCCCATAGCCCTTCTTCAGGTTTATGTCAACGATAAGAAGTTCGCTTGGTCCGTAAATCTCTCCAGGGTCCACAATTCACCCCGGCATTGACAACTGTGTATAACAGCGAATCTTGTATCAAAGGCCACAGATCCTCTTCCTGTCACCATACAGACCGTCCTCTCTTCGAAATAAAAAAGAAGGGCCGCCCAGTATCCCAGTGTACCAAGTGCCGCGAGCTCCGACAGTCGAAGAAGGTGCACTCCAAATGTACCTGTGATAGCAGTGGCGAAAGAGCAAGACAGGAGCAGCTGGTGCCTTTATCTGCCAATTCAAAATGTACGTTTTGCCACATACCAACACAGTGAACATCCTCAGACCATCATCAGCTCGACGATATATTCCCATCGTTCCCTCCCTTCCGAACGGCCTTAAAGATGCCCTCCAAGGCGCACGACCGCATACTACTCCCGCTGACGAGAGACAACGGGGTACGTCTACCTTGATATGCTGTTGACTTGGCATCTCATTCTGTACAGTGGATTCACTGCTAAATCCGTGTAGTTGCAAAGACGTATGGAATTGTAACTGCCTTGCAGTCAGTCCCAACCATCGCGGCCATCAGAGCACTAGTCCGTTAGATGCTCTGGCTCACGCTGCTTCAATACGATCCACCGAAGAACGTTCCACCGGTGTGGCCATCTCGTCGACTTTGGCCGGGCCTTCCCAACCCTCGTCTCACAAGGCCAAAACCCCTCGCTCTCGTCCCAACAGCCCCCAACAGCAGACGTCACGAAAGAGGGCCAAGCCTAGCTCTCCCCCTGTACTACCGGATCTGGGTTTGCCTTCTATGCGCGTAATAGCTCATCCCCCGACTGTGCATCCTTCCACTTTCCCTGACTTCGGCACTCTATCTCCACCACCTTTTGTCGATACTTGTGTTGGATCCGGATGCACTTGTGGGATGCAGTGCGCCTGCCCCGGGTGTGTCCAACATCGCGGGGCTTCCCATGCTTCCCCAGACCACAAGGACTGTGGAGAAGGATGCGGAACTTGTGTTGACCGAACCACAACCGAACTCCGACTCAATGCATCAGGAGGGACATGGGAGACTGCAGCACCTTCTTTCCCTTTGTTGGCTTCTTCTCTTTCGTCCACTTCCTTCTTGGACCGGTTCTTTGCTCGGGCAGCAGCTTTGCCTCCTCCGCCAACAAATCGTCGGCTCACCATTGACCCCACGAATACGTCCACACCCCTGGAAGTCAGTGCTGTCAATCTGCCCAAGTTGGATTGCTGCGGTGGTGCTTGCTTGTGCCCCCAGGGAGCATGCAGCTGCCGGACAAGTTGCGGAGGTGCTTGCCTCGACGACCAGTTGTTGCAACCACAGCAGGCTGCTAAGGCACCTGTAAGCACCACTGCCACGAAGCCTTTAAAAAGCTGTTGCGCTGGGAAACAGCCCGGTGTATTAGCTGTTGTGTAGGACAAGCTTGATATTCTGGGATTTGGATTCAAATTCAAACAGTGTAATAATACAATCCGTATGGTAAACAACAATTTCGAATGGATACTACAATGCAGGCGATTCATCGTTGAACAGGTTATACACTGAGGAATGAAGTGGGCAAGATATTCATGATGTGGATGACAAGTTGACTTACTCGTCGTCTGAAACGCAATGATTGCGAAGAGGTCAGTTCCGGGAGTTATTTATGAAATATAGACGTGGCATACCATCGTAGTGGAACCTTGTCTGGAGGTGCTTTTAGTAACGACGCATGGTATATGCAAGTAACTGACCTTCTTTGGGTTGTCAGGAGCGTGACGAACATAGCGATCGTTGTCCGTAGGACTGGAGATTCAGATGCGATAAAGACGGATGAGTCTTCATGCCACAGGCCGTTAGTGCATGAGGGCTCACCGCTCCTTCCTCTGTTGAGAGTGACAAGGAGATGAGTTTTATGTTCCATGTCTGGGATAAGAGGGGAACTACCTTGCAAGATGCCAGCATACTTTGCAGCGTGATACAGACTGACAAGACGCTGAGGACAGGTGACCATTCAGTGCCAAGGATGGAGGCACAGATCTATGTTGGGCGACTTTAGTGAATTATCCAGGAGTGGTGATGGGAACAAATCAGTTTCGCACATGTCCATTGGAGTATACGTGCTGGAAAGTCGTATTAGGCTCAGCTAACAGGTAGATCACAGCGCACACGCACAGGATGAATAGGCGCTTCTCTGCCATCTGTAACGACGAACTGGACTGCCGGCGCAGATATCGGGTACTGGCTGTCGAATCTGAACTGCAGAGTATATTTCTCTCCCTGTGAGGCAAGAGCTTCAGCCGATCTTTCGAACGTGAAGGCAGCGGGGACGATTACTGGATACAAAGATTCGCCCATGACTTCGATTGTGAACCACCACGTAGCGAAATCATCAGCTTTGACCAGCTCAATACCTACATGTTAAGAGCTCGCAAGTGGCTTTTGACACCACGAGGGGTCGTTAGAACAGGCGCTTACCAACAGGACAGCCTTCGTTCTTGATTTCGCGCAACTCCTTTGCAAGTCGCCTAGCTGATATCGACGCCATGAGTGAGAGTTATTCCTGTTGTAAATGAAGTTGCTGGGAGACAAATATGCAAGATGGTGAAGCGGAATGGAGGTGGAAGGAAAGACGGTTTGCAGTGAGCACATCTGTTCATGGCTGACTCTAGAAATAGAACTCTCAGGCACCGAAACCGAACTGTTGTCGCATTGTCCGTCTGGCTCACAAAAATGAGGGCAGTCAAAAACCCCAGTGCTGAGTGTCAGATCTGATAATTTGTGGGTTCTGCATATTGCATTCAACGCTATTTCCAAGGCCTGAATGGAGAACTTCAAGAAGTCCAAGGCGGCAGGTGCCAACCGCGATGGACAAACAAAAGCAAACAGCAACTGGGTATTTAGTCCGCGTCCCAGAATTTTCGACTCTTCATTCAACCAATAACCTCCCGGCTTTAGAGTCACTTGGATAATCCTTTCAAGGGAATCGCAGGCGCTCGCGGGGAGGAAGAAAAAATCTCAACCTCGAATTGGTCGTTAGCCGACTACGAATTCTAACTTTCGAAACTGGCTCGACTGACTCGTTGCTGTACAATTGCTATACAAACGTTATATTACTACTTTGCATCCTGCACTTGAGCCAATTGAATTTTCTTTTCCCGATCTGCATTGATATCGTCAAGAATCTGCTTGGCACCATTGTTGATGAGGGTTCTGGCCAACTTTTCGCCGACTCGTTCCGCGTCTTGAACCGACTGGACGTTCTCCTTGAGGGTATGCTCGACATGCGTGTCGCCATTAAGAGATGTGACAGAGCCTGTGAGGGACAGCACATCACCATTGAGCTCTGTCGAGACACCAACGGGTACGCTGCAGCCTCCTTCGAGGACGCGAAGGCAAGCACGTTCTGCTCGGCACCTCCAATCCGTTTCCCGGTGGGTAATTTTTCGCAGGATTTGCAGGGCTTCTTCGTCATCGCTTCGAACCTCTACACCAAGTGCACCTTGAGAAACAGCATGCAGCAGTGTTGGTGGTTTCAGGTCCGATGTGACGCGATGACCCAATCCAATGCGGACAAGACCTGCTTTGGCAAGGATCAAGGCGGCGTATGGTCCGTCCTCTGCGTCAAGCTTAGCCAGCCGGGTGTTTCTGCACTCAGGTTAGGCTTGTATCGCTCAGGTGCATATGAAAACTCACAAGTTTCCTCTCTTTTAACAAGGAAAAGGAACAACCTGAGCGACAAATTTGAATGAATCCCATGAACAACTTACGACGTCCAAGAACTTGAGATGAGGATACTTCCTCTTCAACTGGGCAACTCTCCTCACACTGCTCGTACCAACCACACTATCAGCAGGAAGGTCGTCCAAGGTCTTCCAAGGTTTGCTTTGCTTTACAACTAAACTGTCCACCGGATCCTCTCGTTCGAGGATAGAGCCCAAAAGGCATCCTTCAGGAAGCGTGGTCGGGACATCCTTCAATGAATGGACAAGCATGTCAACCTCTCGCTTTTCCAGTGCTACTTCGAGGTCTTTGGTCCATAGGGCCTTTCCTCCTATCAAGTAGAGTGCTTGGGATTGATTCCTGTCCCCCGCGGTGGACATAAACGAAGTCGTGAACTTGGGCTTCGATGGATCACTCTCATCGGAGTACAACTGCTGTAGCTTGTGCAGGACAATGTTGGCTTGCGCTTGTGAGAGCTCGGATGCTCTTGCGGCAATTACGAAGGTCCTTGGAGGGGGGGTACTGGCGGACATTATGGTGATGTATTTCGTTCTAGCCAGAGTACGCGCCCTACAGTGCTCAATCTTATCATGATCACTCGGCAAGCCGGTAGGCCGGCCGGCTCCTCCGAGCTCCTCCATTAATACTCCACCATTGTTCAAGTCTTCCCATTCCTAGCACAAGTCCTCCTCACGGTTTGCATACTTCTGGGCGCATTCTTCCCCTGGCTTAAATTTAGATGAACTTAAATCGTAGTCTTCCTCGCAACCATCGAGATGTGTTATGGCATATTGACATAATGGAAGTTCAACCATTGTTTGCACATACACAAGGCAAGAATGTATAAAAGGAGGCCACAAAGGCATTTGGAACCACAGTGGTCCTTCCCTTCCTATATCTACTTCCTTTCCCTCCAGCGGCGCTAGCGCTTGCATCTTTGCACATCCTCCACCTCTAGAAGAGGCTTCCATTCCTTTGTAAACTTTGCCTAGTACAGTGAGTTCTGTATGTTCTGTCAAATTCATACGACTATAACACGAAGACCAGTACTACTATGATACTGTCAACACTCCTTTCGCTGGGCTCTCTAGTTGCCACATCTTCTGCTGCACCACTTCTCCGACGACAAGGCCCAGAGCCGTTCGTGCTTCCTGTACCAACAGAAGGACCAGGTGAATACGAGACACGGAGCATCCATCGTGAATCTCGGGCTGACCCCTAGGCCATCTGAATAGGCCCCACCTTTGACAGGACAGCAACAAGGGCTGCCACCGGTGTGCAAATCCGCAACCTCGCCAATCCCAACATGTGCTTCGACGTTTCGGATTTCCGGGCAGGCGACTTCAGGTTCAACCTAGTACCGTTGGCCCTCAAACCATGCGACACGTCTATTGACGGACAGCGATTTGACTTGATCACGAAAGTAAGGATACTGTATTTATCTGTTAACATAATCTAATGATCGTCTCAAGGGGGAGCACAACAACGTCGCTGATGGAAGTCGGACTTTGATCGTGTCAAGCCAGCAATTCACGTGCGTCGACCGCCGAAGCAACAAGAATGATCGGTCTCGCCCCGGACTCTTCGCCTGCGGTATGATCTAGCCTTTCCGTATTTAACCATCCTCTTACTTAATTAGGCGGACGTGCCGCCGGGGATGGCGAGACCACGGCAGATCAACAGTTTTTCTTCAACAAAACCGCGAGTCTTTCCCAGGGCATCGCCTTCACTCTGGTCAGGGACTCAGTCAAAAATGGCGTTGGTCCTGGAAACACTTGCATGTCTTTCGACAGAGATGGTTTTGTTCGCAACACTCCTTGCAGTCCTCCAAACTTGACCCCGGAGCAGACTTGGCTTGTGGGAGATTCCTCATCAGGGAATGAGGGTTCTACTCCACCTGAAACAAAAATTACATCCTCAACCGTCGCTTCTGCTCCGTCTTCTACAGCCGTGGACCAATGTTCAGAGGCGCCTTCGGTAGAGACTCAGATTATCACTGTCACTGCTACCTTGACTGTCCAACCAAGCCCAATCCAATTGCCACCCAGCTCCTCCGTGACCGTTACCAGCAATGTACAACAATCTTCGATATCAGGTGGAACCCAGCCGTCTGCACTTCCGACAGGTACTCCATCCCCTAATCAACCTGAAGAATTTGTCCTCCCGGTTCCTGCTGAAGGTCCTGGTGCGTAAGGAGCCTTCAGAAGGCTAACCAACTTGCTAATTCCATCACTGCTACGGTAGGGCCAAAATTTGACGCGACCGCCACGCGTGCTGCGACATCCGTCCAAATTCGTAGCGCTGCTCAGCCAGACACGTGTTTCGACGTGTCTGACTTCAGAGCAGGGGACTTCCGCTTCAATCTTGTGCCAATTGCCTTGAAGAAATGTGATAATACAATTGCCGGACAGAAATTCGATCTCATCACCAAGGTAATTGCTACATCTAGGCTTCAGCCGCAAAACCCGACTTGATTGACAAAACGCTTCCAGGGTGAACATAACGACGTAAAAGATGAGAGCAGGACGATCATTGTTTCCAGCCAGCAGTTGACCTGTGTGGATCGCAGAGGAAACAAGAACGACAGAAACCGGCCTGGACTCTTCGCATGTGGGGGTCGCGCAGTCGGAGATGGCGCGACGAGCTTCGACCAACAATTCTTCTTTGATAAAACCGCTGACTTGTCAAAAGGCATAGGGTTCCCGCTGATTCGAGATGCCGCCAACAATGGGATTGGGTCTGGAAACACTTGCCTCACACTCAATTCTGATGGGTTCTTGAGCAACGCTCCTTGTTCGCCGCCCAACTTGACCCCTGAACAAACCTGGATAGTGGGATGAGGGATAGATAATCTCATTGAACATGTATCATAGTTTCAGATATAACCTTTCACATGATGTTTCCAATAAACGACCTGAATATTAACTATACTACACGATAAGAGTACGACAACAAATACATAAACGAAGTAGAGCGAGAACAGGTTATTTTATCCTTCCAACAATTCTCGATTCAAGTCGGCAAACGCTGCGGAACCATTTCCCAGTATGCCCAGTTGAGTGATACAGGCTGCTGCATGACGAAACAGAGTCTCCAAAGCAGGACTTGATGGTCGACCCTGCGATTCTGCGCACAAGCTTCAACGATTAGTATTACGAGGTTAATATTGGGCCACTTACTCAGTATCGCTTGGTTTAGTTCATTAGCCAAAGTAGTCCTCGCTTCCTTACTCACAAAAGCAGCCACGTCATTTCCCGCTTCCAGAGGCTTGTCCCAGGCGAGGATCCCAAATGTTTGTTTGAATAATGATTGGATTTCTGGCCGAGGATCGCTTTTGTAATCGTCCGAAATAGCCTGTCCATATTCAATAGCCGCATTTATGGCAGCTTCATATTCGGCTATCGATGGTGCATGATGCGGCAACGGCTCAGGCACAGAAGATAAACGTCCCTTGTCTGTCGATGTAGTGGAAGAAGCAGCGATATATCCGGAAGCATCATCGTCCACGTCCATGTCCATATCGTCTTCAAGCCAGTCACCTTCAACAATGGAGGATGCGCGGGTAACTGTTGAGGAGGCAGGGTTTGCGGAGACGGTTGATGCCATTTTGTCCGTCCGTTCCGGCTCGAGAACAATTTCTTTCTTCATTTCTGTTGTGGCCAGGACCAGCTCTACGAATTTCCTGCATCTAAGTTTGAACAGCAAAAGTCCGGCTTCAGCTTCAAGAACAGCCGGATGGTGCTCCCGAGTCTGACTTATAGCCGTATCGATGTCGCCTCGGGCTACAGCGTTGACAATGCTCTTCCGACGCTCAATATCATCTTCAAGACTGTCGATAGTTAATGCCTGCTTGACAGGAGATGTACCAGCCATGACCACATCTTTATCATCCGAGACTATTGCTCTTCCTTTCAAACTACCTTGCTGGCTCTGGAAAGCTCGAACAGTCTTCGCGTACCCATGGTGGACCAAGTATGACAGAACGAGGTTGTTCAGTAAGGACTTGGAGTCTTCTTCTGAAAGTGCCGACTTAGGAGACGATAAAGAGATCCCAGGGGGCGCAATGCTGGGCGTTAAGTGAATCGGCGTGGACATAATCTTCTCCCATACCGCAGCCTTCTGCTGCTGAACATGGCTGTCAATGTCAAAGACAAAGGGTTCCTGGCCGAAATTGACCCGGATGATTTCTTGAGAATGTTGGAGACCAATAGCTGGGTATAAGTCGATGCCCTTGCCCACGTTTTCGAAGACATGGCCGAGAAATTGCCCATTCTTCGTAAAGAAAGCACGTCTTGTGGAGAAATCAATACCACAACCAATCTTGTCTCCAGCTGAACATGTTGAATACAGAAATTTGTGAGTGACTGCGGAAGAAACTCACTGCCATATGTATCTGAGTAATGTGTCCCAGTCTTCTCGGCCGCGAAGGAACATCCATCGTCACCATGGTAGCCCCAGGAGTTTGGTTCCCAGCCTGGGAGGCGAGAGTTTTTGACATTAGGGCCAGCAAACCTGCATTAATTTTAGTCACAAAAAGAAAACTTGGGATTTGGTGATAACGAACCCAACACTAACATGACTAGGGTCCGTGTTAGCCCAAGTCTGACGAGATATTTAATCATATTACACACCTCTTTCGCTCCTTTCCTTGAATCTCCACTTCGTAATAGTAGATTCCGCAGACAGAAGGGATAAGATTATTCGCTCTAATGGCGGCTCCGTCCTTGTCTCCATTGGTTAACGAGCCTAAAGGAATGTTAGCTATCGCCTGCCATCCAGAAGATGCACATACCATTGTAGATCACATCGCGCCCGTCAACTGACACTGAGAGAAACTGATGCCTATCTTCGTTATTCCACCTCGTTGGAAGCTTATAAGTTTGAGCTAGTTCAGAGCTAGTAGAAGCACTGGAAGAACTAGGACGAGGAGGGGGACTTGAAATACTCTCGTCATCGCTGTCAGATGATATTGCCGCAGTTGCTCCATAAGAGCGGCTCGTAGTGGAAGTGGTTCCATCACCCTTCCGGGCTGGAAAATGTGGAGGGGAAGCATCAGTAACGAGAACGTCCCTGAAGGCAGAATTCTCGAGGTATGCGGGACGAGGGAAGGCCTGTGCTGAGACCGTATATTGCAATGGCACCGCAGAGTGGGTACTCAGGGCCCGTTGTCTGGAAGCGGTTTGGGCTGAATTTGCAGTGCCGCTCGCACGGCGATTACTAGTAGGAGAAACGGGAGGACACGAAAGATCCTGAGCGGGGGGTGCAGCACGTATGACTCGAGGCTCAAACTGCTGTCTAAACGAGGACCTAGATACAGACAAAGACGCCGACCTGGGCACTGATCGAGCCAAAGAAGAGTTGGATGGCGGGGAGGCCAAGGACGATGAGGAAGGGACTCTGGTTCTGTTGTAGGACGAAGAGTGGGGGATGGAAATGACGTTCTCGATGTTGCGGACGTTGACGGGGGCCGTCGGGATTGGGATGCTGGACGTCCTTGACGATCTGGAGGCCATGGCGGAGAAAGCAAAGGAGCGTATCAGAATCAGTCCCACGCCCATTACGCGTCTCTTGAACTTCCCCACCATGTCTCTGCGCATCGTCCCCGCCAATCTCCCAAAGTCTGCCTCTGTCCAGGACACTGCTGGCTCCCTCGGTCTCCACGATTCTCTCCAGCATGGCCCCAGGTCCATTGCCGCAGAGGTGAAGGACTACGGCCCCCTCAGGAGTCGCATAGAGAATGTATGTCGTCCGCCCTTCCTCTGATCTATTGCTCACCCTTCGCCAGTGGGAAGAAACCCAGGACAATCTCAAGCTCAATCTCCAAAGGAATACCTATGGCATGCATGCTCCTATGCGGCTGCTCATGGAGCGCAAGATGGTCACCGCGGTTAGTTCATGCCATCCACCCTCCGAAACTGGTCCTGACCTTTCTTGAAGCACCCCGCACCATTCACTGCCTCGAACCTCCATCTCGATATCCTTATGGGTAGAGATGAATACATTGGTCCAGAAGACATCTTCCAAGGCGAGTGCTATCCTATCCCACCCACCGTCAATGAATCTCACTCCAGTTCTAGGACCCGAAGCCAATCTGCCCCTCGATCTGCACAAAGGATTCGAAAAACGTCACAAGCATTAACGATGTATTATATCCAGCAGTATAGATCATGTACACCAAGGAGCTTCTTGTAATTCTAACCCCTCGCTCTTCAGGATCCCCTGCTCCACGACATTCCTTGAGCTAACTACGCACCCTTCTAGCAATGGCACACCTAAATAAGCATAAGATCCACATATCCAGATTCCGGGTATATCTCCATTGTCCAGCTTCCCAGCACCTTGCAGGTCTCCCAATGTGCACTGAACTTCCGTCGGACATTCCCACCACTGCCTGCGTGTTGGTTTACAAAGTCCTGTCACTGTCTGTTTTGACTCGGGTGTCAGCACTGCTCGTTCAAGTGACGACACACTTAATATCGTGTCTTTCTGTGGAGGTACAAAGGGGTTGGTAGTTTGGTAAACAGTCGGAAGTGATATTGGATATCCTTCTGGCCGAGGAAGGATATGTGTCGCCATAGTATAAGTCGATGGGACACAGAATTCCGATTCTTGACTATCACCTTCCCAGTTCGAACTGATCAAATTGAGGTCTCTTCTGTCATTAGGTTCAGTGGGCAAAAGGCTGTCGTCCGTATGATTAATCACAATTGTTGAACAGTACTTGAAAGTCTTCAAGGCATGAATTTGCGCTTCTACAGCCTTTTGTTGCACCAAGTCCTTGGGCGAAAGGCTGTTCGCGTAGCTTCCTAGAAGGGGAATTGCTCTTGACGCTTGGGTGGCGATCACGATATGGTGAAAACCGTCGTAGGTCGCCTTGGTTCCGTCAGCGTTGAGACACTCGATGGAGATGAACCGGGAATTAACAGGATCTGGACGGAGACCAGTGATTGTAGAACCTAGATGGATGTTGTCCAGATGGCTGGAAAGCCGCGACACCACTTCTTGTACCCCATTCGCGAGAACATAATGATTCTGACCCAGCCCGAGCCAGCAATAATCTGACTAGCGTGAGCTCCCGATCATCTAGACCGACAAAGACACATACCAAGAATTTCTTCCACAGGATGGTTGAAGATGTCTTCTTCTGGCGCAGTACACATTGCGGACATAAGTGGGACCAATATTGTGTGGATGTAGTCTTGCCATGCGATATCCAGACCAAGCAAGCGAGATAGCCGACCACCTGGGGCGACGGTTCTTGCCCATTCTCCCAAGGTCATTGTTGCGATGCGCGGTGAACGATGATAAGGGAGGGAATGCCATAGCGTGATCATGTAGCAAAATGCGAGTTGTGCGGTCAGAAGGATGAACATGGCCGTCCCCAAAAATCCTTTCAGCCACTGTAAAATCCAAATGTCCGTCTTCGAACTTGAGCGCCCATCCAGTATTGATGGCTTGCTAACACCTCGTATACCATTAGAACCATTGTAAAGCGCCGTCGCTGTAACGGTCGGACGCCGGTCCTTGTCGGAAGGTGCCAAAAAGGAAAAGGAGTAGGTGAAGTTGGATATGTCGAACGATACGCCTAGGCGTTTGTACAGTGATATTAAGTTGCGGTAATATCCTGGAATTCAATATAATAAGCACAGGCATAACGAACGAGCGAAAACCTGCTAACCTCCTTGAAATGAACGCATAGGGACGTCGATTCTCCAACCTCCCTTGCATCCAGGAAGAGGGAGGGATACGGAGGCACAGTCCATACCTATTTCCGATGTCTGGGACATTATCAAAATGGGGGTTGGAGGTGGAGATTGTCAAGCCCACCTTTTCGAACAAATGGACTTGTATGTTTTTTCTGCTCTCTCCATCGGACCCCCGAACAGGTTTGGTGAGAAGATAGCTAGCTGTGAGTCCAGCCAAGCCACTGCCGACAACAGCAACCTTGACTGTTCTTTCCATGGTCGACGACGGTGAGTAGCGGAGTTGCTGTGGATTTTGTGGGACTGCAGCAGTTTAAGTGGCACCGAGTGAGATGCCGTTATTTAAGAATGATGAACTCGTCGGATTGTTTGTTGGCAGCGTTGGGCGATGAACACACGTCGACAAGTTTAACATAGCACCATCGCGACGGACGCATATGTTTTTTTTAACGGGTGCAATTACAGTGCTTTGCATGTCCGTTTGCGCGAACAAAATTTGAATTCGAGTTCGATGTTGATATTATAGATCCCGTGTGACTTTGTGTAGACTCGGCAGTGGTTGGTATGGTATGGTATGGTTTGCACATCACAACGGTGCTTGGGTTTCGCTGTGGCCCTCTTTTAGGCTCATTCCGAGCGATCACTGATGTGACCATGTCGCACATCGAATTTGCAAACGGAAATGCAAAGCACTGTAAAGCATTGACCACCGAAAAACAAGAGCAGCGTATGTCTAGATACATCCATTACACAAATCACTTATTTAATTCTTCTTCGTTTATCGCGCTCGTGTTCTCTCGATTCGTCTCGTGAACGCGATCGCTGCTGTCGATCGCTGCTGTACGGTCTCCTATCCTGATACCCGGATGACAGGTGCGGGGACCTGGACCGCGACCTTTCTCGACGTGAATAGCGATGGTCGTATTCCGGACCATCATATCTAGAAGACTGTTGGCTACGACTCCCATATCCTCTGTCGAATCGGCTTTCATTGCCCCTATTATAGTCTTCGGCACGACGGTCATGATTCGATACGCCTGGCTTTTGGCGGTCAGGCCATGAGCCTCGACCCTCTCCAACAGGTCTGGCATTGGGTCCAGTTAGTTGGTCTCTTAGTTGAGGACAATCTGGGAAAGCACGGTTAGCGCAGAATCCAGGGACTTCATTCGACCAAGTCGTACCTTTCTTCAGGTGAGGCCCGCCACAATTGAAGCAGCCGCCACCTTCGGTGCTCGTACCACCTGCCTTTACCGAGCCAGTGCCCCCGAAGCCTCCGGTAGATACCGTAGTATCTTGATCCAGCAGATGGGTGTACTTCGTTCGACCGCGCTTTCCAAAATTCTTGACCTGCATCACTTTCGGGAGCAGAGACACATCGACAATGGATTCTGTAGCTTCCGTATAATCGTGTTTCTTCAAGATATCAAGGTCCTGGGGACGAGTTTCAGCAATGAACTGTTGCGAATGTTAGTGCATATCGTACTTGATGGAATGCACCCTTGTGCCAATATTTCTGAAGGAACTTCTGTTGTCCTTTAGGTTTCTCCTCGCGTAGTTTTTGGGCATGTTCCAGATCTTCCTTCAGACGCTGTTCTTCTGGCATAGCCCGCCTTCGTTCCACTTCCTCCCGCTCCTTCTCCCTAAGGACTTCAGCCTCCTTCTCCTTTTTAATCCTAGCCAGTTCTCGCAGACGCCATGCTTCAAATTCACCTTCAGGGTCGAGACCGTCAGTATCATCGACGTCGGGAATCTCAGCTTCCTTCTCCTCTACATCAGTGTTGGTGGGTTGAATTCGCGGTAAAAAGGGCACCACCTACTTTCAGCCAGTTCTCTGCGAATCGATTCGGCCACCATGTTATGACTTTGCTTCCGTCGCTCTTCGACCTCTTCTTCCTTCTTCCGCTGAGCTTCCTCCGAGTCCAAGGCGATTTGCTCTTTCTCTGTGATTGTTACGCGTGATCGTCTTGAAAAGTCTGAATATTGAATGTGTTAATTTGAAGAGAACACGTACTTTGGAACGAACATCGGTCGAAATTGAAGCTTCGGCTTCTCTGCTTCATCAGATTCAGACTCTTCGCTCCCTGACTGCCTGGTCTTTAAGCGATGAAAGGATAATTCTTGGGAAAAGCGGCTATACCTCTTCTTCTGATTCTTCTGATTCCTCTAATTCTTGTTCTTCGGCGTCACTGACCTGTTCTAAGGTATACAAATTAATAAAGAGGATGCAAGGCAGGCCTTAACCTACCTTCGTCTTCCAATGCTGTCCGACCGGACTCTTCTCGTCCTGCAACAATGACCTTCCCCTCTTTTGACACAGCGACATCCTTGAGGGCAATACTCATAGCGACCTTTGTTTTTGGCACGTCTTGCCGCAGCGTCATCTCCTCTTCATCACTTCCCTCTCCGACTTGAAGCAGGACATCTTCCTCTTGATTCTCGTCTTGACCCTCCTCGTTTTCATCATCGGAATCTGACAGGACCTCAGCAACACCTTTGGGTGCTTTTCCTTTCCAGTATCTAGCAGCTGGCTTGGCAGGCCGAGGCGCTGTCTTTCGAGGGACGGTTGTTGCCAGTGACATGGTGAACGTATATGTGCAACTCCAACTTCCGGATACCATTGAGGGCATTCTGATGCCAAGGGTTTGATGGAATCACTCATGTGACCCATACCGCGATTCGGATCTAGGACTTCATAACGTGACTTGTTCACGGACCGATGTAACCGATCTAACAGTGGCAACACCCCTTCACGGTGACGTTTAGTACATTTAGACTCGGAGTCCTGGCCATACATAGGGCTTGCGTTCAGAATGACGAGTGTGAACACTCCCATGATATAGTCAATATGGGTGCGGGAAGAGGCATCGCAAGTCATGATCAATGCCGCTGTGGGCACAGAATCGACATGGGGTATTAAGTAAATGGCTAGGGAGATAGCCTGAATAACGCTTCTGGAAGTCGGGAGTTCTGCAGGCCTTCCTTCCGGGCCGTCAGTGGACTAGACCGAATTTTGAGCTCCTCTGGTCTCGGAGTGTAAACCTTAAACTGGTTCTGTATAGATTACCTAAGCAATTCTCATCTTCGTCAACAACCACATTCCTAGAAACTCCCTGGTCAACGAGGTAGGCATTCGCGACGGACTCTTGTCATCGTTCAAGTCGGGTAACACGTTCAGTAAGGCTTCAACATGACACACGACGCTATCTGGTTCTCTCGCCCCAGGAAGTTCGGAAAGGGAAGCAGGCAATGGTGAACCATGAGTCCTATCCTTTCTTACAACAGTCACTCATTCCACCTACGCAGCCGCCTTTGTGCGCACCAAGCTGGTCTTATTCGAAAATACGGTCTTGACCTCTGCCGTCAATGCTTCCGTGAAAAGTCAGCCGCCATCGGTTTCGTTAAGGTACGTTGGGTGTATCTTCACCGAAAGTGACTTGTCTGACCATTTATATTGCAGAACCGGTGAAAACATATATGGGATCAGATCTCTTTCCTGCCTCGCATGTTTTCTACATGTATCTCGCTCTGTTCGGCCTCTTATCCATATGAATGAAATCATGCGTTATCCAAACCTCTTTCCAGCCTCATTGGTTAACTCCTCAATTCCAACACAGAAAGAAACCACAAGTTAAATCTAATTAATCACTTGATACATTTACGTTTGAAAGAAAAGTACAGGATGGATTGGGATAGGGCTGCAATGAGATACTATGAAACAACCAATTCAAGTAGATGGTGAAATAACCTACAAATGTACGACGACGAGAAGATGAAAGGCACGGAAAACAACGAGACCAAGTGTTATATAGAAGTACCGTTTGCAAAATACAATGTGCAATGCGTGATGTGGTTGGTATGCAGTCAATATGAAAACAGAGAAAACAATCAAAGATTCAAGTAGAGTAGATCGCGAAGGTGGATTGAAGTGACGACAAGGAGAAAGCGAAATGATTAAAAGGATCATACTTCCGGGGGACAATGTCCATAGTGGCAGACCATACCGATATGATTCATGACTGTCGGGATTCCAGTTACATGCCATACGCAAATCCAGAGCGTTGATAAGGGTCGTTCATAGCTCCTCCTCCCATTGCGCCAGCGAAAGGATTCGCATTGGAGAAGGAAGCGCTTGCAAAAGGTGCAGCGTGTGTTCCGGCCAATACTGGGTTTGCAGTGTTTTGGAGCACATAGTTGTCGATACCCTGCTGCTGCATAGGGTGCAACTGCCCGGCCAAAGGATTCTGACCAAATGAGGGCTGGGGCATAGAATACAGCGCTCCCTGAGAGTTGTAGATGTCATTGAGACCACCGTTCGACATGTGTTGTGAGAGGTGGCGGTTTCCACCGTGACCATTGGTAAGGCCTACAGAGCTCAGTCAGCGAGGCGAGGCGATGAAACAGATTGACATACGTTGAAGCTTGTTCTGGATCCTTTTGCCGTAGGGGGTATTACGGATCAACGGTAACACAGGACGAATACCTTCCACCAACAGGGCTCTTTGGCCTGGCTCCGCGTAATCCAAAGCAGTCTAGAGAAAGAAATTAAGGAAAATAAGGGGGCAATCATCCTAGCACCAACCTGGACGCAGTAATTGCCATATGAGTCACGCAAAAGCTTTTCGAGCCTTGACCTATTGAGCAATTCTTCGATAACAAGCTTTCGTGTGTTGTGTTCAGCAACTCGCACGCACTAGAAAGAAAATTCAGATGAGGATAGCATTACACAGGGAATGACACCAACCTTCTCGATGACATTGGAGCTGAACTTCTGAACAGATAAAGCACAGATGTTACCCAAGAATTGGCGTATGACACCATCACTGAACCGGTTGTCGTTCAGATCCAAGATGTATTGAACGACCTGTTCTAACGTGAATAAGAATGTAAGCAAAGATGGGGAACCACTGACATAGTTGCCATAGGGATCTTGCACAAGGGTGAGGGCGTTGTAGGTGATTTCGTTAACCAATTGGACCCTCTGGTTTTCAGAGGCGTGATCGATGCACCGTTGGAGTACACAACAGCCGTGACGGTGAGTAGCAACTTCAACGCAGTTCGCAGCGACCGCATTATAGATGAACTAAAAAAATGATTATTTCCAGCGCAGGAGGACGAGAAGGCAATCGAAACACAAACCTGATTGTCTTCGGGCGCCAACTTGTTTAGGCACTTTTGAATGACATGGTTGCCATTAAGGTCCTTAATAAGAGAGACGACGTGAAGACTAAGAGCCAGAATAATTGAATGTATCTGAGCATTGTATCGGTGATCAGTCTACACTCTTCACGTAAGTGTGATAGGTGAATGCAAAATGGGAGTACGTGCCTGTCGCCTTGTTGACAAGAAATCAATCATCTTTTGGACTGCGCGGGTACCGTGCATGTTGAGGGAAATGTTCACCAAATCCTGAGCAACAGACTCGCAAATGACATTGCGTTGGTCGTCAGTTGCATATTCAAGGAGCTTTTGGCAGAGATAGTTGCCGAACGGATCAGTCATAAGCTCAGCAAAGTGCTTAAATGTCTCCCGAAAAATCATGTCCCGATGCTCTGCGACACCCTCCTCCAATTTTTTCTGCAGATATCGGCAACCATGCTGGTCCTTGCAGAGAGAAGCGATCTCCCCTTGTAAATCCTCCAGCCTGATGCCGGCAAATCGATTGACTGAAAAATGATGTCAGTAGAAGAAACGCAGACATAACAGTGATATCTTACATTCGCGGTCTATATCGCCTCGTTTATGCTTAGGACCATGTAATCCATTCATCTTGCCATCTAGCGGTGGGACACCACCACGGCCTAAGCCCAAACCATATCGACTAGCCTGCAACAGGTTTCCGCTATGACTAGACCCGCTGTGGACGCCGGGGACGCCGCTGATATTCCCTCTGGGCCCTTCATAGCCGTAGGCACCGTAGCTCCCTGCCTCAACACCGTTGCCCAAGCCGTAGGTAGCTTCCAAGCCGAACTATGCATGGCGTAAGGTAGGGAGACAAGAGTGTGCCATGAAACTCACATCATCAAGACCTCCAGCCTGGATAGAGTTGAATCCTATAGGACTTGCATCATGGCCCCCGGAAGGCAATCGTGACAAAGACGCAGACAGCTCGGAACTATTGTCGACTAGATGTTGAGAGTTAGGCGTACCGATGCGGCCATTCAAACTTTGAATATCTGGGGTTAAGGGAGTTCCCGGAGTCTTCAACAAGTGGCCTGCGCCATTCGACAGGCCCAAAGGGGTAGCAGGCACAGAGCGAGTATTAACAGTCAAGCTGTCCAGTAAAGATGGGGGCGATCCTCTACGTGAATGTGGGGCCGCATGTTGAGAATTTTGCGATAGCTGCTGAATGAGTGGACTGTTGGATGACAAGATACCAGCGACCAAGGATTGCCCATCATCAGCCCCAGAAAGGGCGAGACTGGGGTTGGTGACTACACGACGATCATTCCTGCTAGCCAAGCCATCAGGACCACGGGGGACCCCTGGGAATTGCGGCCATTCGGAGGACTGCTCCCGACCCTCTGGCCCCCGATTAGAAAATTGGGTCCGTGGGGATGTCTGCGATGCATGCGCTAAATCCAAAGCAGCAGAAGTTGATAACTACATACGCAGACTATCAGTGGGTATGACAATGAAGACAAGAGCACAAATCACACCTTCGAATTGTACGCATGGAACTTGTCCTCGTCTGACGTAGGGAGATTCCACATGGCATCTTGAGACCCAACAGAGCTTTCATTACCCTGTACATATGTTAGATGTCGGGAATACGCACTATGCATTTCTTGATCCAATTGCTCGTCTAGCATTAATCCAGCATTATAGGTGCTCGCGTAGCGTGCGCCCTCATTGTCAATCCTTCCACCCCTGAGCAGGATGGAGGAGGTGACGACAGAAGGAATGGGGGATGCGCGATTGGACCTATCCCCTATCAATGACAATCCCTGAAGATGTGCGGCGAGGTCCTCATCGTGTTCACTGGCCGATGTTCGTCGACTGGCAGGCATGCTCTTGGCCCCTGCAGAACGAGTATAGGCGTGACCGTTGGCCCCGGAATTAGCGGCAGGGTCGGGGGAGAGGTTTACGCTGGGCGCATATGTGACAGATTTCCGCTTGTCCGAAGACGTGCCGAAGGCTTTCGAGAGTGAGTCGGGGTCCATCCGGCTGTGAGCTCCAGCAGGACGCATGTCCCCGAGCTTCTTGTTGGCGCCAGGTGGAGTTGTGGGTGCCGACAAAGCGATGTGCTGGCCACCGCCGACAAGCCCAGAGTCATACGGGATGGTCAGAAGCTCTTGGGCTTGCTGGTGCTCTAGGACCTTCATTTGGTCTTCGAAGAATTTGCGCTGTAAAGCACGCTGACGCTCATGTTCAAGCCGCTTGAGCTCGACCCTCTGGAAAAGATAACGTTATGTTCAAAGATCTAAACACGTCAATGAGCCACGCCAACGCACCGCCGACATGTCAGGTAAATTGGTGCCAAGTCGAGCGGCCTGGCAAAATGCGAATAGGTCAGTACGCAAAAAGGAGGACGAGAGAGAGAACGAACGGAATCTGCCAAATCCAAGAACGCGGGTGGACTCTTTTTGCGTTCTTCATTAGGTGATGAATTATCATTAGGTGAGATAGTATGTTCCAGAGAGTTCATTTCACGATGAAGATGCCGGAGTTTTGAGATAGTTAACGACAGAGAAGCAAGCGAAGGTAATTAGCTCTTGTATGGGTCCCGAAAGACTATTGCTGTTGAATTAGGATACTAAAAGGCCAAGGGGATTGAGAAAGGGAAGAGAGATGTGGCAATACGATGACGAACGTAGACGACCTGGTCGGTGGGAAGGGTGTTGGTACAAGTTGGCCTGGATCCTGGCTATCGCTGTGTCAAACTGTGTGCACTGCAGCTCTGACGACGAGCAAGCCTACAAAACGGTGCAAATGCTGGAATAGGATGGACAACAAAATGGATGAGGACGTTGCAAGAAATAGAATTGGTCCCTGGTCTAAACACCGGCAAACTTCGAATTTTTAAAACTCCGGTCTCAGAGCTATGATCATTCGCCCTTCAGGGCCATCGCCAGGCCAGAGTCTCTTTCCTTCCGCTACCTTAATCTATATCCCCTCTTCTGCCCTGAATATGCATATCGAGCAGATCAGCTTCCCGTTTCTCTCTGCACTTGTCCCATTGCCGCCCACGCTACACTTTCTCCCACCTATCATCACGTTCGCACGGCAACCGAGCTGCGTTCTACTTAGGAGACCATATTACTGACTATCCCGTAACATATCAACGTGTTCGCTCCAGTCCTTCCGATGGAAACACTATTCCTGCACATATTATTTACTTGCCAAAACCATGGTATAAGTATTTGTATAAGATGGTAACTTAGACATGTAAGATGTGGTCATTCACTGGTCGGACTTTCTTCCGATGTCGGGCTTGGCTCGTGGCCAGTTCGTGGCTCGTTCTCGTCCCTATTGACTCCCTGAATCGTCCGACGGTCTTCATCGTCAACGTCGTCTGTAGAATCGGACGCATCCCTCGATGACGGGTATCGACCACGAAGGAAACCCGCAAGGGGCGTTAAGCCCAGGAACGACCGCGACTTGCGTGAGTCGTCTGGATTAACAGGAGTTGGTGTTGTTGTTCCACTCCTTGGGGGCGTTTGCAAGTCTCCTGGGGTATTCGGCTTGGGAGTGGCACCACCAGAACCATCCACCGCTGAGCTATATTCTGGATCCAGCTCGAGAATGGAAGATCCCGGGGTTTCTGGTGGTTTACGTTTCCTGTCGCAATGGGTTAGCACATGAGTAAAAATGCCGAATGCTGACAGACCGAAATTCGGATCGCCCAGAGGAATCGTGACTCAGAATAAGCAACAAGTTCTTCAAATTAGGTAGGGTATGCCGCACGTCGAGGGCACGTAAATCTTTCTCTGCCATCAGCTGTTCCTTATTGTCAGTCCTTGGAAACTATATAATGCGAGATAGACCTTACAATCTCTATATTCTTGTTCAGAAGAAAAACTCCGTACTCGAATCTATAAGTGTCAACGCCTTTAGAATACAGTGGAAACCTATGTCTATCAGCAATTGTAAAGGTAAAAGATTCAATCCACTCACGTTCTGGGTCCTACTATGGACGAGATGCCATCCCGTATTAGGCTTCGGCTCCCAATACAGGTTACCGGGTACATTAAACTCGTTCCCAGGTAGGCTGAGAGGAGCTGTAACACTTCAGCGACATATCCGAGCGCTGTAGCAACTGCATCTTCGTTGACATCTTGACGTTCAGGTAGCGAAAGAGGGGGAGCTGGAGCATTGCCGGACACCGGTATCGGTAATGGCACATCGAGGATTGTAAACAGCAGGTCGGGAGGGGAGATGAGGTCAATGGGAAAGATCTCCGCAAGTACGGAGATGAGGCAGGCACGTATTGAGGAGAGATTCGATCGAAGTGCAGCGATACTAGACCTGTGCTGAAACTTTTGTATTATCTCTTTGAAAAAGAAGTACACCACTTCATACCCTTCAGAAGCGATAGCCAGGAGTTCACCATGTCGCGCTATCTCGAATTCTTCGGTTTCTTCTCGAGCGATCGAGAGATATTCTCGTCTACGATCGAGCTCAGCACGCCGTTCCTGTATCTCGAGTCGCTCTGAATTGCATCAGTAATAGCAGTCAGAGATGCACAGCAGTACTCACTTCGAGAACATAATTCTATGATGGTATGCTGATCTTTTCTCAGATCCCCAATTCGATCTTGTCGTTCAGTTATTGCCCGTCTCTACAAAGAAGACATGAGCCACCAGATTTTCATCCAGTTCAAGTCAGTCACCAATGGCAAAACGTCGTCCGCTTCCACGAGCTGGTCAATTTTGCGAGTAACCGCATCAAGGGAAACATTATTGTCAGCAATACACGCTTGAAGAGTGGCAAGCCTTTGTAGCATGCTGAGAATCAACGCGTATAACAATGCAACGCAAGGTACATACTGGAAAATATCAGGCCATGTGGCTGTATTTGACACATAGTCTGGATTAGCAGGAATAACACGTCTTCGACGATGCTTTGAGGAGGAAATGTCGTCGATGTCACCGCTCTCCTCAACATCTTGTTCGGGCCAAGAACCATTGTGTGCTGTAGTCTCTGGATCTGAAGAATACCCGACGGAGGGCGAAGGTGGTCGCGAGGCTTTCTCCTGACGAGAAAGGCAATAGGTTTGGCCTTGCGGCGACAAAGTGAGGAGCAATGTGTTTGAGGGAAATTCGGAGTGGCGTTTTGTCTGCACTTTAATGAAGAACAGATCCTTTCTTATAGACTATATAACGTACCTCATCGGGAATTGGGACCAGTTCGTCGAGGTGAACATCCCATGTGTCCAGGACTTTCCAGCGGAACCCTGGCTCGTCAGGATACGGGGAGGAACCAAATTCCTGGCCAGATGGTACTTCTCGATTGTACGCAGGCATTTTCCCCCAGATGGTTATTCGAAGTGTTTGCGCGTTGAGACTTACCCATTCAGCGAATCGCGACAGAAAACCGGTATCAACTACAAACTCGGGATTGGTCGAGGGTCGGTGGACGGGCGAACGGTAATGGAAACACGTTGGTTCTGGGGACACGGGACTCAGATCCAAAGACATGCCATTTGGTTTGGAAGGTTTGGAGCGCGCTCTGGGCGACACAGTCGTTGTTAATCTGACTTGACCAGAATTTGTTGGTCGCCCACGTTGTCCGTCCGTCAGGCGTGGCTTCTGAGCCTCGATGGGAGTCGATGATTCTGACGAAGTTCGCGCGTGGTGCGGAGATCCTGAGATCGAAGGGGTTCTGGAGGAACCCAGCGGTCTAAATTGGCTCTTAATGTGAGAGGCCGACTTGGGTGCGGTCGGAGACTTGCCCTTGAAGTCAGGAGTTGTGGGAGTGGAGTGCGGTGAGAGAGGGCCGCTTTGATTTTGCCGACCAGGTTCGGCGACGGTGAGCACCAAGCATGTCTCAAGAAGCCTCGAGTCTATAACCATTTCCAACCCTTTCTGGGTGTGGTCAGAAAGAAATGAAGAGGTACCAGAGATTGCGGAGACTGTGACTGATCCGGTTGAACCAGACGACGCAAAGGAACGGGAATTCACTGTAGACGCCTTCGAACTTGTGCGAGGACGCGGTGTTTTGCCAGGAACGCTACTGTGTAGCGCCGACCCTTTTTCACTGATAGCAGCGGTGTTCGTGAAGCCCACTTTGGAGCTGGATGTCTTTCTGCCTCGGATGGTACTGGGTGGACTATGGCTTCGTTCCTCGAGCACACCTTCATCCCATTTGATGGACTTGGAGCTTACTGAGTTGGTCGAGATAGTGCGAATGCGCCTTCGGGACGGCATCATAGTGATATCGTCCGCAGGTAACAGCCTTAAATCATTGGATTGGGAGAGGGCCGAGGTGAACGCATCTCGAACTGGAAATGGCGTCAGGTTTCGGACTTGGATAGAGGCGATATGTCGTATGCGACGCTGTTGACGATGTCGGTATTACTTAGAGAAGGAGACAAGCAGCAGCCGCTTACGGTCGATGTCAGGGACTGTGGTCCTTGGAATACGTCCGGCGTGATAGGTCCGGTCATGAGATTGAAACTGGCTGGTTGTGGGCTGGGCAGCTGCTGAGGATAAATAATTGAATTCATTCATTTGAGGAAGGCAGCGGTCAGAGAACGGTACAGCGCCAGCGAGCCTGCATGGTTGGTGGTAAAGGTCCAATTTGGGAAGTCTCCCACTCCTGATCGCTTTCCATTCAACCACAACAATGGCCTCTCCTGCTGCCCCTGCCGCCGAACCTCAAAAGACCGCAAAGGAAATAGAGGATGCAATAATGATGCCTCCCCCTCCAAACCCCACCGTTAAAGTGATTCTCGAGCCAGAAATGAACGCCCTGTCGGATGCCTTGAAGGTTCGCAACGTCGCTCTCTGAGGTGCTCACCATTCAAGTCTCCCCTAGAACATTGTCGCACAAACAGGCTTGGTCTACAGAATCTATGCCGCTTCCCGAAAACAGTGCGTCGTGCCAATAACCCAACGGACTTTGCTGAATGTTCGCCACAGGGTAGGTCATATCCAAGCACCCCAGTCCGTGATCGCCGCTCTTGGGAGAGAGATGGAGAGATACGACCAGTTATGCGACTCCTTGGAAGCCCGCGTAGTAAGTACATTCACATTATCACGTAGCGGCATCAGACAACTTGGGACTAGTTACGCGCGCTTGCAGTCCTCCAACGCGACCTGACGAGGGAGAAAAAGCGAATTGAAGATGAACAACTGGCGCTGAAAACAAAAGAGCAGGAAGAAAACAGAGCAGCCACCACTCCGGAGGGGCAAGGTCTCGAACTTTCTCTGAAGGCAGAGGCTACTTTGCTAGACTTGCCGAACAGCTCCCCCGTTTCAACCCATTCAGCAGGAAGGCGCCCCTCTGCGGTATCCATATCCTCACTGCACAGGCCCTCCCTGCCCGGGAAACTCGACCTCTCGTCTGCCTCCTTCCGCATATCGACAGCAGAAGAGAGCGCCATGTTTCAGAGTGGTTTGGCCTCACCCGTCACCCTTGCTCCCAAATCTGCCCGTGCTCTAGGTCCAAACGAGTTGCCGAATGATTTCATGTCAGCGTTCGCGACTTCGGGATCGGAAACTGGAGTTGGTGCTCCGGACATAGATCTGACCCTGCCCGATGTGATCCATAACACCTCTCAAACGGCCATTGATTTGACTGTAGGGGACTCTTCAGACAAACCTATTGAGTTGGACCTGGACATGGATATGGTGGAACTCTTTGGTGAAGATCCGGACTCTGCAGGACCAAGTCAGGAATCTGACAATCTGTTCTCGCCTGTGGATTCTATTGCCGAGGCGTCTCAAGGAAACGCGGACTTTCTCGCCAATTCCCAAAGCAATAACATGCTCTCAGCTCTGACGGCTGGCGTCCCCAATTCGTCTGAGGGAGACGATCTTTCCAAGTCCAGCCAAGCCATGGCAATGCCATCCCCTGGATCTCTTCTTGCAAGCTTTCCTTCCCCTAACCAACAAGAAGGGCTTGGAAATGCCGAGTCTGAAGACTTTAATTTTGGCCAATTTGAATTACTTGGGTCAGAGTTTTTTTCTGAATCTCAACCTGCAACGGAAATGAACTTTCCGATGGAATTTGCAATGAACGATGGCATTCTCGAACAAAACGCAACGAAGGATAGCACATAATGTACAATATCTTGTAAAAGAAGACCGTCCTTGTTAAGTGTAGTATCCTATTAAACAGCCGTGGCATATACTAAAAGATAGTCGAAAGAGGTGGACCACGTCATGAAGTGTCAGACCCACTCTTCTTCTGGGGCCGTGAATCTGGACTTGACATGTATTTGTCAAGTCTTTTGCGCAACTGGTGGTCCGGGCGAACGCCTACGGTGTGCAAAGCATTTGAAAGGCTTGTGATGAGTTGGAGGCGCTCTGATTCTTCTATATCGTCAGCTGTCATGACAGCCTGGACAGCTCTAGCCAAGCGACCTTTGGGACGATAAGGGGCGGGAGCGTTGGTGGGTTTCGGGATCCTGTGTTTGGACTTGGAAGTGCGCTTTGAGGACTTTGGTGCGAGCAACAGGGGCTCGATGACCTCTGTTCTAAATCTCCGATGAGCTAGAGAGACGATGGGGACAATACGGTCGGGAACGCTGGCTGCCTCGGAGCAGGCTTCTGCAAATGCCAGGCGTTCGGTAGAATCTCCATCAGAGTACCCCCACTTTTTGAGTTCCAGGGCGCGCCTGTCTCTGAGACGAGTGGAAATCTTCTCCCGTGTGTCTTCCGCGGCAATGCTCTTTGCTACGGACTCGAGAACGTCGTTGAGACGGAGCCAACCGCGGTCTTCATCGACGGCACGCTTGACATAGTGGCGGTTGATGTAGTTTAAGAGCCTGTTCGCGGACTGTGCACCTGCACTGTAGCGATTGAAGGCTGGTATTAGATAATGAACGAGGGTGGTGTCGTCTTCGGGAGCACCTAGGGCAATTTCCTGACAGACTTCCTGGAAGTAACGGTCGAGGCTGTCGTAAATATCTGAGCCTGTGACTGGGGCCTTGCCACGGGAAGAGTGTGCGACAGAGGCGGCTTCGCTCTGTGCAGTGAAGCTGTTACGGCTCAGAAAAGCAAGGACAGATCGCAAGGAAGGCCGTACTAGTTGTAGCAAGCGGAATGGATGCCCGAGTAGAGGACGACGTCGATGGCTGGAGCCTTACCGTTTGGATCGTTTGAGGGAGATTTGACGATATGGTCGAGTGCTGGCTTGATATAAGTCCAGAGCATTGCGGAGGACGTTGCGGGGTTGGCGCTTCCACTGGCAAAATTCATGATGCACGACGGAGAGAAAGGGCGTGTGAAGTAATTGTGAGCTGACATAATGTGATGTGATATTAACGAGGGAGGTGTTTCCAAACGGGGCAGCTAATCACATTGTGATTAAAGTGGAGGGCTCGGAAGAACACCATGAATATCGCACCGCTGCCCTTATAACCCTCTGCCAAAATGTCCTTTCTTGCCCCAGATCCCCACCAATGCATTCCCCTCTTCCTGCTTATTCTGCTCCCTCCTCACTACCTCCAACCGCCACACAGCACAAACGCGTCCCCCGTCCCAGGAACGCTTTCATGATCTTCCGTTCTGCCTTCTGTAATGAAGCAAAGATCACCCCAAATGTCGAGCATGACCATAGGCACATCAGCCGTATCATTGGACATTGCTGGAACAAGATGTCCGAGGACGACAAGGATGTCTGGCGTCGCAAGGCCGAGCAGGAGAAGCTCGACCACGAACGCAAGTATCCAGGCTATCGCTTCTGTCCCACTGCTCGCACAAAGAAGCCCGTCAAGCGCAACGTCAAGCGCAATGGTGTAGGCGACCTTGCCAGATGCGAGCGCCTCGCAGATCTTCTCCTTGCTGGGAAGGAGGGCGACGAGCTCAAGGAGGCCATGAACCAGTTCCCGCTCAAGGAACAGATTCACCCATCTGAGGAACCTCCCTTCCGAAGCCCTCTCTTGCCTCCTCTGCCTTTGGAGGCTGGCTATCCACAGCCTCAACTCTCTCCTACGGTATGTGTCTCCATTCTCTCCCGTCTCTACCCTCGTGCTAACTTATGATGCAGCCCGAATCCTTCCCTACCTACTACTACAATTCCTTCCAGCCTTCCATGCCCGTTGCCGGTGTCCCAAACCATCTCGTTTTCGAAGCTCCAGAGTTTCCGGCCCTTGCCTACACCGTATGCCAGAACCAGTCGTCCGCTTACGAGTCCATGAGAGGTTTCGACATCCCTCTTGACCCCGTCCAGAACTCCTCCACCTACTCATCGGCCTATTCACCTTACTCCAACTCCTCAGTCTCATTCTACGATCCTTTCGCTTTTTGCGATTCCTACCCCGACGCGGTTTCTCAGCATCCCAACCCCACCACCACCATCATGTCAGAACCAGTTCCATGGAACACTGCTTTCCCCTTTTCAGCCTGATCACAATTGACCCAACCCAATTACAATTCTATAAGTCATGTCTCTGTACATATCTACAGCAATACAAGGTTATTTCATCAAGTTAATAGTTCAAATGCTTTCACCCCCTCTCGGCCCAATAAAGTAGCACACCCAATGACGTCTGCCCCTGCATCTCGCATTCTTTGTGCTGCTTCCTTGGACGTGACACCCCCGATGCCAATAATCTTTATGCCAGACAGTTGAGGATACTGCGCTTCAGGCCCCCGAGTCAACTGCGAGAATGTATAGACATTCCCCAACGCCAATGGGTGCAAGAGATCTCCTGCAACTCCGCCCAAGGGAGTCGGTAATGCGTACGGTGTAGTGCTTCCGCCAGAAGCTTGATCCGGAAA
Source organism: Coprinopsis strossmayeri (assembly GCA_900156845.1). NCBI lineage: Eukaryota > Fungi > Basidiomycota > Agaricomycetes > Agaricales > Psathyrellaceae > Coprinopsis > Coprinopsis strossmayeri. The sequence goes on along the minus strand of FTPT01000068.1, from coordinate 986,569 downwards.
TAGGAGAGAGCTGCCCAGAGTGTTGGTGCAACTCAAAAACGCAATCGGCGACACTCCGTCAGTCGCGTACGAATCGAGGATTCGTAGAGTCTCGAGATACTGTTCCTTGAAGGTGTACGGAGGCAGCTTTAGCCCGATCGTCAGACTTCGGTCCTCCGTGAAGGCGTCCGCCAGGACCTGCAAGAGGGGGACCAAAGACGCGAAAGCGTATCCGGACGGCGATGCACCAGGGATATTGGGACAAGATGTATTGATTTCTATCGCGACCCTCGAAGGACGGACGTCCCGGGGGTCGTTGTCCTTGATCCGTCTTCGCAGTACCTGCACCGAAGACACCATTTCCCTCAGTGTATCGGGAGTCGAGGCGGTGATGCTGATAATAACTGGCTTCAAATTCTTGTCCGACACGACGAGTATCGTCTCAACCCATTGTATGTAGTCCGATAATGGATGAGGTGAATATCCATAAGAGTTGATGGTGGAAGTCGTGTTTTCGGAGAATCTGACCTATATAAGCGGTTCGTCATTTTACTCGTGGTTTATATGATCACTCTTACTGTATGCGCACTTGTTTCGTTGAAACCATTCAAAGTCGCAGTACGGGTTGTGATAGCCCCTGTGTAGGGAGAATCATACAGCGACTGGAGATCATCCAGATTCGATGACCATGCGCAGGAAGAATTGAGAAGGGGAGGAGATATTTCGATGGTGTTGATCGCAACCATTGTCAATGTCAGAAGTGAAGGCGAGCACGAGCCCACATGTTAGATTGCAATGCCATTATTCCCAAATAAAAATTCAGGGCTGTTATCTGTTATCATCTGACCAAGTGCAAATATGGGGATATGCACCGGATAACCATGCCAGAACCATGAGATCATCGACCCCGGTTTGATGAAACAAAGAAACAAAGGAAGGAGGCCGATGATAATCAGTAATCATACATGGCTAGCTAGAATTGCGACTCGGAATGTCACTTGAAGAGTTCTTCCCTTTCCAGCACTGATTTTTCGAGTTTGATCAGGATGGTCGTTCGAGATGGAAACTGAGAGTTCGGGGTATTGTGTGCTGTAACTCGGGCCGGCTAATAAGATCCCTTAGCGATCAAGGGTGTAGAGAAAGAGTAATAAGACGTACAAAGCCTAAGCCGTCCAAGACGGCCTCCACGATCCCGGCGGTGAATGAGGAACAGCTGAGTTGGCTCAGATCCCGAGGGACGGAGATATGGCGCTCAATGACAGGGTCATTATCAATGATCATGTCTAAAAGAAAGAGGCACGGCTTTGTTTCTTTTGTACAACTGAAAAAGGACGATCCACGCACATTCGTCCGCATTCTCGACGCTCTTCTCGATTGCATCGGCGGCTTTCCCGAACACGGCTTTCCAGACCTGGGAATGGATTATCATCAGGACAGGGAGCAGCCGGATTTCGCGCTTGGGGGTCTTTGAGGAGGATTCAGAGCGCCAGACCATAAGTTCCAGGACCCTCATGCCGATTCGATATCCCAGAGTATTCAACCTGGCTCAACGTACTTGAACACAACTTGGCACAACGATGAAAGTGGGTTGGCGGACCTTCGCTCGAGATCATTAATGCCATTGACACGCTTTTGCGTATACTGAACGATCTCGGAAAACAAAAAAGCAAAGGCAGAGGCAGAGACCTCCGTTCCGCGCGACTTGTTCAGCGGCCTGTCATAGATGCTTGGTCCAGAACGATGGACGGGTGGTTTTGGAGTGGACAAGGTTGAATGTATGGAGGGCGCTGTGGGCAGCGAGTAGCGGGTCGAGCTCACTGTTGGGGAGAGATGGTCGACGGAGGTGGTGGAAAGGACGGAAAGGCGAGGATGCGGTTGAGCGTAAGACATGGCGCGAAGGCACTGGCCGAATCAGGGGCGATGTATATATTCCAAAAATAGACATTCAGGGGTTGGACCATGACCACCGCCTCCATCAGTCCTCTCGACATCCAGTCCCATCTCTATTCCTCATTTCTCAACGCCAGCACCGCAGATGTAGCCCTGCGCGTCGTAGGATCATGGTCTGCCGTCTACCAGCTCCATCGCGTCGTTCTTATCCAATCCGTATGTCCCCAGCTCCCGATTCAGGGCCCCGACTCAACCGACCGCTTCTCAGGACTTCTTCCGTTCTCTCTTTACCTCAGAGTTCAGAGAAGGGTCACAGGTCTCCAGAAATCGTCGCCGGGGTGCCGACGAAATTAACATTGTGTTCGATGATACGAATATCACCAGAGCGGGTGCGTATACCAGGCTGCTTGCATTATGTCCAGAAGCTGACCCTTGTGGCACAGCTTTCGAGTTCGTCGCACTCATCCATGATATTGCCATCCCTCACTAAAGTCTAGTGTCTCCTTGCTCTCAGGATATGCCTATCTAGGCTCTATGGAGGGGGCCCACCCCTGTATCTTCCCCCTTCCTTGGTCCCGTCGATATCGCAACCGTTATCACCCTCGCATGCTACTGGCCTCCTTCCAGAGACAATTCCAGAAGCCCACCACCCTGCTACTCCTCGGTTTCTTCTCTCTCTGTTGGCGACCTCCATCTACTTGTCGATCCCCACTGTTGCTTCACAAGCTCTGTCTATGATCTTCAAGACGATTGGTCCCTATACGGTGATACCGTACCTGAATTTTGCTTTGGGAAAGTCCATCGACCATGGCTCTCATCATTGGCCTGACCCTGAAGCCGCGGTCGGGCTCGAACATATCGCCGAATTACTGGACAACCAGGCTGTATTGCCGCCCCTTGGTCACGACCTAGTCGATATAACTTCCAAAGTATCATCCATCTCTTTCAAAGAGAAAGACGGATTTCTCAACCCCACTGCTACCTTGGAAGGTACAGAGGAATCTGACGACGAGTCAGAACCTGGTTCCTCTCATCACTACGGCCCTATTTCGGACAAAATTGGGGAAGCATGCTCATGCTGGCTCGTCCGTTGGGCTTCAGACATGCTTTCTTCGGAGCTGACAGACCAACCCAGCGACTCTGTCTCACATCATAGGAAGCCTGTCATCTGGAGAAGAGGAGGATTAGACCCACTATGGGTCTGTGCTCTTATTTCTGCAGACACCTTTTTCGTCAAAGACGAACGAGCCAGGTATGACTTTGCTAAAGCTGTCGTCGAAATGAGAAGGAAAGGCGGAATCATCGAAACGGAAGAAAGGCAGTGGACTGTGGTGTTCGAAGACGGAATTTATTATACCAATATGGGGAGTGTAATCATGTTTGCAACTATTACTACTAAACGGTTTTCACAGACTGTGGAAGATATCATTGGCATCTCAAGGGACGTATCCCCGACAACCAACAAACCTTACGTCTCATTGTCCGTTTTGCAAAATGCGCTATGGAATCATTCACTCTTTCGGCACCAGATAACTTACAGACCACGCGGTTCACCTGGACAGGCGGCTTCTCCACCTCCACGAGATAAGGAACTTGGACTAGCCATCTCTACCCAAGAACTGAAAGTTCGGGAAAATAATACCGGCCAGTATTATTATCCAGTGCTCGGAGATTCATCTCTTCGTATGGGCGATAATGGCAGTGACAATCCAGTTCACCCAGACGGGGGCGCTATCTCTATGGAAGACATATTCCACTTTTCGCATTCACCGGCGGTATCATTGGCTCGACAGAGTACCAGTAGAACTGGCTCGAGCCACCATGTTCCAACCGACACTGATGTCAAGGTCTTTGCTTCGGAAGAGACGGTGTTCGGACTGAGGGGAGAAAGATACACCGCCGAGGAATGCATATCTACCGACCCTACCGGGAAACGCCGTTGGTCTCCGTTCCCGCCTCAGCGTTTTGGAGTCGAATTTTGGGATATTGATTCCCTAAAGGAAAAATCCAGACTTCACTCCCACACAGTATGGTATGCCGGAAGCTTGTTCAACATCTATATCCAAATTGTAAGGAAGAAAGGTCAGCCACAGCTGGGCATCTATCTCCACCGCCAATCTTCCATCGAACCGATACCCTCTCCAAGTGCTCCATGTCCCTCGCTCTCGAGATCATCTGTCGAAGAAGACACCAAAACTGGCGAGGGGCATACTATTGTCACCCGTCCTAGGGGATCCACGGTTCTCGGGCCAATCTTGAGTGGAATTGTGACTCCTTCATCCCCTGCTCTCCACTCATCTCGGAGTCTCAACGGTCTCAGTCGAGTCCAAACGGCGCCAGTGGCCTCGTCCATCCCAAGTAGTAGCACACCTTCGCCCTCCCCAGCATCAAATACATATGAGACACAGACTTCCGCGTCCATTATCCCCTTCACAACTCCGGGTCTAACTCCGGTGCAACCTTACCGAGATCCTCGCGCGTCAGTATCCGCATATTTCAGCATTTCTTGCGCCAGTGCGACCGGATCCTCGCAAATGCGGTTCACAAGCGCCCCTGACGTGTTCTCAGTTAGCCAAAGCTGGGGTTGGAAGACAAGCGCTTTGCGGACAGAAGAGTATATGGAAATCCGAAACGAAGACACGGCAGACTCTGCGAATCGCAGCCCTATCAAAAGCCTGAGGGCGACAGTTGTGATGGGACTGATCTAGTATCTTGCAGCCCGTGCTCACTATTCTCTGCGCCATCGCTAGTCCTACTGCGATAGTATTGACCACAGAAAATTCCCTTTATTAGTTGTAATGTGATGGCTAGCGTGTGTGCATTATAGAGACCATATTTTAACGGCAGCATCCCTTCCGCCTGTCACCAGATAGCGATCCATATATCTCAAAGTCTCTATGGGTTTCGTATGCCCATTAGTTAACAATGTAGACTGTTGGCCAGTTGTGCGGTTGTAAATCTAAGGCTCGGAAGTCAGACGACAGGTTTATTAGCATGTCCCACAGATATCTCTCACCCTTGCACCATTGTCACCAGCGGCGGTGACGATTTTCCTGGAGTCAAATTGAAGTGTGGTGACAGGATGGTCAAAGCGAAGGGTCTCGACGATATTTCCCGTTCGAAGATCCCATAACCGCATTGTCTTGTCTAGACTTCCAGTGGCAATGTGGAGCTCATCGAATTGGAGACATGTTATCGGACCAGTATGACCCAACAAGGTCCTGTGTGCTTGGCCAGTACGCACTGATCCAATATGAATACAGAACAGTAAAAGAAAAAGAAAAAGGCAACAAACTTACTGTCCCACATCCTCACGGCACCATCTCCGCTTCCACTGACGAGTCCATATCCCCAAAATTGGACACCGCCAACGAAATCTTCAGCCGAGTTCCATGCGTCGGTCGATAATGTGGGATTGGCAAGGAAAGAGTTCGTCATATAGGGATCTGGATAGACAGCACTCGAGGCGGAAGAACTCGGTGGATGAGAAATAGCCCAAAGGATATCCATGGTCATAACACACTGTCCAGTAGTCAAGTCCCACTGGCGAAGCGTTTTATCTGAAGCTCCGGTGACCAAACATTCATCTTCGAAGTAAAGTGCTGTAACTGCTCGGCTATGACCTTCCAGCACTCTCACACAAGCACCATCCTGAGGTGTGGTACTGTCCTCACGACTCGGAAGATTGAATCCAGCAACTGGTGCGTTGTCGCCTTCTTCGTCTTCTTCTTCAACGTCTGGCAGACGATCAGGTTCCCCCGTTCCCCAGCCATCGTCTTCATCAACTCTTCGCAGATCCCACAAACGAATGTTCCCGTCTTCACCACCAGTCAAACAGACATGATCCTCCACTTGCAAGCATTTAACTGCACCTACATGTCCTCGCAGGCGGCCAATCTCGCTTCCGGTCAAGAGGTCCCATACTCGGGGCTGAGCGTCTTCCTCGGAAGCACTAACCAAGATGCCGTAAGGTTCTGAGAAATCTAATGTGGACAATGGTGTGGTATGGCTGTCCAGCGTCTGATGGAGCCGGTAAGCAGTGGAAAAGTGATATTTGAGCATATTAACTTACCATGAAAGCCACACCAGGAGGGAGTTCATCGTGCTCCGATGGAAGGAAGGCAGGCCCTAAGGCGTCTCAGCGATGCGGCCACTATCGCTAAAGCAGTGGAAATTACCTTTCCGTCTCCTTGAACTTGGGGGGAGGTGAAGACTTTTCTCAGTTTGCGGCGGAACATGAGTTGCTTGCTCCTCGTATCTCATGCGCTCCTTGACCCCCTCCACTGTAATGAAACGATTTAATCTGAGTTGACACAAGGGGGCGTCCGATACTCACGTTCATCATCTAATTCCAACTCGTCCTCCTGAAGTTTGAGTAGATCCTGTTCCAACTTCGATCGAACCTCGTCTAACGCTCGGATTTTATTCGTGATCTCGGTTATTTCACCATTGAGAAGGCTCTGTAGGACTTGGTGAGGGCACGGCATAATTTTTTGAGATTGTCTCACCCTTTTGACGTGTACATTCTCTTTATCCCGCATGATTTCCGAGATCTGCCTGGTCAACTCTTCCTTTCCGAGTCGCTTCTGCGCGCTGAGACTCTCTCTACCTTTCTTCTTTCTCTGGTGAGGAACAACTACCATATCTTCTTCGCTTGCGACACTGTGACTGTCATGTTCTTCTTCTTCTGTTAAAAGACCCCTTGCAGTCAAGCCCAACTTCTTTAGCCCCAACCTAGGCGTTTCGACATTACGCATCTGCCTCCTTCGCGTCCGGCTTTGGTCAGCGGTTGGAATGGTGGCCCTGAAGCCTCGCAGCAAGCTAACATCAGATGCCACGCCATCTGGTTCAGGAACCTCAGCTTCTAACAATTCATCCGTCGCCTCGACGATCTGCAAGTCTCCCGACGTGATTCTTCGAGAACCCATACCAAGACGAAGCGGGGCCCGGCCGAGAGAGGCAAAATCCATTGTTGACCCCGAGTTCTGTGGCTGAATGTATGAGTTGCGTTGACGCGAAGAAACAGTCGCTGCAGAGTTGATCATCCTTGGTGTCATTATGACCGGGGCCACTATACAAAGAGTCAGTGAGCTGTACTCGTAACTCAACAAACCAAGTAAAAAGTCATTACGGTCTGAAAGTATTCTTGTAGAGTCGGATTTCTTATGACTAAAAGGGGCCAGAAAAGCGTTCTGAATGAGCGCTAGCTTGCCCAGTCCTGTGCCGGTTTCAGCAACTGAGTCTCGCCCTGTTCGAGAATTGACACCGGCATTCCTTCCGCTCGAATTGGAGGCCATCGGTTATCGCCAAACCGACGACTTTGAGGGAGTCGAGAACGACGACAGGAGGAATATGAGCCAATTTTTCTGAGGAATAGTTCAGGTGTGAGGAGGCTACAGGAACGGAACTCCGGCTCAACTACGGTTTCTCACGGCTCGTAAGGCTGAGCTGACATCATTGAGAGTAGGTACCGACGAAAATATTAGTACAGTTTATTACATCTACAAACAGATCTATTATATTATATTGCTACGGCCGTCTCCAACTGAAGTCGATGATTAAATCCAGGCCATATGGTCGAAGGTCATAGTAGTCTTGCTGCAGTGGTTCACTCGAGGAGGATTTATGATCTGTCCAAGACGATGAGGGAACAGAAGGCGGAGCGGCTTCGCCTTGATCTTGTGTGGTTCGTTGGGCCCGGGAATCTGACCACAGACTCTGGAACAGTGGGATGTCGAGGCGCCTAACCCAGAATGGCAAGGAGCGATTTTGCCTGTCAAAAGAGGCACGACGGGTATGTGCTGGTGCAGCCGTCCTTGTCTGAGTTTCGGCAGAGACGGTAGTGTTTTTTGGGACCTCTGAATCCCGTTGCTGGGCCTCCAAGTGGTTCCTCAGACGACGGACGCTTTGATATTCCCAGTGCGAGACATTGAACGGCTGGAATAATTGGCCAGACGCCAGGTCACACCAGCATCGGTCGACAGGACGTATCATGGCGGGAAGAGGCTTTGTGAAATTGGGTGAAAGAGTGGAAGACAATGCCTCAGCAAAGGTGGTGATATTATCGGCCCAAGGTACGGAGAGCGGGGTGTCCAACGGCAGGGCCTGCCAATAGCAAGATGATATGAAGAGCGTTGTAAGCAAGACTATGCAGTAAAAGCTTCTCTATGTGAGTGAGAGGAAGAAGAAGACTCTGGATAGACCTTACCATGGTTTAGCATGTAGGGTGAGAGAAAACAAGAAGAGAAGCAAGAAATATGGGGGCGCGGTGGGCAGCGGCAGCAGAATTAGAGGCAAAAACCATCTGGTACACCTAGAAATCGTGTCAGCACAACACTGAAGGCAGCTAAACAGAAACGCACCACATCGTCGACGGCGGACTGTGCATTGCAAGGCGATGGCCAGTCCCAGTTGGCTGGAGGTTATGCTGACATAAGCGATGCGTGAGACGCTTGCTGTGAAGTTCTGGACGGTTCCACAGCTTGTCGGGTCGCTCAAATACAGCCCCCACCACTTCTGCAGTCCCCATATCCACCATGGTCCAACACCCAGAAGTCCTTTGGGCTCAGCGAAGCTCAGAAACTGACGCTGCAAAGGTTACCCCATCGATCTTCTGTTATCTGATGTCATTTGACGCGTCCAATCCAGAATATCATCTATTTCACAGTCAACTTGCCCAATATCCAGCCCTCGTCGTTGGAATACAAGTTGACTCCAACTTCCATTCACTTCAAGGCCAAGACCGGAGAGTACGTATATTCTCTCCCTGGCGTGTTTCCTCTCTGACCCAGTCGATCTTTAGCCCCGCGAACAACATCCCTGAAAAGGAATTCGCATTTGATATCGATTTGTACGAGGAGGTCATTCCCGAGGTAAGATTTTAGTATAGACCTTGCTAGGCCACTGAGACCGACCCCGCACAGGAATCGACATCGAGGCTATCTACCCGATCGCTCACTGCCGTTATCCGTAAAAAGGAGAAGAAGGAGGAGTACTGGCCCCGTCTCACCAAGGAAAAGGTCCGAAATGCCTTCCTGAAAACCGATTTCAGCAAGTGGGTGGATGAAGATGAGCAAGATGGCGCTAATATCGAATTGGAGGAGGACGAAGGCGTCCCAGGTGGTCCAGGCGGCATGGATCTCAGCCAGGTAAATTGCCATTAATACGCTTCATTTTCATAACACTCATTCTTGTTCTAGATGATGGCCCAAATGGGTGGTGCTGGTGGGTTTGATCCAAGCTCTCTTGGAGGGGCTGGTGGGTTTGATCCAAACTCTCTTGGAGGTGCAGGAGGATTTGATCCAAGTGCCTTCTCTGCTGGATCGTCGAATGCAAATGATGACAGCGACTCGGATGATGATGGCCCACCACCCTTGGAAGATGCTGAGCCATCGAAGTAGGAATTCAAAACGAATGACTAAATGTGCATTATAACAGAAGACGAATTGTATGTATCAGACAATCTGCATAATAGAACAGGACATGTCATGGCCTGTCATTTCGCTTCAGATCGGAAAGTCTACTCGACAGTGAACTAACAACAAAAAATCAGCTAGGGCTTAGAGTTAGAGAGGCTTGGGCGAATTACGCACATAAACAGCATCGTCAAGGGCACCATGCTGAGCAACAGCGACCAGGACAGGTTGATGGTTAGCAGCAGAGTTAATAGACGAAAGCCTATAAAAACCAGGTGCAAGACCCGTCGCACCAACTTCAGCAGTCAGGATGCCATTCTGAGCAGCGCCGTTGAGCCCCTTGAAGAAAACAAACTTGGTAGGATCGACAGGGGTAGTTTGTCCAAGAGATTCGAGCTGCTGGACGACTACGTGCGAGTGACCTTGGATGATACCTTGAGCGTTGACTTGCTGCGGAGCAGAGAAATAGTTCTTGTTTGCATTCACAAAGTGCCCTGTTTCCAGATTTTGGATGGCCATTTGGATCGTGAAAGAAGAACGGGCTGCTACTTTGCCCCCATTGGGAGGGAATACGAACTTGGAGGCTGGCATCCTGCTCCTGGCCGCAATTACGCCCATCGGAGCTGGGTTGCAAGAACCATCTTCTATCTGTGCACCGTTGGTTATGGGCAAGTTAACAGTCTTGCAAAAGTTAATGAAGTTGTTTGTCGAGGTTTTCGAAGGAACTTGGCCTAGAGCAATTTAGTTCGTAGAACAGTGGCATACAAGGGTTTAAGTACCAGCTGATGGTTGATCTTGGCCATCGTTAGCGAACCCCTGGGCAATGACAGCGGGATCCAAGGCTACCAAGGGCAGGCTAAGTGAAATAATCATGATGGAATATGCATGACATACTTAGTGATGTTTGGGCATTCCCATCGTTGTTATTTCCCTGTCCAGCCCACGGTTAGTATAACAAAGGAGCAATAACGCGATGCACTGACTGCAGGGGGTGTGGCAGGGGTAGCAGGCGATGGGGTTGCTGGAGCTGGCTGGTTGTTACCTCCATTTCCATTGCCTCCTCCAGTAGCACCAGTCTGCCATCTATTGTTAGGGAGTACGTGGGGTGACTGGAAGTAGGTATACGTACGGCTGCGATACGGGCATCGCGATCGGCAGCAGTCGTGCAGGTGACACTTGTTCCGGGCGAGTTTACCAGAGGTAGAGCTGCGCAGCTATAGAATAAACGAATCGGTGAGCTTAGATGTAAGGCCACGCTATCCAACGACACTGACATTGTCCCGGGTGCGCATTGCTGCACAATGAATCTACCGCCTACACATTGCGCGAATCCGTTCTGGACACAGGCATTTTCTCCCTCGTTACAAGGAGAGTTGGCATTTAAACTGCTAAAACGATCACTGTAAAAGAAAAACTTAGCCCGTGACGACATTTTGCGGAGAGACAAACTAACTTCAGGGCAATAGCATCTTGTCCGTTCTTTAACAAGAAACTTTGACGGCGAACAAGGTCGTCCATAGGACGCGCCAGGGCCATGGCTGCAGCTGCAATTAAAAGAAAGGAGCGCATTTTCAACCGGGAAAAAAAGACTGCTGCGAAATGTCGAGTTGAGAGAGAGCGAAAGAAACGCTGATGCGACTAATAGTCGAATCAGTGCACTATTATGCGAGAGTCAAACACGATCGCGGATCGCGTGAGGGAAGGAAGAAGGGAAGGAAGGAAGAACTAAATAAGAAAGAATGTGGATGGGTGGCGCATTGTTTCTTTGAGCTCTTATATTGTCGCTGTGGCCAGAACAATGGGGTGATCACGGGTGTGACAGTGACAATCAACGCTGGTGATGAGCGCTAGAATCCACTAGATTGTGTCCACTCGGTAAGTACGCTGTGCCACATGAACTGCTATGAGTTGCCACCAGTTAAAACTGATTCTCGGAGTTCGCGGCAATACCAGTTGTTGGTAACGTGACAACGGTTGTCCAAGGACAAGTTGAAGTTGGATGAATATTAAATGAGAAACAATTTGTTAATCATTTTTGTTTCTTCAGACGGGAGAGGGTGATTGGAGTCGTCTTGCAGGCCGCGAGTGGATACCGGAACAAAGGGGATTCGTCTAGTACTCGAGATGGACACACAATAACGCTTAAACAAATCGAGGATGCCAGCTAGTCTTTATGCTTCTATGTGCAGCTGCCCACCAGAAGTGGTCACCTTGACCCTGCGCTTGTACATGAGTGTTGTCATCCGTGAAGAAAACCCCTGCGCGTACCCAACAAGATTTGGGACGATTACATCCGGTAGGACTTCAGAAGCAAGGAGACGGCCTTGCGTTGTCGAGGTGCATACGGCGAGGACACGAGCACCTGCCGCTTTTCCAGCTTTGATTCCAGATGCTGCGTCTTCAATTACAAGACCTATTTACTGTCAGTTTACAATTGTGTACGATATATGGGAAACCTAAAACCTACAGTGTTCGGGCTTGACTTTGCAGAGGCCTGCTCCGGCCTCGTAAGGGTCGGGATGGGGCTTTCCCCGAGAAACATCGTTGGAAGTGATAATGCCAACGTTTGGCAAAGGGAGCTTCGCTCTTTCCAATGCCCTATACGCGAACTTGCTGGAAGCTACGGTGGTTTAGCGATGCTGTGCATGGACGGAGGTCACTCGGTGTTTCACACCTGATGTTACTATGGTCCACTTAGCATCAAGTGAGTTCAACTAGCCAGTATCAATTGGCATGTCTTCAACCCCATCGACATCAGATACACACCCGATTCAGCAATACCAGCGCTCCAGGTAACGCTACAGGACCGCCCTCGATTACCTCACTTTCGAAGCGATCTATTTCTTCCTAGGAACATAAATGGCCGATATTTCCCGTGAAACTATAGGCAAATTAAACATACCAGCAACTTCGCTTCATCTTCCACCTTGCAAAATTCTTTGAGTGTATCATACAGCCTCCTTCCATGTGTTTCATGTGCGATGGTGAGAGAGTCACCTAAAGAGTAATCCCTCGCGAATGTTTCCCATGCTTTGAGGACACCTGGAGTTGAATCTATCAAGGTGCTGGAGGTACAACCATAAGCTCATAGGATAGCGCAAAGTAGCCAGCTCTCGACGTACCCATCCATATCGAACAGAATCTGGCGCAATCATTTCAGCGATAGATCGAGGTACAAGTTCCGAGAAGAATACAAACCGCATCAACAGATAGGACTTGGTTATTGGTTGTCCGTTCTGTCATTATATTGCTGCAGATCCCGGCGATGGTGGTCTAAGGCAGGATATACTGGCTAGGGAAGTACGGGTTGAAGAAAGGGAGTGGTTTAACGTTCAACTGACTACCCGGAGCAGGGACAAATTTAAATGTTTTGATGGTGAGAGTGATCGCAATAATTCGCGGAAGTCTTGCAACTTACCCCGTCCTCCAGAAAACGCAGAGAGCACGAGCAGTCTCTCGGAAAGAAGGCCTCAAGCTCCCATTGAGTCAATACTCAGGTCCAAAGCAGTTTCACAGTACATATCTTGCAAGGAGCACTTCAAAGACATCTATTACCGACGGAATTCCAAGTGTTGTGACGCACGGAAGCGACGGTAGAACCACTAGTACTCACCACTGACACAAAGGTATTCATGTCGCGGTCGAGCAAATGCATAGATGGCTGAAGGTGCGATATTAATCCATATGTATATATTATAAGGAGTACTGGAGGTCGGTGATACAGGATGAACGTGGGTAATTCATCAATTATTCGATGCTTGACGTTTTCTCTCTTGTTCCCATCGTGCTCTCACAAGCTGTGCCCCGTGGTATCTTGACCGCAAGACAGGATCCGCTGCAGCAAGTTGCATTTGCAGGGCTTGCAGCTGTGGTGCAGTATCGCTTCGAATGACCTAAACGGATGGTTAATCCGAACGAGAGAGGAACAAAATCGAATGACACGAACTGAGCCAATAGACAAGAAGAACGAGAAGGTAGCAGCACTGCTCAGCATGTACTGAGACAGAGTGGCCATAAAGCCACGGGGACCTGCGCCATGACTGTGCAAACTGTGAGCAGACGACGCGACGAAGCAGAGTGAGAGCCGTACCGGATGATACTCCATGACCCGAAAATGAATCCAATTGTCAAACCAACACCACCCCCCATTAACGCTCCCATTCTAAGTGGTAAATTCATGAATAAAGCGAATCCTATCCACAAGAAACATCATACTTCACTGCAAGCGAGACAGTCAGCGGGTGCACGCGCATATACGTGTTTTACATACTTTTCTGCCAGATAGAAACCTGGTGGCCATGTTGCTGTGGTGGAGGAGGAGGCATGCTGGGTCCGATGAGTTACTGCTGACTAGTGACTTTTAACTGAGCTGGTCACTGGTTGTCGTTGCAGACGAAAGCGCCGCAAACAACCGGAGCCGAAACATCTATCACTTTCCCGGCGGTTACATAACCGCGCATGTAATAACATGTCTTCCTCCTCCTCTCGGCGGGGTCTGGCGTTTCCTCCAGCGCAGCAAGCTCAAATCAGTATGCATACCGATCTCTTATATAGAGAACTACCTAACGACCAACAGTCAGGGCCAATCAGAGAGATATATTCCATGTCTCGTCGTTGAAGGAACAAGCCGAAAACGTCCTTCGATTTTGGTTCGGTATGTTATATTTCCCTCTGAGTGCGCTGCCACTTAAAGTAGGCAGGCAGCAGATGGCTACAACGGTGGGATAAGGAATTGGATGCCTTCACTAGGCTCATCTACTACGGCCTTACCACTGGGAGAGGTATGCAGTAACCGATAATGGCCACGGTTTTGGCTTACCATTACATCCTCAGCGACCCAGACGCTAGGAGAGGAATACACCGACATTTGGCAATACAGTTTGCGGAAATGTCGATTTCCTCCGTCCCTAGCATTGCGTTTCAACCTCATTGCCCTGAATGTGCTTCCTCCCTATGTCCTGGCCAGGCTTGGCAGCAATGCCAATCTAGACACTCGTTATCCACAACTTGTATCCTTCCTGAGAACCATGTCAAAGGTGTTCTCCGTAGTGAGCGAAGTCAACCTTGCTATATTCTATCTTAAAGGATCCTATTATGATCCAGTCAAACGTCTTTTGCGGATACGCAATGTGAGCATCCTCTACCTTTGCGCTTCAACCTTTCAGCTCACATTGTGTCATTCTATAGCTCTCGTCTTTGCCAGAGAATCCGCACACCAGACCGCCATCCTACTCTCTGCTCGGAGTCATGATTGGCGTGCGTCTCATCTATAGACTAGTCCAGGCTCTTCGAAGCAACATGCCGGAGTCAAAACTATCGCAGACGCCAGCAACTAGCTCAGACACTTACTTAGACGATAGGCCAATCGAGACGATCGTCAAAACTCAGGGAACAGAGGATGAATCAACGGCAAATGCTGAAGACGATGAAGGCACAGCTCTAAGTTTGGACCGTATTTCGTCTGAATTACGGCAGACTAGAAGTTGCACACTATGCCTCGAAGAACGAACAAACAGCTGTGTGACTGAATGCGGGCATTTGTTTTGTTGGAACTGTATTGTCGGTTGGGGAAGGGAGAAGGTCAGTTTCGCTTCAACCTGTCCAAAGTTGGAGTGACATTCTAACCCTTTGTGAGAAAGGCCGAATGCCCATTGTGTCGCCAAGCATTGTCTTTGTCCAAGTTGTTACCTGTACACAACCTGTAATACCCAAAGCAACCTTTGTAAGGGTACATACTGTACACGATTCATCACAGAACAAGAGCTAGATCGGAAGTGCCTTTAGCATTACTGCGCTTGTTGAATGAGGGTTATATTGTCTCCCTTAAGAAGGATTCGGCCTGCAAGAATAAAAACCAGTGAACATCGCGTGTTGGACGGAACCTAGAGCGTTCTCACCTAATTCACGCCTCGGTTTCGCGTCTTTAACATAAACCTCAGCAGCGTCGTCTATTATGAGGTTCATGAACTCATCAAAACCCTGGCACGGGAGATGTAAGCGATGAACACTTGGAAGGAATAGATCCTTACAATGATTTGCCCTTCCAATCGCATTTCGATGTTGTCATAAAGCCAGATGACGACCTTGGTCTTCTGATGGAGGCTGTGAGATGCTATGCTAGCTGCAGAGTTCAGGAAATGCGGACCTGTTGGAGATTTTTGAAGATTACATTCTGAGGTATCGAGGTCAGCCAGGATATGAGGATGGAGAGGAGAAGGGAGACATACGATGGGCTGGACCATCACTCGTTGTTGACGCGACGACATGGTAAATTATGGACAACGGAGATGAGGAATTACGAGGCAGGAGTTGGGTGCAGGCAAGTGCAGGTGGAGAGACTGGTAACCCTAATCTGGGGGTACATAAATGGAGCACGTGGTCTGTTTCCCCTCGAATGATCTTGTCGCAGTCTGAGTTAGCACCAAACGCGTCGTTAACGACTTCAACGAGATGGAGGTTCGTCCGTCTTTCTCTGCCCTGCCTCAGTACTGACTCCCAGCTACCCAGGTGTTCGCACCTTCAAATTCATCGACTGCAGCAGCAGTCACATTTATCACATTTGTCCAAGACCTCAAGAAGAAGACGAAAGCATGGGGGCCTATGATCGACCTATGTGCTAGCGGAGAAAAAACGCTGGAACGTTTTCGATACCAATTCCCGGAAGATTGGCTCTATAGCGATCAGCTGCGGGGCGAGTGGAGTGCGTACAACGAAATTCTGAAGAGAAAGAGCGATTCCATTCAGGAGCAGCTGTGTCAGTGTCCAACCCCCTGCCCCTCTCCCGCTTTGCTCATCATTGTCTCTCACTAGCTGGGCTGCAACTTAAGATTGTAGCAGAAGACAAGATTGTTGAGAACAAGATTAGCGATATTATCACAGAATGGGAGCAAACACGGCCGGTCCAAGGCAATATGCGCGCGGACACAGCAATGAACGCCATTAACGTGTTCGAAGCTAAGCTGACTCGCGTACAAGAAGAATACGATCTGGTTTGCCGGGCTAAAGAAGCATTGGATCTAGAGTTGACGCGCCACACGCGGTTGGAACCAGTGTTCGAAGAACTCCGCGACCTCAAGGCTGTCTGGACCGCGTTGTCCGGTATCTGGAGTCAAATCAACGAACTTCGGGAAATGTCATGGGCGACTGTTCAACCACGCAAGCTCAGACAGAACATCGATGGATTGCTGTCCTCAACCAAAGACATGCCCACACGAATGCGGCAGTATGCCGCTTTTGAATATGTACAGGACACCCTCAAAGGTCTCCTCAAGTCCAATGCACTGGTATCCGAGCTAAAGTCAGAAGCACTAAAGGACCGACACTGGAAGCAGCTGTTCAAAATCCTGCGATTGCCAGCTCAGATACACCTTCCCCTGTGCGCTTGTTTCCCTCTTTTCCGACATCTTTCTAATGACTATTCAGGATGACCTTGGGCCATGTTTATGATATGGACCTAAAGAGAAACGAGAGCTTGATCAAAGAAGTTATCATTCAAGCACAGGGAGAGGTTAGTTTATCCCGGAATGCAACCATCACCCAAAGTCTAAGGCTTTCTTAGATGGCGCTAGAAGAGTATGTCAAGCAAGTCAAAGAAACCTGGACCAGTTACACCTTAGAGCTTGTTAACTATCAGAATAAATGTCGGCTCATCAGGTTCGTTGCCATCTTTCCTTTTATCTATGTCAGCAAACCTTGTGGCCTTGCAGGGGATGGGATGACTTGTTTAACAAGTGCAGCGAGAACTTGAACTCATTGACAGCCATGAAGCTTTCCCCCTATTACAAAGGTATGCAAGAACAACTTGCACTGTTTACGGATGATTTACCTCCTTACTAGTGTTTGAAGAAGAGGCCAGCTCTTGGGAAGAGAAATTGAACAGAATTCACGTTTTATTTGGTATGTATTTTGTATGCTGGTCAACAGTCCCTCATCTAACAAGCTTCTAGATGTTTGGATTGACGTCCAGCGGCAATGGGTGTATTTGGAAGGCATCTTCTCCGGAAGTGCAGACATCAAGCACCTCCTTCCTGTCGAGAGCGCTCGATTTGCTGGTATTAACACCGAGTTCCTGACCGTTATGAAGAAAGTTTACAAATCCCCCTTCGTCCTGGATGTCCTGAACATCCAAGGAGTACAGAAAAGCCTTGAACGACTTGCAGATCTTCTCAACAAGATTCAGAAGGCTCTGGGAGAATACCTCGAACGAGAACGGTCGTCCTTTCCCCGTTTCTACTTTGTTGGCGATGAAGACCTGCTGGAGATCATTGGTAACAGCAAGGATATCTTGCGCATTATGAAGCATTTGAAGAAGATGTTCGCCGGCATTGCGACCATTCAACTAAACGAAGAACTGACACAGATTCTTGGTATGGCTTCACGTGAAGGCGAAGAGATCCGTTTCACGGAACCGATCCTCCTGAAGGATTATCCCAAGATTAACGATTGGCTGGCAAAACTGGAATCCATGATGCGTTTATCTTTGGCCAATCTTTTGACTGATGCCGTCACAGAACTCCAAGCGTTCTATGGACCGCATTCACAACTAAATGGGGAACAGTTAATGGAATGGATGGAGAAGTATCCTGCTCAACTTGTTACACTTGCCATTCAAGTTGCATGGACTGCGTCGGTCGAGACTTGCCTTGAACGAGGGGAAGTTCCAGAAGGACCGCTCTCCACCGTCCATCAGGCCTTGGACTTACTTGCCGATATTGTATTGAAGGAACTCAGCCCCGTCACGCGTCGAAAATGCGAGCATCTTATCACGGAACTAGTTCACCAGCGTGACGTTATTCGATCCCTCATTCAGCAAGGTGTCCAGGATCCCAAAGGATTCGTCTGGCTTTATCAAATGCGATTTTACCTTGACAAATCGATTGAGGCGCCTTTAGACAGACTGCAGATCAAAGCTGCGGATGCTATATTCCCTTACGGATGGGAGTATCTGGGTGTTCCTGATCGGCTTGTACAAACTCCCCTCACCGATCGCGTGTACTTGACACTAACGCAAGCCTTGGATAACCAACTTGGCGGAGCCCCCTTCGGCCCTGCCGGCACAGGTATATAACCTTTCTTTAGTCCGTCTACCTTACTAATTAAAGCTACTCAAATCAGGCAAAACCGAGTCTGTGAAAGCCCTCGGTGTTCAATTAGGCCGCTTCGTACTCGTCTTCTGTTGCGACGAAACGTTTGATTTCCAAGCAATGGGGCGTATCTTCGTTGGTCTATGCCAAGTGGGAGCTTGGGGCTGTTTCGACGAGTTCAATCGATTGGAAGAACGTATCCTTAGTGCCGTGTCTCAGCAAGTCCAAGCCATCCAGCAAGGCTTGGCCGCCCTCGTAAAGAATCCCAACGTTGAGATCGAGCTCGTTGGCAAGCATCTCAAAATAAATAAGAATATCGGTACAGTTCTTTGCGTCCTTCTCATGCTATGGCTCTCGTAATTCATTTATGTGACAGGCATCTTCATCACAACCAATCCCAACTATGCTGGTCGATCTCAGCTCCCACCTAATTTAACCAAACTCTTCAGGCCGTTAGTACTCTTTTCAGATCTAATATAATACACCGCTGACAGCGTACTTCCGCTAGAATGGCCATGACTAGACCAGACCGAGAGTTGATTGCTCAAGTGATGCTCTTCTCTCAAGGCTTCAGAACGGCAGAGTCGTTGGCGTCCAAGATTGTGCCATTCTTCAATCTTTGTGACGAGCAATTGTCACCACAACCTCATTATGACTTCGGGCTGCGTGCCCTCAAAGCTGTCCTGGCTAGCGCTGGTATCTTGAAGCGCGAGCGGCTGCTGACGGCCAAATCCGAAACAGACGACATCGCAGAGCTCTCAGACAACATTTCTGAGCAGATCATTCTTATCCAGAGTGTTACTGAGACAATAGTCCCGAAACTCGTCGCAGACGATGTACCCTTGCTGACAAGGTAGGACGGCTTTCCAGCACTGTGAACAAGCTGACCTTTCGAATTTAGCCTACTTGCGGACGTTTTCCCTGGTGTTGATTACTACCCGGTCGACCTGCAGGCTCTGAAAGAGAAGATCCTCGCTGTTTGCTCTGAGAAGCGCTTGATACCAGGCGAGAAGTGGATTGCGAAGATCCTTCAGTTGTATCAAATCCAGAAGATTCAGCACGGTCTCATGATGGTTGGGCCATCTGGCAATGGGAAAACCAATGCTTGGCAGGTTCTTCTAGCTGCGCTGGAGCGGCTCGATGGTGTTGAAGGCGTCTCGTATGTCATCGACCCCAAAGCGATGCATAAGGATGCGCTCTATGGGACTTTAGACCCTACCACGAGAGAATGGAATGATGGATTATTCACACACATATTGCGAAAGATCGTGGACGACGTCCGTGGTGAAAGCGGGAAGCGGCACTGGATTATCTTTGATGGCGACGTCGACCCCGAATGGGTCGAGAATTTGAACAGGTTTGTCTTTTGTATTGCCATTCTTTTTCTTAAACGTTAATGAGCCCTCCAGTGTTCTCGATGACAACAAACTGCTAACCCTTCCCAATGGTGAACGTCTAAATTTACCTCCCAACGTTCGAATCATGTTCGAAGTCGAGCACCTGAAGTACGCAACCCTGGCTACCGTCAGTCGTTGTGGAATGATTTGGTTTAGCGAAGACGTCGTTGACCCGCCAATGGTTTATCAAAACTACCTGACGACCCTTTCGAATGTCCCTCTGGATGCAGACGAAGAAGACACGGGAGATATGATCAATCGTCGAGGAGATGTTTTGACTGCTGACGCTACTGAAGTGGCCAATCTCAAGACGCAGAAGGAGATTGCGAGCATCCTTGAACAATACTTCGCTACAGGTGACCTTGTCGATTCTGCTCTTGCTTATGCGGAGCGAATGGAACACATCATGGACTTCACGACAACTCGCGCTCTCAACACGCTCTTTTCGCTTCTTAACAAGACCGTCCGCAACATCATCGAATACAACAGTCAGCATCCCGATTTCCCTCTAACAACGGAGAAGGTGGAACAGTATGTCTCCAAGCGGTTGCTTGTCAGCATAATCTGGGCATTTTCCGGTGATGCCAAACTCGACCTTCGTGCAGAACTTGGAGAATATCTTCGACAACATACAGGAATTGATCTACCACCCCTACTTCCTGGAAGTTCTTTGATCGACTATGACGTTCAAGTATCCACAGGGGAATGGATTGCATGGCAGATTCGAGTGCCAGAAATCGAAATTGAGGCCCATGCTGTGACTGCATCTGACGTAGTCGTACCGACGATGGACACTATCCGGCACGAAGAGGTTCTTTACTCGTGGCTCTCAGAGCACAAGCCTTTGATGCTTTGCGGTCCTCCCGGTTCTGGCAAAACCATGACCTTATTCAGCGCCCTTCGGAAGCTTCCAGATATGGAGGTCGTTGGCCTCAATTTTTCAAGTGCGACTACTCCGGAGTTGATCCTGAAAACCTTCGAACAGTATTGCGAGTATCGTAAAACACCCAATGGTGTTATTTTGGCCCCAGTGCAGATCGGGCGCTGGTTAGTCGTCTTCTGCGATGAAATCAACCTTCCTGCATCAGACAAATACGGAACCCAGCGCGTCATATCGTTCATCCGGCAACTGGTGGAATCTGGTGGATACTGGCGGACAACGGACATGGCTTGGGTGAGGTTGGAGAGAATTCAATTTGTCGGTGCTTGCAATCCTCCAACAGATCCAGGACGTGTACCCCTCAGCCACAGGTTCCTTAGACATGCACCGCTAGTCATGGTTGATTATCCAGGAGAAGTGTCGCTGAAACAGATCTACGGAACATACAATCGCGCTTTGCTGAAGGTTGTACCCAATCTGCGGGCATACGCAGGTCCTCTCACGGATGCTATGGTTTCGTTCTATCTTGCATCACAGAGGCGTTTTACGACGGATGCACAAGCGCATTATGTGTATAGTCCCCGTGAACTTACCAGGTGGATCAGAGGTATCTATGAAGCAATTCGGCCCCTTGAGGTCCTGTCTGTCGAAGGGCTTGTTCGAGTATGGGCCCATGAAGCACTGCGGCTCTTCCAGGATCGACTGGTTACAGAAGAAGAACGTAATTGGACAGACGAACACATTGATGGAGCCGCTATGGAGCATTTCCCGACGATCAACCGTGAAGATGCCCTCGCACGTCCAATCCTCTTTTCCAACTGGACTTCAAAGAACTACATTCCAGTCGACCGAGAACTTCTGCGGGAGTATACAAAGGCTAGGCTTCGGGTGTTCTACGAAGAGGAGTTGGACGTCCCGCTGGTACTTTTCAACGATGTTCTGGACCATGTCCTCAGGATTGACCGAGTTTTCCGACAAGTACAAGGACATCTACTTTTGATCGGCGTGAGCGGATCGGGCAAGGTAGAGTGCTTCATTTTTATTCCGGTTTCCCTCCTCATGCTGCTACCAGACGACATTGTCGAGATTTGTTGCCTGGATCAACGGATTGAGTATCTTCCAGATCAAGGTTTCCAATAAGTATACCGGCGATGATTTCGATGAAGATCTCAGGACCGTCCTTCGACGAGCCGGTTGTAAAGGAGAAAAGATTTGCTTCATCATGGATGAATCGAACGTCTTGGATTCCGGTTTTTTGGAACGAATGAATACTCTATTGGCCAATGCAGAAGTTCCCGGTCTATTTGAAGGCGATGAGCATGCGGCATTAATGACTGCGTGCAAGGAAGGCTCGCAACGCGATGGATTAATGTTGGATTCCCCTGAGGAGCTATACAAATGGTTCACTCAGCAAGTCGCAAAGAATCTCCACGTTGTCTTCACCATGAATCCTCCCGAAAACGGTCTCGCTTCTCGCGCGGCCACCTCCCCTGCCTTATTCAATCGATGTGTGTTGGATTGGTTTGGCGACTGGTCTGATCAAGCATTCTATCAGGTCGGTATGGAATTTACACAGACACTGGACCTCGATCTCCCCTCTTATTCCTCTCCGGCTAATTTCCCCATTGCCTATCGTGGACTTTCACTGCCCCCCACACATCGCACTGCAGTAGTAAACGCTTTGGTCTATGTTCATTCATCGTTGCACCAGGTCAATCAAAGGTTAAGCCGGCGCCAAGGAAGGTACAATTACGTCACACCACGGCACTATCTCGACTTGTGAGTTTCCTTTTTTGGGTGTCATGATGGGCAAATGCTGACCTCATCTCAAGCATCAACCATTATGTTCGCTTGTATACTGAAAAACGCGATGAATTGGAAGAACAACAGCGCCATTTACATGTTGGACTCGACAAATTGAAAGATACGGTCATACAAGTAGAGGAGCTTCGCAAGAGTCTAGCGGTCAAGCGCACACAGTTAGAGGCCAAGTCCGCCGAAGCGAATGAAAAGTTGAAGCGCATGGTGTCAGACCAGCAGGAAGCAGAGCAAAAGAAGGCTGCATCGATAGAGATTCAAGCCGCCCTTATTGAACAAGATCGTCATATCGAACAACGGCGCGATGTTGTCATGGCCGATCTCGCTGATGCTGAACCTGCTGTTCTCGAAGCTCAATCCGCCGTCAGCAACATCAAGCGTCAACATCTGCAAGAAGTTAGGACCATGGCCAACCCACCAGAAGCCGTGAAGCTGGCTATGGAATCTGTTTGCACGATCCTCGGTCATAAGATTGATAGCTGGCGTGCAGTGCAGGGCATTATTCGGCGAGACGACTTTATTCAACGCATCGTCGCCTTCGATACGGCGACTCAAATGACCAGACAAGTACGGGAGCTGATGAAGAAGGAGTTTCTCAGTCGCCCTTCGTTCAACTTCGAAACCGTTAATAGGGCAAGTAGAGCTTGTGGCCCTCTCGTCAAGTGGGTCTTAGCTCAAGTGCGCTTTTCTGAGATCCTCGACAAAGTCGAGCCCCTGCGCAACGAGGTTCACTCTTTGGAAGTTCAAGCGGAAACTACGAAGAAACAGGCAGCAGCGATTATACAAATGATCGCAGAGTTGGAATCCAAGATTGCCCAGTACAAGGACGAATATGCTCTGCTAATCAGCGAGACACAAGCCATTAAATCGGAGATGGAACGCGTACAGAGCAAAGTGGATCGCAGTATGAAGCTACTGGAAAGTCTGTCCTCAGAGAAAGGACGTTGGGAATCAGGAAGCCGTACATTTGAGGCAGAAATGAGCACAATTGTAGGGGACGTTTTACTTTCAGCCGCTTTCTTGGCATACGGCGGTTTCTTTGATCAGCATTATCGAGAAGTAATGTGGCAAGAATGGTCGAACCATCTCTCCGAAGCTAACATCAAGTTCAAACCCGAATTGTCGTTTACCGAATATCTATCCACTGCTGACGATCGTCTCAGCTGGCAGTCCAAATCCTTGCCCTCTGACAATCTTACGACTGAAAATGCCATCATGCTGAAACGGTTCAATCGCTATCCCCTCATCATTGATCCCACGGGTCAGGCAACCACTTTCCTTCTCAATGAATACAAAGAACGAAAGATCACCGTCACTAGTTTCTTGGATGAAGCTTTCCTCAAAGTACTGGAAAGCGCCCTTCGTTTCGGAAATCCACTCCTTATTCAAGACGTTGAACACCTAGACCCCATTCTCAATGCCGTCCTTAACAAAGAGATCCGAAGGACCGGTGGGCGAGTTCTTATTCGATTAGGCAGTCAAGACATCGACTTCTCGCCATCTTTCACTATGTTCCTATCCACTCGAGACCCATCCGTCGAGTTCTCCCCCGATATCTGTAGTCGTGTGACGTTCGTTAACTTCACCATGACTCGAAGCAGTTTGCAGAGTCAGTCATTAGATCAAGTTCTCAAGGTGGAGAGGCCAGATACAGAAAAGAAGAGGACGGACTTGATGAAAGTGCAGGGTGAATTCCGGCTGCGGTTACGAACACTGGAAAAGCTGTTGCTCCAGGCATTGAACGAGTCAACCGGGAATATCTTGGATGACGACAAAGTTATCGACACACTGGAGACATTGAAGCGTGAAGCTGCAGAAATCACCCGCAAGGTTGAGGAGACGGACATCATCATGAAAGAAGTGGAGCAAGTCACTGCGGAATATCTCCCTTTAGCTCAAGCATGCAGTTCCATCTTCTTCGTGCTTGAACAACTCAACACTATCAATCACTTCTACCAATTCTCACTTCGTTTCTTCCTCGACATCTTCGACTATGTTCTCCTTCACAATCCCAACCTCAAGGGCGCCACAGACTATAGTGCAAGACGAGAGATCCTTCTCAATGACATCTTCTTGATCGTTTACAAGCGAACATCAAGGGCGTTGCTCTATCGTGATCATTTACTATTGGCTGTATTATTGGCGCAGATCAAACTACGCGGACTGGAGGACATCACCGATGAATTGGAATTCCTCCTCGAGAGTGGCGAGGGCGTTCATCCATCGTCCTCCCAATCTATCGGGAACATTCCTTTCCTGACGGCTGAACAAACCAACCGTCTGAACCTATTCGCCAAGCACTCGTTATTCAAGCCCGTTCAAGGCCATGTCGTGGAAAACGAAGAAGCCTGGATCAACTTCATAGGCACCAGCAATCCTGAAAACCATGTACCAATGGCCTGGGAACCTGCCACTCGTTGGTACCTATCTTTCCCAACTTACTTTCCACTGACCCTCTTTTGTAGCTGCATTGGAGGCAATTAGAGCTTCCATAGTAGTGAAATGCTTCCGTCCAGATCGTCTCCTCCAATCGACGGCCTTGTTTACCAGGACTGTATTCAGCGTTGATCTATCCTCAGAAGCAACGTATGATCTTGGGGCTATCGTCTCAGATGAGATTCCTGCCAGTACCCCAATTGCTTTGGTGTCGGTGCCCGGCTATGATGCAAGTTATCGTGTCGAGAATCTGGTGAAAAATACTGGAGCTCGCTTCTCTTCTGTGGCTATGGGTTCTCAAGAAGGCTTTACTCTTGCTGATCAAGCGATTGCCGCGGCATCTCGTCAAGGAACATGGGTGCTCTTGAAGAATGTACATCTTGCCCCTTCCTGGCTTGGTCAACTGGAAAAGAAGCTTCAGACTCTCACCCCCAACCGAAACTTCCGTCTTTTCTTGACCATGGAGATCAACCCGTCAATTCCCGTCAATATTCTCCGTCAATCACGCTTGATCATGAACGAGCCTCCACCGGGTATCAAGGCCAACCTTTTGGACTCTCTCAGAAGCATCTCACCCGGCCGCCTAACACAAGGTCCGGCAGAGAAAGTGCGCTTATACTTCTTGCTTGCCTGGTTCCACGCAGTCGTGCAAGAACGACTGAGATATGCGCCGCTTGGTTGGAGCAAGGTTTATGACTTTAATGATTCAGACATGGCATCAGCATCCGGTACTATCGATGCTTGGCTAGATAGTGCTTCCAGGGGTAAAGCAAACATTGACCCGGCGGCCATTCCTTGGGATGCGCTGCGTACCTTAATCAAGCAATCCGTATACGGCGGCAGGGTTGACAGCGACTTTGACCAGAGGATCCTTGATTCCTTTGTGGATACTCTATTCTCACCCATAGCTTACAATGTTGACTTCCAGCTTGTTCCATCGGTTAATGGAGAGCAATTGCTCACCTCGCCTGATGGAACCAAATTGGAACACTTCCTCGCATGGGTTCAAAGTCTCCCCGATCGTGAGCCGCCTTCATGGCTCAGCTTGCCGCCCACAGCAGAACGTGTTATTGCGATTGCGCAAGGTCAGTACTCTTATATATTCTGCATCCAGTACTCGACTCATCTCTCGGTACTAGGCAATGACTTATTGAGCAAAATCAGGAAGATGAGAATGATCGCAGACGATGACGATGACGTCACTACAACCGCCACCAGCGCCAAATCGCAGACCTCACAACAACCGGCCTGGATGAGAAGTCTTTTAGAACGGTGCCGCGAATGGTTGGAACTTCTCCCATCCGTAAGTATCCTGCAAAACAACTGCATTTTCTCGGCTGACTTATTGGTATCAAGAAATTCAATGTTTTACCTCCGCAATCTTCTGACAACCAAGACCCCCTTTATCGCTTGTTTGCGCGAGAAGGCTTGATCGGACGCAAGCTCTTGAATTCAGTCCAGAAAGACCTTGCCGATGTTGTCAAGGTTTGCCTTGGTGAATTGAAGCAAACTAACCATCTTCGCACTCTGATCAACTCACTGACAAAGGGTAAGAGAGTGGCTACCGCATTCTCTAAATCACTGCTAACTGCTTAATTGTAGGTACCATTCCGGATCATTGGAAACGATACAAAGTGCCCAAAAACATGGGCGTATCCTCTTGGATTGCCAATTTTGCGCGACGATTGGCCCAACTCGACGCTATTTCCGGACTGGACAGTCTGAACAACGTTGAAGTTTGGCTTGGTGGACTATTCTTCCCTGAAGCCTTCATTACTGCCACACGACAAGCTGTTGCGCACAGGAAGAAATGGAGTCTTGAAACCTTGAATCTTTGTCTGGATATCGAGAGAGTGAACGACCCATCTGCATTTGTTGTTGACGGTATGTGTTTATCTCTTATCCCAGGGGCAAAGCCTAATATAGATACGATAGGCCTTGCACTGGAAGGCGCGTCGTGGGCTGGGGATCAACTTGTGTTGAATGACGGTGAAACCATCAAGCTGAATCCTTCCCAAATTCGATGGGTCCAGAATGAGGAAAAGACTCCTGGCAAAGTCAACCTTCCTGTTTATCTCAACGCTGATCGCAGCGACGTTCTTTTCACGGTCGATCTGCCATTCGACGTTAATGCTGGATCGTTGGCGGCAATGAGAGCTGTTTGCCTAACCGCCGGTGGTTAACTGATACCCCAATCACATTAGCATGTTTGACGTTACTCATTACTGTATTATTTTTTCTATTCCCCGTGCATACCCATTCTAGTATGGAGATTTGTTAATTGACGTGTTCTATTGCTCTACGTTGCTTCCCCCGACAACATCCAACACCTTCCAGTCGATCTCGACACCGAACTTGTTGAAGATTGATCTCGCGTCTTCAGCTATTGGTTCAAACCCTTCGGTAGCCAGAGCCAGTATCGTAGGGCCTGCGCCGGAGAGGCAAATACCGAGCAATCCTCGGTGCGTGGATGGTGTAATTTGTGATGTGACCTCTGGTAAACCAGGGATCTGAAAGTTCTTCAGCTTTGTGTCAATAAAAATAAGTGGTTATAACAGACCAAAGCTTTTCTATACGGCTGGTGAACACGATCCTTCATTGCTTCGTAGATAAGTCCTGGATCGGGTGGCGATTGGCCCAACGCTGTTGTCAAAACGGCAAGACGTTGCATATTAAAGATCTAAACGGTGTGAATGAGCCCGTGCTCTAAGCTACAGAGCGAAACACGTACAAGGTCTTTCCGGGAGTAGTGGGTTGGCAGGACTTCCCTCGCCTTGGCCGTGCTGAGCTCGAATCGGGGTATGATGGCGATAGCTTTGATGCTCGTGTTCCACTGGAAGCGTATATAATGACCTATACCGTATGGCGGGACCGGGGGATTCAGTCCCCAGCTTTCACCAGCATCGGGAGGGTATTCAGGAAGAACCTCGCTCAAAGGGACACTGGCAGCCTCACTGGCCTGTTCATCCAACTCCTTGAGATAGGATCCTACAAATCCACCAACCAGAGCCGCAGTGACGTTATCAGGATGCCTTTCGACCATGAGAGCAAAGTCAAGCAGACGTTCAGTCGGAAGATTGAGATTGCCCAAGGCATTGCCTAGCAAGACTCCAGCAATGACGGCGGCGCCAGATGAACCCAAGCCTCGGCCGAAGGGGATCTGGTTGTCTACGTGAAGGTTGAGGTGAGAGGGGAATAGGGAGATGTCGTGGCATCGGAGGACGTAGAGAGCCACGCGAGTTGTGAGGTTCTTGTAAGGATCAAGGGGGACTTCGAGTGCACCCTCGCCGGAATAGGTGATTATGGGTGGAAGGTATGGAGCTGGGGGCGGTGGATGCGGGTAGGTCACTGTCAAAGTGAGATACAACGACAGAGAAAGGCCGACAACGTCGAATCCTGGGCCAATATTGGCAGATGTTGCAGGCACCCGTATCGTTACCTTTTTATCACCCATTGGATGTTTGCAAACCTGAAAATCTGATTGATCGCTTCCATCATCATTCACATGTTTGCACCAATAAACAAATTATGTATAACTAAACTATTTACATGCAACTAATTTATCGCCAAGAATATACATATCATCAGCTATCGTGCAGGCGGCGTCGCCGCCGGTCCTTGATATGCTTGATAATAACTCTGGTACGCAGCAGTCCCCGTCTGGTTCACGGTCCTCAGATGCGAAGGGAGTGTAGGCGCGACGCTTTGACCTGGATAATTGGCAGTAGGCCACGTTCCAGTAGCTTGCGCAGGTTGCCCAACGTTGGTCAGCTTGTTCGAGGCAGCTGTGTTTGCTACGGCAGGAGTCCTCGCCCCGTTCACAGTCGCATTCGCATTGTAGAAGGAAGCATAAGAGCCAGGCGTCGCAACCGGCGTTGCGGTTGATTTCGCAGCTGTAGTCGTCGGTTGGTATTGAGTGTACCATCCTTGGTAGGTACTGTAAGGCTGTTGTGTGGTCGATGCCCCATATGGCTGTTGGTTGGACCCACCACCATAACCTTGTGGGCCATAATATGACTGCTGTGTGGTAGCTGGGATGCCATATGTTTGATAATAGCCAGGGGTTTGACCCGCTTTAAATGACGAATACGTCGTCGGGGGTCGATAGCCCTGCTGCTGTTGAGGGTAGTTGTAGCTGTAACCAGCATACGCGGAAGTTGGAGGTTGCGCAATTGGAGCGGTAGTGGAAGAGGTAGGCGCAGCAGTCGCGGTCGCCGGAGCAACCGTCGGTGACTTCACTTTGACAGTTGAATCGTCGTGGAGTGTGGTTGTGCGTGTGGCGGGAAGGTTCCCATACCACCCAGGTGAGGCTTCTAAAGCGAGAGATCGATGTAGTTTTCTCAGGACTGAGGGCGCTGGAATTAAAGATGGTACATCTGAATTAGATGAGCGTGGTCGCAACGAGCTTAAGGTCGCCAATGACTCCATGATACATGTAGCTGATGTTCAAATTAGAAGGTTGCCTCCGACTCAACAGCCCGAGCCTACGCACCTGTCTCCCATTCTTCGGATCCTTCTTCAGCAGAGGTAAGATTGGACCCTCCTTTGCTGAAACGGTATCGTTGCAGTTCTTCCAGACGTTGGAGAGCACGTTGATTATGTTCAAGGAGTTCTTGAACTGCATTTTCCAGTTCCAAGCTTCCCATTGCTTCTTTAATGGCTTGAATGTCTTCAGGCGGGAGTAAGCCTGACATTTCTTCTTCTACGTCCACGGTGGATTTCAATGACTCGGCCTTTGGAGCATCTCCGTTCATAACGACGTCCTCTTCAATTTCAACAACAGAGCCAGTTCCTTGAGTCAAGGACCTTAATCTTTCCTCTGCCTGGCGCTTCTTCTGCTCCTTCTGATACAGAAGTTGACCGAGTTGGCGCTGGCCAACGACTTCTCCGTTGTGATCAAAACAAGGGGCAAAACTTGCATAGGGACCGTAGTCCAAGAAGACTCCGGTCGTTACGCGGCGTTGGCCAGCACTCTTCTTCGTCAGGCCTAAAGGACGAGAAGAGACCGAGCCAAGGGATGGGAGCGAGTCGACTGAAGTGGATGACGATGAAGGGAGTATTGCAACTAGTTCAGCATGGCCTGTTGAAAGCTGTTTTAAGGTTGTAGGAGCAGCATCCGAGCTGAGCGAGGTCCAATAGTCGCCTTGAGGTAAATGTTGAACAAGAGCGTATCTGCGCTTAATATCGGTGGCAAGAGGCTTAGATATTGGAGTTTCATCCTCGGAAACAGGTTCAAGAATGGATTCTTTGTCTAGAGAGGGCAAGATGGCATTGAAAGAAGCCTGCTCGATGAGGGCATGTGCGAGGTTTGCGAAAGCGAGCTGTTGCGAGGCTGCGGGCGAAGGGCGAGAACGAGGAAAGGAGGATATTGGACGGAGATTGGCAATAGCAGCCTAAGAGACGGTGTGAGAGACATAACTGGAAGAAAAATGTGTGGAAAACACGTACCTTGACTGTGGCTAACGGATGGTCTGTTGGATGTTTTAGCAGCGTTCTTAGCGAGACGAGGGTGTCCACTGCATGAGCGGAGGGGAAGACGCGGTCGAGGAGACCCTGTGTGTCTGACCTATATCATTGTGAGCTGGAGCAGCGCGAGGAGAGAGAAAGTGGTTACAGCTCGAGGACGTCGAGAACCTTCTGCGCGTCTCGGTGGATCAGGGAGACATTGGGCAGATGAATGTCGGGGTCATCGTCGTCGTTTTGGGCAGTTCTGTGGAGCTTTGAGGGGGTCCGTGCGGCGGGGGAGGAGAGACGCTTGCGCTTGCGCTGAGGATGTTGTGGTTGGTGTTCAAGAGCAGCGGTCGACCGAGTTGCTCTTGCCATTTGGCGTCACAGGCAAAACAAATCCCAGCATCCCGAATCACTATCAACACTTTCAAGCTCCGCCACCACACTCCCCACAAATTTTCAATCTCCGCTCCCTCCCTCAACCATGCCCGCCGCCGCCATCTTCAGGGCACAGCTGCGCTCAAAGCCTGCCAATGGCCATGCTGCCTTCGTGCCACATATCCGCAAGCTCGTCTTCGAGTATTGCTCGACCTGGCCCTCCTCGCAGCACGCACGCACATATCTCCTCACCCGTCTCCAGTCATTGGCCACCGAAAACCCACACGTCGAGCTCGTAGTCAAGCAGCGCAAGCACAAGGAACCCATTGTTCGCGGATTCTATGGTATCTCACTTTGTCATCCATCCTCAACTGTCCCCTCATTTCTCTTCACAGCTAATGGCAGGGATAAAGTAATATCGCTCCAGCATCTCGAAGTCAATGGCATCCAGAAGAAGGTCGACCTCTTGCTGGATTCTTCCGGCGCAAAAATACGCCCTCTGAAGAGCACCCCCGTGCAGAGTACAACAGAGTCTCCCAGGGGCATCTGGAGCGGACTTCACGCAGAACGACCGTCACTTTGATTTCCTGAGTGATTCACTGTCTCTTGGTCTCCAAAATGCCATCACGTGGTCAATATCCTGTACTGTAACGTCCTCCCGGCATTGGGCTTTAATTCATCTTATTCTTAAACTCGTCCTTTCGCATGCTCTCCGTGAACGCTGCTCGATTCTATTACGCCCTGCAACGAGGTTAGTCTCTTCCATCATTGATCATACACGTGTAAACCATGCGCTTGGGGAGTATGTATCCCTCAACTCCGGACCTCAGTCCGAGAAACAGAGGTCTCTGGTCGACCTTGCACATATAAACTGCAGCGCACGGCCGCAATATTCACACTCACTCTTTCCCCTTTCTAACCAATTTGGCATCTACCCCTCATGACGAATGTAAGTCTTTCTGTTGCCCCCACGATTTCAATCCCCAAACATTGCCTCGCCTGCAGTCGCCAGACATGAGTATGCTTGACGACCTCTCCATTGACGAGCTCAGGTGGCTCGAAGCGAGTGAAATTTTGCACTTCCCAACATCCGTCAGTTCGTTCTCCCTTCACCGTGGGCCATTGGACTCATCGCAAGTTCTAGGGTGTGGAATCCTTCCAATTTAACGACGGCATTGTTTCTCCGTTCTCTCGTCACATCGAGGGTCATCACTGGTCTAGCAATGCCATAGGCCACCGCGTTACATGTTCTTCCGACGTAGTTGAAACAACCTACCATGGTCCAGTAAGTTTCCTACAAAGATTTTCCAAGGCTTGTCTGATTGCCTTTTGTACAGAAGACTTCGACTTCATCTTGCACTTCCAATCCCTCTTCTCTTTCCCGAGAATCTTCTGCTCCGTGGCCTTCGAGCCTTCCGACGCCATCCTCAACCCCTAGCCGGAGCGGTCCTCAATCGAAACTCGAGCGGTCTTCATCCCACTGGCTGTATCGCCGACCGAAGTATTCCAACATTTCTAGGGGCTCACCCGGATCACAGTCGGCCCTCTCCTCTTCCCTTACTCTCCACCAATTACCCTCCAGCAGATCCTTGGCAAGGACTCCATTGTCAGCCAATACAACCACGGCTCTGGCGACCATGTCCAATCGCAGTATTGACGACAGCGACCGCAGATCCATTGACTCGAAAGGCAAAGATCCTTTCTGGTCCACGGTTCTCAGACCTCGTTCTCGATCATTGCGGTCGATTCCATTGCTCCAGACGATCCCTTCTCAATCAGAAGTTACTGTCCATCCACCCATCTTCCGCGGAAGCAGGTCTTCCAACCGTGATGCTTCAAGTTCCTCGTCGCCTACGGTGCCACCAATGAAATTCAATGGCATGAGTAAGAGGGCCCCTTCCGTCAGTTCCACCCTCTCCAGCGCGTCCTCACGTTCTTCTTCACGACCCGAAACCCCGGTGAC
The DNA here is from genome assembly GCA_900156845.1 of Coprinopsis strossmayeri. Lineage (NCBI taxonomy): Eukaryota > Fungi > Basidiomycota > Agaricomycetes > Agaricales > Psathyrellaceae > Coprinopsis > Coprinopsis strossmayeri. Next base: position 953,882 of record FTPT01000068.1, on the reverse strand, counting down.
ACCCTCTGATCCTTTTGGCGGGTTACCAAAAGACGATCAATTAAGCAAAGGGCGTTACGAATATCATCGTCGATATGCTTCTAATCCTTCGCGTTCTTTTAAACATGCTCCCCTTCCGTCTTCATGCCCGAATAGGTCCATCTTAGCAAGAACCCCCTCTATCTCGACCAAGGACTCCGCCATGAGTCCAAACAAATGTGTCAAATTCGCCGAAATTCCAACAGTGCATTATGCAAGTGCAGGCTACTGGGGCATATCCTCTGTTGACGGGATCGATGTAGACGACCCAGATAAAGATGGTGGCGGAGCTTTTTCTGGTGTATCCTCTTTATGTTGCCGTGATAGGCCTCGCCGCTATGCCACTGGAAGTTCTGCATCTCCTACAAACTCGGACGAACTCCAAGATTGTGCAAACTCAGATCTTGAAGCAGATACTCGAAAGACAAGTAGAGGAACGAGAAGCTTGAAACGATTGGTGCGTTTCAACAACAGGTCCTCAGGTTCTCCAAAATCTCCCTGTCCATCCATGTCAGATTTCCCGTCTTCCGTTCCCTCCCGTCCTTCAATCTCGGGACCTTATACGCTTGGTTCCCTTCCGCTTCATGGCATTCCATCTTCGCCGACTCATTCTACGACATCGTTGCGGAGCAACCTGTCTAGAGCAAAGGGGGCCAAATCCTTCTTCTCTTTTGACTCTTCGTCCTCGAATGAGGAACAGGGGGCATCTCTCGAACATTATCGAAATACGAGTAATCCGGCAAAGCGCAGCGTACGGAGCCTCGGCAGCGTCAAGTGCGGTCCATCCACTCCCTCGGGACTCAAATCATGGCTTTCTCGTTTTGCCCCTGGACACTGATTACCATTGACACTTCACCCCGCAATTCCTGGGAATCTACGTCGGGGATTGGGAATGAGGCAAGTTGAGTTTCAGGTTTCTCTCTGCAGTATGCAATTGAATTTGTGAAAAACGGACAGTCAACGTTCTTCTCAACGTAGGCACATGTAAATTGGTTCGATTGAATAAAATAGCTCCTATATGAAAAGGGCATGTGCGATATTGTCTAGGTCCTAGTCCTTCTAGGGTGCCTAATAAAGGGTAGGACTGACATCCAATATCAACTGTAGATCTTCCACGCAAAACCACCTCTATATCTCCTGGAGCATCGGTTGAGACACCCTCGAAAAGAGGAAAGACTCCCCATTCCCTTACCCGCTGTCGACTTTGTACTAGAAACAGAGGGAAGGATGAGATCAACGTGGTTGAGAAAAACAAGTTTCCCTCGAACCGAAGTTGAAAGCTTTCGGTCGGCATTTTCCGCGCGGAGTGCAGCGCAGGCTGAATCCAACAGTTGGCATGTACCGCCTCTACTAATACTTACCGGCTACATACAGGATAATGAATAATAAGTTAAAAGTCTACGGGAAGCTACCTCCCTGCAAAACTGGAATACCTCGGGACAACAACGACAAGCTGCTCGTCCTGGGCAGCTTTTTTGGATGGAATCATCTCATCCAGAGGCATAGGGAGCGGGCTGACTCGGAAAGCACCCAAGTCCAGCTTTGTGTCCAGACCTTTAGGGTAAGTCCTCCGGGAATGGACCACAGAGTCGTCAATCTGAGTAACGGAATCCAATACCGACCCGTGCATTATATGTGGGTAAAGCTGAGATTCAATACGTTCGGCTAAAGCTGCTGCTCTGGCTTGAATATTGGCGGCTTGAATTCTGTACTCAGTCCGATAGCGCTCGAGTTCTTCCTCCTCCTCTGAGGGAATTTCATTCCCGTCAGGATCCAAGCGAGCTAGAATGAAAATGAATGGGTATAAAGGGGAAGGCGGTCGCGGAACTCACCCCAACCACGTCTGCGATTTGACCCATGCTCGAGGGTCGGGCTATGGGGAACTGCTCTTTGCGTTCTTTCCTGGAAGTTGGAAAGCATCCGACGCCGAATAACGGGATTTTCAGCAGTGCTACTGTCACCTGAACCCGTCCAATGAGTATCCAGTACATCCCATTCGAAGGGAATGCTTTGAACGCGTTCCGCTCCACCATTATCTAGACGTCTACGGATGATATAGCTCCTGCCGAAGGGCGTGTCTTCAATGAATTCCGGGCCATCAGTCCAATCCTGGAGAGGAGATGTGGTGAAACTATCCGGCTCGTCGAAAAGGAGGGGCCGTTGAGACAAGAGATTTCCCGAAGAAGGGGGCGTCACTGAGGAGAAGTTATTCAAAGAAATGTTTGAAAGCATTGAAAGCCTTGACATGTGGTCTGACACAGTGGACCGTGTTGTGGATGGTGTTTGTCGACTTTCGGTTCTCATATGTCTCCGCCTTCGTGTGTCTTGCCGCCACTGATGGGCAGGATTTATCGGCGACGACAGTTGGTTCTGAATCTGAGCAAGTCGGCGCAATTCGTTGAGGTCGCCAGTCTGGGATGCTCTCTGGGCAGCCGACAGAGCTTCTTCAACCAATGGATCCAATCGACCTGACTCTGCTCTTTCAGGGCGGCCGGGTGCGTATGAAACTCCAACGTCGATTTCCAGGGTTTCCTGGCTGTTATGGGTTCCCACAACGGATCGAGCAGCTACCCGTCGACCGATAGCTGTAACTCCATCATCGAGGGGTGTCTCGAAGTAACGTAGGCCTTGCGGATCCGATGGGAGGGGGCGGTGCTGCATTCTAAGCTGGGACGGTTGAGGGTTGACACCAGACTGAGCCTGCCGAAGTGCCGCATTCTGCTCGACCAGTTGTGTAAGAGTGCTTTGGGCCTGTGCGGCACGTCGTAGAGAATGCTGGAATCCGGAGATAACGTTGACTTGGTCTGGCTCCGGTGTTAAGTATCTTGCAGGCTCTTCTACTTGAGAGCCTGTGAGTATAATAGCTTCATGCGAGGGTCCGAGCTGCCCACGAATACCGATTTGCGAGTTTGAGTCTGACAGCCTGTCCGACAACTGTACCAAACTTGCCCGGACTTGCTCTAGTCGCGCGAAGGCAGCTTCGAGAGACCCTGCAGCTAACTGTAGCCCATTTCTCTGGGAAATGGCACTCTCATCTCGATAGTTTCGACGAGAAGCTCTTCTACCGTCTCGAGGTGCCACATTGTTGTTCTCTCCCGAGAATGGAGATGAGGCCGAGGAAGGAGGTGAATTAGCACTCATGTCAGAGAATTGAATTTGAGGCCTAAGGAAAGCTTGATGCTTGTGTTTGTTTGACTACTAGGGGCCGATAAGAGAGTACAGTATGGAGAAACGGTAGCCTTACCACGCAGATTCAGCCCACTCGTAATGAGTAGAGACAGGGACAACCACTGTTTTCGCCATTGTCCGAGGTCAATCAAGGGCGGCCTGTGGCAGTGTTACTCGTGTCACTATCCGCCGAATTTCGACTATGATTCGCAGTACATAATTTTTATTAAAATAACATCTATGGAGAGATACGGCTGTCATCTAATTTCGCCGTCCTCCATTGCTTCAAAAGAGGCTTGTCACCTACGAAACCCACCGCTACCAGCACTCCGAGACTGAGAAGTCCTGCGGCTAGAAGGCAGAGGGCCATCCATCCCCTTCTAACGTTGTCATATATCTGTCCATTCATTTCAAGTGAGAAAGCCGAGTTCTTTTTCATCTCTCCCTATCCGTGCTTACCTGTCCTCCTATAACTGGACCGACTAATGAAAGCCACCGCCAATCAATAGGTGTGTGTAAAGCCCCCATCCCCGTGCTTCAAAGAGGTACTTACTTGTAGAACCTATTCCGTATGCCAAATTATAAGCTGCATAAACATGGGCATCTGAAGTACTGGTCAGGAGCGTGTATAGTGAAATGCCAGAATACACTCACAGCCCACCCCATCCAGACTCCGCGCGACGGCTGCTAATTCAGCAGTCAAAGGTGATACCACCCCTGACGTGAAAAAGCCTAGTGCTGGGTAAGTGCACATTCTCAAAGCGCAATACCATTTCATTGATTGTCTTACTCATGAAGGCGAATGCCACTATAAATAGAGCAAGCTGATTTTGAACAATGAGAACACAGGTCCACGGGATTGCAAGGAAGAGACAAGCAAATGTAATTGATGCGCTTCCCCGCTTATCGGTAATGTATCCGGTGAGCGGTGTGGCTGAAAAAATTAGCTATTTTAAAGATCAGCTAGAATAAAATGACCCACAAATAAATGATGGAACAACAGCTGCAATAAAGACCAAGCCTACGGTTCTGGAGGTCAGATTCCAAACATTTCGTAGGTGAACAGGGAGAGAGGGCTCTTGACTGCTATACAGCACCCTAGGCACATGGTTTAGGTAAAAAGAATCATAGCAAAAAGGTTGAAATGCTCACCCATAAATCAAAGCAATAAAAGAAGCAGCAATGGCTCGTGGTTCTCTACACAATCTTTTGATGATGACCATGAGAGAAGGCTGGGATTCAGTAGTGGATGGCTGTTCAATTGCACTCTTGTATTGGGTAGTGCAAGCATCCTCAACTTTTTCAACTCCATTGCCATTATTACTTGGTGAAGTACTAGATTTGCTAGTAGCAGGAATGACTTCTAGCACTTCCTCTGATGCCTGCTGAGTAATATGAGGATCATAGCCCCACTTAATAGCATCCTTTCTCTCTATCATGACAATGCGCCCAAGCAAGTCGAGGAAGGAGGTGATAATGCCAAATATGAATGGACCCCGGAATCCAAATTGGGTGTAAAGGGCACCGCCCAGAGGAGGACCTAAAATTAACCTAGAGATCAATGTCAGATGCATCATTCATCCATTGTCAAGGAGGGAGCACACCCCACTGTGAAGCCTATCATTGTGATGCCCAGCTGTTCTGGAATAAAGAGGTTGGGATAAGACTTGAGCTAACATGCAAAGACTTACGGCCCACAAGCTGCTCTGGTGTAGCATCAGCACTGTTCCAAAGTGACAATGAAGACAAGAGTTAGCTACCTGTATGCAGTTTGAGATGAATATATGACCCACAGCAAAGCCAATCCTACAGTCCAAACAATGGCTGATCCTACACCCTGAATGACTCTGGCTATGCACATTACTGCATAGTTAGGAGCTTCCATGAACATGATTTGGGAACCAATGAGGACAACAAAGCCAATGAGCAATGGCCACCGTCTTTCATTATATTTCTCAGAGATGTGAGCAACTGGGATTGTGGCTCTCGAGTGGCCAGGATTAATGGATACCCTCCCTGCTGAAATGGTATTTGAATTACCTATAAGCAGACCCCCAGACTATATTTTGCCTTCAATACAAACGGGCTGGGGCCATCAATCAATTGAAGTTACTCACATATGTGAACAGAAGCCATCCTGTAAGTGCCGAAACGCCGCTGTAGCCCAATGCCTCGAGTTGAAAAGGAATGACAGGTATAATGATTGAATATACAAGCAAATCAATTGCAATCCCTGGAAAACCGATAGCTTCAGTTAGAGGCAGAATGAATATGTATTGACCCTACCACACCCAACCACTAATGTAGTAAACCAGTAGCTAGCTCGCCATTTCAATCCGATAGGTTTACCGGCGGAATTATCCTGACCCATTTCGTTGACAGCCTTTGTGTGCTGGGAGCTAGTGCAGCTTGCACTGTCTTCCGCAGGATTCGTGAATCATCAAGCCTGCTTTGTCGTGCAACAATTACATAAAAATCAAATGCCAAGTGCGAGCGCCAAGCGAACTCACTTAGCGCCGCTTCGTCGCTTGCTCTACAGAGTTGGCGAACATGCCAGAATTGCCAGGTCGGTTATCTCGCCCCTACAAGTCCTCATTGGAATTTATCTTTTTAGAGGTTCAACGGGCAGTCAACCTTCTTCGAGAAGTTGCTCAGGGCAAGATAATCACGAGTGTGCAGACATGGCCAGATCCTATTGTCTACAGTGGCGTCAGTGACGAACAATTCGTATGTGTGACATACAAGTTACCCTTGAATAACGGTGTCTAATGCGCTCTCAGGGAAAGGAAATCAAAAACAGGGCTATTTTGGACATTAAACGATACGGTAGGTCTGAACGAAAATGTCATGATTCAAGCTCAAGTGTAGCTGATGATGGCGATTGTTCGTCGCACTAGGCAAGATCTTTTACCTCTCTCTTGCAGGGAGTGGCAAAATGCCAGTCTTTCACTTCGGGATGACTGGCATGATCCAGGTAAAGGCAGATATATACCTTAGATCCCGCCAGTTCGATGTAAACACCTCACATAACAGGTAAAGGGCATGGCTCCAATGCATTACAAGGAAGCCCCACAAAAAGCTAAAGCTGCCGATGAGTGGCCTCCAAGGTTCTGTAAAGTGCGACATTCCTTAGTATCGCGTATACTGCAATAACAGTCCCCAAGTTTGTTTTAATTTTGCAGGATGTTGTGTCCACGGAAGACGAGGGCGGGTCCATACAGGTTGCATTTGTCGATCCTCGGCGTCTAGCGCGAATACGACTGTGCTCATGTCCTGATGATGAGCCTCCTATATCCAAACTTGGATTTGACCCTATCCTTTCCATGCTGGCTCTGGAACCATTTTCCGCCCTCCTTTCTAGGCGCTCATGTCCAATCAAAGCCCTTCTCCTCGATCAATCGTTCAGCGCGGGGATTGGTAATTGGGTGGCAGGTACTGCAGCCGATTGACCTTAATATGCTTACCCGCTCACTGTTCCAGACGAAATCCTCTATCACTCAAGAATACATCCAGAACAACGTTGCAGCACACTAACGTCTGAACAGATGAAGTCACTGCACCGAAACATCGTCTACGTCTGTCAAACAGCGGTGGAGGCAAACGCTGATGAAGACCATTTCCCGATGGACTGGCTGTTCAAGCATCGATGGGTATGTCATAATACTAGAGATTTGGTCGATCCAAAGTAATGCTGACCTGAATATAGGGCAAAGGGAAAAGCAAGAAAAATACCATTCCTTTGCTACTCGTGCGCTCTAAACACTGATTGAAGTCATTTTGCTGCTAAGTTGAAACTTGGATCTGTCTGACAGGAAGGCGGCAAACCAGCCACTATCAAGTGGGTCACAGTCGGTGGGCGCACTTCTGCGTACGTCGCAGAACTGCAACAAACAACACAGTGGCGTCAACCTCAGGATGGCACAAGCACCAGACGGAAGGTGAGGAAAGTATATGAAATGATGTTTTGTCTCATCGTGTTTCCAGAGGCGCCAAAGCGAAGCCTATGAAAGTAAGGACACGGCGGCTGTAGATGTGAAGGAACCAAAATCGAAGAACGCCAAAAGAAATGTAGCATAAAGCCGATGAACGGACAATGCATATTAAAGCGAGAGTTGTCTCGCTCCTTTTAAACGAATCTACTCGCTTTCATCACCGTCATCGTCATCATCGTCCGACCACTCCTCCGCCTCATCGTCAATAAAACCGTTCAGGGATCCTGCATCGTCGGAGTCATCAGACCCATGGCCCTCGTCATCTTCATCTTCACTCCCTTCATCCTCTTCGCTCTCTCCTCCTAACTCGACGTCCTCAATGCTTCCTTCCTCGTCACCGCTTTCTATCTCTACATCGCCGTCACCTTCGACCTCGCTTGACTCACTCTCCCCTTCGACGTAATGTTTGATCACGGAAGGCCGGACAGTTTTGCCTTTTCCCTTATCTTTTGCCACTGTGAGGGGAGCTGGTGCTGCTGATGATCGCATTTCTACTTGTGATAGGACCATGTCCAGTTTGCCGTTCAGGAGCATTAGATTTTCATGTAGGGCTAACCTAGCGTTGATAGTGGCGTAGAGACCAGACAGTCGAGCCACAAGGTCGGGTATCTAATTAATGGATATTAGTAAAACCCAGAGACGCCGTAACAAACGACTAACCGTCATGAGATGCCCGGCATGTACTGCAAGAGCAGTTTTAACCCAAACAATCAACCCTGTACCACGCTGTGAGCTTGCTCCGCCGCCTCCACCCTTCATATTGGCTGCACGTGCTCCTCGTCCGAGTCGTTCAGTGCAAGCAATAACCAGCGGCACCGCTAAGTGGGGAGGCAATCGCTTCACCGTGGTTTGGATTAGAGCAGGATCTGAGTGGGAGAGACAAGCCTCCAATAATCGGCTATCCGATGAGTGGAGCGCTTGAATTAAGGTCCTTGTTAGGGAGTTGGCCGGGACCGATGATATATCACGTTTATGTCCTTTTTTCTTCTTGTGTGATTTGGATTGAGCGTCCTCCGCCTCGCTATCCGACTCCCTTCTGACTTCACCATCGTTGAGAGCAGTGAGCCGTTGACCTAAGGAAAGTTCTGCAAGGTCCACTCCCAGATTGCCGTCGATGCCTGGCATATTCATATCATCCCCACTTTCCTTTGAGACAATGTCAATCGCGGACCCGACAACATTAGTTGAACTCTCCGTATATCGTTGCGTAGAAACGCCCTGAGGAGAGGTGAAACCTTGGTGAAACGAAACTAGGAAATGATAGCTTACAATATCGGTTTCCTTCGACAGAGAGAGATCAAGTTCCTCAAGGATTATGTCAGGAATATATGCCCCAGATTGATCCACAAATTTCTGCAGAAGTGTTATAATTGACCAAAGCAGAAATATGATCTACGCACAATGCTAGTGAAGACGGGCCGAACACCTTTTGCCAATCTTGCGACGCGAAGCGAGGTTGGATCCTGGGAAATGAAAGTGATATTAATGACAGGCGACAGGGAGGCACTATTTTTTGAAGGCGCAACAATGTTAGCGCGAGGGAGAAGCGTAGGCGTCTTGGGAGAGGTTGTGTTCGTGCTTGGAGGAGGCATCAGTTCTTCGGGGATAGGATACACTGAAATATTTCCGGAAGCGGAGAGTGCGGCTAACAACACCTTGCCAGAAGTGGTAGATATTGAGAGCGTTCGTGCATCAGAGTCAAGTGGGACAGAGGCTGAGGATTTGCCTTCTGACGATGTCCCGCACTCAACGTCCCAAATGTACAAGAACCGATCGCTATCTGCCATAGAAACGAATCGAGTTGGAGGCGTATGTAAGTCGGCCCACTTCACGAGTTTTATGGAAGAGGCGTGACCCGTGAAGGATGCAATTTGTGATGAGGTCGTTGAAGGGATGTCGTCCTTCGTTTGAGATAATAGCCGAAGATTGTGGTGTCCGGCGAGGAGATCGCTACTGTGGCCTTCTCCGTTAGAACGGAAAATTAGGATTGAATATGGGACTCGGTCGTCAGTCTTCCAGCTTCCGGATACAAGACTTGTCTGAATATTCCAGTTACGAATTGTCCCGTCTGCGCTAGAGGACCATACAGCATTTGCGTCTATGGCGACAGCAAGGATTGGTGTTGAACTCGATGGATGCGAGAGAGTCTGCAAGATTCGTGCATGGAAGGGAGAAAAGAATGCGATCGTGCCGTCGGTGAGACCCAAGACGACAACCTTTGTTCCTGATGGCGATGGTGCTTCCTCTGAAGGGAGACTTTGACGCTTCTTCCGCTTCTTCTTTGACGGTGAGGGAGCATCTGGCTGAGTCTCTGGAGCAAAATTGAGGGTCGCCCATGAAAGGGCAGACACTCTGGCTGTGTCGACAGTGTATTCTGCTAGGGAATAGGCAGTCTCTGTGTTGTAAACGCGTAAACGATGCTTGTCGACTGAGAGATGGAGATATGCAAAGAGCTGGCCGTCCTGGGAAAAGGCGGAGAGGGACGTGAGACTGGAGGCGTCGTCGACGAGTGGTTGGGATATCGCCGCCGTCGACGCTGGCCTCGACTTGGAGGCCTTGATTTTGGTTTTGGAGGGCGCCATTTCGTCTGCAGAAGACAAGCCTTGTAAATCCAAATTTTTTGAAGCATAGGCACGTGACTGTGTGGCGTTCTAGCTCGATTTGGACTCGCTGTGATGGCACCGCCCTAATTGGACTTTAACAGCTTCGCCCAATCTACAACCTACAACCATGTCGACAGGGAATTATATCCAGGTATCATCCCCTTGGCCCTTTGTTTATCTCATCTAGCCCTGACAATCTTATATATCTCACCAGCTCGAGAAACTAGGTAATTGCCCTCCCTTGCGCACACATATCTTCTGCTGACGGTCTCAGGCGAGGGAACATATGCGACGGTGTATAAGGTGAGTGGGATCTCCTTCCCGATCGACAGTGTTTCTGAACCCCTCTTCCAGGGAAGATCGAGGACGACAAACGAGATTGTCGCCCTCAAAGAAATTCATCTCGATGCAGAGGAAGGGACGCCCTCGACAGCCATCCGAGAGATATCGCTCATGAAGGAGCTGAAGCACGTCAACATTGTTCGACTTCACGATGTAATCCACACAGAAACCAAACTTGTCCTTATCTTCGAATACTGTGAACAGGATCTTAAGAAGTACATGGACCAGCACGGAGACCGTGGCGCCTTGGAACCCAATACCGTGCGCAGCTTCATGTATCAACTTCTCAAAGGAACCGCCTTCTGTCACGAGAATCAAGTCTTGCACCGTGACCTGAAACCGCAGAATCTTCTGATAAATCGTAAAGGCGAACTCAAATTGGGAGATTTTGGATTGGCAAGAGCGTTCGGTGTCCCTGTCAACACATTTTCAAACGAAGTGCGTTTATTGGTCCACTGCTCTTCATCTACCACTGATTTGTATAGGTCGTGACCCTCTGGTACAGAGCTCCCGATGTCCTACTCGGTTCTCGTACATATAGCACATCGATTGATGTCTGGTCCTGTGGTTGTATATTCGCAGAGATGATCTCCGGCGTTCCATTGTTCAGGGGAAGAGACAACCAAGATCAGCTTTTGCATATAATGAGAATTATTGGGACGCCCAGCCCTGCACAGTTTGCTAAAATATGCAAAGAAACGGTAAGAGTTCCATTGTGTCCTGTATCATATGTTTAGGTGCTGATCGTGACTCCACCGTCAGCCCGAGATCCAATTGAAGCAATTTCCTAATTATCCAAGAATGCCCTTCCATCAAGTCCTTCCAAAGGCATCCCCTCAAGGTTGTAGAGGCCTAGCATGTCTTCCATTCTTTCGTTCTGATGTCGTTCATTCCAGCTCTTGACCTCCTTGATAAGTTGCTTAAGTTTGATCCTGCCGAGCGAATCTCGGCGGCAGATGCTCTTGCGCATCCATATTTTACCAGTGTCCCTACTCCTATGCCATTCGGTCTCAATTCGTCCCCTGGTTCTATGCCGCCTCCTTCATTCAACTTCCCCCATCCCCATGCCCACCAAGCTCAGCAACACCAGCAGCAGCAGCAGCAGCAGCAACAGGCACAGGTGCATCATCCTCAACTACAAACCCAATATTCCCGGCCAATTTACGGACAAATGCCTCAACATACACAGACCGCGTCTCAAGTGAAAAGTGTCCCTGTACCTTACGGAAACGTGCAATACCCTCCTTACGGAGCACCACCTCGGTGAAAGCAACGTTGCCTTTCTTTTTGTCCTTCTGCCTTTTATACCTCATTCGGATACCTTGTAATGCTCTAGCCAGTCTGATACATTGACTCCTTGTACCCGTGTATTATAACAGAACTGCGATGACCCAAAACTACTGGAAACCTAATTTCAATGCTACAGGGAAGGGCATGCGTGGACAGGCCTACAGAACTACAGCATGACTTTCAACCGAATGGTACAGATAATATGAGAGATGTATGATACATAAAGCAAATTGGGACGACTAAGATGTTGAGGATAACGAAATATAGCGAAGACAAAATCGCGGGAAAGTACGGCGCTAGCCCCCATTAGAGGGTGGCGTGCCGAACATCGAAAGAAGAGAAAGCAAGTCATCTGAAGGCTGGTGAACCCAAGCGTACGATGAGGACTAGGGAATGACCTACTCTTTCTCAACGGCTTGCTGAAAAATGCATTCATTCCTGCACTTAGGCAAAGCTGCTTCGTCGACTCTTGACAATCTGCACTCAGTGCGACGACTAAAAAGACGGAGACCAGAATTTACTGCATATTCCCGGATGTCAGTAGAACAACTTACTTGGAAGCATGATTGACATCTTTCGTTTTCGCTCCAACAACCTCAATCTCTTGGCAGCTTCAACTCCGTCACATACAGGCATGTCTGTACACAAACGATGAAATTTCGCAGCACGGATGCATCAGAGAAGACGTACGATGGTCAAACAGGGCAACGCTAAAATGGCCGGGTGGATGTAACTCCCAAGCTAGACACACGAATCAATCATGTATCCATAGAATTGTTACTACCATCGTACCATTTATAGCTTCCTCTCCGTTATTTGTGGCCGTAACCTTCAGCTGATACCTCTCCAGTTGCTTCACCAAGAGGTTCTGAGCAATGGGGTTATCTAGGGTGGTAGAAGTACTTGATGAGAAAGGGTCAAAGCAAGTTGATCGAGACTGGTGGATACCTTCCGCTATAAGAACATTTCCATACAGAGTACGGCGAGCTTCTGCTTGTTCCTCCATTGCTCGAGCCACCTCGGCCGTCGGAGTTGTAGATATTGTATTGGGAAGATCCTTCAGGCCAGCCAGGAATTGTAACATCCGCGCTTTCCTAGGCGGTTTGGTCATTTTCACCACGCCTAGAACGCTGCTATTGCCGAATACATCTTGCCCTGTCCGACTGGTAGTTGGAGTATATAGATGCAGCACTCGGGTGTCTTGAAGAGGCTGCAGCGCAAGACTACGAATAAAACGAGCCAAATCATCGGCGTGGCTTTCTGATTGGTCATCTAGAATCACGAAATCCAAACAGGCATCCTGTGGAGAAAGAGACTGAAGGAAAGTGTGCAATTCGGCGAGGGAAGAGGCCAGCTTAACATCGAATCCTCCCAACAAGGTGGAGAGGAAAGAACGCGTTGTTTCGGAAGGGGAGCAGACTAGGATCCGGAGGGGCTTTGGCTTCGACAAGACATCTTTCAGCCTCTCGATGTCTCGAGCTGTCTGCAGAGCGGGTCAGAGAGCAAAACTTGGACTTAGAAACTCTGCTCCTTACCCGCTCTGACTCTGCAGAATGGAACACTTTGACTGGGATTGTGAACCAAAATGTCGAGCCGGTGTTCAGCTCCGATTGAACACCGATAGCTCCGCCCATAAGCTTAACTAACTGGCGAGAAATCGACAGTCCCAGGCCAGTGCCACCAAACCTACGCGTTGACGAGTTCTATAAAGATTCTTAAGTCATCTGCCGAGGTGAAGAGGGACCAGCTTACGTCTGCTTGTTGAAATGGCATAAATAGGTGGTCAACGTCATTTGCCGACAATCCAATTCCAGTATCCCTGATAAATTTGATTCAAGGCGAAGTACCTGGTCAGCATGAAACCTTACTGAATGTCAAACTTCAAATTGACTTCTCCAGAGTCCGGCTTCACAGAAGAATCAGCAGAACAGGTCACTCGAACGTATCCTTGGGCTGTAAATTTCACTGCATTCCCAATTAAGTTCATTAACACTGTGGAGGGGATTTTGAGCATTGGGATTTGGGATTTGGGGACAGTGAGATATCATTACCTTGGCGAATCCGAGCATAATCGGCGTAGACCCCTATATGCACAATTAGTAATTAGTTCAAGAGTGCAAAAGGTGCGGACTTGCATGGAGGCACATCAGGTTCGATGTTGAAGGACAGATCGAGTTTCTTGGCTGCCATAGGGAGCAGTAGCTCCATACAATCCTGAGCTGACGTCAATAGTAGCTCACGGGTGGTTTGCCTGACTGACAGCTATGATATTCTTTTTTCGTTTCGGTTTAATAATTGCAGCAGAAAGATTGTCGGGGACTTACTTCCACAAGAAACCCGCTTGGCTCCAATTTAACAGCTAGCAAATGATTACATTTTCAGTGACAAGGAAAACAAGAACGGCCCGTACCGGAGGCTTCCAATTTACTGTAGTCAAGAATTGAGTCGATGATCTGATACCTCAGTGGTCAGATGAGCGGCAAGTCACATAACAGTGTGTACGAGAACCTTCAATAACAATTCGCAGGATTGCTTTGCTGTTTGTACTAGTAACGAGTCCCATTCAGATCGATCTCGACATTTTTCATTTCAAGTAACTTACCAATCTCGCTCTGACCAGGATTAAGTTCTGTCCCACTTAATAGATCCAGCAGACCGTAGAAAGAGCTGGAAAGCGTAAGTGAACAGCAGGGAATTTGTTTGATACCTGTCATACCTAAAAGGCGTTCGTAGTTCATGGCTCATCGAAGCCAGAAAGTTACTCTTTATCTAAAAAGGTTCAGGTTCTCAGTATCACTCCCCCTCGATTCCGAATGTCTAACCAACCTTCGTAGCTTTCAGAGCATCTTCCCGACTTCTTCTAGCTGTCTCCAGCGCTTCGCGCTGAGCTGTGATCATCTTCAGATTTTCTCTTGTTCCCGCTTGTACAGAGCGGAACAAAAGCGCGTTAGAAATACTGATGCTAGCTTGCTGGCACAGGAGCGTCAAAAGAGTTAACGTGTTTTGAGAGAAAGGGTATTTTGACGCGAGGTATACGACGCCGAAAGTCTGTCCTCGGTTACTGAAAATGGGCAAACATATAACAGACCGGTGGACTGTCTGGCCTGCCTCGGCAGAAAATCTCGAGTCCAGCGACGCGTCGTGGAAATATACCCTTTCATCTTTGGAGTTGAGGGCTGTCAAACGATCAGTAGCAGAGCGGCTCAGAAATGGCCAAGACCGACTATGTTGGATAATTGCTTTTTGCAAAGGATCTTGTATAGTGCGAATGGATTTGGGATTTCTAGAGGTATGATGAGAGACGTTTCGACGGCACTCCCTTTCAACTTACTCGTGCACTTGACAGGGATCCGGTGCGCACATACTAGTCGCAACGATGTAATCCCCTGCTTCCCGGGCGATGACAACTGATACAGGACGATTTTATTGACGATACTTTCTAGACAAGCAAAACACATACCACACGTATTATGCGATCCGGAGGTTTCTGCAAGTAAGGATTCAGCGCCAAAATATTATGGTTAGGAACCGTACATACCTGTGGCGATTTCTGTTAACCTTTGCAAAGCTGCGATTTGTCAATGTAGCACAACCTCGGAGAATCTGTGATAAACTTACCCGACGACAAGTTGATATCACTTGATATTTCTTTGCTCCATTTCAGGATCGAAGCTAAGTCAGAAGCACCGAGTACAGATTCTTGGTCCTCCTGTAGATTGGAACCATGAAGCTGTGCTTGCGTCCCAGATTCGGATTGGGAGTGGATAGACTCAGTTTGAGTGGCTACATCGGCAGTAAAGGTCTGTCGTTTGAAAAATGGCTTTGATCGGGTCCCGATGAGGGAAGACAAATGGGTCCTAGATGTGGGATTATTAATTGTCGGAGCAGTATTGAAAGATACATACACGATTCCTCGTGCACCCCACTGTGCATGACGAGAGATCGCTCGGCGCTGCAATTCGTTGCCGAGACCTTCAACACCACATCGAACAAAATGAGACCCTTGCTGATAGTGGCTCAGAACAACGGTGTATCAGGAGACTAAATAAGACCCACGAGGAAAAGTGCCCAACCCTCCTCCATTAACCAATCGTTCTCTACACTCAGCCTATACCCCGTTAGTGAAGGAAAAGATGGAGGTGGAGGGGGCATACTCATACCTAACAGCAACGTCGTAAAGGCGCAAGGCGTTAGAATCTCCAAGGAGAGCAGCCATTTCCGCGTCCTGGTGAAGAGTAGTAAGTAGATCGGCGCAATGAATACAGGTCGGATGTACTTACGATGATGGCTACCCAAGCACTCGTATTCACAGGGCTAGCAGAAAGCCATCTATGCAATAATGAATACAGTAAAAACCTGCCTAGGTTCAGTTAGCACTTACTTGCGAATGTACGACTGGTTTAATTTAATCTGTGCCAGATAACGCGCTCTGGTGTCATTACGTATGCTACCCATTCGGATGCATGCGATCATAGCAAGGCTATGGAAGAACAATGCATAGCGAACATGACGATGACTTGAATCAAAAACGAAGGTTAGCAACGCGTCTTATAGTTGGTAGCGAATTGACATACTTCGGGTGGACAGAACGGCTCTCATAAACGAAGAAGCCTAGAGAGGCGGCTTCTTCGTAGAACCCGACACAGAAGAGGCTAACGAGCTTGAAGGAATTATACCTGATCGGAGGTATTAGCGCAATAGGTTCCGGTTGATTGGAATGACCCACCAATTCAACGCAAGAGATAGATTTCCTGAAGTCTCATGGATCTTCTTCACATAATCTGTCTCCACGAAGTTCTCGGTGTCGAAGAGGGTTTCAACAGACCGCACCGTTGTATGGCCGGCCAATACACGGATGCAATTAAGAAGACCTAGTTCACATTTAGCCAGACCAGAACACTAGGCTCGCTAGAAGACAAACCAGCGGCTAGAATGACAGGCTCTCCACCTGGGGTCAGAAGGCCCACGTCGTTCACGCACTGTCGATGTTGATGTTAGGAGCGTGCGATCAACTGCAAGGGCATTTAAGCATTACCTCTTCTGCTGCGGGTGCCAGTTCGGCAACTACGGGTCTTCAGTACAGATTTTGAGCAATAAGAAGGGGGACCTACGATGTTCACAGAGGTATAACTTGGTGGCAATGGTATGAATGCTCGCGAAACTTGTATATATGCTTGTTCATGGTGAGAAGATGTTCATGCCAGATAAACAGAAGTAGTCACCTATCGCCGGCTGAGTAACCATATTTCAAAGCTTCTTCGAGGCGAGGGATATTTGATCGGAGATGAACATTGTCGAAGCCGGATACCATGCAGGAATATAACACCTGTGCCCGACTATGATGCATGAGGACTGGGAACCACTCATTTCAGTAGGATCATACCATTTCTCAGCAGAATTTCCGTGTTTTTCTGCAATTCTGAGCGCCAATTTGGCCAAATCGGTGGAAAAACGGTACAGTTCGCGTCGTTCAGCAGCAGCTAAGACCATTCTAGGACATTCGAATTGAAAAAGGAGAAACATACGTACCACCTAGAACCCAGAAGAAACCCAACGCAGTGCCAGGAGCCATTCCGGAACTAGTAGCATTTGGACTGAGCACAGGAAAAAGAGGAGGTTCCGCCGAGCTCACCGTAATGCTAGTTGTATAGTCTACAAAAGTATTCATTAGACAGGTTCGCAATCGTAGTGTGTTATATATCTTACCGTTAAGCCAATTACATCTAGGAATATGGAGGGGGACGGGCTCCAATACGCATTTATCCCTTGGTGAGAGTCAACGGGGAACTCGCTAGAGAAAACAATCAGGCGCACCAGCGTCATTAAGTAGCGTGACAGCTAATTCTGTCTTCTTGTCTGTGGTCCGTGGGATAGACAGAATTTCGTCAAAGCCGACAGCTAAAATTTCGTTCTTGACTTGTTCGAACATAATATCCGCTTGCTTGCGCGATGGCGAGTAGCATATTTCTATTCCTAGAACATTTAGTGCTGTGATTGTATGATTGAAGGCTTCTGTGAAGTTATTCCGCAACCATTGGTTACGAGACTTGAGGCGAAAGACGTTGCTCTTATCTTCGGGATGGATACTGTGCTGGAGACATTCCTCCAAAATGGTATCCGACCCGTCCAGCTCCCCTAGAACCAGGTAAGTATGTGACGGTGCAAACTTGGGGTGGTTCGTACCTTTCCATGTGTAAAGTCTATACGATGGATGGTTGGTTTAGTATCAGCATTTAAATGATAGAAGACAAAGCATACGCGGCCAATCTGGATAGCAAGCTGAAGGTCCGTGTAGGGTAGTTAACCCATGGGTTTTCGGTTAAAAGGGACCGTGCGTTAAGGAAAGATCGGATGGCAAGCTGTAAAGGTGGACCGTGGTCACTTCTTAGATTCACCATTTACTTGCCCAGGAATATACCTCATGTGCGCCTCTTGCCCAGGCGGATTCCCCCGCTTGAATCAGAACATCAAGCAGTTCTTCTTTCTTGGGGTGATCGTTGAGCAGCAAAAGACACCTGTGACACCGCGTCAGGCGAGAAGTCCCAAAGAGAGGAGGGCCCAACAACATACTTCTTGGCATGATCTGCAATACGGTAGACGTCGATGGGCTGCTCGTGCAGCATCATCAAGACAATCTGGCAGAGAAAAAGGTGGGCTTAGTCTCTCTATCAGAAAAAGAAGTACGTACCCGGAAAGACATCTTGGCAGCGATATCTGGAGGAAGCGCAGCCGCCTCGGCTTGTGCAGCTTGACGGTATCGATCATGAGCAAAACTGCACATATCTCTCGCTCGCTGAATGAGCCATCCTTCGGCCAGGGCCAACTGAAGACCACGCATTGACCCGCGACTCCTGTCGGAGCCTTTCTCGCGAAGATTGGAGACTGCTTTATGGAGATTCCATTTGTCGTCCATCTCATCCTCACTACTACCCCCCGAACTGGAGTCTTCCCAGTCCATCATCAGTGCAACCTCTGTCACTTTGAAACTAGAAGCAAGTATCATAAGCCCCGGTATATAGTCACAAGGAAACCGCACACGTTTCGCCAAAGAAAGCAGCCCACGTCAGGTATTTCTTTGCCTCTTCTGGCAAGGTGCGCATATGTTCAACGAGGAATGTCAAATCGGTAGGATCAGAGATGTGCTGATCGACAAAGCTCCCTTCAATCGCTGCCATATCATAACTGGGATCATCGTTAACAAGAGGATGAATATACTGATTTGCTACTTACACCCAGTGGTTCTTCTCCCAATTGAACTTGATCTAGACATGGTAATTGGCGATAGGTAGAATTACTTTACGAGGTGCCACTCACATGATGTTGCCTCTGAAGAGTATGCAGCACACTTCTGGCGGAGAAAGCATTTCCTGAAGAAGCTTTATGTACGAATTGTGCCAACGATGTACATTCATCCTTTTCTCGATGCAGCGTCTTGGATATTAAGGCAAGAATCGCAGAGTAAGACAGCGGTTCCACGAAAATCCATGTCGGTCGCGCCTTGGTGGAAAACATGTCACGGACACGGTCGACAAACCCTCTTGAGAAGGCAAAGTATCAGTCAGCGGAATTTGAGACTTTGCATTTACATACGCTCTATCTGATCGCAGTGTGGCAAAAATGAGCTAAATGGGATGAGAAATGGAATGAAAGTGTAGACGAGGAAAACTGACCATTCTGCTGCGAGAATTGAAGAGGGTAGCAATGAGATCGAGTGTCCTATTTAGCACATTAGGATCTGGTGGCACAGAGGTAGATGGAGGACTAACGAATCGTCTGCCTCGTGTAGATCGTCCAAGAATAATGCAAATAAGCGAGTTTCGGCTATGACTGCAAAGACCTTCTCTACGAGGGACTGGAAACGGGATCGAAGATCCGTAGAGTCCAGGGGCTCCTGTGGTTCATCAAGAATAACACCAAAGGTAGCCAATGCTTCCTTGAGTTCTGGCGTTCCTTGATAGAGGAGTGGTATGTTCTGCACTTGGGGTCCTAACCGTTCTTGCAGGCCGGTAACAAACCGATGTAGATCAGTATGGAACACCATCAGCTGTCGAAGGACAGCTGAAAGGCAGCCGAGCTAAATGTGATGCTTGAGCGGTTTGATCTCTTGGGAGTGAGAACGTACATACCAGAGCGGCAAAGGGAGCAGAGTCTGCGCCTTGGAACTTGGCCTGTCCCCAAAGGCCATGCGCTACAGATAATGAGCGATCTTAAAGCCGAAGAGAGACTCAAGGCTACCTCGCCACTTCGCCTGGTTTGCAAGGATGATAGAACTCTTTCCAATACTAATAGGCGAATATTAGGAACGACTGCTCTCGCCCAGCAATCTTTTAATGGGACTAACCCAGGAGGACCAACGACAAGCACTGCCTGCGTGCGAGCGAATTTGCTTCTGCCTGCACGAAAAGCTGCCCTTCTCAGACCATCGGATGAACTCCGCCCAGGACTAAGCAAAGTTGATGATAGGTGCTCGTCCATCACTGGGGTATGCACCGTGAAATCGCTTAATCCGCTCGTGATTGGAGATTCGCTGCGCGACGACACTGATTCACTCATTTCTGCTGTTTGGGTGCTTCCAGAGGAAAGGGCGATAAAGCCTTTGGATGCCGAGTGATATTGGGAAAAGCTGTTAGATGTATTCCGGACTGCGCTGTCCCTGAGCAATCGTTAAAGGGGGAGAAAGGATGAATATACGTACTGACGGTTCGGATCTGCTCTAGTTCCTTGTCTCGGCCGAACTTCGTCAAGGAGTTAACATGCGAAGTAAAATACAGGGGGAATCGAACATACCAGGGCAATCGGAATTGTAAATTCCTACTTGAAAGGTGAACACCAAATTTGTCTAGGGTAGTGTGATGGACATACTACAAACCGATCTTCCAAAGCTATATCAAACAGAGGAATCAACTAGCCAAGACTCAGTAAGTAGTTTGGAAGCGATCGGAGTAAACATACCTCTTGTGGTTCACCCGACAAAGCTGAGACCACTGCTAGCAAACGTCGCTGGCATTCAAGAAGATCACTCTTCAACCCATGAGCACTTTGATATCTGTTATCAGGATTTTTGGATAGTAGCTGCAAGTGGGCTGATGAAAAAAGCGGTTGATGATGATTGGAATGTCCTACCTTGTCAATGATATTTGCCAACACTTGAGGAACATCACGGCGGACTTCATGCACCGGCATTGGTCTTTTCTGTACAATAGCATGTAGCAGTTCCAAAGGCCCTCCCTCAAAAGGCATTTGGCCGCGTCCAACGAGAAGGGTCCAAAATAGAATGCCAAGGGAGTACAAGTCAGTGCGGTGATCTTGGGTCATTGTTTCTATGCTTCCTGTCTGCTCAGGTGCAAGGTAGCACAATGCTTCTTTCACTTTCAACTTTTCTGGCTCATCATTGGTTCGAAGCACCAGGGAAGAGGGCGACCCAAAACTTTCCAGAGAGATTGCGCGGTTGCCGAAGTGGACCAGCCGTACGAATCCAGAATGTGCATTGAGATGAAATGCATTGGCACGGACTGGAAAAGGTGAGCACTGCGGCGGGAGAGCATTCGACCAGCGACGGACCTTCTCGATGTATCACTCCAGCTCTGAAAAGGGATGAGATGTGGCAAAGGGAGAGCAAGAAGTATTGACGCACTTGTGCAATGTCTGGAGGCATTGGGTCGCTTTAATTGCAAATCTGCAGGGACTGTGAGGGGGGGACTGGAAACGGAGGACAGGACACACACTCGAGAAAGGAAGCGAGATCCATGATATCGAATGGCTCCATTTCTCCCGCAAGGTCCTGTTCGTCGAAACCATTGTGCATCATGACATCCGAATGGGAGGAGCTTTGTCTGCCAAAGCTGATGTCACCCAGTAACAAATCGTTGACCTTAGAGGGTGGGAGGTAACGGCCGAGGAGATTGGGGCCAGGATGGGCGACTAGCAACACAACGCAGTCACCGTGCTCTCGGGGAATCTTGAAGAAGTCAATCATGCGGAGAACGGTATTAGACCCATCTGCCAACGAGGCAAGACGACCGAGACTAATGACGGTAAGATCTTTGAACGGAAATAAGAGTGCTACGGACGCACATATGGGCCTCTCTTTCGAGACACATTGAGCCATTTGACTGTGCAGGGGCAATCTTTGCCAGCACATTAGAGCTGTCCTTGAGACTGTTTCCCTCAGCGAGGATGGTCATACTCCCTGTGTCATGCCAGGAGACGGCCTGTGAATGTCAGGGTGAGAGTCGTCGCCGGACGATGGGGGCAAAGTGCAGACCTTCTCGAAGGTGTAGCCCGGGACGGAGAGGACGCCATCCTTGAAGTAGAGAGTCGGGAATGTTGGCTGTCCAAGCTTGCGTCGCATTGCAGCACAGCTGCCGCGTTCGTTGGATGAACGACAACTAGTGCTCAACGTACTCAACAACCGACGATAACCTTCACCTTACGCCGACCTCCGTTTCCCACGAAAATCACACCCACGTAATGACGTCAGAAAGCCATCAATTCAGCCCAACAAAATTACAACAAGTAGCTAATACTAATCTTTTTTACGAGGTCACTGCAAACTCGTCAGCACCAATAACACACACACAAATTCATATCTACTCACTGTAACTCGCATGGTCAATCCGTTCAGGTAGCTCTGGCACAGCAACTTCGAAACGAGACTGAATTGCACCCATCACCTGCTGGTCACTGTCTGACGATACAAACGTGATCGCAAGACCCTTGGTGCCAAATCGACCTGCACGACTGTCGACTACATTAGCACCGCACCCGTTGACCAAAAAAAGGCCATTACACGCACCCAACACGATGAAGATAACTGTCTGCATCAGGCGGGCAGTCGTAGTTGATTACGATATTCACCCGTTCTACATCAATACCACGACCAAAAATATCTGTCGCTACTAGAATACGTTTCTCGAAAGCCTTGAACGCAGTATAACGCTTGATACTGGAGCAAGGGTCAGGGCAATGCCATAGTGCCAGATCAGCAACGCACCGTTCCTCCTGTTGCAAACCAGAGTGGATACTGATTGAGGGGAAGTTGCACGACACAAGCAACTTGTCCAATTCGATGGCGCGCGCAACCGATTTCACGAAGATGACGACCTTGCCAGTCGCTTTAGTTGCTGCCAAATCAAAAGAAAGTAGTTCATACCTGATTGAATTCCAGGTTGTCGAGAAGTTCATTCAGTTTCCTGTTCTTTCCAGCTTCCTCCAACTTGACATAATGTTGTTGCAACCCATGCAGAGTTAACTTGGTCTCGTCATCTACGAAAATTTCGAGTGGCTGAAAAGGGATTAGTGACATTCACTATCACAAAATCAAACACTACTCACATTCGCCATGAATTTCTTGCAGGTCGCCCGGATCTCCTTCGCCAGGGTGGCACTGAACATCATGACTTGCTTGTGGTGAGGTGTCATTCGGAAAATTTCTTGGACGTCGCGGCGCATGTCTATTGTACCATGTCGAAAGATTAGATTGTGCCGTTTGAGCAGAGTAAAAAAGGAAGAAGAATGAGAAAAAACGGTGAAACTCGGTTCCTTGGTTTCCATGGTCGACCACTTCATAGTCGGTCCTCGAGGTAACAAGTGGATGCTTGCAGGAATGGGCGCGCCGCACGGGAGATTGTTGTCTCCTTCCAACCCAACACAACGAACCCACACCGCGTCCTACAGCCTAATTCAAGATTGAGGAATGCCACACGAAGCGATGAGTCCAGGCGGAAGAACCCGAAGGTCGATGCATATCACGGATAACAGACGATGGGGATGACTTAAAGGCCAATCGCAAGACTAACCGAGCTGTTCAAGCATTTTGTCGCACTCGTCCAGTACAAAATGTTTCACATTTTTGGCGTCCAAAATCTTGTCGCGGGCTAGCGCATTGAGTCGACCAGGGGTGGCAACGACGATATGTGGGCACTTGCTTTTATCGCGAAGGATTTCCGCATCCTTGGCGACAGGCGTTCCTCCATAGAAGGGGCTCACGCGAACGTCGGGCATGTATTTGGCGAACCGTGTGTATTCATTTTTGATTTGGAACGCCAATTCCCGCGTATGGCACAGAACGAGAACCGACACTTCGCCATTGACAGGCTCCAGTTGCTGAAGGGTTGCAAGGACAAAGACGGCGGTCTTTCCGTGACCAGACTTGGCCTGGCACAGAACATCCATGCCAAGAACAGCTTGCGGAATACATTCCTGTTGCACTGAAAAGATTCATGTCAACATTGCTGGGAATGTGTTCATATCCTATGAACACACCTTCTGACGGATGCTCAAAACCAAGGTCACTGATGGCACGCAGCAACTCTGGCTTCAACAAGAAGTCCCTAGGCATATTGTGAGTACGGTGTACGTACTTCTCTGGCCGTTTTAACCATTACCTGAAGCCAGTTGAGTGGATCCCAGAGAAGTTTTTCTTGTCTTTGTCGTCGCTGGAACCTGCCCCTGCTCCTGCAGAGGCTGCCGCGCCACCGGCTGGGACAATGTCATGCTCATCCTCGTAGTCGATAAGATCTTCGGTATCTTGTGCGCTCATTGCGGTCGTAGAGTCGGGGAAATAAGAGGTAAGAAGAGGAAGCTGAAGCAAGAGGAATGATGTGCACGCGTTGTTGTCACCAAACCAACCGTGTGAGTGCACGGACCCGGCTCTCCCGTGATTAAAGATCATGTGCATGGCATGGGAATTGCCCCTATTAGCAATGGTTATGCAATAGATGTTCCTCAGGCTCGTGTAAGCCAAGAATAATGGTATTTATTCACCGAGCGCTAGGATAACAGGGAACGTGGTAGAGCTTGGGTGGAGCCAGTACGACTCTGGAACCAGGATCATAACTCCGGAATTGTTAGTAAATCAAACAGCCGTGTAGACGACTACCTTATCCAGATCTGCAGCGTAGTCTGAAGGTACTTGATAAAGCCATCCAATATGAGAAAGAATGGCTTACTGGATTGATTGGCGCCAAAGGTGATGGAATTGGCACCACTTCGTAAATTCACCTTCACCGGAACAGAGAGAACAACTCCTCCACCTCCGGTATTTGGTTGTTCAACGATCACGGCCGGGCCACCATTAACACTGCCAGACAATTAATCACTCGTCCAAGGCAGATCCCTGCCAATATTACCTAACAGTGGTGCTTCTCCAACCAGAGTCCGCTGCGAAGACATTAGGGAAGGTGGATGTAGAAGCTCGAAAGCAACCGGACTTACCATTAGCGTAATACAACGAAACCCACTGTTCCCGGCCGAGGCCTTGCACATTGTTGATTGTTACGCTGCCCCCGTTGCCTATAATATCATGCCAATACATAAGTACTCACATTGGACGTCTATAAATAGTCTTCACCTATGTACCCAACGGAAGTGCCCCCAGAAAAGCCACTGTTGCTCAGCAATCGTGCTGGGCCAGAGAGTGTCCCTCTCTCCGCTTCATAAGTTGTACCAATATCGGCGGTATACGATCCAGCTGTGATATTGACACTCCAAACGTCGGATGGAACTATTCTTGGAGGACCTGTTGTCCAAACCAGGGGATACCAAACATAGCGGCTCCCACCTAGTTGAGAGGGGCGCCAACGATCACCCATATAGATAGCAAAGTTCTGTCTAATAGGTAGGTCGAACGTATTCTGAGAGAAATAGGTGCGGGTGGATGCAGGAGCAATGTCAGACTCCCCAGACCAAGGTCCAGAAAGGGACTGTGATAAATAAATATGATTTTCGTTACGATAAATCGAAGGATGGTGTAGCTTACATTTGCGGTGATAACTTTATTGGCGTTGGGGTCCCAGCCCGTGGTCTTGGAAGCGAACAGATGGTAGACCTATGTAGTTGAGATTTAGTTGCATGCACAAAGCCCAACAGCAGAACCGAAAATGTACCCCATTTTGTTTGATAATCCCGGGAGATTCGAGAGTTGACCCTGTGCCACTCTACGTTCAAATCGAAACGCAGAGAGAGATCACTGTAGAACTTACTAGGGATCACAGAAACCTGCTGAACGACGTTATAATAGTTGCTGTCCATCCGAGAAATTTTAAAATTCTGATTATTGTCCGATGCATATAGGAGATAGGACGTTTGTTCCCCTAACCAGTCTTCAGAATGATGCCAGCGCGTAAAATAGATAAAAGTTCCAAGTCCACTGACCATCGTCTATCCAGACATCAGATGTTGATATATTCGGGCTCTGAAATGCAACTCACCGTCCTGGAAGACTCCCATGTCCCTTGATTCAGTGCCGAGAGGTCTGAAACTACCTCTATAAGAGTATGGACCACAGGGCGTACGCGAAGTCGCTACTCCTACTTGCGCAGCACCGTAGCTGTCAACATACCGTGTTAGCAACATCCTTTAGAAAGTAATGAAGAACCCGGACTTGGAAGAATCAGAATGGAACCACATGACATATTCAGCGTTCTGAGATCAGTGAGTCAACGCAGTATCTTTAATTGCAGATTCGCACTGGACCATACACGACGATTATAAATGACTTAAGGGAGACAAGAGTCAGTCCAATTTCGATCAATAATTGAAGAGGATAACGACGACACCTTTCGGTCGCTCTACAATCATCGACGTAGAGATATTTGAGTTGCTAACGGGAGTAAGAGCATCATTGTGACGAGTCCATGTCACCAAGTCGGACGACTAAAGAGAATAGAAAAGTTGATGGATGTCATCTGTAGTAAAAATGTCTTACAGAATAGCAAGAAACTGCTCTAAATAGGCCGCTGTTGTGTGTCTTATCCTCTCCGAGCCAGTAGAAGGTCGAGTCAACCTGAGGACTAGACTTCAATGTTTGCTCAAAACTAACGTTTCAGACTGACTTTAAGGATACCACCCCCATGAGCTTGGATTATGTTGCCGCTCGTATCACGCCAATCTGTTCCGGTGACGATGACTGCGGCGTTACAGAAGAGGATGTACGAAGCAAGTACAGTGAGAATGAGTATCATGGCTGAACTTGAAGGGGTACCGTCTCCTCAGGGTCTGCAGATGGCTTTTACGTGTCTTTGGAAAATACTAGGGAAAATACACGAAGGGAAGTCGGACCCATGACCTCGTCGAAGGCTTCTTGTGCCCAATGTGCCGTGGTTGACCGAGTCCGCTTTGAATGTGTTGCTTTTCCTGTATACTATTTGCAATGCGAATCATTGGTAACCTGTTTTTTCTTCCGACCGGAGGGTTCAAGACTAATGTGTCGACTCACGGCGCCGTACAACAATTGGGAGGGTCGCGAGGGATAACAGGGGGAAAATATCGGCTTGGGAGGATGGAAGTGGAACTCATGACTGAGAATCGTCAAGGTATCGTTGCGAAGTTAAGAGTCGCGACTCCAATATCCGTTTATTGCCTCCGCTCCGCTCTCTGTACCCGGGCCGGTACTTCTAACACTACCGCTCCCGGCGGGGCCAAGTTTCAAGTTTGCTCGTTCGCGTCGACATGGAGGCGTTTCAACTGTTGTCCAGAGGCGGCATACGATTTGACAAGAGTCGCTTCAAATCTGATGTAGACCTGTTCCAACAAGTACGCAAGGCCTTCTCGTAAAGCCCACACATTTATAAAGGTCATTGTAGAACCAGAAAATCAAAGCAAACGCTGCGGCCCACTGGACTAGGAACGATGAATTGCCGGCTGAACTCGACTTTTTCAAGTATGCTGAAGGAGGAAGGGGACAAGTCAAGGCCGGAAAACGCAAATCACCGGAGAAGGGAGAAGAACGAGATTTGAAGAAACCTAAAATCGCGGATGAGGTAGACGAGGACGAAGACGACGGCGTCGAAACTAGCCAGGCTCTCTCTGTATCGGACAATCCTAAAACCCCTAAGCACCGTATAGCGACCAAAGGGATCAATGTGCCTGCTCAAGCCCCCCGTTTTGAAGAGCTGAAGGAACGTTACTCAATACCGCCACAACTTCTTGCAAATTTGGAGAAGAATGCATATCGCATTCCAACAGCAATTCAATCCGCAGGGATGCCTGTTTTACTTGAAGTATGCTGATTATAGGGCTCGTATCTTCTGGACATACACTGATCCATTCACAGTCGCGCGACCTAGTGGCCATCTCCCCGACTGGAACTGGCAAAACCCTTGCATATCTCCTTCCTCTATTTGCAAGGCTAGCATCTCCCATCCACCAGATTAAGGATGCATCTGTTGGGAAAGGCGTTCGTGCGGTCATCATCGCACCGACACGCGAACTCGCTCATCAAATATACAACGAAACCCTCAAGCTTGCACAGGGTCGGAAATGGAAGATCGCGTTGTTCAGTAAAGCGACGTCCAGCACCCTTGCAAGTAAAGATATCCGTGATAAAACTGGTGAGCGACATACACTTCTGGAAAATGCATTATTGAACAGTACTGATGGTTGACAGACATAATTGTCAGCACACCACTGCGACTCGTAGCTGCCGTTCAAGAGAGCAAAATGGAACTCACCAAGTAGGTGAACCTGGTGCCGCCCCATAATTCTTCGCTGACCTAGTCGCTAGTGTTCGCTATCTCGTTTTAGACGAAGCAGATCGTCTCCTTGATACGGAGTTCTTGGATCAAACTCAGGAAATCGTGGCTTCGTGTACACACGGGCGTCTACAAAAGGGAATATTCAGTGCCACATTGCCTGCTGGTGTTGAGAAGATTGCCATGGATATGCTGCAAGATCCCATACGCCTAGTTGTCGGTCTAAAGTGGGTGGTGTGCATACCTGATGTAGTTGCAGCAATTGACGTTACTCAAATCCAGGGATACTCCGCTACCTTTGATCTCGCAATCGCTCACATATGTTGCAGATGATCCGTCCAAACTCCCCAGCCTTCTCACCTATCTCTCGCAGCCGTACAATCCACCGGTCTTGGTTTTCACTTCCTCGCAGCCCCGAGCGACATCG
Organism: Coprinopsis strossmayeri; assembly: GCA_900156845.1. Lineage (NCBI taxonomy): Eukaryota > Fungi > Basidiomycota > Agaricomycetes > Agaricales > Psathyrellaceae > Coprinopsis > Coprinopsis strossmayeri. The sequence continues at coordinate 925,570 of FTPT01000068.1, read as the reverse complement.
TTAGCGGAGGAATTGCTTCTCAACAACGTTCAGAATGTTGACTGCCTCCATGCTGGCATGACGGATAAAGAGCGTGAAGACGTCATTAGTCGCATGCGCAAAGGAGACACTTGGATACTTATTACGACAGAAGTCATGGCGCGAGGCATGGACTTCAAAGGTGTACGAGAAGTCATTAATTACGATTTCCCCACAAGCGTGCAAAGCTATGTGCATAGAATCGGTAGGACCCAGTATTCCCAAATATTGGAACGAGTCTAAAAGCATTGGCAGGGAGAACGGGCCGAGCTGGTCGTGAAGGCAAAGCAGTCACCTTTTTTACTGACGAAGATGCTCCGTTCCTTAAAATGTACGTACATCAGTTTTGACGGCCTAGAAATAAAGCTTACTTGTTGCAGTGTCGCCAATGTTATCTTGCAATCTGGATCTCAGGTCCCTGAATGGATACTCAATTTGCCCAAACCATCCAAGATGAATCGGCGACTGATGGGCAAGGTGAAGCGCCCGGAAATCGTGAACAATGGGCGGAGGCTGGGACGTAGGGAAGCAATCAAGAAGAGGCAAGTATACTATCATCTTATATCAGGTGTATTCGTGAATGGTAACTCCGATTCCCAGAGACATGATCGCAGCTACAAAACGTCGAACAGCAAAAGATGCCCCACCCGGAGTCTTGTTGAGCGAGCATGCTGACTAAGAAGGGAGTTAGCGCGGCCCAAGGGCCGATGCCAAACTAAGCCAAATATTTTCCCGGGTGGAATCTGGATTTCGCTGGATTTCCCATTACTGTAACGTTGTGATATTTTATATATCAACTTATTTACAGTGGCAGTTTGAAAATATGCAAAAACTTTGGGAGAAATCAAACATCTGGCATGGTTTTTGGCGCTCAAAAGTTCACGTCCGTGTCTGCGCCAAGCGCCGAGAGCAAACTCTGAACAGTATCATGCTTGTAGACAATATTAGCTATCAAAGAATCGAGAAACTTGGCGGAAAATATCTAAAGGGGCGGCTGGCCGCTGCCGCCGCTGAAAGACGTAGCATGTCGATACCCAGACAATAACTTTAACAATCGCTTAGGGGCGTTCTGCAAAACCTCGCACTCACACACACATTGCTCGCACCGGCGGCCACCACCACCAGTTACATATGCTACTGGAACGAAATAAGATGAATGAAGTATGTGTTAGAATAGGGGTTTTTAGCCCTCGCAGCGTGACCGTGGGACACTAGCGGTATTTAGGTTTCCGCCCGCTGTACTGTATGTCCTTTGCCCCGCGACGACCAAGGTCGCGTTCTCTGTCCTTAACCGATCGGCTTAACAGCAGAGTTCCCATGCGACGCCCTTAAACGGGATTTTGACAGTATGCACCTGTTTTGTGATCATTTTCCCTCAGTAGAGGCACGTTCCAAATGTTCCAAAACCTTCGGCGAACTGTTCCGACTCTTGTCAGCACGAATATCACACTGTGCTCAAGTTGCGATTGACACTGTCGGTCAACGTCTCGACCCCTCCCAAATTTTAAACTGAGACGATGCGCCATGTGACATTTTGATCACATCCCTTCTATGGAACAAGAATGTCCAAGTTGGTACAATGCGACCAAATCAGGCACCATGCTCTGTTGCCTCGAGGCTGCTACAGTGTCCGACGCTCCCAAATGTCCTTTCCTAACTAGTCTCCCATGCCTCCTTAGAAAAGTCCGAAAACTATCGGAATCGACTCAGATTGACGAGAGGCTTCGATCTATCTCATTAGTTTCCCCTCAAATCAAGTTTGAAATTTTCGACCACCTCGATTCTGGAAATAGCCCCTTAATCTTTGAAAATTTCCTTATATAGACTAAATCTTATCGTAGATTAGATAGGAGATTGGAAGGAACTAATTCTTAAGTGTGCAGTAGGCGAGATATTTAGCAGTCCCGATGTGAAACCCAAGCCACGATCAACCCTTTGGTGCTTAGCGCTAACTAGTGTTTGCGGAAGGTGATCAATTTGCACTCTGGGTAGTGTCTCTGACTTCCTCAGTCACGTCTATAACAAGTCTAATATGTCAGAAATTTTCTAAAAATCTGGAATTTACTTATGTAATCTGGCCATTTTCTGAAAACCTCATTTTCACGTTTTTCGGGTCAAGTTTCGCTCCAAAAGTCAAAAAATCGGGCCCAATTTCGCAAAATTGCGCCCGGCCCTGATACGCCACCTTTCGGCGTCGGACACTGTACGACGTTCTGATAACGGAGGCAACTTTCCGACAGTCCAAGTAAGGCAAGCCAGGATTAGATTGGCTGCGGTTTGACGAATAATGATGGGGAAGGCTCTCAGAAACAAAGTGAAACAAAGAGACTCTAGGGCCAATAATTTGTCACCCCAGGTCATCCTTGTGTCTGCCACCTAAATATGATGTCCCAGTGTGTCAGTCCTGCGTCGGCCCATTCATACTCTCCCTTACGTCCGAATTCAACCCCACCATCCTTTTCCCGCCCCATGCCGCCTCGGGCCTCGCAGACCAAGAAAACAAAGTCACACATACCACGGCCGCCGAACGCATTTCTGCTATTTCGATCCGACCTTTGGGCCCACGAAAAACAAAAGATCAACCCAGTTGAACGGGATCATAGGGATATAAGCCGCATTGCTGCCCACTGTTGGAGAAATCTCGATGCCGCAACGAAGCAAAGGTATCACGAACGCGCCATACGCCTTCGCGAAGTGCACCAGCTCCAATACCCGGAATATAAATATGCACCAGCGCGAAAGACAAGATCTAAGAAGGTGAAAAGGCACGTCGAAGGGGACAAGAAGTGTGCGCGACTGGCCTCCATCATGATGCCTGAAGTCTACTCCGCAACTAGGCAGCTCGCCCCGGACTCTCCTCATCTACTACATCCAGCACCATTAAGGCCCGGAACTCTCATAATCAACAATCTCGACCCAGAATTGACTTCCGGCCCAACGGTTAGTGCCCCTACTTTAGAATACTTGCCATGCATGTCTGAAGGATCCTCTTCAGCCTGAGCTAGAGGACGGAATGCTCAACACATACATGACCATTCAGCAAGAGGAACTAAATGATGACCCTCTATACCACGTCAGGGTCTTCACTGAACTTGAAGATGACCATTCTCCGGACTTACTATACCAAGTGAACCCCACACAAGCCACAACCTGGGACGAGGAGGAGACCATAGTATACACTGATGGGTCATGCACTGACAATGGCACTGCAAACGCAAGGGCAGGAAGTGGCATCTGGTATGGTGAAGGGGACCACCGCAACACATCAATACATCTGCCCACTAGACTAGCCACCAATAATGCAGCCGAACTGTTAGCCCTACACATGGCGCTACGCCAAAACCCACGTACCAAAACAGTCCTCATAAATAGCGACTCCCAATATGCAATAGATGCTGTCACAAGGCACATTAATGGGTGGGCAGCCACGGGATTCATAGAACAAGAAAATAAGGACATACTGAGAGCAATCTATGCCGAAATCCAGCTACTCAACAACTTCACCCACATCCGAAAAGTTAAGGGGCACAGCGGAGACAGAGGAAATGATGGAGCCGACCGACTTGCCGCCCAGGGTGCAGAAAAAGAGACAGCTGATAGCATACACATAATGAGAGGCTACGACGTAGCAAGCCTAGGAGCAAGGTTGGAAGCGATGTCACAATCGTTACTCTACAAAGGAATCAGAGCTCAAACACCCACCTCAGAAAGAAACCGAACAAACCACAACTTGGAAATGATCAGAAATATTACTGAGGAAAACACCGGTCAACTACCATCACCAGAGGCAGTCTGGAAGTCCGTCAGCAAGGGAACAACACTATCAAAACAGGTCAAAACCTACCTCTGGAAGACGATACATGGAACACTGGAAGCACACCCAGATGGCAGACACATTCATGCCCTGCTCGGACTGTGACGTGCCAGTGTAAACCATGCAGCACATCCTTTTTGAATGCCGAGTATCTGGACAGGATTTCGCCTGGGAACTAGCACAGGAACTCTGGGCCAATACGGGCCTAGACTGGCCGCACCTAAACATCGACACCGTGATGAGCGTTGCACTACTAAAAATAAAGGACCCCGAAGGGAAAGCACTAAAGGGCCCAACGAGACTACTCCAGATCCTCGTCTCAGAAACAGCACACACTATCTGGGTGGCGAGATGCAAATGGAGAATAGGCGAGGAAAGGAATCCATATAAAATACCGAGCAAAAACTCGATCACGTCCCAAGTCCTGACACGACTAGGTAAACGACTTAGATACGACAGGATACTCACCGACCGGACATCCTATGGGACGAAAGCTCTGAGTAAGCGGCTAGTTCAGAGCACCTGGGAGACCCTAATCCAAGGAGGCGACCCAGACAGAGACCCGCCCCCAGACTGGGTGGCAAACACAGGGGTTTTAGTGGGTATTAGCAGTACCCGTCGTCCACCAGGCCGGAATAGATAGGATGCGCACGACGGCTAAGCCGCACACGCACCCGGTCACACGTCTAACCTGGCACATCAACAAACCCACGGTACTGCAGGAGCCCCACACTGTCTACCCATCGTAGACGTGCGTAAATGCATTTCCCCTGGGCAGGGCTAAACTACTTTCCACTCCGTGGTCAAACACGGAACTAGCGAGCTGAGGCCCTAAGGAAGCACTTCTGTGCTACGCCCCAGCTACTATCGCTCTACCAAAAAAAAAAAAAAAACAGAATGCTCAACACACTCGGGCCTTGCCACCGACAAGAGAGCACCCCACTATTCACTCACCCGGACACTGATTCCGATGCTCTGGTATATCAGATATATGGATGTCATACATCCGAGGTCCAGGAGTGGTATGCTCTATTCCACCACAAGACATGAATGTCGCGGTATTATTCTATGGAAGTACTGACTAAGCAATAAATATCGAATTGTGATAGAGTAGATATCCGTACGCACCCTACTTTTCAGAATTCATCCTGTCCTGAGCCGCTTGGAAGCAGGCCGGGGAGCATCCTCGACTTGGATCCTACCACGTTCTTGTTCGGTTTTGAGCCAGGCTAAACATTCTTCTTTAGATTGCTGAGGATGATCTAATTGCCATTCCACAATTTTTGAAAGCGTCCCAGCTAGCCAAGGGCCTCCTTGTTTGGTACCGAGAGCAGCGCAAACTTCTCGCCCCTGTTAGGTGGTGTTCAGTGTGCTCGATCTAGAAGGACTCTGGGACTAACGTCAAGGAGTGGCCTCATCTCGCCAGCGTGGTAAAGATCAAGTTCTTCTACCAAGACGACAAAGCGATTGTACTCTTCAATCAAAACGCTCGTCTGTTCAACTATCGAACGGTTATCTATAGGGGGTACACAGGAATTCTGGGACCGTCGTACCTGGCAAGCTGTCGCAAGCGATGTCATACAGCTCACTAGCTTCAGTTGCCAACGAAAAAAGGAAGGCAGTCGACCAATGCACCCCGAAATTAAGATGATGAATGTTTCTGTGTCTTAAAAATGCCCCTGTTCCTTATTAATACAAAGCAATTTTTCAATGGAGAGACATTACCGATGGAAGATCGTCTGCGGGACGGCGAGAACGTTGAATAATGAGCCAAGAACTCCCGGATTTTAGCGACAGCAGAAAACAAGAAGGGCACGCCATCAAGAAAATGACTTTGAGTTCCGAGCTTCAAAGCTTCTCGAATGACAGCCTCTACAAAGGGCAGAGGTTTTCTCTTCTTGTCCAGATAGGTCAACTGCAGGTAAGGCGTTAAGAAAGCCGCTAGAAAGAGACGAGCGCGGGTTGTCGGGTCAGATTTAAGGTGACTGAGAAGGAACGGGTGCAGGGGAGGTATTCGAGAGTCGAAAGGGTTAAGAAGCAGATTCAAAACGCTGGCAGTTTTCAGTCCAACCTCACTATTCCTTGGTTCTCCGGATTTGACTGATAGAATATCTGAGGGGAGGGCCGAGGTGATCGGCTTGAAGAGGGAAAGTTGCTCGATCAGCTGAATAGATCTTAGAGGGCTCCGTCCTACATTTGAATTTGTCTGCGCATGCTTCCAAAATAGCATCAGAGGGGAAAACGTACCCTTCAACATCTTGTCAAGTTCAACTCCAACGCGTTCTCGAGCAACTTTGGTGACTAGTGCATCCTATAAGCTGGGATTAGTGACGTACAAGGCAATATTATGAGAAGGAATGACTTGTATAACTGGATCCCGGGAAGCACTCGCTACTTCTGAAACAAGTTCAAACCCAAATCTGCTGGCAAATCTGATACACCGGAGAACGCGGAGAGGGTCATCTTTGAACGTTTCTCTGGCAGGAAGGGGTGTCCGAACCAGACCCTTCCGTATATCTTCCAAGCCCTACGACCATTAGCACGAGTAAGTCACTTCCTTTTCCCAAATATACCTTGGTTGTACAGTCTTCAATGGCACGAGTGTGTACATTGTAAAAGAGAGAGTTAATTGTGATGTCGCGTCTCTTAGCATCTTCTTCCGGAGTCCCAAAGGACTAGGCAAGCAATGAGATGCGGAAATAGTGACGTACAGAAGAGACGCACTACTCCAGTTGGTATTCGACTATCCTCTGCGTATTCTTCGCTTCGCAGGTTAACAAGATCGATGTCCAAATCGAAAAGTTTGAGGGTTGCAGTTTCAAGATGTTTCGATTGATCTGGATTTTTGGCAATTTTGGTCACGGTGCCAGTTTGGATGCCTCTGCTATTGGCAAACTCTGCTAGATGCTCTGCAAAGGCCAATCCCATGATATCGCTGAGTGCAATGTCAATATCATTGCTATCATGGCCCAGCAGCTATCGATAAATTGGTGTCGACGCCTCTCGACATTGAGAGACGTAAGCTGACCTTGTCTCTGACCCAACCACCAGCTATACGACACGTGGTGGAGATGTTCTTGTGTTCTCGCAGATAGTCTGTACACTGATTCAAAAGTTCACAAAGGTGGTGTTCATTTTCTGTTAGACGGATTTGCATAGGCGATGGGGCCATAACACGGTCTACAGGGCGGTTATGAAGCGATAAAGTTGAGACCATGGTCATTGCGGACGAACAGAAGCGTCGATTGGAGAACACGGTTAAACCGCGAAGCATGTGCATGAGACCGCAAGCCAGGCAAAGCTGGTTGACTGTGAGAGAAAAACGGAAATTGCCGTATTCTTCCCACGGCTCTTGAACGACGGTCGCTAGTGGTTTGCCAGTGGTGAGGCAGCCTTGTCCTCTAATTTTAAGCAGGCATATCCCCAGCTCATTATTCCTCTTTTCTCTGCTCTGCCTAGGATGGGAAATATCAGTAGCTGCTGTGAAGCGTGCTGTATGTTATTCGATCCGTGTCCCAGACATTGTGGTACTGACGTCGATGTTCAGTCCAGGGTCGCAGGTCACAGTCCTACGAGCCGCTGCTTTTGGAGAACGAGCGGGAGGCTGTAGCTGACTTGCTTCAGTACTTAGAGAGTATGTCCTCTCACAAATACAGTGACACCCGACTCTATTGACGCGTGCGCTAGATCGAACGACCACCAACTTCTTCACCGGTTCACCACTTTCTGCATTGACCACCCTATCTTTTTCGGATAATGTCGACCTACAACGGAGCGCCGCCCTTGCATTTGCAGAGATTACAGAGAAAGAAGTTCGCCCCGTGGGCCGTGATACACTGGATCCTATTCTCTTCCTCCTCAGTAGTCACGACACGGAGGTACAGCGGGCTGCAAGTGCCGCTTTGGGGAACCTTGCTGTCAATAGTACGTCCATCCTGCTGATAGAACTTAGTTTAGTTCAAAAGAACTCGATTCCTCTAGCCGATAACAAGCTTTTGATTGTGAAGCTCGGTGGTCTGGAACCCTTAATCCGCCAAATGCTCAGCCCTAATGTTGAAGTTCAATGCAACGCCGTTGGCTGCGTGACGAACCTCGCGACTCATGGTACGTAGATACACATTTCTATGTCTGATAGTGACCGATTAGTATTCCCTCTTTGATAGATGACAACAAGACCAAGATCGCGAAGTCTGGCGCTCTTGTTCCCCTGACCAGATTAGCGCGTTCAAAGGATATGCGTGTGCAACGAAACGCCACAGGTGCTTTACTCAATATGACACATTCTGGTCAGATCCTTCCCTCGCCTTTCGATTCGTTTCCTGACCCCCAACTAGACGAGAATCGCCAACAACTTGTCAACGCGGGCGCCATTCCGGTCCTCGTGAGCCTACTCAACTCCCCCGACACCGATGTTCAGTATTATTGTACCACAGCACTAAGCAACATCGCCGTTGATGGTAAGACCGATAATGGATATGGCTTTCATCAATTAACCATCTTCTTGAAGGTTCGAATCGAAAGAAGTTGGCTCAGAGCGAGCCCAAGCTAGTGACAAGCTTGGTAGCGTTGATGGACAGCTCTAGTTTGAAAGTCCAATGTCAAGCGGCTCTCGCTCTGCGTAATCTTGCTAGTGACGGTACAGGCCTTGTTCCCTCCTCTTTAACATAGTACTTACGATCATACAGAGAAGTATCAGCTTGAGATAGTTAAGGCCGATGGTCTACAACCCCTGTTACGCCTTCTGCAGTCCACCTATCTTCCTCTCATCCTATCCTCTGCAGCCTGCGTCCGAAACGTCTCTATACACCCTCAGAACGAGTCTCCTATCATCGAGTCAGGATTCCTACAACCTCTGATCAACCTGTTGTCCTTCAAGGATAATGAGGAGGTGCAATGCCATGCCATTTCGACCCTGCGCAACCTTGCAGCCAGCAATGAGAAGAACAAACTTGCCATCGTCAAGGCTGGTGCAGTCCAACAAATTAAGGAACTTGTCCTTGAAGTACCAATCAATGTCCAGAGTGAAATGACGGCTTGCATTGCGGTCTTGGCCTTGAGCGGTACGTTTAGGCGTGTGGGTATCATGGCCACTCATTTACATATGGACTACCCCTAGATGAGTTGAAGGGTCAATTGCTGGAGATGGGCATCTGCGAAGTCCTCATTCCTTTGACAAATTCTCCTAGTACAGAAGTTCAAGGAAACAGCGCTGCCGCCCTTGGAAATCTTTCCTCGAAAGGTAGGCAAATGAATCGATTCTTCCAATGTCCCTCCTAAAAAGGGTGTTCCGCAGAGATACGGACACCTTCGGACGACTATTCTGCGTTCAACGAAGTCTGGGACAAGCCCGATGGGGGTATGCATAGATACTTATATCGCTTCCTAACAAACGCCGACACCACTTTCCAACACATCGCTGTCTGGACCATCGTACAACTGCTTGAGTCTGGTGGTAAGTTGCAATCTCCACTTCCTATATCCATGTATCTTCTGACTCCCCTTTTCAGACCCGCAATTGATCAGTAACATCCGTAGCTCTACGCTCCTCGCCCCGAACATTCGGAATCTGTCCATTTCTCGTGCATCGTCGCCAAACTCATCCGTCGGCACTCCCCATTCGCACCAATCGCAACATTCGTACCCCGAAACTGACACGGGAGACGGCCAACAGGAGATTCAACTTCTTTCGCGAAGGATCCTCGAGTTTATTGATGGCGATCTAGAAGGAATTCCGTCTAGTCTTCCAGGATCCCATATACAACCAGGTTCTTCGATGGGCAGTACTAATGGACGGGACCACGAGGAACTTCGGCGCAGTGTACGCGAGGCATTCCTTCCTGGTTCGCACCGTTGACGGTTGTAGCCATTGGCCATGCCTTGGGATTCGATAAGACTTTTCATGCGTTGGACTGGCATTTTATTTTATTTTCATCCTTCGTTGATATCCTATTTCTGCTTGGAGTTCTTATGTTCTTGTGTTTCTTATTATCTACGCTTCTTTTCAGTTTTAGGTGTATAGTCAATGGCTTATGTCTCCACTCTGGCAAAAGCGCCCGATCAAGAGGTGGTAACAATAGGAATGTTATATATATATATACAAGAAATTGTATGGCCCCCTCGTTTTTGCAGCGCCTCAGTGGGTTGTATGCCTCGTGTTCCTGTTGATCCAAGCGCTGGACTGGCCGTCTTGCTTCTTTACTTACCTCTTTCTTCTTCGTCGGTGCCTTTGTTGGTCAAAGGCCGTATCAACTTCTTCTCAGCTGGACTGGGGCAATCTTTACAACGATCTCAGCGATGCATTCATTGCAAGCACTTCCAGTCTACCTCTTGCTTCTCGTTGCCCAGGCCTCTGGTTTAGTGGATGCCGTCGCCACCAATGCGCCCAGAACCAAGCGGAATGCCCGTTTACCCCGTCTTGTGCGGCGTGCCCATGCTACTGCCCTTCAAAGAACACATTCTCTAGCTCGCGACTTACGTGTTGCATTAGGAAGCGTCCTTCCGCGCGCTGAAGAAGACTACGAGAATCGCCCCGTCGTGTACTGTAAACGGCAGCAAAGCGTTTTACAGGGTGGCAACAAAGGCGATGGTTCCGGAAGCGACTCGGTTGATCCCGACGACACGACCACAGACAACGGCAACAGCTCCTCAGCGTCAACTGCAAGCAATCGACCTGCAACACGAACGAGGACTCCAAGTACCCAACCCACCTCAATAACCCCTTCATCACCCTGGAGGTTAACCAACTCCTATGTGTGACTTTCGTCTTTCGGGTTTTATTTCCTACTAATTCCCTGGATTATAGCAAGGGGACACCTTTTTCCGAGGATGGGATTTCTTCACGGATGATGATCCTACGCACGGTGTGTGGTCTCCGTTTACATCGCAATGTTTTTAACTCATGTGAGAATGTCCCATTGCCAGGCATCGTAGACTACATCGACCAACAAGCTGGGGTGAGTATGATATATCCCCCGGCCTTTCACGGTACGCCATTGACAATGGATTGCAATTTCAGAGAGAGGCTGGTATCCTCGATATCAACTCTAAGGGCCATGCAGTAATGAGAGTAGAAACTACTCCCACCGTCCCTGGCAATCGGAGAAGTATCCGAATTACTACCCAGACACAATTCAATGGAGGGCTTGTCATCATGGATGCGGTGCATATGCCAGTTGGATGTGGAACTTGGCCGTAAGTAACTTCTAAAATTCCGCGTTTTAGAGCTAAATTGTTCGTTGACAGTGCCTTTTGGACGAATGGTACGAAGAAATTGCTTCCATCTGTTCCTTCTGGCTGATTTCAATCCCAGGCCCTGACTGGCCGAGGGGAGGCGAAATAGATATTCTCGAAGCCGTCCATGAATACACCTTCAATCAGGCGACATTGCATACCTCCGCAGGGTGCACGATTGCTTCCTCCAGTTCAAGCACACTTTCCATTTCCGGTCGTGTTATTGCAGGCACCAATTGCGATGTCGATGCAACTTCCAATCAGGGATGTGGGATTCGAGCAAGCACGCCACTCTCTTATGGTAGAGGTTTCAATGAGAACGGCGGAGGCGTCTATGCCAGTGCGTGGATCATTAGCTTGACATCACGTTGTTAATTGATATCCTTGTCTTCAATCAGTGAAATGGGACACTAGTGGAATCGCCGTTTACTTCTTCCCAAGGGGCGTAATTCCGGATGATATCACAGCCGATGCGCCTCAACCTGATAGTTGGGGTGCAGCCCAAGCTAGATGGCCGGCTTCTGGCTGCGATCCGTTCAAATTCTTCAGAGATCAACACGTTATCTTCGATACCACTTTATGGTATGTTCAGCCTAGTGTGCATGTGAATAACAGGCGACTAACATCTAATAGTGGTGATTGGGCCGGGGGAGTGTGGTCAGCGGGTGGGATTCCTGGCCAAGAGGAGAGCTGCGCGCGGAGGACTGGGTTCTCCACTTGTGACGCCTATGTGCGGGCTAACGGGGCAGCCTTTGCCCAAGCTTGTCCGTACTCTTTGCATACTATGCAGTTTGGAGGATTGCTGACTGGATTCATTTAGATTGGGAAGTCAAGAGTGTGAAGATCTACCAATTGCGCGATTGACTGGAAGCGACGTAGGTTACGCGTCCATAGGCTTATATATATATCTATCCGGGGAACTAAGTATTATTATTGCTTACAGCTTTGATGGCTGATTACTGAGCATTGACCACATATGAGTCACTCGTTCGTAAATGACCTTAAAGCGCCATTTCAGGATTGCGCGTCGCGACGCGCAAATGCCAACGACTTCCAGTGCATTCTACAAGTTTCCTCGAGGACTGTATAAAAGCAATGAAGAAAAAGCTGATCTTTACTCATTCTATCACCCAAACTCAGCTTTCCCAACATGTTCCAAGTCCCGTTCTACATCCATCAGCGTTACCAGGCCGAAGCGAGAGTTGCTGAGGTTCAATATCTTGCTGCTCAAGCCATTCTTCGAGAAGAGGAGGCTCTCAGAGCCCGTGTTTATCAGCATGCCAGTAGGTTCCCCTATACCCTTGGCACCCCTCATGGTCATTACAACTGGTACAACCGTGCCCTACCTGCTGACGGCTCAGGCATCGACAACCTCTTCCCTTATGAGCCTGTCTACCCCAATTATCGTCCGGCTATCCGTTATCATGCCCATCTTAGCACTCAACAACGCCTTCAACCTCAGTATTCACCGGTTGAAGAGGAACTCCAGGCAGTCAAAGCTCGCCTGAAGGAGGAACGTCTAGCGCGTCTCGTGGCCGAAGAAGAACTTAGGCGCACGGAGCAAAGACTCAAAGCGAGACAAGGCCAACAGGTAGGTCTATCACAAGTTGTTAGAAGTGCGCATACAGAGACGAACTCACCATATTATACAGGCACAACGATCGGCTGAAGCTACTGCCACAGAATCACCTCCCTCGGGAATCGCAGGGCCTTTCATCAAAGGCCCGGTCTCTGGACATGGTGTCGAATCTCATGGTCCAATGGCATCCAACCCGGCCTTAGTCAAGGACCATTTGCCTCAGGATCAAATACAGGACGCTTTTCGGGCGCTCTTTGGAGTGCCATGTCCTACTACTCGCCAGAACTCCCCTGATATCCACAAACAAATTTCTCCGACTTCATATCAACCCTCTGGCATCGCTTCCAACAAAACTGCCGACCATGGGAGTGTTGGCAACATCCTTCTCGAGGAACTCAAAGCACGCTACAAGATCGAGAGTGATGATGAGATTAAGGACACCGTCCTGGCTGTCATCGACTCACTTTTCGATGCTTCTGCTCAGCGGCCTCTTTCCCAGTCGCGGGACAACAGCAAATCTCTGATCGAGGAACTTCAAACTCGGTCCCAGGTCGGTGCAGTCGAGATGCAGTTGACTCTCAATCCGCCGGAAGCAGAATTCAATGGTCTTTGGAATCCCCCCTTACCTTCCGAATCATCAAAGGGCAAGGGCAAGGGCAAGGCACTGTCACTGCCTTCCCTCAATGTCGAATCAAGCCTCCGGAAAATAGGAAATATTGAAGGAGTCTTTCATCATTTAGAGGACGGCTTCACTTTCCCACCGGAACTGGATTTCGTTGCCAAATTCTCCCCGCTTGAAGGATCGAATGCATTTTCTCGTCTGGCCTTCACTGCCCGAAACCATCCTGTTCGCTTGTACGAGCAAAATTTATTGACCCTTCTCGCCAACCTGGACACTATAGAAAGCCAAGGTGATGCCGCGCTCCGTAGCAAGAGAAAAGAAACCGTCCACCTGATTGGACAAGCGCTAGACACACTTGAGCAGCAGATCCTCAGTCGATGGAGGGCATACGCTGCCAAGGAGAAGCTCCCGGGTTCGCTCTTCAAAACCTCGGTGCAGACAAAGGACGAAATCCAGTCACCAGAAGGGGATTGCTCAACTTCCTTTACCGTTCCAATCCTTGACGAGACCTTTTCCAAGACGCAAGTTCCGTTGCAACAGTTGCCCGTTGAGGAAGAGCAGGAGATTGCAGCAGTATTCGACTCCGTTATGACGTTCCGAGATGATGCTGACATCAACTCCCAGTTGGTAATCGAGGGTACCGGGGGCCCAAAGGGAGACGTCACCAAATCGGAACAGCTTATCTCAGTTACTACCCAAGAAGACGATTTTACTAATGTCCTCAGAAGTCACGACACACACCCTTCGCCCGACGATCCTACTGACCTCTCCCGGAGTAACGAGGTCGGCGCTGAAGCCGGCGGAGCTATTCTCGATAATTACGCGGATGGTGACGGTGACATTAATGGCCCATTCTTACTTGCCACCACGGAATACCCTGCAATTCAAAGGAATTCGGAGGACCAGTCCCCTAAACCTAGGGTACTGGAGGACTTTGGGAGCGATTGGTCCGAACTCTAGCCTTGAGAAATATTCTACCATATCGTTAATCTCAATACTTAGATCTCGGTCTAAGTTATCATCTATAGTTGTAACTGGCTCAGTACTCAGTGCCCAATTCCTGCCTCCTTGTACTAGACCGTTATATGCATATTTATTCATCAAGATGCGATAATTTGAGTATTATATAGAGATGTACACAGTACTTAAGAAAGCAACATCCATGAAATGAATGAAAGGTGTCAATATTTACCCAATGGGACTACTGATGATCCGGATATTAGCTCGAAAGTAAGGGAATCCAATTATCATTCCGTTGTCACTCGCATATTGAGTTTATTGGCCAATGTTTCCATGAAAACATCTGCCAGTCGATTCAGTATACAGTGATCCCTACAATTTTAAATTTACCTGTCTCGTGTCGAAGTTTCCAGTACTCTGTTAGTAATTCGTTGAGTTCTTGTTCGCTTGCTTTTAGATGGTCCGCGATCTGACAATATTTTGTCAGAAATGGGATAAACCCTTGTGCACGCATCATTCATACCTTCGTTTCCACAGCGTGCGCTTCCGCGCGGAGTTCTTCTACCTGCTTGTCGTTATCTCGACGTTCAAGAGCCATTTCATCGTAATCTCTTTGTAGTCTCTCTATTGTCCTTTGGTTCGCCAACTTTTTGTCTTCAGCATGCTTCTGTGCTCGCTCAAGCTTTTCCTGAGCATTAAGCAGCTGCTTTTGTACCCGCTGAGACGATGGTAAGTTAAAAGAATAATGCGATTTGTCAGAGATACTCACATCTTGCTTCATTTTCAACTCGTTTCTTTCGACTTTCTTATAATCCAAATGGTCCTTAACTTCGGACAGCTCTTTCTGAGACTGCTGAAGCAATTGGACTTCCCGTTCAACCGTTTGAAGCTGCTCTACACAGCCTCTGACATCCTGACGAAGGAGAGGTTCATAGGCGAATGGGAATGTCAAATTTTTTGCATACTTTTTCAATGTTGAGCAAGGCTGTGATTTTTGCCTGCAAATCGCGCGCCTTCGCTTCATTCATGGCGATTGTTTTCTTATCTTCAATGGTGGTCTGAGACATGGTGGTAATAGTCTTCTTGATTCGTTCGGGAGATTGAACAATGCGCGAATTGGTTCGGGAGATTGTTTCAGAAATGGCCTCGATCTCTATGTTGATACCTTCCTATATTACCCATTAGGCATGGTCCTTGTTAAGGAGGTAGTAACGTACTCTGCGCTTGATCAGGGCGTTCTTTTCGGCCTTCAGTCTTTCGACTTCTTGGACGGCTGCGACTTGGAATTCCTTGGTCGCAAAAAGCTTCGCGCGAAGTGCATTATTCTCCTCTTGAAGTTGAATTCTGCGTGGTTCATCTTGGTTGATTTTGACCCTGAAGGGAAATGGACCTCACTTCCAACGACCAAATGAACTCATAGGTGGACCACACTCACTGCAGCTCCTCAATTGCCCGTTGGAGGTCCTCCACTTGACCAGTCAGTTGGTCTCGTTCCACCAAAAGGGTAGCAGAACGATCGCGTAAGTCTTTGACGAACGCTTCGCAGTATTGCTCTGTGAACTTGACAAAATTGATGAATGCCGACAATATGACCAGTGTGCGGTCCCGTTCGGGGGCGTAGAGGTCTTTGGCATTGAAATCATCGATCCTGGCTGCCTTGGCAAGTCGTGTGCTGATGCAGGGTTAAATAGTGAGTCTAAGGAGAAGAAAATCGTAACCCACATATGGTAGAGCATCAGGTTGCTGGCTAGAGCCGTGGTGTATAGATCCTGCGAAACATCATGGGTCAGGCAGGAAAACCGGTGTAAGTCTGATAGCACTCACTCACCCTTTCTTCTACCTGGGAAGCATCGAGTCCACTCTGGACAGGCTCTCGGAGAGTCTCCTGGTTGAGGTCTGTGACTTGTTGTAAGCAGGCGAAATAGACGCTCTCGACGAACTCGGATGTTGGATGAATGAGTTGGGACTGAGAGACTGGAAAGCCCCATCCAGTTAGGGCGTTTATAATTTCGCCTGTGTCCATTCGAGGGAATATTCCTTTCGCCATTGTTGACTTGAAGTACAATTCCAACCGAGACGCGATCCAATAGACGTGACCACGACACGCCCGTCACATGTCCCGTGATCCTGTCACGCACCCCTATTCATAGTTAACCGGGTCCCAATTCCTTGACTGCGACGACGATAATGGAAAGCCCTCGACAGCCAGAGAAGATCGAAGACATATTCAACTGTCCCCCGGCTTATAATCTCATCTTTTCCTGCCTTGATCCACCAGATGTCTATCGCCTCCAGAGAGTATGTCGCTTGCTACGCGATGCCGTCGCCCATTTCCACGACCTCGCGTACAACATAAACCGCCATCTATCTCATTTCTTCAGAGACCCTGTGGCATTTCGTCGTCTACAAGTAAAAACGGCCTTCCTAATTTCAGGGTCAAATGCTCTTCAGTTCTTAGATAGAACTTTCTATCCCGATTCTGATATCGACATATTTTCCTATCCGGAAACTGCCAAGGAAATTGGGGACCATCTGATCAAAGCCGAGGGGTACGAATTCTTTCCTAGTGAAGAGCAACCCAAGAAATTCGAAGAGGTTGCTGTCAAAGAGCGCGATTTGTCGAACCAAAGCCATCGTCGATCCGAGGACCATCATGCCTTCGTCTACACATCCGGCATGAGCGAGCTGTTCCGCTTCAAGAGGCCGTTCAGTGATATTGAAGTTCAAGTGATATCCACTCAGCGGTCCCCTTTGGACTGCATTCTTTATTTCCATTCATGTGAGAGTGTGTTCGTGTTGTGCTTGATCCTTTCTAACGTGCCTTTTCATAGCGTGCGTTATGAACTTTATTACGCACCTTGCCGCCTACTCTCTTTATCCTCTCGCGACGTTTGATAGGCGGACTTCCCTTGCATTTGGGTCCCATGAATATGAGCGGACAAAGAAAGCATACGAGAAATACTCGGATAGAGGATGGTCATTTCCCAAGCGCCTCGATTTCCCAACTGTGACAAGTATGGAAGGCTACCTTTTTTACGAGCGAACTCGCCATCTGGACGATCCATACACATGGAGAATCAGCCTCGATACAAGTGGTCTTAATCTCGACCAGAGTTCTCCAACCAGTGTATTGTCATCTTCCAACCCCTTCAACTGCAACTCTTGGGTATTGCGGCGCTCCTTTGACAGCTGGTCCCCGGTCATTGAGTTCGGAATTGGATATTACACGTTCTTCTCCAGGCATTTTCAAGCAACTTATATCGTGAGCGAACGATTACGTGACGTCCTAGACCAACTAGTGGATTATGTCGAGCACGTGGATAAATCCATACTACAAGAAAACAAGTTAAGCCTATCCCACTTAATACCTGGCTGCCATGTTTTCTCACTGGTCAACGACCTAGATTTCTTGACTATTTACTCCCTAGACTTCGCGAGGCTGACGCCGTCATTCCCAACCGGTTTTAAATACTATGGTCGGTCGCCCGGATTGTGTGTGCTGGAATACAAGCTGTACTACATACATCTCAACCCTGTGTTATACAATAGCGAAAAGGATACCAACGTTTCCATATGGACCATACGTGTTCAGATACTTAAAAAATCGAGTGAAATTTTCAAGTCTAGACTCTAGGACCTTCCTCCTTTCTTCTTTTTGTTAACGACTTTAAATCCCCACTCCGGTTGCGTAGCCCTTGGAGTAGCCTTTACTACCTCCGCAATAGAAATCGGTTTCATGGCACTTTTAGCTGTGTTCGCACCCTTGGGTCGACTGGTCGCGTCCGCTTTGCGCTTCGCCACAAATTCTTTGGCAAACCGTCGACCATCAAGCGTTGTACTGCTGTCGTATATAGCATCCGAGATAAGTTCCATTGTCGAAGGATCAGGATCTAATGAGAAGGAGAGTAGCATGGATATGACGTCTTCAACTATAACGACTTAATAAATACCAGCCATTCGGAAGGTATGGTGGAACGGCTTACTATTGATACCATTTTTTAGTCCTTTCAATGATTCACTCAACCACTTCAAGAATTCGTGAGATGGTGACACAGGGAAATCTTCAACTTTTGCAGGTGTTAAGGCAGGTCTTACAACACTTGCCGATGGTCGACTGGGGTTCACAGAGGAAGGCTTTATGGACGCCGTCGCATGATTAATAGAAACTGAAGATATGATCGTAGGAGTCTGCCTTGCGTTGGAGCTGCCAGCGCTCGAAGTTTTTCCACTGGCACCAACAGTGACCCATGCGCTGCCCTGAGTTGCAACAGGTGCAGGCGAAACAGAAGAAGCCTTGGATCAAACCTGTTAAGGTAGTGCGCGAAAACAGCAAAAAGAAAACCTTACTTTGTTGGCCTGATCGGCGTAACCACGTTTAACAGGAGCGACTGTCACTGTCTCATTGACAGTAGTCTTCTTTCTCCTTTCTTCTTCTTCCTGGATTTCCTTCATGCTCTTCTTAGCAATCGGGTTCTTTGCGGCGGTCGTCCATACGGCTGGCGTGGGGGTGGAGGGAGCAGGACTGACAGACTGAGATACAGTTTCCTTGGGGATACCGGTTACACGTGAACCAGCCTGCGAAGTGGGGAGCCCCCAGGATGCAGTGAATGGTTGGATGTCATCCCTAGCATCACTGACAGCAGAGGCCGCAGCTGCCATGCGAGTCCGCTCCTTCTCTTTCTCCGTCTTGCGTGCCTCTGCCAATTTAGCCTCAGCGTCTTGAATCTCGCGAAGGCTAATAGTCGCAGACCCTTTCCCTTTCTTCTTGTCACTCTTTGCCCATGGCGCTTTGGGAGATTGAAATGGAACAGGGGCTTCGGTGGCATCACTGGTATCGACAATGGCGGGGACGGCGGCAGGAGTAGCTTGAGCCTTCTTCGTCTTCGTTTTCGATGTCGATGGTGACGGTACTGAATCGGGCAAAACCGACTCTACCGCCACGTCCGAGTCAGTCACTCCACCTTCATCAGACAGATGCAGTTCGACCATAGCAGAGGGCTCCGGTTGTGTTTCCGGGGCGTTCATTGCAACTGGAACAATGTCTTCGAGAGGTTCCGACCAGACGGGTTCAAGACTTCCTTGGGACCCTGACGCCCATTGGGTAGCATCACTAGGCGAAGTCGAGTTGGTGGCCGAAGTGTGATTGTGTTGGCCCCAGGGAGATGACTGAGATGGAGCTGCAGGGACAGTTGTGTTAAGCGTTGTTGGGCGGTTACTACCGAAGGGAACTAAACGTCGCGTTGAACTGTCCAAGGCAGGGTCCCAAGCAGCAGCGCCCGTGTTCGCTAACGGGCTTTCTGCGTGGAGTCCATCTTGACTCTGGGAGTGGCCCAGGGTGTCCGAATCAGTGTGTGCTTCAGGATTTACGTCCACGGGGGACGCTGATTGATATTGACTGAAGCTCTGGCCTGAAAGAATGGTGTCGTTTGTTTCGCTGAGAATACCATTGACCACGGGAGTGGGATCAAAGTAGCCTTGAGCATGAGGATGCTGTTGCTGACCAAGGGCGTCGGGACCATTGTAGAAGTGAGCATTGACTTGTCCACCCATGGATTGGTTGTGATGACTGATATTGAAAGTAGATGGGGATCCGAAACTATTCGTACCAAAGCCGGCATTGTGATTGTAGTTTGTATATGGTTGGGAAGGCGTGCCCCAAGGGGAACTTTGAACTGGAGTGAAACTTGAATAGCCATAATTGTCGTAACCCAACTGGTGGTTTCCAAGAAGTGCGGTGTAAGAAGGTGAATGGAGTCGGAGTGGCGAGTCATGAACTAGGTCAGCGACCTGTCGTTGCCTGAGGGAACCCAAATCGACCGCGTTTGGATAGGCAAGGCTATTGACATCTCCCGCATATCCAGTATTGAGACGATTTGCGAAAGCAAGCGAATCAGGAGAATTATTGCCCAAGTGACCCAAAGACGAAACAGGAGAATCCGATAGACTGGATCCATTCAGTGAATCCAACGTAGAGCTGCGCAAAGATCGAATCGGAGAGGGCTGATACGGATTGGAGAAAACTTGATGATCGCTCTGTGGAAGTCCTGGCTGTAAAGGAGAATCGTCTCGGCGAGACAGGCCAGGCGGTCCGCCGGATGGCAACAACGGGCATAGAAACATCTTATCTGGGATGGTTGCCCGTTTGATTAATTCTTCGAGGGTCATCCAGGCAGAGTCCAAGTGGGCACGCTTCATCGGAAGATCAAGTGTGAAATACCCATCGTCATACCATTTCTGCATTAAATCAGCACGGAATGGACCTGAAAAAAGTAAGAACAACAGAACACTAATCATCGGTCCAGTCACGAATTTACCTTGGATATTTCCTGCTGGATCTTTGTAAGACCATTCGACTGCAGCCAAATCCTGAGGTGCAACGCTGGGAATGGGGACACTTGCAGGGATTGCATTCTGTTGAGGGCCATTCAAGTCGGATGACTCCATGGCATTGTTCCCAGCGTCGGTTAATTTGCCATCCTTAGTCAAATTGTTGCCCCGAGCAGGATCGCTGTGGCCATTTCTACCATCCTCTGGGTTTGCTTCGGGTTTGTCCTCCGCTTCGGCACTTAGCTCTCGTGTGACGGCGCCTGGTTTCAAGGATGCCTCCGATGGACGACGTCTTGAGCTCCAAGAGTCCCCTGTGTTCAGGACACCATCGAAGCTGGGGTAACTCGGACGAGTGCGTGGCGAAGGTAAAGCAGCGGTCCGCGAGCCAGCAGTGGGAGTCTGCAGAGATGATAAGGATTGCTTGCGCTGCATAGTGGCAGTAGGAGAATCTGCGCGGAAGGTGGCTGTCATGGGGTGCGAAAGACGGAGAATGACCGAAAAGACACACCTGCATTACTGTCGCGACGCTTGAGAGCCGGATAGCGTTCCCTGAGGGGACTAGCTGTAGCAGAGCTAGGTGTGTGGTTTAGACGCGGCCTGTCGGTGCCCAGCGAGGAAGTGTTCAAGGGTGATAAATAGTCAGTGGATTGGCGGCGACGGAGATCCGAGTTCAAAGGGCCTGAAAAGAGCTTGTCGATGTGATGCAGACTTCAGTCGGCGGCAACGACGATGACGAGCTCAGCTCACCTTTTTCTCTCCTTCACCCATTTCCCGCAACGCGACAGGTTCGGTGCCAATCTCGCGGACGACACCCTCCCATCGCTCAACCTCCAGGCCCAGACTTCCCTTGGGACTTTCCTTATAGATTCTCAGCAATTCCTCCTTGGTGTACCGGAAAGGATGTACATCGTCATGTTTGTCGTTCTCAGCGCCCGGGACGGTGGAGACCAGAGCTGAATAGGTAGATAGAGCGGATTGGGAGTTCGGCGGGGGGGAAGGAGGTTGTTGGGGTCGGGTAAGTGGTTGGTGTTTTGTGCGCATCCATTCAGGACCAAAATGCATGGTTGTGGCAGCCATTGTATTCGTTCGTTGTGTTGCAGAAAGTGCTTGACGGGTCGACAGTTTCTTCCTCCAAAAAATTCAGAAGCAAAAAAGACACGTGGAAATCAATATTTGACTCTGCTTTACATTTGTTTAGCCCATCTTCTTCATCCGGCCCACTTTCGACAGAACAAAGGCTCGCCATTGTACTGCTATTACAACAAGCTAATCTACTTGTACACTTCCGCCATACTCCCCCAAGTCCTTCACACACTTTTTAGGCGCCACGCAGACACCGGAAGAGCTGTAAGCAAGTATCTCAGTCTCCCAATAATATCGACAGTCACATTCCACCAACCTTGCAATTTTTTCGCCGTTGGATAAATAAAAGCGGAGAGGAAAAGAATTCCGAAACCCATAGAAATGGCAGTGACAATGTAGTAACCATCCCTTTCGAGGATACATGTTCCATTGATTGTTTTGCAGTGCGCTTTCCCCACCTCCGAGACGCACTCAGTGGCTGTCAAAACCTCTAAGGTGCCATCAACACTTCAAAAGCGAGCACTTTCATACCTTTAATTAGAATTTCGGATGCACCGTCCGGAATGTGACAATGACCAACAGAGAACCAGTCGACGCCTTATTGGCCTGATGTCAGGAGGGGAGAACCGTACTATCCAAGATCCAACAAATTTTACCTTTGAGCACAAACCATTTCGGCCACGTCCCTCCTAGGTTTGTGAAGGTATTCAACAGCTGATGAAGTATTAGAGCTGGAACAGGTCTTCTATCAGTAACGGACATACAGTCATATAGGTTCCTCCAATTAGGGGGTCCGACACGCGAGTATGGAAGGCCGAAATGCCAACGAATTGGACGGTGCTGAACAGTGACGTTAGCGATGTGGAGACAATGAAAAAAGCAACTTACGAAGTGAAAGAGGATATAATCGTATGGGCGATCAAAAATGCGAAGAAGCCAATCGAAATGGGGGGTTTGGGGAAGAAATAAACGGTAAGGGTCGATACAAGTCCAAAGAAGAATCTTGGCCAGAATGCATAAAGCCATGGGCGCAGCGGCTTGTCTCCTCTGGACCATTTTGCAGAAAACCATCCTCCAAGAATTTGGAAGGGAAAATCGATGAGTACAGCAAGAGAAAGATCTTCACGCTTGAGGCCCTTCTCAACCATTTTAAGAGACGTCGCTTCGTGGGCTACGAAACCAATTTTTGCGAAAAGGTGGATCATGATCAATAGTTGCACGTCTGGAAACCGCGTTAGGGAGTTGGAGAACTAAAACTGGGACCACTGACGTCGTAATTGGCAAATGGTCCAAATGGTTTGGTAAACGCTTTTGATACTCATTTCGGCCTCCACTCCTGCTTCCTTCTCCTTGCACGACAGTCAGGCAAACTGACCGACATTCCAAGTTTGTGAAAATTGTACTAACCTCTTTTTTGAAGAAGATAAGCCAGATAGTTACAATATAGCAGATTATTGCCCAGAAACGAAGGTAGGCGCTGATAGTAAGAACAGGGATGCCCCATTTAGCCCTGAAAAAAGCTGGGTCATGCTCTGCAGGATAAAACGCAAATACCGGACTCACGCGAAGGTCTCGCTGTTGAACGCCAAGAATACAGTGAAGGAGGCAAAAAATCCTGTATTCAATCCAATGGTTTGGCATGTCGACGCATAAGAGAGACAATCTTGAGATAGAAGGGTAAGAGCCCAACCTGTGAAAGAGTTAGTTGAGCTAATAAGAGAAGGCGAAAGTTGCTTACCATCAACAGCGATATCTGGAGAGATTTGTCAATCGAGTTCTGTATTAATTGCAGGGCTTTCGCATACCTTGGGTTGCAGAGAAAGAGACTAGCATAGTAAAGATAGCTGTCAATTCGCCCAAATGATTGGTCGGCTGGAACGAAAGACCACAGGTGAGAAACGCGAACCAGGGTACAGGGAAAAAATGCGTACATCTTTCATCAACTTCTGGACATTAAGCGAGATGTAGAGCATTAGGGTTCCGACTATGAGTTGCATAGGTATTATCCAGGACTTTCGCCTGCCAATCTTCTTGATGAACAGGGAGTCGACAATCGGCGACCATAGTAATTTAAGCGAATAAGGATAACTTGACAGGGCGAAAGTTGCTAATTGGGAATAGGACAGGTGTTCCTTCAAAAGGAATGGGACAGAGCCTTCTCGAGGGATCGGTAAGTTGTTCCTTATGAGACAGGATAATAACGCACCGAGAGCGAGGCCTAGCTAAGCATTCAGCGAGCTGGGTAAGTACGTGTGTAATGGGCTCCTGGTGAGTTGACATACCGGAACGCCCTGGATTAAATCTGGGCGGGCGCTTTAGTTTACCACAGTAACAGAATCAGCGAGCAACTGACTCACACAATACACTGAGGAGGACCATACTTCTTTTGTCCTTCGCAGAGATTTTCTTGGAAATGGTATCCTCTTTGATAGTCTCCTCGTTCTCCAAGCCAACTCGTGCCCGTTCCCGCTCTTCTTCAGCCAACAATTCTAGCTCGACATCGTCATCGTCGTCACGCTCTCCAGCAACGCGAGGTGTTCTTGGTGTGCGAGGGGAGATATAGACACTATTCAAGGAGGACGTGACTGCCATTGGGGTGGGTCCTGCAGATTTGGGACGCGGCATGTCCTCTTTTTCGACCTCTATATGTTCTCTGCGAGGCGCTATTTTCTATGACCGTACTCCCTTATATTCGACACTGGGATGCAGCGTCGGTGAGAGAAACGGGTTCTGGCTTGAAGGATGAATTTAGCGGAAGCTTGCTGGCACCTGCGCTTGGCGACCTGGACGCTGGATTTGATCACAGGTTGAAACGTTGATGCAGCATCGCCACTAAGTAACCAGCACCGACATATGATCAAGCGCCCAGCAGCCCCAGCTTCGTGTTATGCTCTTCGCTGGTGCCACATTCTGGTCGGATTCTCGTAACCCTCTGCAAGCTTGATCCGGACAGTGTATGTACGGTAACCTTATTTGCAGAACCAATAGCACAATAACTTTTGTCATGAAATTGCAAAAAATACAAATATCGGGTGAACGTAATTTTAATTATCGTGAAGCCATGCCTAATGTAGAGTCACTTCCAGCGATCCACTGCCATGAATTCCGCTTAGTGTCTGTCAGAGATTGAACCGAAGCGGATGGGAACATTAAGTATCTCCCGAATTTCGGTGTCGAAGGGTCCACCTTCGGATTGAGTTCGGTATAGAGCAGTTAATCGAATTGGCGGGGAGAGAGCTTTAGACGACATCCGTCTTTGGGGAACAAAGTGGCAATGACGCTGGAGGCGATTAATATTAGTGCCCATTGAGAAAGAAAGAGACATCCACCCACTCCACTTCGTTGCTCAATGGCGTTATATCATGCTCAAAGCTCATCATTGCGGCAGCAGTTGCAATAACCAGCGCAATGTTCATGTTAGCGTAGTCAAGGCCAATGCAACGATGAGGCCCGCTCCCAAACACGAGGTAATGCTTGGGGTTTGCATTTGCTAATCCTTTGGGATCCAACCAACGCTCGGGAAGGAAGATGTCGGGCTCAGGGTAGATCGACGGATCGTGGAGCGAATTGTAAAAAGCTGGAATGACCATACTACCTGCTGGAACTGTGTAGTCCTCAGATATGGGAAAAGCCTTGGTGGCTTTGTAGGGAACCTAAAAGATGTCGGTTGGAACGCCAACCACGAGTAAAAGATGTTCACATACCATCACCACTGGTGGTTTGACCCGCATACTCTCTTTGACGACAGCCTGAAGGTAAGGCATTTGATCCATCATTTCGAGAGTAATGCTCGCTTCGTAATTTCCTTGTCGTACGCGTTCCTGCTCTTCACGGACCTTTTCCATAATCGCAGGATGGTCTGCAAGATGTTGGAAGGCGTAGATGAGCCCGCTGCTCATGGCATCCTGTGAAGCAAAAAGGAAAGACAAAAGAACCATGGCCATTTCTCTATCGCTGAAATCATTTCGTCCTTTGTAGTTGGGATCTGACAAGTTGGCAACCCATTCATCAATCATGCACTGCGGTTCCTTCCCTTCTGCCATTGCCGTTTTGCTACGGCTAACAGCGAGTTCTAGCCAGCGCATAGCGACTTTTCGAGCTTGGATGGCCTTGTAGATTTTGGTACCAGGAAGAGCGAGGGGGAAATTAACCAACTCAAGAGCCTGTGTTATGAGCCAATATTTGTCGTTGATTTCCCGAGCAGCATGTTCAGGAAGATGATCGCCACAGAACACTTTCAAGGAGGTGTCCATATTCAGGTAGCGAGCAATCATCATAATTGGCAAGGATTTGCCATCCTTTGCGTTCTCCAACCACTGAGACAGGTGACGCCGAGCAATGGACTCTTGGATACCAAGGTACATGCTGGGAACAAAATTAGTACGTACGCGTGGAGTTCAGCCAAGAGACATACCCGAGAGCCCTGCGAGTGAAAAGTTGATTGAGCCCTTTGCGATAGTCTACATGGGCCTTGCCAGTCAAGAAGACCCTGGAAACCGAGGTTAATGGGGGTAAAATGCAGTAGCGAAGAGTGCGAACCAATTATCGTCACAGAGAACCGCCTTAGCAGAATGAACGAGGCATGGTTCTGCATATGTGGGGGAATTGAGGATTTTACGCGCATGATTGTTTTCTGCGGCCATTACAATAAAACTAAAATGAAATACAAGGATTAAATTTGTGAGGGAGGACACAAAAGGTATACATACATATTGAACACGCTAATGGCACTCAAAACACCCGAATTCCACTGTTTCTTGTAGCCCTCGAAGCTGGGGGACATGGAGTCGGCGAATTTGCCGATGATGGGAATAGTCCACGGAGAACCTGGAAGATGACGCTTCTTATACCGATAGACGGCCTGCTCGAGAACGAGAAGGGAGGCCACGACGGCGAGGGTTGTGTAGAGCCATGTCGCTGATTCTGAACGGGAGAGAGAAAAGGAGGAGGTGTTGAATTTGTACACGGGGGACGACGTGAAGGACGGCACTGAGGCCAGGGCCGATCTGGTGATGAGGTTAAGGACCATAGGGACGTGCGCAAACTCGTCAAGGTACTCACTCCGTTATATTCTGTTCTTTCTAATATATATGGTACGATCGTCCCATTTTTTTCAGACCTATCAGCCGGCCGACCTCCGGGACATCCCGGCTATGCCGTTGCCTCCGCTCCAGCCTCCAAGCCTCATCCCGAGCCTCGATCTTGCTGGGCCTCTTCAGCTATCTCTGCCCCGTCATCCCATACCATCTCATAGGTGATAGGGTCATCAGTTAGCAGGCGGCATCTGAAGAACAGCAGGGAGCAGCTGGAGTGATGAGTAAAGCTTCATTAGTAACATCCCGGCAAACAGAGTAGCTCGACGATGCACATTCCAGATGGTATGAGGGCAAGGAAGGAAGAAGCAAGTCCAAATCCAATGCACTGGTTTATTCCAATGTAGTCCTGTGATCCTTTCCACTTCGGACTTCCTTTCACACTTGCCCTAGATAGGGGCTTGCAATTGTGCACGGGTGCTATAGCGACCCCTCCAGAGTGTTTACTCATCGTAATAGTAATCGTTCTTGCCGGAGTTGCTTTTGATAACAACCAACTGCATATTTGGCCCTCAACATCTAATGTCTACACACCGCAACCTCCCTGACATACTGCTCGTCTGACTCCCAGAACATATGACATCATGGGATGTGATAACGCGCACAAAATGGGAATTCGTTTACCATAAACACCTTGAGTTTTGAAGTTTGAAGCTAAGAATACGGCGTTCATGGCGCTAAAACAAAGCAGATCGGCGTTTCGATCTAACCACTAGACATCGAGGTTGGCCGTCTCGAAGCAACATCTGCTGGTCAGCCTCCAGAGGCTGGCTCCACTGAGGTTTGATGTCCCTCTGTATGCAGTCCAGTAACCAAGCAAGCATGTTCGCATTGTCTGCAGGAGGAGTGAAACCCGACGATTTGATGCTCAGAACCAAGGGCTTCAGTTGCCGCTGCGGAGGCGGATTGGCAGGGGGAGAAGCTTCGGGAGCTTTCACGGAGGGAAGCCAGTTACCCAGAGATAGTCGCCTTACAAGGTGGCTCTTAGAGTCGTCACTTTTGGGAGCGTCATCGCTCTTTGAACGACTCATAGCTACGTTGGCAGGCAGTACGAGAGGTTTCAAGGAACATTTTAGTCGGTCATCTTCTTTCTTCAGACTGAATATCCTTTTGAGACCATCGAATCGAAAACGACCAGTCATTGGCTGGGAAACATTGACTTTCGGTGCAGCGTGAGCTGGGTTTGGGGGAAGTGAATTGCGGAGAGTCGTTTGGATAATACGAGCCCGATGATACCGTCCGCAGGGAAAACGCCCACGATACGTTTTGTCGAGGAATATTGTGGAGGACCCCGAAGTTACACTCAAAGCCCTAGGCCTCCGCAGTTCAATATTTCCATAACTCCTTTCGCCGTACAGGGGGTAGTGGATGACTTGATAGTTTTCATCAGACTGCTAACGTGTGACAGGAGTTGCAAACCAGGTTGGCCGAAGAGAGGAGAACGACGTACATCATTGTTCTGAAAAAGACTCACCAAAGCTTGTGGCTTATGAACAGCAGCCATCGTGGCGGACGAAGAAAAGGTGAGCAAAGGTAAATGGCGCCGATCCAGTGGTTTTACTGGCAAGGAAATAGGAGCAGACTGGAATAACATCGACTAGGGGCTGGCTAACTTCTATACGTAATCAATTGACTCCATGGATGACGCTTCAGGCGACGATCGTGAATTGGGAAGCCCCAACCTGGAACGTCATTGGAAGGCGCCGTATAAATAAGGCCTGGGACGGTGGAAAATATCCCAATTCAACTCGCCATGTTCAGAACCAGGATCGCCACCCTGAGATTCAATTCCACCACTGTCTGCAGCAGCAGCCGATCTCTGCATGCCAGTGCTGCGGCACAGAACTCAGTGAAGGAGAAAGCCGGAGAGGTAGCCCGTGATGTACACCGTCCGTCCTGTAGTCAGAGTGTCGAAGAGCTGATATGTTTTGCATTCAGGTCAACTTGAAAGTTGGCAAGGGAATGGCGTCTGCTATTGAGAAGGGCGAAGAGTTGACAGAGAAGGCCAAGAAAGTCCTTGGTTTGAGGAATCCACTTTTTTCTTCGTGCCGTTTTAACCATTCATATCAGGCTCACGAGCGGAGGAGACGAAGGAGCAGACACAGCACGCAGCCAATGTCGGGAAGCAGAAGCTAAATCAGGTATGCTGGATTGCCTTTAGGCGTTGGGTGCAACCTGCTCATGAAACATGGTGGTTCAGGCTGGCGCTGGAGCGAGACAAGCAAAGGAAGACTTTGAGAGAGAGGTACGGAAGTAGAAGCAATATTATAACTAGCGTAGTACTGCAAGTCTCAATATATAGTGTACTCAAGATCAATCTTTCGTTTCCCACACTTCTTCATCCGGTTACTTCTCCATCATGCACCGATTTGTTGCAAGCCGAGCAGCGACGTGGCTCGTCCGGCCATCGACGTTGACCCGTTCTCCATTGTCCACACGCTATTTCCAAACCAATATTGACAGCAAGTACAAGGACAAACTGCTGCAGCGAGCAAAGGAGTGAGGCCATCCAAACGTGCGGAATATACTGTCCTCAACGCAAATTTCCCTCGACAGAGCTGGAACCAGTTTGGATGACCTCAAGCAACAGGCAAAGAATATTTCCGAGGAGAAGAAGGCAGCAGAGCGCAAGGCATTAGAAGATACTCTCCCCGCTCATCAGTTCAAGGTGCAGGATTCGGAAGTGTCTGGAAATGGACGTCCATCTGGGTCGAAGATGCGCGACACCAAGGCTAAAGAGCGCAAAGACAGCTCGCCAGTGAAGGTATGGATGGAATGATTTCCACCGTTACGATGCCTGACTTCAAAGGAAGCCACTTTCTAGTATCTTCAATGTGGAAAAACTGCTGGCATCACCTCATACTGCTCAACAAATATCGGCTCTTTGGACAGCATACCATGGCTCGCGATCTGGAGGAACTGGCCGCGGATTCGTGTGCGCGTCTATCCCGTCTGACATGTACGCGAAAATCGAAAGGGTTGGACAGAAATATCCTGCCTTTGTCGTCCCTGTCCCACGTCCACGGCCTGTGGACGCGGAACCTGTAACAGAAGGCGAAAGTGACACTGCGTATGAGTTCTATTTCCTTGAATGGGCCTTCCATGAGCGTCCCCCTGTCCCGAAACCCGACTCCAGCAATCCGTTCGAAGTGCCCTCTTCCAAGAACTCAACCAATCCTCCATTGGCAACAGTGCTCTTCACTCCTCTGCAAGAATATAAATCGCGCCAGACCTTTGCTACACCCTACTTCATTGCCACCTTTTACACGGATTTGGTGACTACTCACCAATGTGTTTTGATGAGAGGGGAGATTACCCCTGCTACCGCAAGTCCCACTGGCTCTGCTGACCGATACTTGATCAGTCAAGGGGATGCCCAAATACTGATGATGGAACTGCAAAAATTCTATCTCTGGAGTAGTGAAGAGCGTGGCAAATCCGATGCCGCCAAGCTGCTGCGAACCTTTTATGAGAAGCCGGAAGATTTTAGATGGGAAGAGCTAGTAAGGGTCGGTAACATAACTCTTTGAATAATATCTACTTAGCAGCGTATAAATACTCTTTTAATAGCAATTTATCTCCTGATTGCAAGATGCTAGCTATCGTGTGCTGGCATCCTCTGAGGCTCTGTTCTTACAACAACTATCATGCACATCGGCCGTTGGTTAGCATACTCAAAAAGGAGACTCGCTGGGAGCGAGAATGAATGCAGGGTGGGATAAAAACAGGATGATATTAACATATACTACTCTCAGTCTGTAGGCGCTTTATTCCAGGGCCCCAATGTTGAAGCCTCCTGTTCCAGAGCGAAGATAGCCTTTGTCACAGGAGATTCTCTAGTCAGGTCCAACGGAACCATCTCTCGGTCGTAAAACCGGCCGAACCGCTGTACAAGTCCAGGAATTTCATCCTCCACCGATATCGCCTTGCCGTTAACGTCCTCTATGCTCCCTGCCTTCACATCAGCCAACCCACATGCGACAATCCTATCGAACCAAGCGTGGGGCTCCCGAGTAGCGTTAATGGCAAAGCCATGAGATGTTAGACGGTGTCGTATTTGAACCCCAATGCTTGCAATCTTGGTCCGAGGATCGAGAAATACGCCCGTGTGCTCAGAAGGTGAGTGCTCTACGTCGTGTGCTTCTCTGAGATGGGCCTGAAGGAGCTTTTGCATTCGGCAGACGTAGTCGTGTGCGCCCATGATGGGGGTGTACCGAGACAGGTCGATGAGTGGATAGCCAACAATTTGGCCAGGTCCATGGAATGTCAGCTGACCACCGCGAGTTGCGGTTATGAAGTCTGCGCCGATCCTTGTAAGGCGGTCGCGTTCATCTCGAATGGAAGGCTCAGTCTGGCGGCGCCCCGAAGTGTAGACGGGACGGTGCTGGAGGAGGAGGAGAAGGTCCTGGTGAATATTGGATTCGCGACGCTGTTGGAGCTGGATCTGGTGGAGAGTTTCCTGCAGGTTCCACGTTGGTTGATACGGCAAAGGTACGCGGAAATAATGATAGGAAATAGGCGGAAGACGCATCATAGGGCCAATGTCGAAAGCGCGGGCCGTAGTGGAAACTTCCGCCCCGAGTTTGGTCCTGTTTGCTAGCCAGGTACGCCAGACATTATTTCGAGCTCGAGGTGGACATCTGGACAGCAACCTTGACATAGGCCTTAGGCCGTAAGCACCGAGCTTTGTTACTGTCCCACATCGACCAGCCATAAGTAGAATCTAGTCTGCTTATCGCTGGACGCTGATAGGTCCGGACTGTGCAGATGGTCACGCTTGACTGCGGAAGACGGTCAGCGATGCGCCACCGATGCCAGCCGCTGGTGACCCGCTATAGGCCGAACAATCCCCACTGCGCAGTCCGCCAAGACCTCGTATTGACAGATCGAATGGACCAACAAATTTTATCGCTCATGTGACGTCACGCGCTCTGGTCGCACGAAAAAATATATTATATATATTTATATATATATATACGAGCCTCCCCCATGTCTCGCTGCCCGTCGACCCTTTGTCCCCGATGCTCAAGATGCTCCTCCGTCGTGCGTTCCTCGCCCTTTCCTCCCCGTCGTCGCTGACCTCCGCCCCCTCCAGGTGCCCCAGGAGATCCCGTGTTAGTTCCCCACCGTTCTCATCTTTCTTCTCTCTCTCACAGCCCAGCAGCACGTATGATCGAGGCGACCTTTCCTTCATCATCATATGCGGTGCACTCGTCTTCTTCATGGTCCCAGGTCTCGGTGAGTCTCGTCTTCGATGCATCACACGCTCACTTGGGACTGATTCCTCTGACAGCCTTTCTTTACTCTGGACTCTCCCGCCGGAAGAGTGCACGTAAGTTTCAATCTTCTGTCAAGTAACCGTGTCTCAAACTTCCATTATCCAGTGTCCATGATTTGGGCTGTGACCGCCGCAAATGCACTCGTCATATTCCAGTGGTACTTCTGGGGATATTCCCTTTCCTTCTCAACATCCGCTAGCAATGGTTATATTGGCAATTTGTCCAACATCGGTCTCAGAAACATTTTGGATCAGCCTTCGCAAGGCTCCCCACTTATTCCTGACATCCTATACAGCTTCTTTCAGATGGAGTTCGCATGCGTGACCGCTGCTATCCTGATGGGAGGCCTGGCAGAGCGCGGGAGAGTTTTGCCGGGCATGGTGTTCCTTTTCGCCTGGATGACATTAGTGTATTGTCCACTAGCATGCTGGGTTTGGAGCGTCAATGGATGGGCATTCAAGTGGGGTGTTCTGGATTTCGCTGGTACTTGGAGCTCTTCCGACTCGTATCGCTGCCACTGACTAATCGACGCACGGAATTCCTTTTAGGCGGCGGTCCTGTTGAAATTGGAAGCGGTGTTGGAGGTCTCGCCTTTTCATGGGTCCTGGGTCGCCGTACCGAACGTCAGCTGCTCAATTTTCGACCGCATAACGTTTCCTTGGTCGGCTTAGGGAGTACGTCGATTTCAACGGAACTTTCGATCACATAATGCTGATGCAAGAATGCAACAGCTGCCATGCTTTGGTTTGGATGGCTCGGTTTCAATGGTGGGAGTGCGTTTGGCGCCAACCTTCGCGCTGTATTTGCCATTTGGAACACAATGATTGCTGGTGCTATGGCCGGAATAGTTTGGTGCGCCCTCGATTACAGGTATGAACGCCATTGGAGTATGGTTGGACTTTGTTCCGGCACTATTGCTGGTCTCGTCGCAGCAACACCATCTTCTGGATACATGTATACGTGGTCATCCATCATCACTGGTATCCTGTCCGGGGCAATTTGTAACTTCGCAACGAAAGGTGCGTCTTACCGTGTGGTTTGGGCTCGCGAATAACCAGATTTCATCAGTCAAGTATCTCGTTCGAATCGACGATGCTCTTGATCTCTTTGCTGAGCACGCAGTAGGCGGCATCGTTGGTCTCTTCATGAATGCCTTTTTCGCATCCACCAACATCATTGCTCTGGATGGCGTCAACGTCGGTGCCCCTGGAGGTTTCCTAGACCACAACTGGAAACAACTTTATAAGCAACTTGCCTATGTTGCTGCCACTTGCGGATACACCTTTGTCATGACTGCTTTACTTGCAAAAGGCATCGACATGATCCCCGGCCTTCAATTGCGCACATCACCGGAAGGCGAGATTGTTGGTCTGGATGAAACCGAGGTGTGTATTTCGGACTTCGGTCCGATCAAATGGAAGTCTTATTGATTTGGGCAGATTGGTGAATTCGCGAGCGATTACATTGAAATCCGACGTGAGGTCACAGACAGCTTTGCCACGAGTTCTGTAGACAAGTTTAAACTCGTTGCGAATGGCGATCGTCATGGACAAAATGACTTGGAACTTGAACGGCATCGTAACGATGATATTCATTTCAACAGTCATCAAGAAAAACAAGAAGCAGCATCAAAAGATACAAGCACGAGTTCCAGTGCTGCCGCTCAACCATAGTATACTATACATATTACCAGCCAGTAATTTATCATCCTTTTGTGTAATTTCGGTGTATCTTTGTTCCTTCGCTTTCGATCGCAGTTGGCCATTCACTTTACTTGTATGTCTGTAATTTGTCTCATGTGTACTCACTACTATATATCCGCTACATAAGTTAGCAATCCCATCCCACAACCCAATCATCGTCATTAACTCCTTCATTTGTGACATTGGACGCATTGGAAAGGCGAGAACCACAAATTCCGGTCTGGTACAACTCGTTCAGGAGTAAATCAACGATGTTGCGAGATGAAATCGTTTCCGTTTCCATCGTCGAAATGAAACTGAAGGGGCTAATCAGATCGCGCCTGAAATTGATGAAGAAGTTCACCTACGGCTCGAAAGAGTTCACATAGTACAAGCCTTGATCGAGCTTTACTGGAGGGAATGTGGTAGTAGGGGGGAGTTTGGGATATGCTTTCCACTAAAGCATGAGAAATCATGAGACCGGGTCAGTAGCGGAACAATGTAGATCCCAAACACTTTTTCTCACCTCTTTGCGATAAACCCAGCCGACTTTGCCATCAAACACCTCATGAAGCCATTCATCGCTAATCGCGCTATTCGAAAATATCTTCACGGACCATTCACCTTGACGGATGGGCGCATGATAAGTAAGCGAATTGAACTCTGGCTCTTTCCCTCCCTGCCTAGCATTAGCCTTTGAAGTTAGGATTACTTGAGGAACATTCGAGCCTTCTGGCAAGCCAAAGTACGCTGGAGAAGGTGAGGGTGACGTCGTTGAAAGCAAAGTGACATGAAGGTACACATAAGGTTGCGCTGGAATTTGGCTGGCGACTGAGTCAGGTAAATTGATTTGCGATTGGTGGAAGGGAGCAGCAAGAATGACGCCATTGTAGGATTTAGAACCACGGGAAGTCTTCACGGTCCATTGGGTTGAAGACCGCGACTTGATGCTTGTAACCTAAAGCATTATAGCAATCGTCGGTTCCACAAAACATGTATGGCATCCGTATTGTGACTTACAGGTGTGTCAAGGTAAACATTGGCACCGGAGCGGTTGACGAAGTTCTCAAAGATCAGGAAATTACCCCCTGCCACACCTGCTGCACCTGACGCTGCCATGGAACAAGCCCCTTCTAAAGCATGTATGGCGTCGGCATCCTGGGCATAGTTTACAAGGGTGGCCGCTTCCACAACCTCGTAAATATATTTACTGGAAACGCCTTGTGACAAGAGGTACTCTGAGATGGTGCTTGACACGAGGTTTTCGAAGCCAAGCGTCTCCGAGAGGGCTGAGATGTTGTCCCATTTGGGGGTATTTGGTGTGTATAAACTCAAGTAGGAATCTATCATTCCCTTCACGCTGACTTGTCGTCAGCAGTTATACGAATTCAGCGAGAGGAAACGTACGCTGCATCCGTTCTGCGAGGTGATTGCAAACCATATCTCCACAAGACCTTGATTGTATCCCACCAACCACCGTTGAACTGCATGGTACACGCAATGAGGACGCGGAGAGGCTACGGGTGTAGCAAAGGCCCACCTTGAATATGAATCTTTCACCATCCCAAATAGCTGTTTCGTAGTCCTCCTCCGCGAAGTCGCGGCGCGTCAAGTTAAATTCTTCCGTGGCTCGCCAAAGATTCTTGTTCGCTTTAACAAAGATTGATGCACCCAGTTCAAGTGGCTTGAGGGTTGAATCACCGTACGGATGAACCACAGTGCTTCCTACATCACGCAATTGGCGAAAGTCATAAGGAAACCGAAAAAAAAGTACTTACTCCCGCCAATATAGCTTTCCTTGTCATAGAGGTCTATTTCGACGTCAAGTCCGAAGCGAGCCTTCGCTTTCGCGAGCCAAAATGCGGCAGAGGTACCACCAGCACCCGCCCCGATGATTGCTATGCGAGGCGTCGCGTCTGGGGAGTCACTAGGAAGGCCAGTTGCCTTGGTGGGGACCCTGGCCTTGAAGAATGGGATCTGAAAAGGAAATTGCAATGCTAGAGCGCCTGGAAGGAGACATATGAGAATCAGGGAGGGGCTTTTCATGATGTATGTCGCCAACCGTGAGTGTCCAAGTTGGCAACCATTCCGACATGCCTTACACAGCCACGAGCCCAGACAGGGGCCTTCAACTTGCCTTCAAACCTCCACATGTCCGGACCCATTTTCGATCTTCCTCCAGAAGTTTTACATCATATATTGTCCGTCTGTCGTCTTCAAGACGTCTCTGCCTTCTCAAGAACCTGTACAGCGGCCTATGGTATTGTCTACGGCACAGATGGACAGCATTTGTGGCGTCAACTGTATCTCTCCTACCCTCTTGATGATCCCAGGATAGTCGCCCAGGAGCGCAAGGATGCAGGGATTGGTCTCATGGACAAACACAATGAAAGTATCGACTGGAGGCAACGAATTACCGATGTCGTCAAGGCTGCTGCTACTGCTGGAAGCAACAGTTGGAGTCGTGACAACCGGAGACATGCGCTGCTCGCATTTGAATCCCTGCTTGTACGGCTTCGCTTAGCACGGGAACCAGGCGAGGAAAAGATCAAGCACTCACACGACGCCCAGCTCCTCGAGCGCACTCTTGCAGCTTCGAATCTCCTGGACGACACCGATCAAACGATACCAGGCGAGGCAGAGGGCAACCAAGAACTCGACCTCGCCCAACTTCGTTCCCGTTTAAGGATCTCCCTTGCGTCCCACTTTGACCTTGCCTTCAGAAACGACTTTACGAGCAACCAGAAGCTTCTTATAAGGCGATTAAAGAGTCGGTATTATGTTTATGACCTGCGGAATTATACCCAAGCAACTCGTTGGGGTCCGTTGTTGCCTGCAAGCCGGGTAGATTGGGTGCACATTGATCACCTAATGACTGTGATCTGGATGAATCTGTGCGAAAGGGATATACTCCGGGCACCCGTTCCTCCTCGGGGCATTGAGGCCGTTCGCGCCTACTCAGCACCTGGTTCCAATTTTGATGCGGAAGACTGGGCCGGTGTGTCAGGTAAGTGTAGACCCGTGTCTGTGACCAACATCCGACTTATTATTATTCTGTCACTTTCAGGTTCTTGGAGCAGATACGTTTGTTTTATGGATTATCGGTCAGT
Source organism: Coprinopsis strossmayeri (assembly GCA_900156845.1). Taxonomy (NCBI): domain Eukaryota; kingdom Fungi; phylum Basidiomycota; class Agaricomycetes; order Agaricales; family Psathyrellaceae; genus Coprinopsis; species Coprinopsis strossmayeri. The sequence continues at coordinate 888,773 of FTPT01000068.1, read as the reverse complement.
CTTATATCGCTTGCACGTCAGGCCGCGACTGAAGCTGTATTGCTCCCTAGCGATTTATTTGGTACGTATATCTATTAGTCCCTCCCTTTATTAACTGGAAGTTGTTAAATACGTGATGCATCAAGTGTTCAACGTAAGCCAGGAATGTCATTTCAAGATCGATTCGCTTTTCTGACACTCTTGCTAGTATTCCGACGACGATGGCCCGCGTCCTCAGGTGTTTACAGATCCACATTTCCGAGAGGCGATCCGCCTTCTTGAGGTCAATTTAAAGCTCATCTCCGAACAAGAGTACAAAAGGTTTGGGAAGAGGGTGCCTCAAATCCCTGATCAGGTGGAAGTGAAAGAATATCACCCTGTCCTTTTTTTCACTGGAACCTCCAGAGGTCCAGCCGGGACGGAATCCATCGTTCGCGGTCTAGTCTTCATGGATCGTGATGGAGTCGTCAAATGGCAGTTGGTAGGTCGGGTGCATTTTTTTTGAATCCGTTCCGCTTTACGATTCGTTATGTAGGTTTCAGTTTACGATGAAACCCCTCAGTGGAGGTCTGCATACCTTGATGATAGTGAAATTGAGGTTGACATTGGTCCTATTCTAGTTCAAATGCTGTACAGATTGGAGGGGTCGGGAGTGCAATGGGGATAGTAGGAGTATGGACCACAGTCTTGCACGAGGCAGGTGCGTTCCTGTATTCTTCGCTCTCTTGTTTATTGTGTGCTAACACAATGGACCCGAAGCTGATCCTGTCGGTACGAAGCTTATTTATTGAGTTGGAGAACACTTAATAACTCGACGCTTGGCTTAGGACCCTTCTGGATGTGGAAGAATAAAGATGACAAAGATACGTTTGTGGTGGAATTCGAAGACTTTTGATTTAGTTTTCAACTTTACACAATTTTGAGCTGGAAGGATGCCGTCGGTTCTTCCATATAAGCTCAAGAAAGCTTTGATATCAGTTTTACAATGGAACACCAGAATCTCAAAGTGCCTTTTTGAAGAATTCAACAAGTCTTCCATAAACATCTTCATATCTGTAACATAGTGTTGATGGACATCGTCGAAAGTATTATTGCAAGCACCCACTCTTTCTTATTTTCCTCGTTCTTCAGGTCTCCGCGTGCCGCGGCCCATCCATGGAACCTTGGTCAAGTCCCAATTAATCAGCATCCTCCGAACAGTTCCATCTCACTCACATATCCTTGTAGTATTTGTGGTCATTCAAGCTAGCAAACGGCTTCTTTCCGATGACGTCAACGATTCTGTTATACTACAGGCCAATCGTTGGGTATAATTTGACACTTGACGGTTGAGTGTTACAAACCTCCTCTTCCGGTTCATCATGGGAAGGATAGATCGCGAATGGAATGGTTAATTTCTTGGCGTCCTCAACTGAGAGCATGCTGGAGAATTATTAGTTATGGCGAGGTAGATTAGAGCAAACAATCACTTACGCAGGGTGAATGATGGAGGCAGCCGAGAAAGGAGTACTTTCTCCTCCAGCTGAAATGACAACTTTACCACCTGGAGACAAATGTTGATGACAAAATCAAATCAGAACGAGGGTAGACATACCCCAGCAGAAGCCATATATACCAACTTTCTTGACGCCTCGAGATTTGAGATGTTCTCCGAACGCAGTCAGTTTCTTGACGGCGGCAGGTGGATTGGCTATCCCGCCAAAGAAGTCTTGGAGATCTTTCTTATCTTGCTCGGACTTGGGGGGGAATTTCCCAATGGGAAATGCAGAGTCAGGCTCAAAGAAGTCGGGCATATACACGGCAGATTTTAAGCTTTCCGCCACAATGTCCACTCCTTGCTGGGTTTGCGGGAAGAACCTGATAGCTCATGTGGACATAGAAAGGATGAGGGAGTCGATAACACCTACCCAAATATGTCAAAAACGCAGACAATGGCGTTATCGCTGGCCTCTGGACCAACTACATATACCTTCTTAAAGTCTCCTACGGACTTGAAACCGCCTTTAGGCTTGTAATCCGAGTGCACGGGTGGAATTGTGCAACAGGCTTTGTTGGTGTTGTGGATTGCAGTAGACATTGATGCGTGCGATGAGGTTGTGGCTGTCTGAACGGCACGAAGGACCAAGCGAAGTCTGGAAAGCATCATTGCGAATTCCGCGGCCTGTATTTGCCCGTCCATAGGGGCTATGATGATGTCATCGCTACCGCGACCACGTGACATCTAGCACATAAGCCTCTGGCGAGCCTTTTGATTCTGCAAATGCCATGTCGAACCTGATAACTTCCTACTTCCCAAGGTCAAACCAAAAGCCAAAGAAGCGCACAGTCAAACGAAAACGCTGGATACCAACCGAGGACACTGTCAAGAAGTCTTCCACCAGTGTCAAACGACCAAAATCCGATGTTCCTACCGCATCCACCTCAGCCAAGTCGCGGGGGAAAACGCCCGAAGACGCCATAATATTGTCATCAGATGAATTGGAAGAGTCTTCTCTTCCAGTATCTCGCTCTTCCCAAGAGCCGGTTTCGCCTCCAGCTCGACGAAAGCCTCAGAAACTACAAATCAATTCGGCACCTGTTTCTCTTACCCCAGATTCACCTTTGACGCCTCTTCCCTCTGACTATGAATCTGATTCTCTGCAAAGAAAGGAGCTTTTCCCACACAGTTCAATGGACCCTGAGCCCTCCGGAGAGCAAAGGCAAACACGCTTTGCCAACTTTTTCACCCCGCGCGCTCGTCGTATTATGAGTGCTGATAGTGATGATGAAGATCATCTAAGGTCTCCGTATCTGGTTGGCTCATCTCAAAGTCAGTATTTGTCCCCGAGTAAGGGAACGCCGAGGAAAATCTTACGACAGCCCACCCTCTTGGATGATGATCTCGTGGCAAGTTCTCAGAGCCAGGAGCAAGAACTTATTGTGCGTGGGGACACTGCTATCTCATCGAATCTTGGGTGCGTCGAGGTGTTTTGTTTTTTGGTTATTTCACTCACAGCTGCCATTCCTCATAGATATCTTCTTGAAACCTCCGAACCGACAGGCACCCTCGGTAACTCTTCATTCTCTCGTGAGCTTCCGTTGCGCAACATGAATCTTGATAACTCGCAAGAAGGGGCACACCCAGAATCTTCGGGCACCATACCCTCTCCTTCCATGGAACTGTCACAACGGCCATCCTTTTTTCTGTACCCGCAAATTTTCTCTTCATTAGAGTCTCCTCAACAGCCAAACGGACCAGCGGCATACATGGACTCAGAAAGTCAATTTGCCGATATCTCGCAGTCACTTCCATCCACTTCTCTTTCGCAATCATCGTCGCAATATGAAAAAGAACGTCTATCCTCCCCTCAGAACTTGTTGGACTCCCTTCCCCCCGATTTAGCCGATATCTACAAAATGTTTGAAGGAGATAGCAGCTATCCCCCCGATTTCCCTATGTCACTGCGAGTAGTGAGCGTCCTTTGTTTGGCATCCCTTTAATCCTCGTACTAATCAACTTACAAGTGACGTTGAGGGTATCCATACCTCTGCGAGTGGCTACACGAATTGCCAGTCGTCATGCGTCACGGTAGCCCACTTACGTTTCTACATCCACATACCCATCGTGTCTAGGTCATCTCCGTTATTGTTGTTCTCATCATTCACCTTGGACTAATACCTCGTGCATTCTTTCCCTTTGCTCATATCACGCATGCATTCCACGACCACTATGTCTTTCATTTGCAAATGTACCTGTAATACAATATTATTGTCGCTACCTCGCCTTTGTGGAAGCATCATTGACATGCATCATGATGACATTGAATTTTCAGTTCGTGACATTAATTTTCAACAATCTAAAGCCATGGGGGCTGGGGCCGCTGGGGGTCTCCAACATCCCGTTGGCACCAATTATAAATTTCCAGTTGAACATTGGATGTAAAATTTGTGTATAATGGCTGGCACTGCGCGCCGGCCCCATGAGTTTCAAGCCAATAAGTTCAAAGGCCTATGCCGGATGCATGCCCAGTCTCACAACTCCATGGCCACCCCAATGCATCCCCCAGGCGGCCAGGCCTCGACAAGGAGGAAAAGGATTATTAGAATAATTAGATAATCAGATTGGCTTCGGCACTTAGGTCACGTGCATGCTCGCTCTGTAATACATATTTAGCAGAAATTTTATCCAAACCGACTTCCACACTTAACCACGAAGCTGCTGCCTGCCGGCCTTTTGGCGCAAAGCGCAGTGGAGCAACTCTTATCTTTTTCTTCAAAGATTGGGGTATTTGCTTTGAAGGAGATCGAATTCGGACTCAATTAAGCCGGAGCGACTTTCTGAGCCATCCAACCTCGGAGGGTGTGGAAGTTGCTTGACTATGGGGCCGTAAATTCACGTCTTAGTGTCTTGTAATTTTGTCGTATTAAAGCTAATGAATAAATCAAGTACAGCTACGTGCGTTCGAAGTCTTAAATGAGATGGGTCATGCAAAACACAGTGACATTACAATAATTCGCTGCCAATGTCATTGGTTCAGACGTTCAGAATGTCATGGGGTGTCGCGGCGGAGTCGTGGAATCGGGAATATTAGTTAAATAGTCGTTGTTCAATGGTTCATGTCCGATCGTCATTTCCATATATCCGTTCGTAGCGTCGTGGGGAATCCCGTTTCAATGATATCGTCGTGCCATAACTGTGCTTGCAAACAGGAACATGGCTGCAGCGACATATTCTACTACCCGTCCGAGGATGAGGTACAGCAGCCAATCGCCTGTGATAGGATTCAACTTTGAGAGCGTGCGGTTGGGTGACACGACGGTGCCATAGAGATCAGTTGAAGACCATGCAGCTATGATTCCGTATGCGATTCTAGCTCCCAAGAAAGGCAGTGCAATCCCAATTCCCCAGAGCAGCTGTAAATGAAATGTCATTGAAACAAAATATCAGCAGACTTCACCGGGTACTCACATTGCGGCGATAACTGCGGAGATGCCAGCGATAGGAAAAGGTGCCAAAGAACGCCAGGATAAGTAGCACATAGACACCTCCGTAGATGCATGCAGAGACTTGACGGAGGATGGTACCGATGTTTTCATTGCCTGGTGCTACTGGTGATCCAAGTATCCCTCCGGCAATGGCAAGTCCTAATCCAATAAGGGTGAGCAGGCCAAATAGCCTAAAGATGATAGTAACTCTGGGAATCTCGCTGTATGTGTGTTGGCCGCTAGAAAGCGAATGGTGCATGATTAGCGAGGTACAGGCCTAGTTCAGACAGACGTACGCCATCCCAAGGAAACCTAAGGTTGACAGCAGTATCAATGATAATGCAGCTGGGTCCAGAATATAGGCAGCAGTGAAGATACTGGCATCAGTGGTCTTCTGCAATTGCCCTGCGAGGATAAGCGCGCCCCCCGCGATCCTGGCTTTGAAAGTAAAAATTTAATCCGAGGGAGATAGAGATAGAGAGGTGTGGAGCGTACCCATCGAGAATAATGAGAGAAAGAGCCAGCCTGCATCCCTCCGCAATGCATAGCGGAACACCAGGTAACTTGCAAGTCCGGCAATAGGGGTATAAACGGCTATTTCAGCAGCTGCAATCTTTCCCCTGGTGTCTAAGGACATAATATGAGAGGTTTTTGTCGTGAGAGGGGTATCCTGTATGAAAAGTGTCGCTGAGGGGGAGAAAGCTCGGGAATGAGTTTGTGGTGAGCTTCGAGCGCTCTATTCATGTTCGTCTTTTCCTTTTGGGGAAAGTTCGCGCCTCGTGTTTCGACAGGAGAGTATATCACGTGATGAATAGTCACGTGATCGCGACGCCCGTATTTGCCATTAGTGCCGGCGGCAACGAAGACAACAAAAATGAGGCTCCCTCGTCGTGTCCCCTGGGCGTCTATCAACGAGCTCGAGCAGCTCTGTTCCTGGATTTATACGGACGAAAGTGACCATCATGCAAGGATGCAGGCAATAAACCGGGTATGAGCCTGTCGATATCGAGTTTCTTGCTGGAAATTCATGTCCATAGTTGGCAGCCTGGAAAGCAATTACACCGCTACCTCACGCCCTGGAATCCGCTCTTGCGATCCTCGTTGCTATAAATCAAGACGATCTGCAAGTGCAAGGGTCGAGCCTGTCCTTGCGACAGAGTTACGCAACGGCCGTAATCCGACTTGTGAATGGCTTGGTCGATCCTCTCCAACTGGGAGCATTCGCCCGTTCAATAGCTTCTATTGCAAGACAGCTGGGACTGCCGTCGTGGTTAGTCGAACTGCGTCATGCAGCTACGCACGAAGAGTTGCCTAGCCTCTCCCTGTTGCGCGAAGCAGCACAGCAGGTGAGTAATATCTGATTTCTGAGAAAAAGAAAATGCTAACCGATGGTCACAGTCATTGTCATGGTTGTTGCACAACTACTTCTTGCCAACCATAAACCCGCTTTCCTCGCCATCGTCAATAGTAACCCCATTGCGACCTCTGAAGCCTATTCTCAAGCAATACAAGGACTGCATGAAGACGGTCACTCGAGACGCTTCTTTGGCTCCTCAATACAAGCCAGTCATGACCTCCATCTTCAAGGACGTAGAGAGATGGATCGCAGAAGCTGAAGTCGTTGCAAACATATCCATGGACGCTGTGGGGTGGGCAAGTAATCAAACACCAGAACATACGACGGGAGACAATGACGGCAGGGAAAGGTGGGCGTTGGAAAGACTGTGTGATGAGTTGCTTGAAAAGGGCGGTCTAGTGCCCCTCTCTAAAAGGTTCTTCCTTTCTGTCTCATATCGTCTCGGGATTGAAGTCTGATTGGTCGTGTAGAAAACGTGTCATTTCGAAAGACCAGTTTTCGCCCCCAGTTGCATCAATTGCGATATGGGCTCCGTTGTTGCACAATCTGCAAGACCTTCACGCGGACTTTTCCTATGTGTTATGCAGTCGAATATGCTCGCATCTGCTTGGTGTCCCCGATGCCGAGTCATCTGAAGACCATATCTTGTTAGATTCTAAAGCTGATATGAGCTATGAGCTCTGCTTGGCTCGATGGGTTGCATGGTTCATCGAATTGTGCGGGACGCGACCATCTCTGGAGTATGATTTACGGCAGGAGGTTGTAACAATCCTGCTACGGGGACTAAATAGAGTTCTATCTAATGGCACAAAGAAGACCAGGTAATTGCTCCTGGTTTATATAACTTCAGTATGGCTTACTAGTGCCCAGTGTCCTGGACCTCCTTGAAGTTCTCTGCGAAGGTCAAGTAGAGCTACAAGTCGCATTGCAATTCTTGTCGCAATCCCCGGGACAGTTTCCGACACAGGTTAGTTGACTGCCCATGACACTAGACGTATACTGACAAGTCCTCGTTAGGACTGGTCACTGTCCGACATAGAAATCATGCAGGACAGACTTGACCGATTGCAAGAGATCGCTCCTTCGCCGTCTGGTTTTGAAGAAGCAATCGAGAAGCAGCCTGACCTATTCGGCATTGCCGCATTTGGATGGCATCGACTCGACCGCAGCAATTGGTGGCCTTGCCCAATAGGTGTATATGTTGATCGTGTATAGCTCTTAAAGGAAATACATTTTTAAATGCGACAATTATGGTAGTAAGTATCCTACAACCCAGAGATGAGAGCAACCAAAAGAAATTGAATGGGTATCAATGCGGTCAACGTCGGGAACCTTGAACTGTGGGTTTTCTAGCAGCGTTAGGTCGGCGTGGCTGCTGAAGGGGTGGAGGGAATTCATTGATTGCTTGAGCTGGGGTGCTTCCGTTACTTGAACTTTGACTATCGCTCGGAAACTGTGAGTGCGACAGGCTAGGGGTAACAGGAGGCGGGTATCTTGGGGGAAGCTCAACGATTTCCTGTCCTTGCTCATGATAAATTGTCACTGGAGGTACGTTGCGGTCGTGGTGAAGGACATAAACTGCGCCGCCAGTAGTATTGTGTGACGGTCGAGTGGATAACGAAGGGGCAGTAATGACGGACGAGGAATCTTGGTGAGGAAGAATGGTTGTTCGAGGGGATGCTGGATTGCGACGACCATCTTCTGTAGGGATGATGAAGGGTTCGACATGATATTGTGTAGCACGGATAGATCCTGTTCCCCCCGTTGAATTGTCGACATATGGAACGGGGGAGGAAGCCACTGGACGATATTGAGAACGAAGGCCGAATGAAGAGAGGCTGCGTGAAGAGGTATTCCCACCAGATAAATCAAGTAATCCTTCCCGCTCGTTGTAGATTTTTTTCAACTTCCTTTGCATGAGGAAGAACATCGACAAGAGTCCGGCGGCGAGGCCGACGGCAAGGCCTCCGATACTGGAACCAATGGCCACCGCAGGCTTCACTTGGGAACTATCAATCAAAATCGGGATGAGCTTGGACTTGTGCGCGTAAAGCTCGGTATTCATACCCCGTTGTGCTGTCAGAAAGACAGGCCGATGTCTTTCCGGGGCCCCCGCTGTGTAGGAGACCGTTTGCCCACATGTTTCCAGCTGAATCTGCAAGGCTGATGAAAAAGGGGGTGGACCATGACAAACTCACAGTCCAGTTCAAAGCACCGGACCCAGTGACATTATATGGTGGATGCAATGAAGGGGCGACCTTGAAGGAGTCTTGAATACGAGACAAAATTGTTGAAGGAAATGCTTACAGTGAGGGTGTAAGGAGGAGTTCCACCCTTGGGAACGAGTTGAACGTCTGTACACTGCCGTGGAACTTTGTCCAGTTGGGCTGGTCGTATGACAGGAATGTACGTACTTGTTCGATCCACCCATAACGAGAGATGGGTCCATTGTCGACAATTCCATCCACGTCCAGTTGTGGAGGTAAAGTGACGTTGGGGCAGATTGGAGAACTTGTTCCAAGGGCGGGTATAACTGTGTATGCTGCCTGACATCCTCCAGTGTTGCCGTTCTTGTCAAACTGCCAAGTGGTCAATGGGGCGACAGATTTGATTCCCGATGGACAGCGTACCATGCATATCTGATACTAATACCAAGTTGAAATTAGTGCAGAGTGATGTGAGATAGGGGCGACATACAAGGGTACCCGGGGCAAAAGGAACAGCCCAATCCTAGATATCGAAGGGTATTAGAGGAAGCAGGGAGAGGTTGAGGACACCAACGTAGTTAAGACCGTCGCCGGCGGGGATGACAATAGGGACGGTGTGGGCGCTGTGGAGGAGTGTTAGTTGGCAGGGGGAGGTGTGATAGGCCACGGACGAAGAATAGACTTGGAGGTAGTATGGGGGGACTGGATTTGGACTGGAATATGGTCAGGGGGGAGTATGACACGGCAATGCGGATGAGGATCACCCTTGCGCTGCTCCGCGCTCCCACTTGATGCTGATGGACTCGCATTGGCCTGGGGTGGATGAGAGACGGTCCAACGGGTAGCAGTTCTGCGACTCACGGGTTACGGCAAGCGGGTAGGGCTGTCCCGGGGAGTTCCAGTCAAAAAAGAAGGCCTGGTGCAGGTACGGAACTCGTTCGGCCCTCGCAGCGCAGACGAGCAGGAAAAAGAGGGCGAACAGCATTTGTGAGCGACCATGGCGGGCGCTGTTATGTACTTATTGAGTGCCTGAATGATGCCGTATTCCCCTCTTAATCCGCAACACCCATGCCCAGTCCTCTCCCCCAACCTCTGCCCAAGGAATGTCTCAAGGCTGCAAAAATCTGTTCGTCCTCTCCCATCCTCCCAAGGTTCCTGCTCATCTCCGTCCCCAGTCTCTGCCTTCGTGGACAGCGGCAACAACGGCCTCGACGGCGTCATCCCTAGGTCCATCCTGGCCCACGCAAAGGGCTTTGCAATCTTCACAGTCGTCAAGGCTGGCTTCATTCTTTCTGCAAGAGCAGGCAGCGGTGTCGTAATCGCCAAACTCGACGATGGCTGTATGTCTCCCCCTCCCAGCGATCCCCATTCCCTCCTTAACATTCCTTCTGCAGCGTGGTCCGCACCCAGTGCTATCGGAACAGCAGGAGTCGGATTTGGAACCCAAGCTGGAGCTGAAATGACCGACTTTTTGGTTGTGCTCAACTCTCGATCTGTGCGCTCTTATCTTCTATGGACACAGCTTGCGTCTAATCAATCCCATCACAGGCAGTTGTGAGTTTCACCTGAGATCCCTACTCTCCATCGCTTTCTTATCCACCCGTAGACCTCATTCATGTCAGCAGGCTCTTTAACCTTTGGTGGAAATATGAGCATCGCTCTTGGGCCTCTTGGGCGCAATGGTGAGGCCACCGGTGCCCTCAACACTAACGGCAAAATGGCCGCGATGTAAGCGGTTCGGACCAATCTCGTACAGCGCTCCCTGTTAACTCTCACCTAGGTATAGCTACTCGAAGACTCGTGGCCTGTTCGGGGGCGTCTCCTTGGAAGGTTCCGTCATCGTCGAACGCCAGGATGCCAATGCCCTCGCCTACAATTCTCCTGTGACTGCAAGAATGCTTCTTGGCGGCGTGGTCGACCGTCCCCAGTGGGCATTGTCCCTCATACATGCCCTTGAAACATATACAGGGTTTCCCGGAACCAGGGAATGGATCGAAGAGCACAATCGCCACACTGACCAGCCCTATATCTTTGGCAGAGCTGCTATCGGACGCACCCCTTCCTCTTCCTCTTCGTCGTCTTCCTTTTTCGGAAGGAAAAAGAAGCAAGAAGACTTTCCTCCTGCCTCGTGGATCACCCCTACTGATGCTTCTCCCTCTCCCAATCCACCTCGAAGTAGCACCTTTGACTATCAGTTTGAAAACAACTACGAACCTTTCTCGTCGCATGTCAACCCAATACGGGATTCCCGGTCTTCTTTGCCAACAAATCCCTTTGCTCCCCCTTCCCCTGGATCCTCGCATATGCGCTCCCAATCCATGTATCATGCCGCTTCTCGTAATCAAGTTGAAGAGGAAGATGCTTCCGTCTGGCAAGCAGATCCTCCTTCAGTCAATCGATCAAAATCCCTATCTTCTCATCATCCCGTAATACGAACTAAACCCGAGCTAAGTAGGCCTTTGGCTCCAAATGAGGGCGTGGCGCGAGCAATTGCCTTGTTTGATTTCCAAGCAGCAGAGGTACGAAACATTGTTGTCGTCCATCCGACACTACTGACACCCAGCACCTGCAGCCTGGTGATCTCTCCTTTTCAAAAGGCGATGTCATCACTGTGACAAAAAAGAGCCATAGCTCAGATGATTGGTACAGTCTTTCTGCCGGCTCATGTTTTCGACACTAATCCCTCTGGCAGGTGGACCGGAAAACTCAATGGCCGTCAAGGCATTTTCCCCGCCAATTTTGTAGAATTGGCTTGACACTGTATTATATATTATAGTATGCCTCTATCGCCTCGTCGTAATCCATTTCATCGAGCCCATCCTCTTCAACAGTCGCCTGCGCGCCGTACCATTGCAAGACCTTCGGATGCGCGACAACTCTGAAAGTTTGTCCATTAGTAATCTCGAAACGGTAGAAACCTGTTCAATGCGTACTTGGAAGCCTCGAAGTTTAGGACTTGTAGGCTGTCCATAGAAGTTGCACGAGAGAGTGCGACGTAGGCTAATCAAATTCAGTATTCATTCAGTCATTCGATAAAAGAAGGCAGACCTTGCCCTTTCTCAAAGGTTTGTCTAAGATCCACTTTCACTCGTTCGAGTGTTTGGCCTTGCGACTTGTGGACACTCAATGCCCAGGCAAGGATAAGCGGAAGTTGTATGCGCCGAGCCTCGACCCCATTATCAGCATTATTAACAGTAAAGTCTGCGGGAACCATCAAACGTTCCTCCCCACCGATGAAGCGAACCAACGGCCATAACAATATGGGTGTAGTTGGAGCGGCGACAGCCGCTTCCTCGGGATTGGGTTCATCATCTACATCTATTGGCGAGTCTCGTGATCCTGCTCCAGGGTCGTCGCGAGTTGCATCCCCTATCTTGGTGTGTTCGCTTACAGCCTCTGCAGTGGTCATAAACTTGACCACCTGGCCCACGGAGCCGTTGACAAGTTTCCCTTGTTGTGAATTCTGCGAAGAGCAATGAGCCACCCCCTTCATCTTTATCGACTATTACTGCACCTTTACGAGCATAACCTGTGCCCCAACCTGAGAAGTAATGAACAACTGGTGGGTGATATCAAAATGAGAGAAAAACCTTCAAGCTAATGACTTTGGCGCAAAGAAGACGTTCCAAAAGTTGCTCCATTCTCTGCGGGGCAGTTCTGTTCCCATCAGCATCTCGACCACGGATGTCTTGAGCACTGTACGTATGGACTTCTCCTGGCAATTTGCTGAGACGTGTTCGATTGGCAACATCGACTTCTCTCCTTGTAGAGTATCTGTACGCGTGTCAGTGCTAGACAATGCGAAAGCTGAAATCGGATACATTTCGGTAGGTTCAATGTCGTCGGTGTAAGTGATTTTGCGAGAGAGAGATTTGAAGGCTTGAATGGTTTCTGGTTTCATTTTCCCGAACCGCATTTCGTTCAACATATCAACGAAGGCTACAAACGCGATTAAACTGGTGCTGGAGATACAACAGGGACAGTCACCTTGATCTTTCTGTCGGAATACGCGTGTTAATAACATGTCAGATGGGATACAGGCATTCCAGCTTTGCGCTTCAAAAGCAAAGATGGCTGGAACCGCCTGTCCCTTTGGGTCTTTCTTATTAACCGGAGGGAGTTGACAGAAGTCACCGCATAGAACCAGCTTGCAAGGCGAGTCAGTCAGTGTATTCGCTCGCTTGGTCACAATACACGCACCTGTATCCCACCAAAGGGCTTGTCATTCCTTCGCATTTCGCGAGCCACAGTTTCCTATGCACATTGTCAGCGGCTACAGCTGACAGTCCAACCGGTGAGATGATGTACCAGGGTGTCGAACAATGTGCCGTCTAGCATCGATACTATGAGCCATAGTTAATTGTACTGCACAGAGACTGGAGATCTCGCGCTCGCTCTTACTTTCGTCGATGATTAACGTCTGCACCGTTCGCCATCTCTCCAGAACAGGACGAAATTTAGGCTGGCCCCAGAATTTTCCAACGAGCTTATGTGCAGGCTCGTTTCCTATGCCAATGCCAGCCCAAGAGTGGAGAGTTGTCCCGCCAATGTTGACCGCTGCAATGCCTGTAGAGGCTGTGACGGCAACCTTATCCGAAGTCGGGCCACCGCAGAAGGATATGATCTCTCTCAAGAGGACAGACTTTCCAGTCCCTTCAATCCATTTAAGAAAGTCTCTGAGCCGGGAGAAAGTAGGGCTAATACCTGCAGATCCCGTGAAAAAGACGTTTCCCCCCGCTTTGACGCGGTCATATACTTTACGCTGCTCTGGAGATAGAACTATAACATTAGATGGACTCCCTTGATTATCTGCCCGAGACTTTTCAAGACGCTCTTTGTCAGAGACCCGACTTGTCTCTCCTTTGGTTTCAAGCTTGTCCCTGTGTGGTTGAAAGTAGGCTTGTTCTAGAGGCTGGCTGTGGTGGTCTGTCGAGGAGGATTTGGTCAACGGAAAGTTGGGCCGTTCAGCGTTCAAGATCACCTCCAAGCCACTCTTCAGCAGCTTTCCTCGACTTGAAGCTCTTGTGGACAGCTCCTGGGTATCTCGACACCTGGGTCGCATAAGGATGTTCCTTTGGTTCGATTACAGTCCGTACCTTCTTCTTGCACTATGTACAATTGAGCCATCCCCAGAGTGTTCAGAGAGAGAAGATCCCGACTCAGCTTACTTCTTCCCAGTCATCGTAGATCCGAGGACCATCTCTGCCAATCAGAACGGCGTACCACTTTTGCGATTTAGTTTTTGGCATTATACAGCCAGACTGCATTAAGCGACGAATATATATTATGCCAGGCCTTGCCAGACGCCAACTGTCACAGTCATGTGATAGGTTACGCGTGACGCTGCGGCCAGAGTTACGAGAAGTAAGTACCATGCGGCAGTTCGCAGCCCGGATTGTCACGGTGTTACGGAAAAGGCTTTCACAGTGAACGATGCCTTCAGTTCGCATAAATCCTCGGGACGGCTCTCATTTGAGCTATCGACAGGTCCAATCCAAATGGATGGATGAGCGCAAACAGTTGCGAAGGGCAGCGAAGGCCCTGAGTGCCGCAGATAATAAGGCTACTCCCCCCTCGGAATCTCCAGCCCCTGAGTCTCTGAGTCTGTCATGTCAGTATCGGTGTCCTTTTTACATCATCGAGTGTCCTTTTAATCACCTAGGAACAGCTAATTTGTTGCAGAGCTCATCATCAGCGTCAACCGCTGGATTTGTCTCGACGGCCCTGGTGCATAGGGAAAATGCAAGTCGCAGGCCGGAGACGGATGCTCCTTCTGGCGTTGCTGCACAGACAGAAGGAATTGAATTGTCTCCTGACCAGCAGCGAATCTTCAGAGAAGTGAAACAAGGTCGAAACGTCTTCTTCACAGGACCTGCTGGTATTTTTTAGATCTATTGTCAACATCAAATCACTACTTACATTCTCCCACAGGAACTGGAAAGTCGGTTTTGCTCCGAGAAATCATCTCTTGGGCAAAGGAATATTACACTGAAACACAAGTCGCGATTACAGCTTTGACTGGAATCGCGGGCGTTAACATTGGAGGTTCAACACTTCATTCATTCGCAGGTATAGGACTGGGAAAAGAACCTCCAGATACCCTCGCTGCCAGGATCCTCGAATCAACCCGTCCCAAAAGGCGTTGGAGGGAAACCCGTATGCTGATCATTGACGAAAGTGAGTGGAAATGGACGTCGTCTTCAAGTGGACTAACGTTGGTCATTATCAGTCTCCATGATGGACGGGAGTCTTTTCGACAAACTTGTCAGTGAGCGTGATCCGATACAGCTCCAGCCATCCTGACATACCCTGACATACCGTACCTATCTGCAGGACCACATTGCCCGCGTCGTTCGTGGAAACTCACACCCGTTCGGCGGTATTCAGGTCAGGACATCATTTCCTACTCATCCGGCGTCGACTAACAACTTCTTCAACAGCTTGTTCTGTCCGGTGATTTCTTTCAACTTCCCCCAGTTCCCGATCAAAGCCACAATTACAAGCAAGTGGTTACCTTTGCATTTGACGCATATCAATGGTCAAAATGTATCGATCGGCCCATGTTTCTCCAACAGGTGTTCCGCCAAACAGATGACAGTATGCGTTTATTCGGGTTATATTGTTCAATGACAATAATAAAGTACTTAGCCTTCATTGACTTATTATCATCTATCCGCATGGGTAAAATGACGGCCAGACATATAAACATTTTGCGAAGTCTGGAGCGACCAATACATTACCAGGACGGCATTGGACCTACGAGATTGTGAGAGAAATACGATCAACGTTCAGCAAACCGTCGGCATATCTGACCTTTACTAGATATCCACGGAAAGCGGAAGTGGAAGAATTCAACAATCGCCAGCTGGAAGAACTTCCAGGCCCTGAATTTCAGTACCACTCAACCGATAGCGGTGGATATGATCCATACGGGGTACTAGTCCCAGAGAACGGTGTCCGCGCACTGCTTGATAGAATGATCGCACTAGCCAATGTGACCTTGAAGGTGAGCATCCCACTCGTTATAACCAAGCTAATTTGACTTCCAGAGGTAGATCGGAGCACAAGTGATGTTGATCCAGGTAAGACTGTGGATTGATAGGAATGGCCAGCCATCCGAAGCTTCTTCCTGTCTTCACAGAATGTCATTCAAGGAAAGCTGGTAAACGGGAGTACGGGCGTCGTTGTCGAGTTCTTAACCATCCATGAAGCTTTGGATAGACATATCATAATTGCCGAGCTAAACGACAGGAAAGTCAACCATAACCGCAAAGCACCCGAGCAAAGATCCAAAGAAGAGAAGTTTCACGATATCGTCGAGAAGCTTGAGCATGAAGGGACGTACCGTTTGCGCCAGATCAGTGACAACATGTTCAGTCATAAACAATATTGGCCACTAGTCCGCTTCACTAATGGCTTAGAGCTACTATGCGCCCCCCTAGCGTTCACTGTGCAAGGATTTACTGGTAATACCGAGGCACATCGACTGCAAGTACCATTGATATTGGCATGGGCGTTATCCATTCACAAGTCTCAAGGACAAACTCTGGACAGGGTTAAGGTTGACCTTGGCCAGGTATTTGAGAATGGACAAGGTCAGTTATCGCCTTGCGGTTGGGTGACTCGGTTGCTGATTTCTTGACTAGCATATGTTGCACTATCCAGAGCGAGGTCAATGGAAGGACTTGAAATTGAGAATTTTGAACCATCCAAGTGCGTGGTACTGTCCTCATGTCCGTCTATTATGTTGATTAACTGTAATGTTAGAATCACCGTTGACCCCAGGGTTGTCGCATGGCAATCCTTTTATTCAGGGTTTGGGTACGATGATGATATAATGGACAGTGAGGAAGCTATGCGCAGCTTCTGGGAGCAGGAATGATGCTGTTCATTTATCTTAACAATACATACATGTTTTTCGTGTAGAAACTATTAAAATACATGCATCTGCATCCTAAAGTTACAAAATGGATAACAAAAAGTACACACTGGACATGCAGAATGACTGCATACACCCTTTGAAAACGAAAGGAGACGAAAGCAATAAGGCAACGAATAGGCAAGGGTTCAATACAAAAAAAATCAACGTTAAATGCCATCAGGTCCTTAACGGAAAGTATCCTCGTCCGTAGGGACAATAGGTACCTCTGGGTCGTGCTTTGATAGAGGTGCCTCGGTCGTCGATGTTGATGGGAAAGGTAATTTCTGAGGTGACGAAGAAGCAGGAGTCTCTTGCTTACCACTTCGGCCACTGCTTTCCCTAGAGTGAATGATAACATTGTCGGTATCGAGGCTTGACGATATTTCCGAGGGTGAGGGGGGTATCGAGAAATTGTCAGTTGAGAATTCCTTCTGTAATTCAGGGGCATATATTTTGGTTGGCGATATATTACGGGCAGAACGGTGGATGCTATTGGTAGGCCTTGGAGGAAGACGTGGAGTGAAGTCTTGCGGGGAGCGATCACCGGGAAGAACATTGGCAATCTTGGTGGTTTTTGAGCCGTAGTACTGAGGTATCGGGGGTTCTGTCATTGGCGTGGGGGGTAGAGGGGGTGAATTAAGGCCACTTTGGATTTGTTCACCGAAAATCTCGTGTGCATTGGTTATCAAGTCCTCCATCACGGTATCCTGACGATTAATTAGTTGCCATGGTTTCATCCCCCATTTTGGGAGGCTTACCTTTGCAGTCTGCATGCTTAATAAATCTCCTCCCTTGGGCATTTCGTCATCGCCAAAAATAACACCGCCAAAAACGATGGCTACGTTTTTAGGATCCATTTTATTCTTATCGCTGTGTGCGACTACCCTGCTTAGATGCTCCAGAAGGGCACGAAGAGTCGCCTGGTGGACAGAAGGTAGACGTCTGATTTTAGCTCTCAGCAACATGAAATTATTGGCCATATGTTCAGCTATGCCGTCGTGTCAGAACTATCGCATTAAGAATAAGAGAAAAGCCCCCACCTCTGCCTTCAGTGTGGTGGACACGGTCTTGCAAAGAGAACTTGAACAGAGGCTCAGGAAGTTCACGAAGATAAAGCTGTAAGACACATTGAGGGCGCGGTGCAGAACAGAAGTTGCAATTGCTTACTTTCAGAAGAGACGCGACAGCATAGATATCTTCCTTAGGCGTAAACTGGAATTCCGACTCGTCTTTCTCAATATCATGCTGAAGCTAGATGATTGTTAAAGACGAGAGACAGCGACTAGATATCCAGAGCACGTACTGCCTGCACCACAGCATGACGACCAGAGACCTTTGAGAGAAAAGTGAGTAGGCGATTTATTTCAACAATGGGTGGAATACCCTATAAATGCCTTCGGAATCTAAACCGCGTTTATCAATTTCTTCTATGCAGAACTTGACGATCTTTGGAATTTCGCCTTCTGCGAGACCTTTGGCTGTGGCATAATCGGCCAGACTGAAGCCAAAAATAAGATCGCTGCAAAAGCCAACTTGACCGTGCTCGTAAAGAATGGGTTCCGGGATTGCCGATGCCAGAGACCGAGGTATATTAGCCTTCAATTTAAGGAGATCTTTCTCTGGAGAGATTTTATCGACAAAAGCTCTTGCATGGGCACACAGATGTGACTGGGTTGAATAAGTAGCGCTGGAAGAGGATTAGATACGTGTTCGACTGAAGAGAGAGCAGCGTACGTCAAGTGGTCAGTATATCGTTCCAGTATCGCTTTGACTGTTGTTGCCGATTCCTCGACGAACATTTCTAAGCTCTGCACCTCGATGTTAAGTGACAACGAGTATATTCTGGAGCCACGAACTGACCTTGTATCCACTTTCCAGAATTTTCGTCCTCCTGAGACGCAGTGTTTCCAGCCAATGCACACCCTTCCGATACTCCTTGTCTGTTATTGCTTTAGAAAGGGATTTAATGGTCGGCTTGCACCACATTACCTGCTTCGTCTGCTTCCCTCTTTGCTCTAACGGTCCGAAGAGCTTGGTTTTCACGTCCACCAGCCAGCGTTTCCTTGACTCCGCCCTTATCGAGAAAGCCTCCGATAAGCTGGTTCAACTGCTTTTTGCCTGAACACAGACTTTAGTGGGGACTACATCTACAGCTGTGAGGCAAACCTTGATGGGCCAAGTCGGACAATGCACCCGACGATGAAGGTGAGCGATTCCTGGGAGCACTAGCGGATGGACGTCGATCGAGGGCTCGAAGGGGTTGTGGCCCAGTGACAACTGGCCGGGAAGGTAGACTGGGATTTGATCTCGAGTTGGGACTCTGTACAGTTGAATCTGGAGGGGACTGGACGGGAGCAAGTGGCGGCAGAACATTCGCCCGTTTTTGCTCCTGAAGAGGGTGAATACAATAAAGAGAATGAATCTGATCAAGGGCACCTCAACTTCCGAGAACTTCTTTGTATACCTGCTCTTCAATCTGGGCAACATGCCCTCAGCATATTCTGTGTATGCAGTGGTAGAATCTTTAATGTCTTCTTTGATCCGTTTCCGAGTCCGTTCCTGTGTCTCCTATCGGGCAGAGGATCAGACCTGGGCAGGTGTTGTCGGTAATGAAGCACACCTTGAGAATTATGAGAGGATTAATGACATCGCTTGTCAATGTTGAGCAGAATGCCTGGCGAGCTTGTGCCTCTGTGGACACCAAATGAGTGATGGTAGTGGTGCCCAGAATGAACGACCTTGCCTCTTTCAACATTCTCGACGACCTCTGACCAGACATTGCGGGTGGTTGTAAGGTCGTTCCGTTCGTCGAAATAGACATCGACTGTTCTGATCTTGCGATGGAGCCTCTTGAGTGATTCGACGCTGGAGAGTGAAAGATGAAGAAAATGATTAGGAACAAGGCGGATGTGACATACTAGTTCTCTTCGATCCGTTTCCTGGCGGATGTCAGATAGTATTTTTGGGACGGAAAGGACGGTGCTCACCGCTCGTGGAAGAAGGCGAGATAAGAGTCGGAAATATACCTGAGATGGGCGTCGAAGAGGGGGACTGGACCGTTGACAGACGGGGCGGTGTGGTCGAGGGAGGATCGTGGTTCCATTGAAGCCAGGAGCCGGTGGGACTCCATCAATGTTTGCACACAGTCAAAATACTTCACCGATAAGAGTCACCAGAAACTTTTGTCACACGTCTCCAGCCATGCTCGCTCCCAGCACAATATGGACAAACCCCTTGCTCATCCCAGCATACGTCGCCCTCTTCTCTGCTGCTCTCCTTGCACTCCATGCTATCCTGCCCAGAGCCAGTCGCGACCACCCCGCTCGGCGCGAATCTAACATGGCCAGCGACCTGTCTGAGCATGTCAGGCAACACGGTGGCCCCGTCATCTTTGGCTTCCAGGTCCTTCGTCTTGTGTCGTGCAGTGCTCTCCTTGCCATTTCGGTCTTCTCCGCAATAGTAGACGAAGACAGTCTCATCTTCCTTGTCATTCTCGGAAAGAAAGGAAAGCATGGCCGGAAACACAAGGGTCGTCTCAACGACAGCGAATGGATACACATGATATTGGCAATGACAAATGTATGTCAGGCTTCACATGCTCCTCGGTCCTCTATTCTCAACCCCAACAGTTCTATGCCTTTTCTCTTGCAGTCCTCATCGTGTCCTCGACCCCAAGATGGGCAAAGGTCGCGACCCGCCATTTGAATACCGTCCTTTTCTCTCTTTTCGCAGTTTATGCCTACCGGGATCTTTATCCGCTTATAACTATCCACAAAAGCCCTATTGATATCGCTGAAGGCTGGATCCTCTGGGCCAAAATTGCCACCCTCCTTCTTGGTGCTTGCATCGTCCCTCTCGGCATCCCTCGTCAATACGTCCCTGTGGATCCCGAGGTGCGTTTTGCGACGGTATCGATAAATACCGTGCTTATACGCGTCCAAAGGACCCTATGTCTGTTCCTAATCCCGAGCAAACCGCGTCTCTGGCATCACTAGCAACATATACTTTCCTGGACCCGGTCGTCATTCTCGCAAACAAGGTCTCCAAGCTATCCTCCGACCTTCTACCGCCATTGGCAGATTACGATAGGGCGAAACATCTCAAGGCCCGGAGTTTTCCGGTACTTCCTTCTCGTGTCGTTTCATTCAGAGAACTGACGAAATCCTCACTAGCATATGGACGCTTTTGCAAACGGCCGGAAGCGTCATATATTCTTTGGCCTGATGCGGGTGTTCCGTAAAGAATATGTCGTCCTTTCGATCATGATTATCTTGCAGGTGTTATCCAGTTTCGCGTCCCCTCTGGGCGTAAAAAATCTCCTTCAGTGTGTTTCGAGTCAGTTCATTTGTAGTTCACCTTACTGATACTATACAGTTATTTGGAAACCAATGGGACTGATTCAATTATACGTCCCTGGTTTTGGATATTATGGCTCGTCCTTGGTCCGTTCGTTGGCTCACTGGCGTTCCAATGGTACATCTTCGTTGCCGTAAGTCCTCCAGAAGCTAGCCGTCCATTTCACGGTCGCTGACACTCATTAACAGACAGGCACACTTGTACGGGCGGAGGGCATCATTACCCAGCTCATTTTTGAGCACTCACTTCGGATTCGCGTCAAAGCCTCAGCCTCAGAAGGAAGTAATACTGAACTTTCCACTCCTCCCACCCTTGATTCTGCATCAATTTCTGGCGCGCAGGGTGATGCCAGTGAAAGCGAGACACTCCATTCCCAAATAACTACCGAGGCTACGCTCCTCGTCGACTCCTCAGAGGCAGGACCTAAATCCTCCAGCGAGGACTCCGGCCCTGCATCCCCCGATCCACCTAAGCCTACCACTCCAAAAGATGACAAAGGCTCTAGCAGTGCACAGAACCTTACCGGGAAGATAAACAACCTGGTGACGACAGACCTGGCAAACATTATCGATTCTCGAGATTTCCTTTTTGCCATCCTCTACATCCCTTTGCAAGTGGTTTTATGCACCGTGTTCCTCTATAAGGTCCTAGGATGGAGGTGAGGTTTCATATAGAACCATTAGGTTGTCCTAACACAAGGACTAGTGCTTTCGTCGGAATGTCGGTTATGGTCGTTCTCTTTCCCCTTCCTGGGTATGTTGCAAAGAAAATCCAAGACGTACAAGTTACTCGTCTTGCGAAGACGGACGCGAGGGTGGAAGTTGTCTCTGAAAGTATGTCATGATACCACTTGTTATCTCCATCTCTCGCTAACGGTTTTAGCCATGAATGTCCTGCGCATGGTCAAACTCTTCGGATGGGAAAACAAGATGAATGAAAGGATTGCTGATAAACGGGAAGAGGAGTTGTTATTCGTCTGGAAGAGAAGGATGCTAGATGTCATTAATGACGCTTTGAAGTGCGAATGCCTCGGAATATCCTCCCGTATAACGACTCACAACCGTTCACTCCATCTCCAGCTTTATCATTCCAGTCCTCACCATGGTTGCCTCTTATGCTACTTTGTGAGTGCCAGTCATTAGTATTTTCTCTGGCGATCCAATTGACCAGCTCTTTAGTGTCAGTGAATCTAAAGACTTGTTCTCATTGCCTTCATCTGACGTGGTCCTTAAAGACGGTCGTAATGAAACGAAACCTCACCGCCTCTATCGTCTTCAGCTCCATGACAGTTTTCGATATGTTGCAGGGTCAGCTACACATGATATTCTATTCTATCAGTCGGTGTATAACAGGGAAGGTTTCTCTCGACCGGGTCAATGATTTCCTCAACAATGTAAGCTCGTGTTATCTTGGCCCGGGTTCACTGATGTGGACATCTTCAGACGGAGCTTTTGGATCAGTTCACCGAGGAAAAGGAACCATCTATTGTCCCTCCGGCCCTTGTTTCTCAATCAAACAACATAGGCTTCCATGAAGCATCGTTTACGTGGTCCGGTCGTTCCAGTGGCTCGCTGACGCCATCCAAGCGGAAATTCATGCTTCGAATTGAGAATGACTTGTTCTTCCCCCCTGGCCAGTTTAGCATAGTTGTAGGACCGACTGGCTCCGGGAAGACGTCGCTATTGATGGCTTTGTTAGGTATGACGGTTACAACCTACCATCTCTCCGGCACTATGGTCTGACAGTAGCCTGCAAGGGGAAATGCATTATATTCCAATGGCTCCTGACTCTTGGTTTAATCTGCCAAGGTCAGGCGGGATTGCTTATGTTGCCCAGGAGTCCTGGGTTCAGAACGAAACAATTAGGGTGAGCATACTCAACTCCCCGCGAATGTCTCGGTTCTCATTCGGGATATTCAAGGACAACATCCTTTTCGGACGTCCATTTGACGAAGAGCGATATAACAAGGTTATATACCAGTGCGCTCTAACTCGGGATCTTACTCTCTTCGAAGCGGGTGATAAAACAGAAGTCGGGGAAAAGGGACTAACCTTGAGTGGTGGCCAGAAGGCGCGACTTACTCTCGCTCGGGCAATTTACTCGCAAGCAGATATATTGCTGTTGGACGATGTCCTTGCAGCTTTGGAGTATGTTTTTATATCTAGTGGAGAAGCGGTACTCATGCTCGCTTTTCAGTGTCCATACGGCTAAATGGATCGTCGAAAAGTGTTTCGCCGGCGACTTGGTGAAAGGAAGGACGGTCATTCTTGTGGTATGTTGGGTATCCTATCCTGCGCCTTCGGTTCATGACATTTTTCAGACCCATAACGTCGCCTTGACTAGTTCAATAGCCGATTTCGTTGTCTCATTTGGTGGAGACGGTAGAGTTCAGTCTCAGGGCTCTATATCAGATGCTCTCAAACTAAACAAGCAGCTGGTCGAAGAATTCAAGACGGACAAAGAATTGGTAGATAAATCTGACGAGGAAATTGATCCCCAAGCGGCCCTATCTGAACCAGCAGACGGAAAACTCATAGTTGCGGAAGAGGTTGAAGAAGGGCACATTAGCTGGAGTGCTAGTGAGTCGTACCCAGAACCTAACTTGATACATCAACTGAGCGCTATACTCTACAGTGCAGATGTATTTTTCTGCGCTAGGCGGAAGTCGACCATACCTATTCTTCCTTGCTTACGTTGCGGGTCTCGCACTGTGTGAAGTTGCACTTGCCGCCCAGACATGGTTTCTCGGATATTGGGCATCTCAATACACCATCCGCCCTCCATCCGAAATTTCTGCTTTCCGGTGCGCTAGTCCTTATTCACTGATCAGCACTATATATTAAGTCTATAGACAGGTACCTTGGAGTCTATGGTTTGTACTGCGATTTTCTACACCATTTCAAAGCTGATTCGGTCCATCCCAGGCATCGTGTTGTCCTTTGCTATCTCATCCTATACGATTTCCTTCGTGTTTTTCGTCTTGGGAAGCGTCAGAGCATCCAGAATTTTACATATGCGCCTCATCCAGTCTGTCTTGGGAACCACACTCAGGTAACAGCAGGAATAGTTAAATCCACGGTCAATGTGCTTATTATCTCTTAGATGGCTCGATACTACCCCTATTTCCCGGGTGATTACTCGCTGCACGCAAGATATCCGCTCAGGTAAAGGCATTCGATCTCTCTTACTCCATATTCCCAGATCTGAGAAGTACTCTGAAGTTGACGGGCCATTCTCGACAAACCTTTGGTACTTGTCTCAAATGACGTCGTCGATGATAATCAAGTTCGGTGCTGTTGTGACATTGACACCCGTTTTCCTTCTTCCTGGAGTCTTGGTTGCATCTCTTGGTGGGCTATGTGGCCAGATTTACATCAAGGCACAACTTTCCGTGAAGCGAGAGATGTCAAACGCCAAAGCACCTGTCCTTGGCCAGTGAGTACACCCTCGACCTATGCAACGTTTTACATAATCCATTGTCCAGTTTCGGAGCTGCTATAGCGGGTTTGAGTAAGTCCCATTCATTGTGCTCTTCATTCGGTCTAACGCGGCCATCAGTTTCACTCAGGGCATATGGCGCTCAACAGGCATTCATTGACACGTCCTTGAATCGTATTGATCGATACATCAAGGCTGCACGTGTCTTCTATAATCTCAACCGTTGGGTCTGCGTCCGAATCGATGTTCTTGGGGGGCTATTTGCTGCTGGCCTAGCTACGTATCTCATCTATGTCCAACAGCCTAATGCGTCGAACACAGGCTTTTCACTTAATATGGCTGGTAAGATGCCTTAATCATGACGCTATAGTCGGTCTCAGCTTATATTCCCATAGTTGGGTTCAGCAGCATGATTCTTTGGTGGGTTCGAATGCTGAACGAGATTGAAGTTGAAGGGAACAGGTCAGTAGCGATGACAATACCCTTTTTACTCCGCTGAATTCATTTACAATAGCGTGGAGCGCATCGGAAAGTATATCGAGATTGAACAAGAACCTAAGCCTGTACAAAACGGTGTACCGCCTGCTTATTGGCCCGCAGACGGTTCATTACATGTCGAAAATCTCAGTGCACGTTATTCGGCAGACGGGCCAAAGGTTCTTCATGGCATATCATTCGACGTACAGTCAGGTGAACGCATTGGCATTGTCGGGAGAACGGGGTCTGGAAAGGTCAGTGCGGCTCGTCATTATATATTCATTTACTAATAATAAGCAGAGCTCTCTTACTCTCGCTCTTTTGAGAACTATCTTCACCGAGGGCAAAGTGATTTATGCAGGCCGGGATACTGGCGCCCTTAATCTCGACGTCTTGCGCTCTAGCATCACTATTATACCCCAGATGGTAAATCACATCTGCCCTATCTTTCATAAATCGACTTTTGACATCAGGACTTCCCTCAGCCCGAACTCCTTAGTGGAAGCTTGCGACAAAATTTAGACCCATTCGATCAATATGACGATGCAACACTCAACAGGGCTCTCCGTTCGGCTGGCCTATTTTCTCTCCAAGAGGATGTAGACGAGGGCAGGTTAACTCTGGATTCTTCCATTTCAAGCGGCGGAGGTAATTTGTCCGTTGGTCAACGACAAATTATCGCGCTTGCCCGGGCCATCGTTCGCGGGAGCAAATTATTAATTTTAGATGAGGGTAGGGATGCCTGTCTGATTCAATATCATTTTGCTTATCATTTGCTTGCAGCAACATCTGCTATAGGTAATTGGACTCTTTCTCTGTTGGGGTCCCTTCTGATGCCCAGATTAAGACCATAAAACAGACTCTGTCATTCAGTCATCTCTCAGAAGCGAGCTAGGTAAAGATGTTACGGTTTTAACAGTTGCCCATAGGCTACAGACCATCATGGACGCCGATAAGATTGTAAGTTTCTAATTCCCTTCGTGTTAGGGTTTCCACTGACTTGCTGGTCCCTGGCAGATGGTTCTTGATGCAGGCCGAATTGTAAGTCAAGCTGAGAATATCACTCCAATGTGAATTTTACTTTGCCTTAGATTGAGTTCGACAAGCCAGCTGAGCTGGTCAAGGACCCCAACAGCAAGCTCCGTGCATTAGTAGATGAATCTGGAGACAAAGAGCTGTTGTTATCCATGGCTGGAATCAACGGAGAATCCAATAATTAATATCATATAATATTGACAGCGAGATACAAAGCGATGATATATATATGCTATGGAAAATACACCGAAAAACCAGGCGCACAGAAAGCACAAGAGGGTGTATCAGGCAGCATCAGGAAGACATAGCACTAGCTGGTACAGTTCGATAGAGTCCATTTCCAAGTCAAGGACGCCGGTAAGAAGGTTCAATCTCACGACCAGATCGAGGGGGTACAGCGTAGTCTCGACGAGGTGCTTGTATGTTGCCAGAGTACCCATTGTTGTGGTAGACATCATACGGAACAGGAGACCTAGTAGGGCCAGGACTTAGAGAGCGACGCCTAGGATCTGGATGAGAGGATCATCTTTCAAGGGCAAAAAATCACACAAACCTGTATCGACCAGCAGGGGGTTCGGCACTAGCTCGAGTATAGTCATTAGCATAACGAGGTGGCGAGACTGGCCTGCCTCGGTAGTCCGGATAGTCCCTGTGATTGCATTGAGCGAACAGAACGAGCGAGTGAACAACCCTTGCTTACCTTGTTGGAGGTCGATCGTATTCTCTCAGGGGCGGAGACCGGGGACGGCCACCACTAGGTGGCGGTGGATATACAGGGGGATACCTTTCAACAGGTCGTCTGTCGTACCGGTCGTATGGTACAGCAGGAGGGGGAGCACCAGGATAACCACGATAGGCATCAGGGGGCGGAGGTGGATAACGTCCTCTAGTGTAGTCTGGCGGAGGGGGCGGGTATCTCTCACGATCATGCACAGGCACCGGGGCAGGTGGGCCGCGGCGGTAGTCGTCATATTCGCCACGTCCCCTGGGGGGAGCAGCTGCATACTCCCGGTAATCTCTTGGTCCTGGCGAGGGTAGCCGCCGGTAGTCACGAGGAGGGGCCGCTGGGGGGTAATCATACCGCGCTTCGCGTGGCGGGTACCTCGGAACATAGTCATCTCGTGGGGCAGCATTTCGGCCAGGATAATCGCGTTGAATACGCTCAATTAAAGGGCCGTCTGGGTTTTGGCGCCTAGTTGGTCCGCTGCACATAAAATTGACGATGTGCAAAGAGCCAAAGATGTACTCAACTCACCTTGCTGACTGTGACGGGCATTCCCTATATCAAGAATGAGACAATTTGTGGACGACATGTATTTATAGTCTTACCTCGCCCAGTGACCAAGCTGGCCGCAGCGGAAGCATGCACCAGGTTCGCCGGCATATTTCGCGGTGCGTCCTCCTCCATGGGACAATTCCACACGGATCTTCTGCCCCATGAAGAATCCCTCGTGGTATTTTTCCACGCTTGCTTCGGCGGATTCCCTGTTTTCGAATTCCTTGAAGACGTGTAAGCATAGAATAACTTTGACAAAGGAATGGAATACGTACCACGAAACCGTATCCGACCCTGGAACGGAGGTGAGTTACCAATGAACGGCCATTCGATAATCGGTACCTACTTGAGCTCGATATTAACTATTTTGCCAAGTTTGCCGAAACAGTTTTGAAGGTCTTCCTGCCGTGTATGCTCAGGTAGTCCACCAATATAAACTTTGTTCGGCTGGGCAGCAGAAGGTAAACAGCAGTCCAGACACGAGGAGAAAACAAGAAGAAGGTTGCGAAGCCACAGGACTAGTATGGAATTAGCTCCTCACAAGAACAGGTGAGAACATCCCCTCCAGAGCGCTAGACCATGAAGCCCGCCCGCCATTAATCTCGAAACAGGTGGCCAAGCTCAGCGGGTATAACAGAACTCCCAGAAAACGACAGACACACTAGAAAGCATTGAAGCAAGAGACAGAAATACTAGTAAGCACCTTGACTTGTTTTTCGCCACGGTAAGAGTCGCCTTTGTTATTACCAGAGACGCTGACGTCGCCTACGCTGGACCCACGAGGATATTCAGTATTTTCGGGATCCTGACCAGGATGGTCGTCGACCGGCAAAGATGCTCCTCCATTCACAGGTTGGCCATTGCCCACTGGACCGATTGACTGGTCATCTTGAGGACCCCAATTGTTGTTCTGCATACTTTGATCTTCTGGAATGGCCGTTGCGCTGGCCATTGTGGAGGTAGAGAGGAAGATAGTCTGGCGATCTCGAACACTGAAAGAGCAATGCTCCTGGAAAATTTGAACGTCCGCATCATACATTTCAAACCCAGATGTACGGTCCGTGCACCATAAGTATATTTTATCCACATTAAGCAGGCAATTCATAAGTACGAGGCAAAGAGCGAATGTACACATTAATAGTGTAGTAATAATCGTCCAAAAAATATTAGAAAAATTGTCCAATTCACGGTAAAATCAAAAGATCAGTAGCAAATCACATCAAGGTCCAGATAATGCTGATGAGACTAACAACAGTCATGGAACCAATTCCAAACAACGTGTTGTTGTTAACGAGGCTGGCAGCACCTCCAGCATTATCAGATGTGCTGGATCTGGTGCTGGAGGAAGCAGGCGCAGTATTGGAGGCAGGAGCAGAAGGAGCAAAAGTAGCATCTGGGTTAGCCACGCAAGAGCTTGCAAGAGCTTCGGCGCTCGCCGTCGAGGACGCAGCCGAGTTGACAGTACCATTGCCGCTGAAGCTGCAAGCTTGAGCATTCTTGTCTTCTAATTCATAGTATTGGCTCATCACGTATGAGAGCTTGATGGCTGTTTCAAGTTGGTCAACGCTAGCCAAGAGGCATTAGAATGGGAACTCACTAGGATCACAGCCTGAAAGTCGTCCATAAACACCAGTTGCCCCGTCACCACCAATAGCCTCGCAGGATCCTCCCGCGCCACCAAGTAAGGAACAACCGACGTTGAGCAATTCGCCAACGATATCGCTGTAGTTAGATGTCGCAGGAGTGAAGCGGCAGCTCAGCGCGTTTTGCAAGCAGTCGCAGGCACTCTCGTTGGGCGTAGCGGGAAGCGTGTTGGATGCAGTGAAATCGGTGGTGGAAGCGCTGCAACTAGGGTAAGTGGAAGCAGCGACTGAGCTCCTAGCTGGGCTGTCGGGTGGGGTGACGGAGGTGTAATGCTCGCCGAGACGTTCGAGGTCAGCACTTGGCGTGACTGTTGAACCATCATCGGAAATGGTAACCATCCCAAACTCTCCAGCGGCACTGCGTGCAGGGAAGTAGCTGAAGGCGATGCCTCCCGACCAGACA
Organism: Coprinopsis strossmayeri; assembly: GCA_900156845.1. Classification (NCBI taxonomy): domain Eukaryota; kingdom Fungi; phylum Basidiomycota; class Agaricomycetes; order Agaricales; family Psathyrellaceae; genus Coprinopsis; species Coprinopsis strossmayeri. The sequence goes on along the minus strand of FTPT01000068.1, from coordinate 859,716 downwards.
TCCGACATTTGGGAGCTGAAGAGGGTATCAACCTCGGTCCAAAGACGAGGAGGGCTGTCAATGCAACCATATTCACTGAAGTAGGCGACAACGTTGTAATTGGCAAATTGTGTAGTCGCGGAGGAATATCCGGAGCCTGTGAAGGAAGAGTCCCCGCACCAGGTACTGGAAGAGGATGAATGACGTACTCAGGATGTTGAAGGCAATCACTTACTATTCATTCAAGCCATAAAGATCGATGGCTGTGGCATCAGAACCGCATGACAAGTAGTCTGCTAAAGCCTTGCGGAAGGCAGCAGCGCCGTTGATCGCTGCGTAGCCAACCAAAGCATCAGAATTGACCGACTTCCTATTAACAATTAAGGCGGACTCGATGCAAAGAAATAAATCGAACCTACAAATAAGCCTTCGTATCTCTAGCGGCGGCTTTGACGTAAGGTGCCACTTGAGTGCTGTCACTCAAAACGACCTCGTTGCCAATGTTGTAAGCAAAAACATTGTCGTACTGTCTGAACACGTCAACGGTCCGGATATAAGAGTCGAGGAGGTTGGTCGACCATGATGGAGAGAGTCGGTCAATGGAACCATTGAGGGGGATGGACAAATCGATGCTAATTACCGGGTAAAGTTTGTCAGGGGGCCAGGGCTGACGAAGGTAGGAAAACAAACATAGTGTAGATGCCAGCGTCGCTGAATAATTTCATGCACTCGTCATGGTTAAGAGATGCGTTGACACTGTATACACGGAGTGTATTGACACCCGCGCCTTGGAGGAGAGGGAGGTCACGACGACAACCTGCAGCATCAGCAAGGGGGTCTTCGAAGGTGCCAGGCTCGGCAAAATGGTTGTCATCGGACTCATGAACCTCGCCTGATTGTGATGAGCATGAATAGAGTCAAAAATTATGAGGATTTTACCCTGGGGCTGATAACCAATGCCCTTGATGAAGAAGCGAGTGCCATCCTCCTGGTAGAGGTAGCGGCCTGTACGGGTGACCTTGGAGATGGCGTGGACGTTGGCAATGAATGCACCAACGACGGCAAGAGCCCGCAAAGAGACGAGCATAATGGAAAACGGAAAGGAGGGAAGAGAAAGAGTGTGTGCACAAACAAACACCAAGCCTCTCCGTTCTGCCAATGCACGTGGCTGTGCCTCCGCGAAACTCGGTGTTTACTACCCCCTGACGCCGCAAATTTTCCCTCCATGTCATTGTATTTGTAGTATGTACTAGACTAGATACATTGTAGTTCAGTATTCCATGTCCAGAAATCGTAAGTTAATCGCGTGTCGTGTCGCGCGTTAGATATATAAGTACTAGGTCGTAATTTATCCTCTCCAAGTGCAGCATCTGCAGTGATTTCAGCATAAGCAACTATGGATGTTCACTTCACTCACGATATCATGTAGGGTATGATGGAAAGAGTCAACGTTCCAAATGCTGCCCAGAGAAGAGCCAGTCCCTTGCCCATCTCAATTGTAATCCCCACGGGAGCACTGACAACGGGAGACTTAGCCAGAAGAGTGTTGATGGCTGCCGTGCGGTTGATTACCACAGTCCATATACTTGCGCCAATCAACAGCAAGAGGCTTCCAGCGACAGCAAAAAGAGTAGAGATACAGAAGGTATAATTGTGCTTGGGTATTCCTCTGACCCGTCAAACTGTCAACGAAACGTGCTCCAATGATTAAAGATGATGGACATACGTGATAAAAGCAAGAGCAGCACATATGGTCCCTAACAGAATCATCCAATATGCCGCCTTGGAAGATTGACCAGTGTATTTGCTATTCTTAAAATCGGTGGTATCGGGTATGAACCTGTCGATTACTGCGCGTCGCTTCGGAATGAGGTCTGTGATGAGGGTATCGTAAGGCTGGTATCGATGGCCCAGGGTTTGGTTGCTGCATTGGCCTTCCGTCTCGTTCATGTAACCGCAATATGAGTAGAGTCCGTAGTAGTAGTGTAGACGGAGGCCTGACCCTTCCTGCAGGGGAACGCTTGCATTGGCATAAACGTCGGGAAAGATGTCGCCTGTCACTATTTGTAAAGCTTCCCTAAAGGCACATGCAGTGAGCATGCGATTCGGGCTGATTAAAACGTCCTGGAATCTCACTGGTGGCCAGAAGTATTCATGTGGGCCTACAAACGATGGATAAATGGATCAGCTCGAGCAAGGACGAGGCAGACGCACCATGTAGATACTTTGAGGAACCTTGGAAGTGTTGATTTGACCAACCTATGGGCAAGATGGATAACGTATTGCACGGTTGAGAGAACAGGGCTTACATGGACGAATATAAGCAGAATCAATGACACGAGTCTGGAAGGGCTGGTCTGCACTGGGTGTATAGTGTAATTGGGGACGACATACGATAATATTGAGGCAAAGCCAATGCATACTTCTCCACGCATTTTATACATTTTGACGGAAGGAGAGGAACAGACGGGTCGTCCTGCTGCTCCAATGCCATTTCCAACTTTGCCCAAAACGCGACTGTAGCGTGTTCAGTGCAGCTGACTAAGCGGCCCCATTACCGCTCTTGGCGGGAACACTGGCCCGGCACTGTCAGGACTCAGTACGTCTCAACTTGGCTCTTCCTCTGTCCAGCACAGAACAACTTTCTCTTCCTCGCCATTTCCCCATAATGGCCCGCAAACCCTCCCTCCATTCCCTGACTCACGATCCCATGGATGCACCCACTATCGACACCTCGCCAGGGACTCTTGGCTTGGGGGAAGCACAGGATGTCGAACCGGAAGGAGACGAACCGAAGCAGAGTCGCGTCAAGCGTCTATCATCTGCTGTGGAGAAAACAGTGGACAAGCTTAGCCGTAGCGTCAGCGTTAAATCTGGGTCAAGCTCTGCGACCCCTACTGGAAGCCATAGGCGTGTATTTAGTCTAAGTAGGAAGGGAAAGAACCTGGCTGCAGAAGACAGTGCGTATTGGACCCAATGGCGCATCTCGTCATCATGTTAAATCATATACAGAACAACAGCCAAGCCCTGCCAGCCACGGAACATTCTCAGGTCTTGCAGCTTCGACGCCGGTAGTTGGTGTCCCTGCGTTCACGCCAGACGATTCACCTTTTATCACACCACCTTCTCCTCCGTCTAGACCCAGTCCAATGCCTTTCCGAGGAGATGGATCCGTACGCCGTTGTTTCATCTTTCTCACTATGTGAATTAAACCCTCACCTATTTAGATGCGTGCGGGAACGCAAACTCTCATCCAAGCTCTCCAGGCTTTGCCCTGGATGATGAACGAGGTGGAGGATGACGGCGCCATTAATGAGACAGCTCAATCAGAGTCGGAGAGTGATGATGATCGTGCTGGACGTATGTTTACAGATCTCTTATCTATTCTTCCAATGCACATTGTAGCTGACCACTTCATAAACAGTCAAGCGTTTGTCCTCTTCTATCCATGCGATATATCGACCACTTGCTCGCTCTAGACGACTTAGTATTCCTGTACCCTTTGAGAGAGGGAATCGAGACTCCTCTCCAGTTGCAGAGGAGGAAACTTACTCAGAAGAAGCATCCTCATCTGAAGACGAGGATCCTGAACCGGACTTCGAAGAACTCCCCAGTGCTTCAATAAGAAGACCGCAGGTCATCCAACATCAATCTCTACCACCTTTAGGGAGCGGCGATAAATCTTTGATACACTATAGGCCTCGTACCGATCGCGCAGGGAGTTTGGCGACAGTACGACTTCATCGTCGAGCCAGGTTAGCGGAGAAGCTCAGGGAAATATTCGAATTGGAGGCAATTCAGGAAGTCTGGGCTGGTGAGATCTTTCTCTGTCGAATGAATTGTGCGTTGAATATATCCAATTAGAAATGCCATGTTGGCTACTACGATCCGTCCGTGAGTACTAGGCTCCCGAATGAATTATGGACATTCCATATCTGATCTGGCACCTAGTTCTGCAGGGCTATATGTACTTGACAAACAACTACCTTTGCTTCTTTGCCCACATGCCAATGAGAGAGGTTTATTTGTTTACTTACGAGTCTTCCCCTAGAATTAATCATTTCCCCAGGATCAAACCTTGAAATCTGGCCGCCTCAATAAGAAAGCTCAACGGACGAAACGTTGGATCAAACACTGGTTTATCCTTAAGAATGACGCGCTTTCTTGGTACCAGTCATCTTCGGTATGCGCCGATCAAATTGATCCGGTAACCATTAACATGACCTCCAGGATCCTTATTTTCCACATGGCATCCTCGATCTACGCTATGCAAACTCCTGTGAACCCATTGGAGATTGCGAATTCAGAATTCGAACCAGTCAGAAAGTGGTTACACTGGCCGCCCATTCAGGGCCCAGCCGAGACGAATGGGTAAAATCCATAAAGAAAGTCATATTCAAGGCCCAGAACAGTGGCGACACTGTGAAGGTAAGGGCATGCTCTTTTGCGGCATACACGTAACTTACCTTTCGCGGTTGCAGATTGCCATTCCATATTCCGTAGTCCTTGACGTAGAGCGATCGTCGGCAATGGATTTCAGCGAGACCATCGAAGTCAAAGTTGTCGATAAAGACGATCAGTACTCGGTGGACTCCTATTTCTTTGCTTATTTCCATGACTTGCCCGCTGCACTGGATCAAATACGTGATGCCATTCGTACTCGCCGATCTATGCCTGACCACCAGGCTGAACAAACGCTTTTGGATACTACCGTTTCGCGTGCTCCATTGGCCCCTCCACAAAATGCCACTGAACGTCCATCAAGCTTTGCATCAGAGAGTCTCGTTCCGAAGTCTGTATCAGGCTTTAGGTTGTCTTCAATCCTTCGGCCATTTTCAGATCCACTATCGCTCACTCGGTCCCCTTCTAATCCCGCTGTTGAACCCCAGAGCAATGAGGATTTTACTCATATCTCACAACGTAGCGGGTCATCATTCATCCCAATAACAACATCCCCGAAGTCCATGACCCCACCTTCTCAGTCTGGACTCCCCTCCCAGCACCAAGAACCCTCTTCCCAATCTTTGCCAGCCACAGATCACACGTATCCGCCATCCACTTACAATTTTTCTATACATCCTGACGTTTCTTCCTTGAGCAGAGAATCTACCAGTTTATGGAACGTTGGTGTACCATCATGGCTCAAACCCTCTCGACGCGTTTTTGGTTCGTACTTGACCTCCGAACCTGATACAGCGAACGAGTCGGCGGCAGTTAAGGAAGTGTACACATCACCGTCTCCTTCGTCAATGGGTTCCTTGGGTCGTGGCACCGGTGGGGACCTAGCATTTAGCATACTGGAGACGCCAGCTATCCTTGTCGATCAAGATGTTGTTGAGAAGTTCAGAGCGGCTTTTGCTTATGATGACAAAGAGACTCTCCTTGGATGTAAGCATCAACTGGTCAGGTTAATACACTGATATCTGATACGTCTAAACTGTAGATTTCCCTGGCTACATCTTCAGACTATTGCCTGTGTTCGGGCGCCTTTATGTTTCTACTAACTATTTCTGCTTTAAATCTAGTGGACCTTTGGCTGCTCGTACTAGGGTTCGTCCACCGTTACTTCTCTGATCAACCAACGTTCCTCTCATTGAGTTTACTTAAACAGATGGCATTGCCTATCCGCGATATTCTCAGACTGGAAAAGTCGAAGGCAGCCCGATTCGGACACCATGGACTAGTGATCATAGTCAAAGGACATGAAGAGCTTTTTTTCGAATTTGGCGCTTCGGACAAACGTGATGCCTTTGTTCGTCTTCTCGAGAAGCAGATGGAAGATGTAAGAGTTAGGCTCGCGGTAGGCGAAGCGACGGAACCGTCATCCGGAAAACAGGCTGCGCTGGCTTTGGAGGCGTTCGAATCAAAAACCTCCTCAGATAGTGATTCCGATCCTGCCCCACCTCCGGATAATTTAGCGGACTCCCTTCCTGCCGTTATGTTCACATCCGCCTCCTCGACATTCCTTACATTCAAACCACATAAACCTTTGCACTTCACCTTTCTCACCATTGGATCACGCGGCGATGTTCAACCGTACATTGCTCTGGCTAAAGGCCTTATGTCGGACGGGCATAAGGTCAGGATCGCTACTCACGGTGAATTTCAGGAGTGGATTGAAAGCGTGAGTTTCGCCAAATATAAGTTTACGCTGTATTCATGCTAACTGATTGGCTAAGCATGGCATTGAGTATGGTTTCGTGGGGGGCGATCCTGCAGAGCTGATGCGAATTTGTGTCGAGAACGGGATGTTTACTGTATCATTCCTGAAGGAGACACTTCAGAAGGTCTGCATGCAACGAAATTATTTCTGCTTTGTTCTTACTTTAGCCCTAGTTCCGAGGGTGGCTCGACGACCTCCTACAGACGTCGTGGGAAGCCTGCCAAGGCACCGATGTGTTGATCGAAAGCCCAAGCGCCATGGGAGGCTATCATATCGCGGAAGCTCTTGGAATTCCCTACTTCAGAGCTTTCACTATGACGTGGTCTCGTACTAGGTACTTGCTTCTTCTTTCTCTACTATGTTTTTCTCACACCTCCGTAGAGCCTATCCTCACGCATTCGCAGTCCCCGAGAGGAAGGTCCGTCATTTTCATCTGGTGTTCCTTGACTTCTACTTGTATCCTGACAATCTCACTAGATGGGTGGCGGCTACAACTATATGGTGAGTCGATCTCTGGTTGTCCATTACCCTCGTCGTTTAAGCTCCTTTCAGTCATACGTCATGTTTGACCAAGTCTTTTGGAGAGCTACCGCTGGTCAAATCAACCGTTGGCGGAAAAATCTTCTCCGTCTAGGGCCGACGAGCCTCGACAAGATGGAACCCCACAAGATCCCTTTCTTGTATAATTTCAGCCCTCATGTTGTACCTCCCCCATTAGACTGGCCGGAGTGGATTAGAATCACAGGTATTCTCGGTCGCTTTATTTTTAACCAGGAATTGCTGAATCATTGCTAGGCTATTGGTTCCTCGATTCTGCCGAGGTCGGCTCTAAGAAATGGACCCCTCCCGATGACCTGGTCCAATTCGTCGACAATGCTCACAGTTTAGGGAAGAAAGTCGTGTACATTGGCTTTGGCAGTATTGTTGTCTCTGATCCAAGGAGCATGACGAAATGCGTTATAGATGCTGTCGTTCAGAGCGGAGTATATGCCATCCTTTCTAAAGGGTGGTCAGATCGACTTCATGTTAAACTTGCTGACGCATCCGAACCTGAAGAGCCGTTGCCACCCCAAATCCATCCCATCACATCAGTTCCTCATGATTGGCTATTTAAACGTATCGATGCCGCATGCCACCACGGCGGAGCAGGCACAACTGGTGCGAGCCTGAGAGGTGAGGCTTTCATTTCGACCCTTTATCCTCCTCTAACCACAGTACAATAGCCGGGATACCGACCATCATTCACCCCTTCTTCGGTGACCAGTTCTTCTGGGCAGATAGAGTAGAAGCCCTTGGAGTTGGCACTGGCGTGCGAAAGCTCACAGTCAACGCATTGACGGATGCTTTGGTCTCTGCCACGACCGATGTGAAGCAAATCGATCGTGCGAGGATCATCGGGGAACAAATCAGAACAGTACATCTACCCTTTTGCAAGTTTTTCTTTTTTGACTGACTCGTTATACTCAGGAAAACGGTGTGGCTGTTGCCATAGAATCTATTTATAGAGATTTGGATTATGCCCGTTCTCTAATAAAGCGACAGCCAGTCGATGATTATAACGAGGAAGATGTTGAACACTCGACCATTCGGCATCAAGGATCAAGCCCGACTTTTTCTCCCGGTTCCTTCTCTGGCTTCAGCTCGAGCGGTTCTACCCATGGAGCGCCTAGTGAAGATTGGAGTGTAATTTCTGAGCAAGACGACCGAAGATCATCGATTGGATCCCACCTCAGTGACGCCCTGGCCAAACGCGATAAACGTAGGAGCTTTACCGCCGCTGTACTTTCTGTCTTACCGGATTCCTTTGCCATAGCAGGATCGCCGTCGTCTCGTTCGCAACCGTTATCCTCGTAACCGCACGTTTTTTGCTTTTCTTGCTTTGTGACTTTACTCTACCAAGAATCTTATCTACTAGACTGTTCATCTTCGACATCTGTATCATATCACATTCCTGTTTCAGGTCCATAATGTTCATCGAATACTCTCTTGCTAAACTCTCCGAATGTTGCATCTGTTGCCAGTTTTTGATCGGTATTCGGCTGCATGAACACAACAAACGTTTCCCTCGAAATATCTTCTGCGCCTTCCCCGCTACCTACTCGGACACAGTGAGGCGTTGCCATGAGTTGTCCTCCTGTAGCAATCTCTAAAGCTTCTCCTGTCTGAAAGGCGAGACAGTCCGTAGGAATGCGGACTTTCGTCAAAGCTCCGCTGCGAGTTTTAATGTAAAGGCCAGCTTGAGGAGAAGGCGATGGTACAACAATTGTATCTCCTCCTTTATCCTTCTGGAGGTACATGGCCTATAGCGCATGGGCTTAGTGGTGCACACTGAAAAACGCAAATCAAAGGAGGCTTACAGAGCAAAGCCCTGTGAGCAGGGAGTGGTCTAAATGGAAGCCGCACCAACTATCGACAGGCTCGTCTTCAGAGGGTAGTTGACCGTTTTCGGGTGGAAAATAATGGAGAAGGCGTGCTTTAGTGGTCTGAGAAGTGGCTATGAGCTGAGGAAGCGACAAGGTGGAGTCCGATAGACGTGACAATGCTAGCAGGCAAGGCGTTCTCAACTTTGAACAAAGAGAGCAACGGCAGTCACTCTCACCAAATGGTTGGCATGCTTTCGCCAGCTCGCAGCCAACTTCGAATACAAACCTGATCATTGGTCATTTGTGTCAGTGTGACTCGATGGGAGATGTAAGAATATAAAGAGCGCACTTTCCAAGAGTTTTGAACGCTTCTTCGAATCCTTCAACGCCCTTCTCATCCCGGCTAGGCCCTAGAATTTTATATGACCATAATGAACAGTACGACCAACAGCGGGGATACTTTCAACCTACATATGTTAGCCGCATAGTACTCCGGAAACCTTGTCTGCTCTTCTTCGGAAACAGTCGGCTCATCTACGACGGGATTGGCGTAGTATGAACCTTTCAGTAGATCTGGAGGATGTCAAGCCCAGGATATCATGGCATATGGGGTTGCATTCACCAGGCTTGCCGTTCATGATTTCCTGGGAAGCGTTATCAATACGAGAATCGCTACTAGCATCGACAAGCGCCTTACCTTGCCATGGGACCACCCAAAGCTGGCATTGTCGGGGTTCTTAGATAGCACCAAGTGTGTCAGGAAATGTACTCACCTGTATTTGCTCGGGGGATGGACGTATCTTTCACGAGAAGCCGGATCCAGGTTGGCGAACCGGTACGCCAGCTTCAGCACTCGTTCGCGATAACCCTTGTATACTTCAGGCAGATCTCGAACGATGATTATACCGAGAGATTGCGGATTTGAGCCGAATGCTTGGTCTGGTATCGGTATATTAGGCTTAACCTTGTCCTTCAAGAGTCATGGTCAACTAGTACCAATCGAAGATGCGAGAGCAAGTGGCCTTGATCTTAAATCGTTGTACGAAATTGACACAGCACCGTCAGGAGTGAGTGTGACAGGGATGGTCTGCAATATTATAGCGCCCTTCTAGTCAGCTCATTGGGCTTTAGAACCCACCTCGCTTTCTACATTCACAGGCATGGTTTGAAGCAATGCGCGGGCGGTCTATAGGAGGATGTCGAAGGTTAGAAAGACAAAATGTGGACTACAATGTCCATGCAGACACTACTGATCTGCATATATACGTAGCTCCAATGACCACATGGTTCGAACATAACTGAAGGGGGTAATCAGGTGAATCTACCATTGCAACATGGGTGCTAATATTACAAATTTACGTGCACATTCGCGAGGCGATAATCCTGATCCAACGAAACGAGATTCAGCTCTTTGACAGCATGCCGCAGTGCTTCACCGGTTTCATCAATAGAATGTAAGAAACGCAAGAGTTCTTTACACAGCTGCCAATCATTGACTTCCAGGGCACACTTTAACAGTGTAACCGCTTCAACGCTGTTCTCACCAAGCTGCTCTAGATTATGAAGGACCAAAAGATAGGAGCCAGCCGTCTTGAGTCGCTGTGACGCTAAGCAAGCCTGATACGGCTTGTTAATGAAGTATTGAGAGGAAGTTATGGCTCCACTCACTTCGAAGAGGGTTTTGGGGTTGCCTACAATATCAAACAACCGCCGCCATCTGCTCATTTCCGTTTTTCTAGCGCATCCTACCACGACATCTAAAGAGGCATCAAAGTAGTCCAGAAATTCGATGACAATTCGAAGGATAGTGTCAGATGGAGAGGTGGTGTCTGACAAATCATCTTCAGAGTATCCAACAGTTGCATCTGTTTCGACGACAGTATGAAGAAGAATTTCTAGGGAATGAGAGAAAAAAACCAATTGGTTATAGTGCGATGCGAAATCGACTGCCAGTTTGATTTGGTTATTGCTGAGATGATAGAGTAGGATGTGCTGTAAAAAGAGATGTGACTGCTCAAGGTCAGAACCAGCATGGAGATCGCAATAATGATGGGCTCTTTTCTTACACTGGTTGTGTGTCGGAACATGGCAAAGGACAGGTTCATCCGGGTTGCAATCTCGTTCTCCGCCCCAATGATAATTCCTTTGTCCATTAGGACCGCTGGGAGCAGTTAGCCGACTGTCTTAGTACCAACAGCTGGTCACATACATAGGGGATAGAAGTCCAAAGGAATATTAACGCTTTCCTTCACATTGTGGGAGACGACCTCTTGGGAGCTTGTCGGTTCAATTGCAAGGGCATTCAACCAAATCCTCATGCCCTGGGCGTCATATGCCCACAGAGAATTCTCCAGGGCAGGAATCCCACGAAGATGGATCCAACAGAATTCAATAGAGTCTGCAAAAACTTGCATATCGTATTTGACTTCTTGTTCGGCAGCCTGGAGAACATGTTTGTTTCCTTCAGCAGTAAGATAGGTAAACAGTGGGATTTACCTTTCGGGGTCGCAAAAGGATTAGTTGACCTCCAACGACCATGAGAACGGATGCAACAGACAAGTCCTTCCCTGGATCCCCTAGTTCTAAAGAGAGGTTGGTTTGACGTGCTAAGCCTTAAGGTGAAAGACTCACGTTTCTGCGTGCTTGGTATGAGCCAGCTTAACATCCGCACTGCGCTAGGCGCGGCTATAATCCCAGAGAAAGAGATACTGCCGCACAGATGTAACTTGATGGTGTCGGAGGTTGGAACAATTAGATAATGATATAGCGTGTTATCGTGCGTGTAAACTAGAAGCGAGTTGTCAACCAAAGAAAGGATGACAACCGGCGAAGGAAGAATCTCTCGGTGCAATATGTTTTCGTTGCAAAGATCCAGGTCCCGAGAGTAAAGCCTTATCTGAGAATGATCCCCGTTAGACAACCGAAGTGAACAGAGCCGGGATGCAAACCTGATATGACTTGCTCACTTCCACTGAGGCGATTAACACATGGTGAAACCAAAGCAGACCCCCACGGACGGCGAAAGCTTGCTCTTGCACTTCTTCGGTGAAGACTTTCCAACGACCCGATGTTGAGCTGTAGTGAATCAGTCCTCGCCTTCCGGCAATAGCAATTAATCTTCCGTCGGAACTTAGAGAAGAGTACCGGATAGGCCAGTTCATAGCAAGATAGCGTTGAGGGATCTCGAGACGAGAACGTCAAATCATACGCTGAGTACAGTTCGAAATGGCTACCTTGATATGTTGCCAAACATCGGACTCTGGGTTGATTACACTCATATCGGGTTGATCAGCGCCTCTATATATTAGAGAACGGTCGTCCAACTGCAGAAACGCGTAACGAGTGTTGTCCTAAAATAAAGAGCGATGAGACATTGGGTAGTCTGGGAGGAGTGAAGGCTTACAGGGCTAAGTTGGCCGGTAGTCGCGCTTTTGGCGAACGGTACAACAAACAGCTGGGCATCACCTTGAAGAAATGAGGTGCTAGAATGCATAGTTGATGTGGTACCGCATACTTTTTACAGATTTATTCGCCAAGAGGAAGAGATCAAAGTTGCCAAATCCCCAGAACTGAGGTATATCAACAATCGCCAAGTTATGTATGAAGGACGGAAGCCTACCAGGTTTTGCACGCCAAACATAAAGGCATCCTGAAACCTGGCATTGCGTTTAGCGGGTAACTAACTAGACGGTGAGATGGGACAAACTTGGCTTGGTCAAACTTGTGTTCAACAACAAAACTGGAAGCAAGGCAGCGGCCTCCGACGCTGAATACGCTCCATCCGTTGGTCCAACCAACAGCCAGAACATAGCCGTCCGTCGTCCAGTCCAAACACATCACCTCGCCGGTGGGGCGGCTGTAAGGATTAGGAAGATGAACCTTTTTGGACTGTGGGGGGACTCCCTCCTGTGAAGGAAAAGGGGTCAAGTGTACCTGACCACTAAGGGCGTGTTAGCTAAATGCTGCACTATATCCCGGTGTTCCTAACCAACCTTGATGTCCCGATAGCGAAGAGTGAGAATTTGGGATTAATTGCGAGTGCGGTGGCGCGTCTTGGCTCAGACCAGATCTTCTGTTCATTCGGATAACTTGGGTCTTCTGGATCGATCTTTTTCCGTTTCTGTACCCATCTAGGCGTTTCGAAACTGTGTATACAGCTCCCATGCCAACCAAGAGGTTGACTTCTTTCAATCATTTGCCGAGTCCCCTGTCCGAGAAGGATCACCGTTGAACACTCCGAAAGGAGTCGTGCCAGGGCAAACTCACCTTCCAAGGAACATCGTTGCCTGGATCGAGGGAGTCATATAACTTTACAAGGTATATCCTGCCATCCGATGTAATCCATGTTTCAGCGCCTATGGCCTTGGAGAATGCCACGTTGACAATAGAAACTAGAGAAATGGTAAACGGAGACTAAAAGCCAAATTGTGGAAGGCACCTTCAGATTCCTCTAACCAGGGAAAGTCGTCTTGGTTCAAAATCCACGTATCGTGTTGGTTGTATGCCCGATCCGGTTGTTCCAGATCGCCGTCGTCCTGTGGCCATCGCATGCGTTGTACCGTACATGGATTAGTGGTTGTAAACAACAGATGTTGGCTTCTCGGTGATACGCTTGTAGCAATGGTCTTGGTCGAGCAGTATGATATGCAAGCATTCCAACACTCACCTCAGTAATTGACCCTCGACGCGAATAACTCCCTCAAGGTGCAAGCTTACGGCCTGCATATCGAGCCCTTCCCCTGAGCCAGCCAGAAAGTTGAGCTGGACACCCCCATGTAGCGTAGGCGGAATCCCGACTGACTCTGCTTCTTTGTATTCGACAGAAATCAAGACGAGGTATGACTCTGAGGTCTAAATGACTTTGCATTCAGCAGAGGGCAATCGTATGCTAAAATCCAGGCTTACTTTAACCACAATTCTCTCCGAGTCTGGAGACCACCAGGCATCTACGTTGCGACCATGTTCAATAAGCGAGGTAGGCGTTCGCGACAAGTAAGCTAATACAGCAGAGGGCTGGTTGAGGTAACGTTGCTGTCAGTGAACGCCTTTATGACCCAGAAGGTCGACTCACTCGAGCAACCCAAAGACAGACCCCGTTTCTGGTAAGAGTACAAAAGAGAGTCCGACGTGGGCTATGCACAAGCGCCACAACTTTCTCTGGCGGAATGTTCGGTAGTGCGGGAACGCACGAAAGCTGCCTCGCAGCCGACGTTGGGAAATACATCAACCACAGCTAAAGCTCTTTGGCACTGTAAGATTATTGGTTAGAGCATAGTCAAGGCTCTGGAAGTCGTTCTGACAAAGTCGTTGGTGGTGGTTGGTGGACAAGACCGGCCATCAGAATACGAGTAGGATTAACGCATTTAGAACATGACTATTACGGCTACTACTACAAAAGTGGGGGAGGTGAGATATAGAGATACAAACGCGTTGCACGATTCACAAGTGGGTTTATGAAAGAGAAAGTATGGAATATCGTCACAACGGCCATAGAAGTATTAGGCAGATGTTGAGGGAGGACACCACCAGCTTCGTAGTCTTGACCATGCACCCTTTTGCTGGGGTACCTCTTGATTTTTTGGCATTGTTTCGTGCCGTCTGCTAGCCTCACCGACAGGGGACAGCATCTGGCTCCCTCCCAAAGTCATAGGTTGAAGGCGGGATTGGCGGATTAAATCCAATATGAGAGACACACCCTCGCGCGACTAGATGGCGATCAGAAAACAGGACATCCTAATGACGCACGAGCCTCACCCGTTGCAGATTCGCCTTGAATTTGTTTATACCATAATTTTCAATCCGTTTGGTAAGACCCCATCCAAATCCAGACACGATTCGAACTTCAGAATGCTGCATGGTTTTCCTACGCGGGCGTTCAGAATTGGAATCGAAAAATGGAATTGCTTCGTACTCATCAGCCGCCTGCTTGAATTGCACTACCTCCTCAACTCTCATGACCTTGACGTTATCGAGATTCTTCGTGGTACACTTGACCAATTTCCCGAACGGGTCAACCTCGCTCTCTTCCACCAACCAGGACTCCGCTCGTGAAACGAAATTCTTCGGGAACCATCGCGGGAGGTTACCTCTTTTGAGAATAAGTCGAGTCGTCAAGAGGGTGCCGCTGGGCGTCTGCTCGCGAGAGATCACGTCGCAAGAAATAACGTGAGACGCATAGGGATTTGGATATCGTAGGAAATATGCCAGAGAAACGATTGACCATGTGTCGCTGTCGATGAGAATAAATGCAAGGTCGCGGGGAACGAAATGACGCTGAAACACACTCGTATAAGAATGACTGGGAGAAGAACTTCATATTGACAGAAACCCAAGGGTTTGAATGGCACTAAGGCCTGAATACCGCGCTCAGATGATGAGTAGACTATTCAATAATGTCGAGGTCGTTGAGGGAGGAAGGGGCTGCAGCTGAGTGGGGTGGGTCTAACCTTAGCACTGTGGGAATGTATGCCCGAGCGGGCCACGCGGCACACCCGTCGTCGTTTAATATACGAGCAGGCAAAACATTTCTGTCCCATTAGTACCGAAAACACCGTGGTGGAAGGACAGATAGTTTGGTTTTATATATATCTTCTACTGTTCTATGTCATAGCTCTCGTCGTCTACCTCTCCCTCACTGCTGATAAAGACCCGCAATCCATCGTGAGACGGGCGAACCCACAGTCCCCTCTCGTTTCCAACGAGCTCCAGGCCTCCTCGTTCGCCCTCAGTAAGGTCTGCAGCGTCATAAGAAGCACCGCCAATGATCTCACCCAAGCGCACGTATTCTTCATGAGAAATCTCGTGCCCGAAGCCAGTTAAATATGTTCTAGCCGCGTCGATTCGTCGAGCCACTTTAACCGAGTCTTCTAGACCTATATGAGAGGTGTGAGGCCGCAGTCTCAGGCAGTCAAGAACTGCAATTGAGAGTTGCTTCCCTCCTATTGAGGAAGGTTCGAGGAGCGGCCACACGTCTTCTGGAATATGAGAAACGTCCGAAATGTAAACGATTTCCTCCTGTATCTTATAGCCAAAGGCTAGGTACGGATGCACATTTCCAGGCGTCGCTTCATTGGTTATCCGGTCTGGATGAGCAGGGAGCGGTTTGCAGATTGTGACAGCTGGTGTGTGGTCTTGCCCAGAGCTACCGTTCGACAAGTTTTGGTCAGGTTTGGCATGTGAAGGCGTGGTGAACAGCCGACCATGATGGACTGTTGGCGAAATTACTATCCGCTGCAAGTGATTTGCACAGAATATCGCTTACCTGCGAACGGTGTGATTTTAATCCCCGTGTCTCCGATTTCGAAAGGAATTCGATCGTGTATAATGTGCCATTTAAACTCGGGCACCTGAATGACTTGGGATCAGCTATTGAAGGCATGCAAATTCTATGTATACACTCACATCACCACCACCCGAAGCAAACTCCTTGGAGATGAGGTAGGGAAACGAACGTTTCACCTCCGTAAAGGTGTCCGAAGATACATATACATCGATATGACTCTGGATTGCACCTCTCAGAGTCCATCCTACATAGATACAAGTGGGTTATTGCGACATATGCCAGGGCTTGAATCATGCCACACATACCTCTGAGATCGTCAAGACCGTTCATGGCTAAAAGATACCAATTCAGCATTCGTAACTAAAATATTAAAAGCAGCCTGACCATCGGCATGAGCATGGGTAATGAGCAGAGCGTTGATCTTGCGCAAGCCATACTTGGGGAACCATTCTAAAGCGGCAGCTTGGAAATTCTTTCCTGCGTCTATAACGATCGTCCTGCAACGGGTTAAAGGCTTGTCACCGTGTTCACTGACTTAAGAGACGTACACCGGTTGGCCGCCTTTCCCCTTGGTTCGCAAAGCAGCGCTGGTATTCCGTCGGATGTTTTTCTTTCCAGCAGATGTCAATGTCGAAAGACAGGTTCTGCAAGGAGGCTTTCCGCTATCAGGGGGGGCGGTTATGCACTCGATTTGCGGCAGGCTGCTGGAAGTCCCGGTGCCCAGAAAAACAAGTTCGATGGAAGCATCGGTGTTGGGGACGGCAATAGGCATATTCGAATATATAAAAATAGTAGAAGACTGGTGGGCTTATATGGTTATCGTCTCTGAGAAGATTAAACAAAAGAGAAAAGTAAAGGAGTTGCAGTCGGGATTATGTAGAACACGAGGAATGCCATCGCAGGAACTCGCGACACCTTGCGCGCGGCCGTCGACAACGACATTGTCGTGAATGACATCAGGTCCATTCCGTTCGGAATCGGGGCTCAAATTGCGTTCCACTCCATGTGGCATCACATATATATCCCGCCCATAGTATTAACGACGACTTATGCTAAACATAGTCTACTGATCGAGTTAGGCAAACCAATAGAATCGTTATAGGCACCGTCTCGGACTACTTAGTGAAGACTATTGGTTCTCATTAGATTCAACAGGGTCGCAGACTTCCAGGTGTAAAACTCACTTGATACAACGTCTTCGTCTTGTACTTGATGGGTTAAGCTGACCTTCTGTGCATAGGGGGCAAATTTGCTTGATTTTCCCTTGTTGGATGTGATATTGAGATGAGATCCTCCCTGACAGTTAGAAAACATACCCTGCACGGAGTGTCAGCATCCGCATCAGGAGCCTCGGTTTGATTTCACTCACCAAACAAGTGCATATCGGAAGTTCGGAGCCAGAGACCTATGAACACCATTACAGACGTCCTTGACATCGGGTTATTCAAGGGTGACCACACAATTGGTCCAAGCATACCTCTATAGTAGCACCAGTTCGCAGGCAGATTGGATCCGACAAATCTGGATGCGCTCCTCGTTTTTTGGTATATACTTTCACCAAGTGGAGCTCGTCCCATATACGGTCGATAAGATAATCAAGGCTGAATTCCTTCTCAACAACCTGTAAGCGATAAGCCGAATTAGGACGTACTTCAAATCCATTTCGCAACTGATGACGACTGAATTGGGCTGGCGAGCGATCTTGTCCACCTGTTCCAGGCTTATGGCGTCAATTTTGTTGTAAACATCTAATGCATATCAATTAAATGAATGACACTGACGGATAATGAAATAAGACTCACATAGACATGGCATATATTTGCGTGTTCCTATCGGAAATGTGAGTGGTGCTCAGGTTCCCCTGAAAGGAGGGCCGCACCAATTAGCACATCAATGAATTCATCTGTGGTTATCTGGAATGAATCAGACGAAAAGAACCTGTTTCATGTGCGCAATACTCACATCCTCTCGAATCATCACATCACAGTTGTGCAATTTATCTATGTATGTAGGTTGGACTTTGCGAATATAATTCAAAGAGATCACCAGCTTACATCCAGCGAGGATTGTTCTGATTGTCTTTTCGTCGGTCTTGGTGAGCTTGACTGTGGAGTTGATTGTGACCTGCAGTACCGTCAGTTTAGGTGGGCAGGGAAGAAGAAGGATGCATACTCCTCCAGTCGTTTTTTTCTTGAACACGACGTCTGGTTTTGATTTGTTGAGCCTGATACCAACGGCATCCAGTTCGATCTCGAGAAGGCGCCGTTGTTCATCAGATTTTGTAGCGTCCAACATAATTAAAATGAGATCGGCAGTTTTCGCAGCTAGACGCTGGGTCAGAAAACAAAGACGGGCAGATAGAAGCCTCACTTGCTACGACCTGGCGACCTCGGCCACGCCCTTGACTGGCACCTTCAAGAATTCCTGGCAAGTCCAGCAATTGGATGCGAGCACCCTTGTATTCGACGACTCCGGGGATGGCCTGAAAGCAATCAACGGTTGGACATATCGCTCTAACGCAGCATGGCGTACAGTCAAAGTAGTGAACTCATAGGCAGCGGCCTCGGAAGCTGTATGTGTTGTCTTGCTCAACAGCGTCGACTTTTGCAAAAGGGATTAACGAAAGGGTTGATTGAAATGGATGGTTGCACACCTTGCCGACGGAAGGAAAGCCGATTAAAGCTACACGAGCATCTCCCGATTTCTGGACATCGAAGCCTGTTCCCTGTCCGCCAGATTTGGTGGTAGGTTCCAAGAGTTGGGCACGATAGCGGGCAAGCTTTGCTTTCAAGAGCCCGAGATGGTATTCTGTGGCCTACTTGCAAGCGTTTAGAGGGGGATATGAAGGGGTTTGTCGGCAAACCTTGTTCTTCTGGGCTATGAAGATAGAGTGTTGAGTTGTGGATTTGTGGGGGACTAAACGAAAAGGGACTTGCTCCGGGCCATCTCCTCTGAGCGATAAAGGGATATCAGACGGGTTGAAAAATGGATGGATGAAAATCTAACCCTCGATTTGTTTGATCTAGACGGGGTTATGAGGAGACTCTGGACAGGAAATAGAGAAAAACGAGTACCTTTTCTAGGATGCCCATTGTTTGTTGGAGGAACTGGATGAAAGCCGTGTGAAGAAGACGTCACTCAGGGCTTGGCCGCCATCCATGATGCGCAAGCACAACCCAACGTTGTATACGCTTTCAGAACGCGACACAGACCCCATTACTGCCGACCAATCCGTCTGGGGCCACGACGACCCCTCCTCCACTCCCCCTCAATCCACTGCTTCCACCAGCTTCGCCCGACCCTCACGATCTGCCACTACCAGAGTACGTTCAGGCTCTGCTGAACAGCCTTACCCAGCCAATGGCAAGTACCCAGACATATACTCCCAGTTTGTTCAACGATATCGCACAAAGGAACACCGATACGTTGACGACTTGGACAACTTCCAAAGTGACCCCGACAGCCATTACTTTCACAAAGGACTGGGCCAGCTGGTCGATGCTGGGGATGGCAGCGACGACGAGAACCAGATCTCATTAATTGGCGAAACCGATGCCGCGATCGACGGTGTCACCGATTCTGAGCTTGCCCATCCTGTCACGGAGAAGGAGCAGGAAAGACTCGAGTGGCAGAGCCTCCTCAGCTCAGTGCTCTCAGGTGAAGTCCTCAAGTCCGAGAAAACTCGTATCGCCGTCGTACTTGATTCCATGGGGGAAGAACAGAATAACTCAAATCTCTCAATATGGCTCGGAATCCGTGCCAACTTTCACGGGCGAACCGTAGAGGAGGAGAAACGAAAGCTCGAGGAGAAGAGGATACGCATAGTCGATTCAGTTATTGACGAGGTGATGAACTTCCGAGTCTCAATGGACGGAACTGCGTCCCCTAGAGACACAGTCACTTCGGCCTTTGACCAGGTTTCCACTCTCCTCCGTCGCCTGGACGTCGCCCAGTCATTGTATCCCCACCTCAAGGCGTTTTACCTCGACAAACCGAAAGCGCAAGAAGGTCCATTTCAGGCTCGATGCGACACCCTCAACACTTGGTTCACTATTCTTACTTCTCTGAAATACCACTTTTCCCGCCTCCGACGATGGACAGGCAGCGATTCACTAGACGTTAATCACACCAACCCTCACACAGAACCATCTGTCGCCATCTATGGGGGCAATCGACTATCGCCCGAGCTTGCTGACAATACCTCTTTTGTCGAAAGGCTCTTGAAAGAGGAATCAATGCAGCGCGCCTTCGAGAAGAGCTTTTTGGTTACCGTCCACGCTTTCCTGGGCATAGTTCGCGACGCCCACGTGAATCTAGCCGTACAACTCAAGGAGATGAATCTTCCTACTTTTGAAAACGATCTCGTACCTCTTATATCGTTCCCGACGAGACTTGCCCAAGCTAGCCTTCGACTCCGGCTTGACTACGTCGCAAAGTTAAACGAACCAGACGTTATTATCATCGACCAAATGACAGAAGATCTCAAGGTTAGCATTGGGCTTGCCTGCACATTGAAGCGACAGTACGAAGCGTTTTTGGCACCGGACCCAAATGGAAACTGGAATCTTCAACAGTGCATTAACGAGGATTATGACTCCACCATTCTCGAAGCGCTATCTTGGTTTTTTAAGCTTCTGCATTGGAAACTAAAGAGTGGCGCGAAGAGCATATATTTGAAAGAAACCGATGTTCTAGAGGCACAGTGGGCGACATATAACGATGTGAGTCTGACGGCAGGTGGCTCGACTTTGGTAGCCGAACAACTCTGGTGAGGTACCATGATTCTTCGCGTTCCTGTTACTAACAGATATTCAGTTCGCTGACGAACAAACTCATGAATCGCGTGATGAATTACTTCGATACCCAAGTTCGAGTGCCTATGCCTAATATTATTTCACCTGAAGGATCAAGCAGTAGCCGGTCCAACGTAGAGAAGAATTCGTCGCAGGATGCCATTGACTCGGCCCCAAAAATGACGAACAACCAGATCATCAATTGGTACACCAAGATTCTAGATGGCGTCCGACTTCGCTACAGGAAGTTGCAACGCTTTGCAAGGTAATTGGACTATTGCCGTTGCTATACCGTACCGACTGATCATACCCGATAGAGTCATCACACGGCGTTTCAGTAACTCCGCGGAGTACAGCCTTGTTGGCGTTCAAATGGACCACTTGGTAAATCTCCTTGTTTCCTCGGGCCACTTCCTCGTCTACACCCAGACGATGGAAAAAGATAGCATTTATATCGTTGCGTCAGGCTCTCTGGCTGACAAGCCGGATGTGATTTGGAAAATTCTCACCGAGGCATTCCACGTAGACGATGCTACCAATGAAGAGGGGGTCCGTACTGGGGGTGCTGAGGTTCTTGTCGACGACTCCGAGGATATTGGATACCTACTTCTGTTCACTCCTCAAGTCCCCTTCATTTGGCACGGGAAAGTCGCCGTCGTTTCCTTGCCGACTGTTCCGCAGGACCTTAAACTTGAAGAGAGCCGGATTCGATTAGTAGCAGATGGTTCTTATCATCGGCTGACGCTTGCCCGGCAAACATTCCGCGAATGCTTGGAGCTCGTCGAATACGACGGAGAGAGCGCTGGATCTCCGCCCCTGTATCTTTCCTGCGTCGTAGGGACCCAGGCACATCTGCCTTCGGTCAACCGCCAATTGCACGGCATTGTTCGGACAACCGCTCGTCTCGCCGAATCCATTGTTTTGTCCATCCACGAAGTTAAAAAATCTCTTTTCGGGACGTCAAACTACCAAGATCTCCTCGGTAACTGGTATCTGTTCGCCTCGGAGCATGGCGCTCACGCCCATCGGTTTATGGAGAAAGGCTCCCTCCCGCGATTTAACCGATTGCTTATCAGACTGGCCATTTCTTGGGTCTCATTCATTTGTGATGATTGCGACCCTAACGACCGCAAGACTTTCAAGTGGGCCGTCAACGCACTGGAGTTTATCATGCAGCGGACCAAGAGGAACATTTTGCAAATGCCTGATGACCAGTTCGACATGCTCCGCAGCAAAGTCGCCAGCTGTATGACACTCTTAATCAGCCACTTTGATATCCTGGGCGCACGGTCGAATTTGGAGGCACGCATTGAAAAGGAGAGGCAGGAAATGTTGCTTCGTTCACAGGTTGCTGATGCACGAGCAGATGAAGACGACGATTTCCCTTCGTTCCCCGGTGAATCAGGCAATTGGTACATGGATGGAAGCACTCGCAAGTTCTGGGACCGTGTAATGAAATCGTTGCAGGAGTTGGAAGAAAGGAAAGTACATGTTGTCCCACAACATAAAGGAAAGGTTCTCGACGACGAGATACTCGAAGACCGGTCGTTGTCCTTTCTTGCGTCATCTAGCTCCAATATATCCATTCGATGGCAACAAGGTCGATTCATTGGAGCTGGCGCTTTCGGATCAGTGTATCTGGCAATGAATCTAGATTCAGGTTCTCTAATGGCCGTCAAAGAAATCAAGTTTCAGGAACTCTCCGGACTGCCAAACCTCTATGCCCAAATCAAAGACGAATTGAGCGTCATGGAAATGCTGCACCACCCGAATGTCGTGGAGTATTACGGGATCGAAGTGCACAGGGATAAAGTATACATATTTGAAGAATACTGCCAGGGTGGAAGCCTTGCTTCCCTGTTGGAGCATGGCCGAATCGAAGACGAGCGCATTCTTCAGCTCTATACCATGCAAATGCTGGATGGGCTAGCTTACTTGCATTCCCAAGGGATTGTTCATCGCGACATCAAGCCCGACAGTGAGACTCCACCATATCAAGTCGTTTCATACTCTAACTATCCATGACAGATATCCTGCTCGATCATTTAGGCGTCATCAAGTTTGTCGACTTCGGGGCTGCAAAAATTCTCGCGAAGAACCAACGGACCATGCAGCGGTCCCGTAGACCTTACGAGCACTCGTCTAATCAGATCTCTGCTCTCAATGGTATCGGTGTTATGAGCAACGGACTGACTGGAACGCCCATGTATATGTCACCGGAAATGATCAAGAATGACAAACGCGGTCGCTATGGGGCTACCGACGTCTGGTCACTTGGTTGTGTCATCTTGCAGTGTGCGACAGGCAAAAAACCATGGAGTAATCTTGACAATGAATGGCAAGTCCCCTTCCTGTTTTCTTGGACAAAAACTGACCACTTTATAGGGCAATCATGTTCCATATTGGGGTTTCGACGCAACATCCACCATTACCCGAGCCAGGCCAGTTAAGCCCGCTGGGCATTGACTTCATAAAACAGTGTTTGACGATTGACCCCACGATCCGGCCGAGCGCAGTGGAGTTAATCGGCCATCCTTGGATGATCGATGTGCAAGAGGCGCTAGTGAAGCTAAGTGCCGACGAGTTAGAAGCTGCGACGAACCCGCCGGAAGGTGTCCTCCCGGAAGAGCCTCCTGTGCCCCAATCTATATCCGAAAAAGCGCCTGACACGTCGTGACACAAGTCAATCGGACTGGACCTTCTTTCTTTCTCAACACTAACAGTTACTGAATCACAATCATGTACATCTGCTTTATCTTTCTATTATGATAAGCGACGGAGTAATAATCAAGGTGGAAATAGGAAAGCTATATACGTCAATTTACCTGCACAAACCCCTAATCACTCAATCACCCATCTTTTACTGCCCGATTGAGAGGAGGAATGACTATCCTGACGAATATGGTCGCTACCACGAGAATGGAAACTACTGACAATGCTAGCATGACTTCTTTCGCTCCCGTTGCTACCACTCCTCGTCATTTTAGGGATGTCAGTCAGATTTCGCGTTATGGCTGGAAGGGGAACCGAAACAGGAGAAGGAGAGGTCCTTTCGAAAGGTTCCGCATGGAGCTTGAAGAATCGAGGGCCTTGGGAGTAGGTCGCTCCAACGACATAAACATCGTCGGGCCCATGGGAAGCACTAAATGTCGGAACAAGGGGGTCCTTCGATGGGAAAGGAACATTCTCGATATCCTTCTTTTCATCCCAAACGGAGGACCGATCGTCGTCCTCTATCACTGAGTCCTGAGGTTTGACTGCATATCCAATCAACATACAATATCCAGAGGACGACGTAATAGAAATACTCACGATATCGGAGCAACCCTCTACCAAAATTGAAACGACAGATAACGCCAAAAATGAACGACAAACAGGTGAGGAATACAGAGGCGGACGCCATCACCGCAAAGAACCGCCAGGTAACAAAGGTCCAACGGAAAGTTGTTGAAAAGAACATAACACCCCAACCTGCGAGGTAAAGAATGGAAAGAACTAAGAAGAAGAACATAGGAAGACGAAGTTCACGGCGAACGGCAAACCATCCCTGTATCCATTTATGTTAGCTTTATAATCGCATAGCATCTTTTGTAAACCAACCATCATCAGCCAAGGAACCAATAGCTAGATAGACAACAAGAGGTCAGCGACGACGCATGCAACCAAAAAAAGACTCACCGCAAGAGTGATGAAAGAGGATGCTTTGTAAAGTTTTGTGAAGTCTGCCAGGTCTCCGATGACACTGTTAAATAGTTGGTCGAGCCACAAGCAAACGGTGGTGATCATGAAGAACAAGGAAAGTTGAATGGTGATTGAGAGGATCAACACAATCTTGTAAAGGCGGTTGATGGTGAGGGATGCTCCGACGCGTTTGAACGTCTGCCAGCCGTACAACTATGAATAGGATGTAAGAACTCTAAGTAACAGGTTAGACGTGAGGTATTGACCTTGACTAGTTTCCACGTCAGGAAGCACGAAACAAGGAGAGCAACAGCATGGAGCGCCAACGCAGGATATTCTGCATTAGCTCGTGCTTTCCAGAAGTCGGGGAGAATAACAGCGCCGTTGCATGCTCCGTTGGTGATGATGCGGTTGAAGGTAGACCGGAAGTTTGCAGTCTGAGTGATTTGATGTGCCGCCCATGCAGTCACCATGACATGTGTAAGAAGGGAGGCCAGAATGTGGGGGATTGACTCGTTGAGAAGTGCAATGAAAGACATTCCCAGTACCCAAAATTGGAATCCCATGAAGACGATATCTTCACGTTTGGTGTTACGAAGCCTACCAAAGGTTGAGGCACAGACTTTAGGTGAGGTCGCCGCTTAGAGATGAACTTACTGGGAAAGTGGCCAATTGAGGGACTCGAGGCACGTAGTAGACAATGGCTCGTCATTTAATGCAAAAATGGGATGGTCTCGCTTGCCAAGGTTCTGCTAACGGGTGAGTACGACCGCGTTTAACGAACTCAGGTGAACTGGTACCGTTATTGTAATACGGCCAATGCTGGAAAGCCCCTCCTCCACATCCTCGTCGTCATCATCGTCCTCGTCCTCGTCATCAACAACGCTTGTTGGCCTCGCCGAAGAGGAAGGGGAAGCTATGACGAAGACAGTGGTCGTCGATGCTGAAATGGTAGAAGATGTCGAAGTGGGAGTCAAGGACGAGGTAGTTGGGGGAGCGGATAGCACGGTAGAGAGCGAACCCGGAAATTGGCCTGAATTGTCCTGCAACCTCTCTTGGGAGCCTAGATTGTCGCCTGACCAGACGACACGGCACGACTCAACATCTGTGTTAAGATCTGATTCTACCCAGTTGCAAAGACTGATCGTAGAGTTGTGCTGGAATGGAACATCTGTGGTTGTTGCGTTGCCTTGAACGACGATGTGCTCCAAGAAACTTGCTGCACTAGCGTTGGTGGTGAAGGCTCGAATTTGCAAGGAGAGTTGGATGATGAAATAAACGATAGAGAATCCGAAATAGAGAATTGTAAGACGGGAGACAGCAATTCGGTTCCACTGGTATAGTCCAGACGGTCAGCATCGGGCACTCTGCTGCTAGCATACCCCACTCACCACCACCTTGGCCTTCCCAGAGATACCACCAGATCTCGTCGCCAACCACCGTTGTGGGAACATCATTTTAAAAAAATGCCGCTGGAGCTGCACGTCTGAGGCCTGCAAACGGAGGCTTGTCCAATCGACGGTCCAGCCGAGCAAATGAAATGAAAAAAGAGAATGAAGATGAAAGGACGAAAGAAAGAAGGGATATGGTACCCGTCGCCACCATGACTGCCACTTATCGTGAGCGGGGCCAACTGTCCATCACAATCACATCACCAGGCCCGTCGTCTGGCAACATAGCCTTCCTTTCCCAGAACACAATACAATATTCTTAACGACATTTATTCATGATTGTTTAACTAAACCTGATACCAGCATTTGTTCCCAATAAACCAGAATGCAGTCTTCTCTTCCTCATCATCCAAAGGCAATCCCGTTACCCACGATGTCTCATGAGATGTCCGTCGCAAGGTGAGATAACCCTCCATCTGCATATATGCCAGGACTTCAAGTATTTCTTGTCGATCATACACTGACCGTAGTCGCCATCTGACTTCGCTCTTGATCGTCGTTCAGTGCAAAGTTCCAGTTATATGCATACCACTGCCTTACCTGGGAAATCCCTGGTCGAAATACGACCAGCGCACATACCGCCCTCAATGCTGCCTGCCAGAAATCTGTTATCTTCCCACCCCTAATGTTCAGCCATCTGCGAGGGAATATCTGCTCCAGCGGTTGCTCAGATGTAACGACCGTCCATGCCGAAGCATATTCGGCGGCAACCAGCCTCAGCGACGTATACCCAACCCAATAAAGCAAAGGAACCTCCGCAACACAAGCTTTATGTAACACTGCGGGAACTGAGTTGTCACCATTCAAATCCTGCCATCGATAATCAGCATTGAATGCAAGCAATAAGTTATACCGTTGATATACCTTGAGCGAATCCTTGTTTCGTCCCTCTTTAGCGGCCTCTCGCACAAACGAAACAAGATGTGACAGGATTAGCTTTTCATCTTTGGTCATTCTTTCTTCCAGGCAACCACGAGAATCCTGCAAGCATGCCGGGCAGTTCACAATCCCTCTTTCACTTGATTTGCGGCAACAAGTAGGTAGTCCATCTTGAACGAATCCATGACTTCCCGAGGGGTGAGAGGTATCCATCGCATCGCCTTCGTCTTCCTCCATCTCGTTCTCATGCCCCGGTTGGGGGGGTAAATCACCCACGTCAGGGTCACCGCTCACAGTATATCTGGCCAGGATTGCGGTCTCTATTTGATCGTCGTCTTTCGAAAAAAATGAGATGATTTCTGATATAATGGGTGCTCCGAGCCTACCTGCACGCTTGCTATTCCAGTCCAAACTGCCTCGGGCAGCTCGAGCTTGACTGGTGTCGATTTTAAATTCAACCTGGACAAATGTTAGGACCACTGTTTGCTGCAATAATTTCCCCACTGACCTGATTTTCTGCGACTAGATGGATCAAGGTCAGAGTGTCGCCGTCAGTAGCCGTCAGCGGCCAATCACGCCAGTCATTCAACAGATGGACAGAGTCAAGCAAGGAAGTTGCATCTTGATAAGTATCCCTTGGAATACTACCACCTATTGCATTCTGATTGCTATACAAAACAAATGAGCGACCCCATGACAGTTGTATCACCCTCCTGCCTACCTATCAGAAATTTTTAATTGTCTCCCTGGCTTCTGTTTTTGAGGATCACGTTGAGACTTTGACAGGATCCCTCGTCCAAGAAGATTCTGCGTCGCAGAGGAAATGACGTCTTCTCCAACGCTGCGGAGCAGGGCTGACGCTATGTCACAGTCATATGTCTCCGGAGGCGAGCCCATGACCATCTACATCATATTAGAATGCCGACAATGCAAATATGCTTCAGTGAATTGACCTTGAGGGCCGCTTCTCCTAACACAATACCATCCGCCTCGTGAAGTTTCAAGGATGGCATCGGTTCCAGTTGGCGGGTGAAGGGCAGGCTTAAGAGCCGTTTTTCTCTACCTTCCTCCACGGCCGCATTCCAGACAAAGTCCCATGCAGTCGTAGCAAGACTGTCTTCGACAACATTATACTCCGACGTAAGTTCGTCAACGCTATTCGGAATCGTCATAGTGATTGCAGTCTTCTCCTGCCCAAAACCAATGCGGCTGTTGACAATTATTAAAGAGGATACCGGGATAATGAAATGAGACGCACAGTGCGTTTTTATCAACGTGACTTCTCAAAAATTCGATGTGCTGGACGAGCTCGAAATTGCTCGGACTTTCAGGCTGCTCGTCTGGGAGCTGGTCCGTTCCACGATACTTGGTCCATAACTCATACCAACGGTCTTCCAGACGCCGCAAATAAGAATCATTGCCAGGTATTTCTCTCAGGTTGGACAGTCGTTGACGGACAGTATTCCTTGGAACAGCAGGGAAAACTTGCTCCAGGGCTGCCCATTCTAACCTTGGTAAACTTCGGCAGCGGGCGCGAATAATGACTGACGCATCTTGTGCGAGGTCGTCATAATCTTTATTCCACTGGAAACGGTGTCGTCGAGTCGCCTTCTTCTCAGTTTCGACTTCAGGCTCCTCTGTAGCGAATCTCAGTAACCAGCGTGTCTTGCACGTGGAGATAGAGGACTCACCTGCACTTGCTTTTTTCTTGGATTTGGCTTTCCGCTTGTACACGCCCTGGGCCAATAGTGGCTCTTGCTGTTCGATTAGAGAATGTACACTAGGCGACAGAGACGACGCTCCGTCATGTCCACTAGAAGCACCATTTGGAATAGGGGGCCTGTGCGCTGCCAGCCGTCGCCCTGGCACTTTGAGTACTTTGTTTACGGCCAAATCAGCTTCTCGGACAGCGTCCACCACCTCTGATTCCCATTTACGTGCATCATGTACGCTACCAGCCTGCATGAACCGAGCGCGCACCCGCTCGATTCGACTCGCTGCTGGACCAAAGTCTCCAGGGTGGACACGAGCAATGAGAGCTTTCCATTCGTTTTCCCTGTGATTCCTAGCTTCCTCCGCCTTCTTAGCGATCGAAGATTTGCCTTCAGCCAGCCTCTTCAGGCGCTTATACTCCTTGTTTTTCGAGCGGAGTTTTTCTTTTTCCCCGTGTAATCGGGTCCCAGCATTTTTTAGATACTTTTCGACGTCCAACTGAGGCGCACTAGTCACCCAACACAGTCGCTGCAGCTTTGTTGCCCGGGCAGCGTCGTCACTCTCATCAAGAACAGTATTCCCGGTGGCTATATCAATTGACTTCTCCAGGAATTTTGTCTGGTGCCAGGTAAGGACGTAGTCGGCATTCCACGAAATAGAGCGACGAAGTGAGCGGCCGATTGTAACATTGGTGTTGAGGGAATTAGACGAAGAACCACCAACGATAGAATCGGGAGGGAAAGAGTCGACGCATGCCGCCCTAAGCAGGTCCCAGTATTCTCGGGCTAAACTAAGGTCGGCAATGGAGACGGATTTCCAAAGAGGAGGGTCTGACTCTGAAGCATGCCACAAATGGATGGGTGCTTTTGTCTTGAAATACCAGTAGACAGGGGCAGCGTGAGGAGTGCTGGGAGTCCAGTCATTGTCTATCGAGATGTCAAACGCTGCCGGGTGGTCAGAATGTGGCTCGCAGCTGATGAAAGCATTTTCTGCAGTGGATGGTCTCAAAGGCAACACCAACTGTAACTCGCGAAGGAACTGTAGTAGGTCAAGAATTCGTGATCGGGATCGGGAGCGGCCAACTTGCAGCATAGTGTGGAGGTCTTGAGATAAATCTTTGACCAAGGTTTTCCTGCCTGCATCTGTCTGGAACAACGCAGATAGCTGGTCGTTGTAGGACAGTGCAGATATGAATGTTGTGTACAGCCCAACGGGGACGTCCTGGCAAAAGTAGCTGAGTTCTATGATGCGCGAACCAGGGAGGACATAGGGCGATTGAAGATTCTCGCCCAAAATTGATAGTGCTGACAGATGGAAGTGTCTCGCCCTTGCCGCTTTGCCCACAATGAATCCATACAGTTGACCCACTGTTGTTCGCTCAGTGAGCAAAATGTCGCGGATGGTCGAGTCGTCGTGGCTGAAAAGCTGGGTTGCACGAGCTGCATTCTTGCTCCATCGTTCCCTTTTGTTCTCTCCGGGTTGTTCCAGTTGGAGGAGTTGAAGCGGAAGAAGCCCTCTTGTCGAGACACCTGGATCAGCACCATATTCAAGAGGTTCTGCAATTTTCACTGTGGAGTTCGATTGAGAAAAGGCTGGTTGGGACGAGCGGGAAATATCCGCAAGAAAGCTGTTTAATTGGTCTTTCCCGACAGATGGGAGATAAACAACAGTGGCGGGCTTATTTAACCCGGTGTGCGTTGCAACCGAGGTCTTCAGTTGTTTCACCTTCCCCTTCCGTTCCAAAGAATCAACGGTCAATGTGACTGTTCTTTTATCTGTCCTCGTGCCGACAGGTGCACTTGTCGGTTCCCCACTCTTTGCCAAAGTTTCCAAGAGCGCCATGTGAGTTTCGTAGAATTCTTTGCTTTGGATGTTGATGACCCCTCTGGATTCCTCTAGCACACGAATGATTTCGTTTTCACGACGAAGATGCGACACATTGATGCGCCCTTTACTAGGTCCTGGGATATTGCTTTGAGATGGAACTTCTGGGGGGTTACCCGATAGCGTTTCAGGAAACGCGGAAGCACTGAACGAATCGGGTTGCAGGCGTCTCGGTGCCTCTTCAGAAGGATGGATACCCATAGAAATGAAGGCAGAATGCTCAGGCGCTGCTTGTTCTGCATGGACAACCACGGAGTCAACTGTTTGTGATGCGACTTCCGAATTGCCAGGTTGACCAATAGCCGAGGAGCCGCGAGTTCGCTTCAGAGATGGTACGTCAGTGCTTTCCAGGGCCTCTGGTTTACGCTTGGGGGGTCGACCTCTTCGCTTTGGAGCTGATATAGATCCCAGGTTCCCTTCTTCTATTGCCATTGCACTCGACCCACCGGCAGGTCTCGATGTAACCGATTCTGCTATATGACGTGAGCTCTAATCGATTTAAAAGTTGTAGGTATATTCATACCGGTCGTTTGTTCCATCTCACTTGCAACGGTTGTGCCTGTCCCTCTCCGGGTTTTTTTCTTTGGTGGCTTGGGAATGTCATTGTCATCGCCTTCAACCGGCTCGCCGACTTGAGACGATTTGTCTTGCTTACGCTTCTTTGCCGTAGTTTTCGGCGTCGATTGAGCACCCTCAGTATGGACTTTCCGTGGACGACCTTGTTTAACAGTGCCATCTGGAAGTATAGGATTCTTGTACTGGCGCTGTTTGGCTGTCTTTGCCGGTTTTCCTGCCCTTGTGAATGTATCTTGAAACTGATGCAGGTCGACGGGATTATTGAAAAACATATTAGGGGGTGCTTCGAGGAAATTGCCTTGATCTTTAATATCAACTTTGCTATATCCTTCTCCAGAGTCGTTGTCAAGTTGCTCTGTCGCCACTAGTTGTTGGTATGCGGAGACAGTGTAATAACGATGTCGTCGCTCTCTCCCACTAGTCTCCATTAATCCTGCGATTCCTAAGTCGGCCAGATGGCGCGGCGGCTGTGACTTTTCCGCCCTGCTGAGCAACAATTCAATAGTACGCTTGTCGAAGTTGTTTAATGCGGAAGAAAGTTCCTGATTTCAATGTTGAGTTTGAATACAACGTGAAAGTAACCGATCTCACATTCAAAGTCATCCCAACAGTAGCTGCTTCCTCCAAAAGATCAATTATTTGTTTATGGATCGTTATATTCACTCTGACACCAGCATCCTCGCCTTGAATTTCATTAGGATACATGATAGACCGCTCAGTGAGATGATGCTCACCAATAACATCATCCTTTCTGTCGTCCTCTGGTTGGATGACGACGGCGTCGTCAGTTCCATCGTTAGTACTTTCGGCTATTAGGCGAAAGCATTTTACGGAACTTCCATTGGCTTTCTTTCTGTTACTAGGGACGATCACTTTTTCAATGACGCCTTGCTGAATGAGTTCCCGGATACGGCTTTGGAAAAAGCGTCTATCGGTTTTCGTAGGATTGGAGAACCCCTGGTATTGGTCAGAAAACTGTGTTGTTCCGAAGGGCAAAATAAACGAACCAGGGTGAGTAGCATATTATTTGAAGCATGGATCTGGTTCTTCGAGGCTTTCAACAGTTTCACAACACGGGCCTTTACAAGCGGCAGACTTGATAGATGTCGACTATCGATGGGTGTGAAATCTAGACTCGGTGCAGCGTCTACTTCATCCTCGTCAAATTCGTCAGAGGGGTCTTTAAGATTTGCTGCATCATTGGCCCGATTTTCTTCTTCTCGTATTGCTTTCCAAGATGGACTGCGGTCATAAAAGTATTTGTGAATGCAGAAATGTGTACCAACACCTCCGCGCCGAACTTTGACTCTGGGATATCTAGTCAGTACATTAAATTGGATCATTGGTAGAAGGCAGCTGACACAAGATCCATTTCTGTGAGCTGGCGGACCAGATAGAAACAAGTCTTTTGATCATATTTTGACTGTTCGCCCAGGTTGACAACGGTTACACCATCATCCCTGCCGTGAGTAATAATCTGCAAAGCCGTGTAGACCATAGGACTCAATCTGGAGGTCTTTAGGGATTTGGCTAATCAGACGAGTACTATTCGGACACAATATTAATTAAACGCACTCGAATATGAGAGCCCGTAATGCCGGCAAATATTGCATCTGGATCAAGAGCAATTCTCAATCTATCACCATGTAATTTCTTCAGTTCGTCCAGAGGGACGGTCCTGGCATTCGGTATGGGCTCGAGCCGTGCAGGAAGTGTTTCGACGTGTTCTTGTCCGGATGCCTTTGCCTTTCGTTTTGCACTGGTTTGAGGCGCGATCCACACTTCAGAAGAAACGCCTTCAGGAACTAACCCAACAACAACGGTTGGATGTTGTACAACTAGCGACCAAACGAACGAGCAGAATGCATCGTCAGCATTCTGCACAACCGCATTTCCCGGCTGAGAGTAGAATCCGATGATGAAGTCTTTCAGCCTGGAAGCATCGCAACCTGGGCATAGTTTGATTTCAGCAAGGGAGGAAAATGTGGGTGGGTCAGGGATCGAACCCCTTCTCCAGCAATCCCTATCACATGATGCCGAAGACTTACCGAGGTCACCGTCGAAGGAAAGTTCGCGGAGACAATGGTGAAGCAGCTCGTCCATTGTGTGCACCGGCTAATTACACTCGAAAGATTCTGGCTCGCGTAAATGTTGGATTTCTCTGGGCGATATGGTTCCTGATGCCGGCGAGGGATATTAAGGAGAAAAAACGTCACTTCTTATCAAGGATAGTTCATGGGCGTTGTGGACTATACTGAGCAAGTGCTGAGCACTGAGTACTGAGCAGCGAACGATGTTTCAATATTGAAAGCCGCGCCAGTCACGCGCGACCAATTCGTGTGAATTTGACCGTTTATTCGTTTAGTGTTTAGCTCAGTGGTAACCAGGGTGTATTATTCGTCAAGTCGTAAGTAATGCAGGGGATACAGTGGTACAAGTTGGTATGGATAGTGTAATGGCTGGTCTAACTTGAATCCGTGGCCTTTTGGAATGTTGAAACGAATACCGAGCTCTAGAGGGTAAAGCTGGAAAATACAGTCTATGGGGAGTATCTAAGAAAGTGAAGCCTGCGCTTGACGTTCTTCCCACAATGTTCTTAGAACGTCGGTGAACGCAGTTTTACCCAGCTGTGCATTGTGCTCAAACCGCTGTACCAACCACTTTTCCAGGTTGTCCGCTGCCGATCTCCACAGTGCCATTCGTGCTTGGATTTCTGCCGTCTGGTGGAAGTCTGTGGTGTTGGGCGATGAAGGTGTGTATTTGACTACCTCGTAGCACGAGGCAAATTGGGAAAGGGAGAGGTTGACGGAAGTTATCGTGGTGTTTTGAGTTGCCGGGTCGACAAATGAAATCTCTCGAACAAAAGCATCTTCTGAGCCGCCAAACAGCTGCGAGAGCCAGCTTAACGTTGTAATTCAAATATCCAGAGGGAGACTCATACCTTGATGATCCACCCTGGTGCTTTCTGCTTGCATCGGAACAGCCGCTCTGTTCGGACGATACCATTCTGCGGGTCCACAGAGCGGTCAACGACATCGACGCTTATAACGTGTGTACACTTGGAATTGGGGTATTTCCGCCACATTCCGATTACAACATGAGACCAAGGATGGCTATGAAGAGTGGTCAGTAGAGACTCGGTGGGCAGACTGAGCGTGACTTACTCATATTGGAATGACTGCGAGAAAAAGTGCATTTTCCAGAGAATTAAGGGATATGTATGATACTAGTATACAGCCCAGGAGACGGTGGCAGGCAAACGACAATGGGGAGACAACAGGCAGACTACACCGGGAAGTGACCACACTGGACAAATTTAAGCTGCACAGCTGCACCCACCTGTACCGCCCCGCTCGACAGGGGTCCGGACGTTGCCGTTCCCACTCAGCCTGTTTATCCCGGCCGCCGTGTATTAATAATCACATGCACATGCATTTCGAAGTACATACTTATACAGTACGCTGGGCCGCATACGGAATGTTCGAACTTAAAATGATATACAGAAGTGCACATAAACTTAATTAAGTTGCAAAGACTTTAGCTCCGCCAAACGTTCTCTCATCTTAGGACTGATGCCGCGTTATCAGTTTCACTCAGTTGGACAATGTGAAAGAAAACTTACACCTCCAACAGCTTCGCCTCTAGGCTCTGCTTCTCTTCTTGAAGTGCCAAACGCTTTTCAGCGTCCAATTTAGTGCTAGACACTTGTTAGGCATTGTTCACCAGAAATGTCTAGGGTTGACCCACAAGACGTATCCTCCCTGGCCATCGTAATGGAGAATTAGGGAGTGGTACTTCCACAGTGAAGGTCGGTGTGACACTGTCAGTAATGTGATGCCCAATCTGGTGGCATGCCCCATCATTCGCCCCTCGATCTCCAAAGGCACCAACGAAGTTGCCTCATCAAGCACAGCATACTGGGATAATGAAGTAAGCGGAAATATGAATAGGGACACAGCGAAAAAAGTACCTTTGGGCAGTGGTAGAAGAGCCTCGCCCATGCGATCTTCTGCTGATCTCCACCACTGAGTGCCTCTCTCCACTCGCGTGCTGTGTCCCAGCCCCCTTCACGCTCAACAACGGAGTCCATATTTACCATTGCCAGAATTCTGAGGAGATCATCATCCGTTATATGTCCTGAAGTAACGTCAATTCGAGAGAGCAGGAAACCTGTGTAATCTTCACTGACGAGACTCCATGTCTGCTTTGGAATGAGGATATATCACTTGGTCCCGTAGAGTGCCAAGCGATAGGTAAGGTCTCTGAGGGATCAAAATGAACTGCGAAGCTGCTGGTTTTCTAACCGTCCCTCCATAGACGGGCCACAAACCGCCTAGTATACGGAATAACGAAGATTTGCCACAACCTAAAAAATGTCCGTAAACGTTAATCAATTGTGACTTGCCGGTATCAATACATACCGTTCGGACCAACAATGAGAAGGTGCTGCTGAAAGAAGATGAGAACAGGCCGATTGAATACAGCTTTGCGTGCTTACTCCAGGTTTGACATGGAAACTGAGGCTTCGAACAAGAATATCACCATTGGGCGTAACGATGGGTACATTCTCAAACTGAATTTCATCCGATTCAATGATTTCTCCTCGGGAGCGCAGAACTGTTGAATAGTCGCTAAGAATCGCCGGATGATTCGAATAATCAACATGCGTACTTTGACTATTTTCCTCTGTTGTAGCGGTGCTCACCAAGGCTTTTTCGAACTTGCCTTGGCGAACATCCTTCATAGTTTCCAATAGTTGAGAGACCCGAGCAGTGTATCCAGCTAGTTCTGCGAGGTCCTTGTAAGAGTACATAACACGACCAAAAGCATCTGGTAAGCGGTCAGTCATCGTTACCCTTTCATGGCAGAAAACGACTCTAGAGAGATACCTGAAGATGAGAGAAGTAATCTCCTATTCGTTACGAAGCCTTCGGTGCGACTCCCCAGATCAATGGACTGCATGCCAGGAACTTTGACAAACGCAGGAATTGCGCAGAGTACGAGCTGCATACCGTAAGAAGTTGTAAATCCAGGAGGTTGAATTGATTCGCTTACACCAAAGCTTCCCCACAGCCATTTAATAACACCTTCTTCAATACACCCAAACCACCAGCGGGCGTTTAGGACCGCGTGTTCATGTTCCATCACGCTTGCATATTCACGATCTATGAGCAACTTCTCTGTCTTGTCGCCACCCATGAAAGCAATTTCCTCGCAGAATTCGGCGAGTCGGGCATGCGTGTGACGTAGTGAACCGGCCAATTGCGCGGAGAGAGCAGTGTATGTACCCAGAGGAGGGGTCAAGTACCGCACTGTGGAGAGATAAGATTCAATACATTCCAGAAAGAACAAAGCGTACAGAGTATCGCAGTCGAGTTCACAAGAACTGTAAGTCCCAGGAGGCCCTCGGCGCCAACATTTTGCGATAACTGATAGTTGTAAAGGATGACGTCCAGGACAGGCTTTGCCAGGTTGGAATAAATGGCAGCGAGGTGAGATGAGAAGCGTTGAATATCGTGCGTTATCATTCTACATGGGTGGGGGGTGAGAGGAGGGCCAGCCTGTGTTTGATATTGCTCACTGATCGGGGTTCTTGATTCTATCGTCCAAATTGGCTGTAAACGGTGTAAGCAGATATTCCAAACGGGTGTTTGAGACGGACAAAGCTTGTAGTAGATTTTGCCATCGGGGCCTTCATGCTCATCCCCTAAATACTGTTTCACAACTTCTTGAGTTAAGCGAGTACGATATGCAATGGCCAGCTTGTTCTGCACATAACTGAGCCAGCTGTTGCACCATGTCGCTGGAATTGCGACCAGAAGCCATCTCAGAATATTGAAGAAGAATGGTAGCGGCTGGGCTCTGACGAGACTCGCGACAATTCTAATCGCTTGGATATTAGTAAATAGAGATGATGTTGTTAGGGATATCCTTACTTTCCATCCAATGCTGCAACATACAAAGAAATGGCGGTTCTGAATATCAACAAACTGGAATGCATGAACAAGAGCAAGGCCTCTTTAGAGCGAAGTCCAGGAATGACGATCTTCAATATCTGGCCTAGTCTGGCGTAGAATTGCGCGTCGACCTGTTCCTACGTCTGAGCATAATACTAAGGTATTCCTTGGTTGCAATGACGTACCGCGACTTTGGCCGGCTTGCTGCTGCCCCCTGATTTGGCTTTCCCTCTTCCTCTCCCCTTCCTGAGAGCGTCATCGGAAGGTTTACCGGACCTACTGGTCAGACTCAGATACGTCGATCCCAGTGCGTAGACGACGAAAGCAACATTCAAACATCGTTGAACAGCTGGCCGATGTTTCGAGTAAACCTTTGCGAACTGGGCGAATTGCTCTCGCGCAGCTGGTGAGCGTAGGGTGGAAAGAACAGTCATTTCATCCAACCAACGTGGATGTCAAGGGTGAAGAGCGTTGAGCATGTGCATGAAACTTGGGGATCCATAGCCATGTCCACCGAGGCAGTCGTGAACATGTGAATTCATTGGCCGGCTTACAACGGCCCGCTGGTCCGTAATACATAGGGGTTATAATATAACTTTATTGATGAAGTGACTCGTGCAGTTGAACTAGACGTGAAGTTTGCCTTCAGATATTTTCGTCTTAACCCAGTGAACTGCTTCGCTCCAGTCTTTAACGCGCCATAGTGGTGCTTCTGGGGGTATTGGGACGGTTTCTTCCTTCCAAAATTCCTTGCCGCCTTCCTTCTCGAGTCGGACGTCGAAAGTTGTTTCGTGGAACGCGTCTTCCGGTTTACAGATGCGTTTGTTCCACTCGTAGTCTCCAAAGAGTAGGACAGGTGTTGGATTCTCCGCAGTGGCACATTGCAGTGCGTTTTCAGAAGAATCATCGATCAATAGGACCGCTTTCAAGTCGTTACAAACCTGGAGACAAAGTTAACGGGGCAAGCCTCCGACCAAGGAAATGTTCACTGACTTGAGATTTACTTAGCCTTGTAGCAACTTCATGTCCCTTCTTATGTGCGTCTTTAAACTGGCTGGTGCAGATTATACTTTCAAAACATCCTGTAGATGGCGAAAATATCCTGATCGGTCCGAATGTTATGTGGAGAGCCCAGTGACGCGGACGCACCAGGGAAATGTTTTTCCACCCATTTCCAGCTCTGGTCAGCGGTGTCCTCTACTCTTGCAGTGACGATAATCAGGCGAAATCCCAGTTGTTTAAGATTCTCAATTCCCTCTCTTGCTCCAGGGACTGGCTTCGCATTGTATACCCGGTCGGTCTCGTAGAAGTCCTTGACCTTCGAAAAGGTAGCTTCCAGGGTACCCCAATACGGGTTCTGCATCCAAAAAACGTCAGATGAGACCACGGGGACTGTCGGGAATGTTATCTTGCTTTCCAGTAATAATAATCTGCGGCGCGTTCGTAAGTACTCGCATCTTTGGGGGAGCGGGAATAGAAACGCCGTACAAAGAAAATCGGATATCTTCATATCTGTTCCATAATTCTCATTATGCCCTACAAATGCATGTCAGAAAGTAATGCAACGAAATCTCTCTACCCACACTCCGCTATAGCTTGATTGGTTTGGCTCAGAACATCATCTAGATCGCAAGCGATCAAGGGACCAACAGGGGGGTGTACGAGCTCGCCCAGTACTTCGCGCTCATGCACGATGACCTCATCTTCTAATTCCACCGGCTCCCGGACGGGAGATTCTAGTCGATTAAGAGAAGCTGCGGCTGACATGGCTATTCCTGCAGTATAACTGAAGGTCGGAGGGAGAAGGTACTGTCAAGAAACCATTGATTTGATCACGGAAATAACCGTCCAGATAACCATTTGTGAAAGTTGAAGTTGATGGTTTGCTAGGCTGAGCACTGATCTTTCTTTTCACTCAGGGTCTGAGATGCTACAAGGGCAGAAGCCTTCGATCTCCATTCTCTTCAGAAGACGAATTAAAGGGAACGCTGATACAGGAATATATTTACTCGAAGCAGAATTTACTAAGATATACTGGAACGGATTAGGCCACTTGATTAACCTAACACACATTTCAAGCCCCAGGTCAGTAACTCTGAACGCGTTTAAGAAAAATAAAAACAGTACCTTTCCCGTTCGGACATCGTATGTCCAGCCAGTAATGTTGATATCTGGGAGAACCAGAGGATTTTCCCGAAGGAATTTGACATCATCTTTGACACTTCCTTCCAAGTCAGAGATCTCCAGAAAGTCTATGGTATCGACTGCGTTAGCGACTGTTGCATCGCCGGGTGCTGCTTCTTTGACGATGTTGCGGAGATATGGAGTGGTGAACGTTAGCATACCACAATCCGTATGGTGGAATACCGCGATCTCGCTTGTACCGAGAAGACGCTGGGAAATAATGATGCTCCGCAAGGCTTCCTTGCTATAGGGGAGGCTCAGGGATGGTAGTCGAGCTGTTGCCAGGGCCTGTACACTTACGCTGAGCCACCTGCATTTCGAATGACATGAGCATCTCCTAGCTCAATCCCAAGTTGGCCAGCAGGTCTGTAAGAAAGTAAGCAATGCAGGGCACCGCCGGGCAACTTGGAAGCTCACTCGATGCGAGCATCCATGCATGTCACTGATGCAAAGATAAGAAACAATGCATGATGATTGATGGGTACGAACCGACGATATATTTCTTAGCAGGAGGGAGTGCAAGATCGCCTTTGGTGAAGGTGCCGGCATAATTGGCATTATTGGTGGTAAAAGATTCGTGAGCAGGCATGATTGAGTGGGGAGGGTCAGTGCATTGAGCTTGTACTTTATAGCGGTCCTCATGATGAGAGAAGATGGCGCAATAGTGCTAACATGTCTGAAGCGAGCAAGGAATGAATTCAAATCAAAGCAGCGGCACTGAGAGCGGTCATTGAGCCCCTGACAGCACGTGGCGTTATCCCCGTAACAGGACTGCGCTACACCGTGTCTCTCCACAACTAACATGTCGTCCGCAGAACTCAAGTCTCTGCTGTCCCCCGCGTCCTCCACTCTCTCGACCCAGCGGGCAACCGCAAGCTTGGACACTCTCTTCCCCTCTGTTGACAATCTGGAACAGCTCGAACCTCTCGAAACGGAGGCACAGTCGAAACGCGACGGACTGAGCAGACAGGTCGGTCCCTGCGATCAGGGCGTGTGGCTTATTCTGACTAACGTTCAGCGCAGTTCTCATCCTCTACGATAGACCTACAGGCTTACCTGGCCAAAACACGAAACGAAGCAAACGGTCTGCTCAATGATGCAAAGGAACTCTCCTTGGAACGGCACTCCTTAGCGGATGAACTGTCGGAACTGAATAGAGAACTGGTTTCTGTCACCTCCAACGGCATGACACAGCCCACTCTATTGGAAGACTTACAGACACTCCATCGCAACCTCAAAGAATTGGAGAGCGTTCGGAGCTACGCCCAAGTCATTCGACATGCTTTGAAGCTTAGGTACGTACCCTGGTGGTCCAGCAAATTCGCCCTCCTTATGTTTCTCTCAGAGAAGGAGCATTGGATCAACTCGGCATCGTTCATCATATATCTACAGCTTCTTTAGATCTCTACGGCCAGCTTCTCCAATTCGTTGCTCAAGTGTCGAAAAGCTTGGATCATGTTGAAGATGCAGGCGGAAAGCAAGGGCTGCACATTGTGGCCTTCCTGGAAGACATACGGGACAGAACATGGCGAGATATGAAGGCACAACTGTCCAAGTCAGATTTAACCTTTTCGAGATGTCCGATTTTGTCTAATATTTTGCTAGTACTCTCCTCGAAGCTGCTGAGAAATTAGGCTGGCCTATGGCTGTTGACTACGCAGCTTGTGATCGCGAATTTCGCCGTTCGTTTGAGCACGCTTTCGTGAGGTTACTCCATCTTCGTCAAGTGTAGGCGCGCATTTGTCTTACTCTACGTGATCATATCGTGATGCCTAATTTTCTTCTAGGAAAGTCCAGTTTTGCGAACAATATGGCTTGGACAACGCAGAATCTAGCGGCCTATATCCGATTGAAGCACTGATTCACCCCATTGCTCTGCGCTTCAAATATCACTTTGACGGTGCGAGACAGACAAATCGGCTCGACAAAGTAAGCATATGGACCAGCGTATGCGATTGGCCCCATCATCTCAACCTTGCCTTTCAGCCAGAGTGGTTTTTCACCCATATATTGAACATTGCACACGAACATCGCCGCTTCATGGATACGGCAATTCACCACCTTCTTTCTGGAAATAACATGAAAAATATTTCCGCCTGGGTATGCCCATTAATCTTCTACAGAGACGGAGATACTGATGCCATAGCGGTAGCATGAATTTGCAATGCTTCTACTCCCTTTACTTTCTAGAAAGCTGAAAAAGACGGTTCCAATGTTGCTTTCGCGTCCTTCTCTCTTTGCACACACTATACATCAGTCTTTAATATTCGATGCAGCCTATAGGGAGGAAGGATTTCAACTTCAGAATACATCCACCCACCCAGATTCCAATTCACATTCCTCGTGGGAAGGCATTAGTGCGGTGATTTTAGCCAACCCAGAATGGTTCAACGCCTGGCTGCTTGCGGAGAAGCGCTGTAAGTCATCCGCATTTTTGTTGGGCACCCTCTAATTCCATCTAGTCGTAGAAAATCAGTACAACGAAATTATTTCTGCACAGGATGCGTGGACAGTCTCAGACGATGCCGAGGAGGACCCTTCAGCTTGGGATGTCAAACCGACCAATTCTTCGCGTAGAATCAA
The DNA here is from genome assembly GCA_900156845.1 of Coprinopsis strossmayeri. Classification (NCBI taxonomy): domain Eukaryota; kingdom Fungi; phylum Basidiomycota; class Agaricomycetes; order Agaricales; family Psathyrellaceae; genus Coprinopsis; species Coprinopsis strossmayeri. Next base: position 818,228 of record FTPT01000068.1, on the reverse strand, counting down.
AGCTTTATTCAACCAGATTACAGGTGACGTATCTTTTTTTACATCACCCTCCTACATTTATTGACATGACGCAGATCGTTTCTCGCCTTTGCCGTCGGCAATCCAACGAGCGCAGTTCTTAACATCCATTCAGTTGCCATTGGTGGATTCTTATCGAGGGCGTATATCCTCTTCTTTGGACGCCTTCGAAACACTCTCCCATGCATTCCTTCGTGCTGTTCCTGGTGCTCTTTCCCTGAGCCTCAGCAACAGAGATAACGGGACTGTTAATGTAGATGGACAGAGTTTGACAACTGGCGTTGCAGGTGTCCAACGACTATGTAAAGCGTTCATCAGCGCTTCATACACACTTGCCTCTCTGGAAGCATGGGCAGAAGACACAGTACGACACGAACAGATTGTTTCCTATTTTTAGACTAACGTTTTGACGCAGTTTTTCTTGGAATTGTGGCAAGAGGTCTTGAATGACCCTACTGTCAGAACTTACGCCCAGCAGTCACCATTACTCCCAAAGTTGCCTTCTGCAAGCATTGATGATGGAGTCGCCCAAGAGACTATCTTCGACGAACTTATAGCTAGATATCGCAAGCTCGTGAGCAGGGCTGAAGACATGGCGGTTCAGCAAGTTTGCGGAGAGATAGAGGCAGGTTTACGGACGCATTTCCTGGCCTCCACTGGGTATGGATGTTTTTCATATCATCTACGACATGGGTTTCTAATGGCATCCCTAGTATCACCCAAGGCGAGCCGTCAGACGGTGTCGGAATCTCCCAAACGCTCTTGGGGCCCCTCGCCCTTTTGTCAACAGATCTCACATTCCTCCGAACGGCGCTTCCCCAGCTAGTATTCACAAACCTATACCGACGTATCGCGTCACGGTTGTCCGAACATATTCTCCAGCGCCAAATCCTTTATCGCGGCAATATTTCCAGGCAAGAAGGATCCGGTCTTCAAGCCGAGTGCGAGCTGTGGGTGGAGACGTGCCACAACGCCCTGGGTGGACAGTTGGGCGGCGGTCGACAACGCGTGGAAGCACCATGGGCAAGACTACTTCAAGCAGGAAGACTCATCGGTGCAGAAGGAGAGGTGTGGGACACTGTTACAAGCGCAACGTTTGGTACCCAAGATGAAAATTCTTGGGAGCAGACAATGCTGGATGCCACAGCAGTTTCTGAGCTGAGCAGGGAAGATGTTGCAAAACTCCTGAAGCGTAGGGAGTGATTTAAATATATATCTTGTTTGGGTTAGCTATAGGAGAGTTCCAGACGCCATAAAAACATCATGAACGGGCGATATTACAAAGAAAGCCAGAGAGCAAAGCAAAGGGTAGAACTCGACGAAAACAATACACATACGCTACTTCATGAGAAACCAAGAAACCATGCCCAATAACCCTACATCACTCTCAAGGTCCACCCTTGCAGATTACCTTCGGCTGCAGCCGCTGCTTGAGCAGCCGCCAACCACTGCGGATCAACGCCATTCGGGCCATTGGGAGCCATGGTGGCGAGTTCCAGGGAATGATAAACGGCTTCGCAGGCGATAGTTCTGCCAGAGTGATAGCCTACACCATCAGAAGCACGGATGAAAAGCAACGGCAGGCTTCGGCCTGTGATGGATGGTGGCGGGGGTGGTGGGGGTGGTGCGCCTTCTTGAGCTTCACCATCCTGCTGAGGCTTGCTGCCGGAGACATCTGCAGCTGATGGCAAGGCATCATCTTCCATCGCTTTAATGACGTCAGCGAGTGGAGGCATTTCGACGATAACGATTGTGTGTAATGGTCCTGTTGCCATGTATCGATTTACGCCGGAATTGGAGTCGACTGTTGCAGGACCGATGTCTGGCCCGGTGACAGGTACAAATGCAGAAATCGAAGTTAAAGGGCCAGGGGGACTCGTCTGGTAGACACGGGTCTGTAAAGGACCTAGGTTTCCCAGATAGACTTCCAGAGGAGTCTGCACCCGGGTTTTCGGGTTCTGGTAGAAGAAGTTCGAGACGGTGAGCTCAATGGTGTTGTTACCGGCACGATAGACAGGGGCCGTGAACAACGTCGGGAAAGGGGTGATTGGAGTTTCGGGTATCTTGCTGTTTTGACCAAATGCGTCAAAGAAGGTGTACTGGAATTTGGCTGGAAGGAACCGGCAAGCTTAGTACCAGAGAACAAGTGCCATGACGTGATGGAACTCACAGATTCCAACAATCGTCCAGCAAAGGTAGTCATCGACTTCGTCAGAGATAACTCGGATCCCATCTCGTACTTCGTCTCGAATGCGGGGGTTCTGGAAGAGGAGAGGATGGGTTCCAGCTTGGGTAGACATACCAGGAGCCGGCGGCACTGTTACTCCAGGTGTCCCGGGAAGTGGGCCGGCGGCAGAAAGATAATGGCGCGAACCATCAGGGTTAACTCGTTGGAGGGCAATCTTTTGCATTTGGCTAACAGGACCGCCGTCATCAGGAGAGACGCGGCCTTTGTCCACCTTGCGTATAATTAATGGCGAAGTCGAGATACCTGACTGTGCATCAGAAAGCACAATTTCGCAACCGTATGTGACGGGCTGGGGACCATCTGTCAAAGATGTGAGAAGGCGATAGTATGCGTCTGGTCACCTGACACGTACTCGTGGTGGGTGATCCGTCGGGTCTGCGAACAACATTAACGTTGAACGCGGACCAGCCAATGTTGCTAGCACATAGCTGACCGTGGTCAATGGTCATGTACTTGGTGCGCACGGTCTGTGAATTGATGCGGTTGAAGAGTGAGACGGGGCCACCCGCTAGGATGCAAGAGGATATGTTGCGGGTCTTGGCTGTCTTCTTGGAAGGTTTAGAGATGATTGTAACTGGGGCCGAGTCGAAGGTGGCCCAAACACGTCCACTTCCCGAGGATTCGGTACCCTCTGGATTGAGCGAAGGGGGTGGCGGTTCTGCAATATCGAGCGAAAGCTGGAAGCTTTTAGCCTTTGCGGTACCTGTGACATGGAGGAATTTAAAACTGGAAACCATGTTGCCATCCAGGGTGGCCTTTTGCTCAAAGGAACGTTCGCCAGTTTCTGAGACGACCGCCATGGACAGTTGCTGACTACGTAGATGCCAGACAGGGCCCTCGATATGGACGATTGGGGGTGGACACAAAAAGCGCTTCTCGCTTCCGTATGATTTCTGTGCTACGGCGGCGTGCAAACAGATAACGGTGGTCATTGGCATGACGCGCGAAGGATCCTGAGATACATGGTCGCGAACGATCCTGCGTATCTTTGTATGCGTGTCCTCTGGCTCTGTGTCGTCAAGTTTCCGCTTACCGGTTGAGCTCTGGGGCTGCGACGGGCGTCTGGTGAGCCAGATGCGAAAAGACAAGAGAAGGAACCTACATGCAAGGCGGGTTGGGGCTGAGAAGACCATGCAGAGGGTACCGCGCCGTTCTGTGGCGGGTCCTTGGTGGAGGCAGCGAGAATTGACTGAATGGAAGCGTTTGGATCCTGGGGAACGACTGGGGACGGTGCGGGTGGATTGGCTGGGGTAGAAGCACGATCTGAGTTCAATTCTGCTTGGAAAGTATGTTTATTTTGAACCTAAAGAGTTGGGGTATTGATTACAAGAATAAGAGGGCAGAGAATGGTATATTACAGGCTGAACAGAGACATTTGGGGTTGCTGAACGGGAGGTGTCGACTGTGCCCTGGGCGTCTGTGGGCATGTGGAGATGGTGGTCGAGGTAGAAGGCGTCCTCCGCCATTGCTGAGCGTGAGACCAAGTCGCAGAACGTGAGAGAACAGAAAACAACTCTCCCATCACTCGCCCTCTTTGTTTGGCCCTGTTATCACCACATCCCTTTCCCCGCCTCCCCGGCCGTGTTCCCACGCACAGCCCTTCGCCGGCAGTGCCGCTCATACAGCGACTGCTCGTCCACCGCGTCCAGTCGGTACGGCGACAGCAGCCCACCGTCGTCCTCGTCCATCGCCCACTTCATCCCCAGCGTCCCCGCCTTGCTGTCTCCGGCATCGCCCCCCTCCTCTCGAAGCCATTCCCAGTCCTCTCGTCGCGGGAGGAACGTTAGCAGATTCAATGCCTCGGGCCACCCTCGCCCCTCTAGTAGCGGTCTCAGATGGCGCTGCATCTTCGGTTTGTCGACTTGTTCGTGTGACATACTGCGTGCCAGAGACTGTAGTTTCCCACTCTCTTTCTCCTCGGTCGTTAGCGATGCAATTGGCTGCGGCGCAGACTGTGACCTCTGAAGTGGTTGTTGCGACATGGCGTGCTGCGAGCGAGGTCAGTCCAGCATCCAATACAATCCAGACAGTTTTGCCTACGATCAGCTGAGTGTGGGGAACAGGGGATGAGTTAAGACACCGTCATACACAATCTCCGTTTGTTGCGGTCCCCAACACTTTCGCTTCTCCTCAATTTTCGATCTTTCCCTCTTCTTTTAGTAATCTACCCCACCAACTTGATCTTGATGGGTGTCCCTCGGGAACCGTGAACACTCTAGGAACTAGCAGGCCGGACATTCTCAAAGCTCTGGGGCGATCTAGTCTACTAGTCATGTTCCTCCGGTCGATTTGATTGCCGAAATGCTAACTAGTCTAGACTTGAAATGCGGAATACATAATTTATAGTCCGAGTGCGTAACATAACAGGTCGTGAACGCAACTAATAAAAAGGGTTTATGTATCGAATAGTGTGAAAGCGGAGAGCAACGTCCCCACCGAAAGGTATAGTTAAACTCAGCAGCCGAATGCAAAAATGTCCAAGATGGTATAGCGCAAAATCGTCCAAGTGGGTCCATCTTACAAAAAAAAAAAGAAAAAAGGAAGAGCATCCATGGAAAGAATGAAAGCACGTCCGAGACTTTCACTGCTGTATTTCAACTCAAATAATCCCTGCTCTTTCGTAGTCCGTCTGCTGGGAAAGGCACACCCTGGGACACCTGAGTCTGCAGCTGTGTCAACGTTCTTCTCGAATCCCGTCTTGCTCCCGCATTGATGCCTCCACCTTTCTCATCAGTACTCGTCGGGGAGATTGGCGGCTTGGACCCCTCCTGCTGGTATCGCTGCCAATCTTCCACCTTCATCATAGACAACCGACGGGACGATATGTCCTGCCCATATCCACCCATCCCCAAACGATCACCACTCACACTCCTCGAATGCCGCCGATCCCCCACCCCGCTAGTCCGTCGGTCCAGCTCATCACCGTCACCCTGCTTACGCTGGTGCTTCTCCCTTTGCTCCCGTTCCCTCTTCTCCATCGCCTCCTTCTCCAGCGCCTTGTTACGTTCCCACCGCTGCTTAGCAGCCGCAAGTTCAATCTGTTCCTTTTCTGCTCGAGTCAAAGGCGCCTGCATGTCTCTCATTTTCTCGCGATGACGTTCGTTTAGTTCTTCAAATGTCTTCACAACGGATGTCCCAGAGTGGTGCTGAGGTGTTGGGGCGACAATAACCCCAGAAGCACGTCGGGGTGGGAGGATTGTTACCGGAGGTACTTGTATAGTTCCAGTACTCTGCCGATTGTGAGGTTGAAGTTGTGGTGGGATGGGCAGATTGGGGCGCGGTTTAGCCGCCGCAATCTTGGCAAGAGGGACATCTTCAACAGAAGACCGACTTGCCCCACTTTCACTCCGGCGACCGCTCCCGCTTCCACTTCCTGTTGGGCCACCGAAGAGGACAGTACTTTCACGTTGCTTTCGCTTCGTCAAAGCATCTTGGACAGCCGCAGGTAAAGGTCCACGCGGCGTAGGTAAAGGTGTCGTGGCTATCGGAGGCGTGACGCCTGATGGAGGCTGCAAGAGCTTCCGTTCTTGGATATAATTGTCCCAGTCCCCGTCATGCAGAGGGACACTTGTCGGTCGACTGATAGGGTCTGATCCTCCGAGGCCGCCTAACCGACTGGTTAGGGCAGCGAATTCCATCGAATGCGACCGCGCTCGATTGCCGGAGTGAGGGTCCGTCGCCCTTGGTGGTCGTGAATGAGTAAAGTTTAATGAACTGGATGGAACGAGAGCATGATTGGCATCGATGCTTAGCGTTCGCCTGGAAGAAAGGGACGGTCGCCTGGAAGGATCCGTACTCGATGTGGGAAGCGGGGTCTCGGATTTCAGAATGTCTATACTCTTCCTGATATTCTGTATTTCAGCCAACAGTGCTTCCTTCTTTTGTAGGTCCTCCAATTCGCTACGTGATTTGGCCATTTCTGTAGCAACCACAGCAGCGACATCTGCCGGTTTGAATAAAATAGTATTTCCATCGCCGTTGGAAGCGGCAATGAAGTTTGCGGGGACGTCCTCCTGAATCCCGAGACCCAAATCAAGGGTGGGAAGGACACCAGGATTTTGCATGTACCGCGATGCATGTCGGAGCTCTTCCTCGCTGGCAGGTGCAACCTTGAAGTCAGAGACACCGGATAACGCACGAGATCGGCCACCGTCCTCGTGGGGTATATAAGAGCTTAGACGATCGTTGGTGGTCGGAGTTGAAGAACCCTCCCTGTCTTTCTCTCGCATAAGGGGAACGCCTGACATGGAGCTGTTATGCCTGGCATGCTTAGGAAGGGACGGGTGGTCTTTCTCCCATTCCATTTGCTCGCGCTTGACCTCGTCAAAACGTTCCGAGGCCTCCATCTCCGCTTCTTCGTCTCGTTTCTTCTCCTCAGCTGCGATCTCGGCGAGTTTCCGTTGTAGAACCCTCAGGATCCGAAACTGCACGGCCATACCCATCAAAGCTACCGCCCCTGTTAGGCCAAGCTCGATCTGCATCTGTTGAGAGACAGGGAATTGGATATGATTGTCAACAAACTTCGGAAACAGTGTCGGAAAGCCGAGGTTCCAGATGTAAAACTAAGTTGAGGTTGGTCAGTGGCGAGGGTTAAAAAGACCAGTTGCTTACCTCCTTGAGTCCGGCAGTCGTGAAACAGTCAATACCGAGCATAAAAGACGTGGCGCCGACAAAGGCCGTAGAAACGAGAAGGACGTGATAGTGGATCTGGTCCGGATACAAGTCATTTAGCTCTCATCTCGACAGCGGTGTTTCAAAGGCTGAAAAAGAACAAATGATAGCTACCTTTGGGATTGTACATAATGCAAATCCAGCAACGCCACAACCTAAAGTTTGAGTTAGAGGCCAAGCCCGATGTATGAAAAGGTCCTGCAATCCAGGAGCCGAGGTAGGACTTACCAATGTAAAGTATCCATCTAAATCCAATGAGCTTGATGACACCACCGTCTCTGAAGCATTGGATCCACAGAGCTAGTGCGAATCCACCCCAAGCCCCAATCGCATAGCGAGCAGCTTTCCAAAAGAAGATAGCAATTGCGCCTCCTGCAAATCCTGCTATGGTACAAGCAAGGACGAACATTCCCCGCACCGCCTTTGTTGGGGGGTTGATGGCAGGGAGGACGCCAAACTTGAGAATGAGCACGATGCATACGAGCGATAGAGTGTAAAAGCCGATCAAAAAGAAGGAGGTCCTGGTTGGCAGAGTATGAGCAAGGCAACGAGCCCACAGGAAATGGAAATTGAATTACCAGCGATTCTTGTGACCCCAGAATGCCGAGGGCAATCCAGTGAGTATGAGGATGGCGCCCAAAACGCCAAATGCAGGGTCGACCCGCGTGTCCTGAAATGAAGTCAGCGGCGTTGGTAAAACTGCCGATATAGGCAGTACGCAACCATACCAAGACTATGGGTTCTGGTTCAGGCGTTGTGGATGCGGTCGCACTTGCAGTTGACGGGGACTCTGAGATCGCCGAGGACAATGAGCTGGTCGAGGAGGCCGTCGGCCTTATCGTGTACGTGACATTAAACACACCAGGGACGACGGTGGTGAGTGCTGCTGTCCTGCCTGAGACCGTTGTTGGCAGAACGACAGTGACGGAACCGGTGGACAGGGAGAGAGAGAGGGAGGCAGTGTCGGATGTCGGGGGAGCATCGTCGACAGACTGGCCGTGGACTGCGGGAACGACGAGGGCGATGAAAAGGGCGGCGAGGAGGATGAGGAGGGATGGCGACGACGACGACGACGAGGGCATTGTGGAGAAAGAGTTCGGAAGTCAGAGGGACATGATTCTTGGAAGGAATGGGCTGGTCAGCCAAGCAGGCTTTATTGAAAAGCATTCATCTCGTGGCTGGCCCACTACGTAACCAAGCTATCACCGGCATCTATCTACACTCTATTTATTTATAATCTATCTCTTAATCAAATCCTCCAAACTTGACCGGTCGAACATTAATCGTCTCTAGTATTCTCACCATCTTCTCCCATTCTCTTGTCTTCTTCCCTCCTTCTTCCGCATCTCCTTCCGATTCCACAAAGGTAATAACCTTCCCGCCCCGTCCAAACCGCCCAACCCGTCCTGCCGCATGTAGATATGCGTCGACACTCCCTCCGTGAACCCGTTTCCGCACGTCTGGAAGCCCGTACACAAAAACATGGCTCAGCTCAGGCAGATCCACGCCTCGTGTCGTCGCAAGCGTACTGACGAGCAGCGTCGGGTTCTCGGGTGACGACCGCGCACCATGCTTCTCGTTCAGATCCAAGTTGCATGCATGGATCCCAAGCTCCGTTAGCTCCCATACAGCCCGAGAAACAGGCGCAGATGCAGGCAGGACCAACAATGCAGTCGATGGAACATCCAAGGCAAACGCCGTCGCAATGGCTTCAAAAATGTATGGATTAAAGGGCGACGGTGTCTGAGCATACTCTGCGCGGCATGGCGTCAGTATATCCGGCCAACTCAAACCGTCAATCGCTTACTCTGTGCAACTTCCTTATCAGCTCCATACGGTGGTTCAAATTCTGTTGATGAGTCCGGCGACACTGTCACCAAATCCGAGATCGGGGGAGGGTCTATTGCGCCTTCCACGTTTCTAACCCGCTCGGCTGAAACGAGTAATACCGAATGTAGCAGCCTTCCTTGCCAGTGACGACTGGCTTCTTTCTCCGCTGCTCCATAAATCTTGACGACATTCTGCCGATCCAGCCATCCGCTTTCCTCGTAAACATAATTTCTGAGGTGTGTACGAAGAGTTGCGCTGCTAAGGATTAATTGCGGTGACGGCGGCCGTAGAAGATCCGCTCTCTTTTCCATATCATTCCATTCTTTTCGATACTTGTAGATCACGTTCAGGAGTTCTTTTGTGGGGCTTGGATGCCGGGCCAGTCGCTTCTTCTCCCGTTCAATGCCTTTTTTAAAAGATTTGGATGGATCCTTCCTTGGTAACGTTTCGATGAGGTAGTCAGCCTCATCTATACAAACAGCGGACAAAGTCGATGGTGAGAGATGTTTTGACAGGAAAGAGTCGTCGGTTTTGTTTATGTCGAGAAGCGCCTGGGGAGTAGCAATAAGGATATGAGGGGTCGACTGGCGCAGCAAGTCAGGACCAGGGCCAAGGTGCATGTTCTCGTCCCTGACGAGTACTTGCGCAACAGACGAGATGGACGGAGCTTCAGTATCTTCAATAGATGCATCCACAATTTTTTTGATCCAGTGCAGGTACTGGAATGCGAGGTCCCTATGTGGCACAAGGACCAGGGAGGTTATACGCCGCGTCCGTATTCCACCATCATTTGTCACAATCTGTGGCTTGTTCAACAGGGCTAATATGAGACCAAACGACCTAGTAGATATGAATTTAAGGGAACAAATGAAGCAAGCACGAAACCCACTTGCCGCTCCCGGTAGAATCCCTGAGGAAAACGTCCTTTCCTGCAAGAATTGCCGGGATAAACTGGCTTTGTATTTCAGTTGGTTGCTCGACATTTGGGAAAGCAGTTCGTAATGACGCGATTATTGGAGGGTGTAAGCCCAACTCCTCAAAAGAAAGATTATCTCTGGATGACACCGGTGGGACATAGTGGAGAGTGGTAGCAAACCTGGCTACGTGGCTGGCCTGATATTGGGGTGCCGAGGGAGTGTTGACGAGTGGGGTATGGAGAGAGAATTGCCGGTGAGTATTGACGAGGGCGTAATTATGAAGGCGAGCAAGACGCCATAGTGTCCGTCGTCCAATTCGTGAGGGAGAAAGAAAGTTCATTTGATCACGTGTATACAATATCAATGCATTTTGCTAGTAGTTTGCCAGCAGAACGCGTGACGTCATATCCCCTTTCTCTACACGGTGGTCCATCCCCCAAAATATCCTTCCCCGTCGTCTACCTCTTCTTCCAGCAGTTCTTGGCGCTCCTCTGGAAAAAGGTAAGCCGATATAGTCACCCATTTCCTGTTACTCGCCTTCTCCAAATACTTCATCCATTTCTTCCAATGGAACACCTGTGGTTTCTGGGTACACTTCAGGAACATTAGCCCATAGACATTCTTGTATTGGCCAGAACACGAACAGAAATACACTTCAATCAATGTTAGCATTTACACTGTACAATAGGCAAGGGTTTTACATACCTAGGACGAAACTACTCACGCAAAACAATCCATGCATGGGGTATAGTTTCCATTGGATCATTTCCTGCAAGTATGGCGTCGATTGGCCCACCACGTAGTTGAATGCCCAATTGGTCGCAGTAGAAAGCGACACGCCCTTCGCTCGAAATGGGAGGGGGATAATCTATAGTGAGACTTGAAGTCAATAGAAGACTGTCACCGGGATTCAGATGGCCCACCTCAGGAGGGTACAGCCATGGGATCGGTCCCCAGCTATGAAATTTTCCTTAAACTCGGGTTGACCAGTTATGTATAAAGAAGAGTAATACCTATAGCCGAAGGCCGCGTTGAAAACAATAACACATGCAACCACTGCCTTCGGTGTTAGCGGAACATCGACATACATCCACCATCCTGTAGCCATCAAGGCTATGGCCATCTATTTTCAGCTTGAGGTGAGCTATTAAAACTTCAGTATAAGTGCTTAGTAGACTCACGACAACGGCCCCTGACATTAAGATGACCCTTCGGCCCCAACGATCCACCAAGACCCATCTTCAGAGAATCAGTCATGCTAAGTCATAGCAGAAGGAGAAAAACAAACGGCGGAATGGTGCTCATTACATAGACGACGGAGTTAATTCCTGTCATGAGAATGGCATCTCTTCCAATCCAGCCAGCCTCTGTTTGATGAGATTTAAAAGCTATGAAACGCTGGTAATTGATGCAAAAACCGACCTTCAAATATGCGAGCTAGGGTAAATCAGTGGAAATATCCCGAGAACAGAGACGTGAAACATACGTGCATAATACGAAACGACTTCTCAGAAAGTTAGCGATTCACGTAAATGTGATTTAGGCAGGATTTACCATTGATTCCGTTCTGGTATGATGTCAGACTTGTACAAACTCGAGTCAGGAACATACCAGCTGAGCAAAGGCTTGGGATGACATGGCGAGCAATACACGCCTTTTGTATTTCTTCCACATAACGTAGTAGGATCGTTCTTCTCCCGACAAACGCTACAGTGACATGCATGGTGTCATTAAATTTATTTGCTCCGGCCAAATCCCTACTCACTTCTTCCCTGACTTTCTCCCGTATTTCTTCGTACTCTGTACGAACCAGGGGATGGTCCGGATCGCCTGCACCATGGAGGTCCGCGATTACCATGAGTCCTTCCGTGTCACTCGCAGTGTCAATCAGCCATCTGACTTGCCCGTTAAGTTTCGACACATGAAATAAAGCCAATGGTACTGACCTCGGGCTCTCTGGAATGGCGACGCAGCCAATCGCGAGTACCATTCCGATCACCGATTGCATAAAAAGAGGCACTCTCCAAGCTAAGTCACTGTCAAGGAAAGAGCAAAGGTAATCCAGCCACTGGAATGCCAATGTCAAGGTAATGCGATGGAAGGACGAGAGGGATACTTACAACTGATGAGGAATAGCCAATAATATTGAAAGTGAATTCCATGCAGGCAAGCGCACCCCTCTATATTATCGGTAATTCGGTAAACTAGGTAACAGATTTAGCAAAAGGGAACGTACGTGATCTGCGGGAGATATCTCGCTCTGATATATGGGTACAATGGTCCTGACACTACGTGAGCAAATGGGCGAGCATATTCGGCGGTAGCAAAGCACATACGATAATAGTCCTACACCAAATCCGCTTGTAATTCGTCCGAGAATCATAGTCCAGAAACCGAGTGTAAACGTTTGAATCACACCGCCAATTGTAAACACTATGGCTCCTATGAGCAGAGTGCCTTTCCTTCCGACGACATCGCCGACTTGACCAGCTGCTAGCGATGTAACTGTGGCATGTAAGCGTGAACATTGACAATGTAGCATTCATGGGCCTTCTGCGTACCAAGTGCTCCAATTTCTAAGACTGCAACCATCGTTCCTACTTCAATCGGGCCAGGATAATCAAAAAACTTGCGAAAATATGGGCCAGTGATAATCCCACTCATTACGCTTGGAGATAACTCGCTCAACGACTATCCTCGTGCCTCAGAGTCACAAGCAGCGACACTCACCCTTGGTCATACCCGAACTTCACGGTCCGATGATAAGCATTGGTCTCCATGGCCTATGAAAAAGAGACAGCTTACTAAAAAAACGCCCAAACTGATAAACGCAGATATTGAGTACAGCAGACGCTGCCCCACTAGACGACGACGACGGCCGGGAAGCGTGCTGGTCTGAAAGATTGGTGTGGTGTCTACGGAATCGTCAGATGCAGCAGAGTGCGTTTCATCTGCTTCACTCTGTGTCATAGCTCCTGCTATACCAGATTATGAGAAGGAATATAGTTCCGAAAAGCAGGGAAAGCGTGAAGATGAGGAATAAATACAAGGACATATGGTCACTTCTGGAAATTGGGGCGCTTAACCAATTGATCATCTGCTTTAGGCGTCATCTTAGTCATCTTAGTCAGCAACAGCTCCCGTGTGCCAATCAAGTGTCAACACGTCGACGGCGGCCATTCAGGATCCCTCAAGTCCGTGCACATCGACGATGCCTCGGTCTCTGCTGTCTCTCGACGATGATCTCTCTTCGACGACGGCCTCTTCCTTCGATGAAGAAGAGTATCTACTAGCACAACAAGAATGGGAGGAAAGCATTCAGCAGCTCCAGCAGCTCTTTGCCGTTGTCCTTCTGCCGTTCATTGGCAAATGGTTGGGAAGGCGGTGGAGCCACCTATGTACGTTTTCAGCATGCTAAACCCGTAAACTAGGCTAACCTGATCACGACGTTCAGTGTATGCTCGATATGTTAAAGTTGGCCTTGGCACAGAGTTCTTCTTAGGGAAGACCTTCAACAAGTCCAGGTCGTCCGCGAGCGTGTAAAGACTTTCTACAAAGAACAATATATTCATCTATTATATTCTGTCGTCCGTTGCAATACTTTCTTCACGATCCTCGACAGAGTCATTGATGGCTTGATGTTTGACAGCATCATGTCCTCTACCATCTGACGAGCCAATTCCCACTCTCCATGATGAGTCAACCCTGCAAGCAGAATGTACCATGTCGTTTGCACTAATGGAATACCTCGCCTTTTCAACTCCTGATAATAAGACAGTGCATGCTGGACAGCGCCGTCCTGCGAACTCTCGAAGCAGGCTTTGAGAATCGTATGATACCCTGGGAGGTTGAGTTGGATCCCCTGGGCTTTCATACGACGCAGGACAGCCTGCCGATATTCAGCAACTTGCTCTGGCGATAGCCATCTTCCACGGTGGATATGAGTAAGGATAGCGGTGTAGGTGACGTCATTGGGCAAAACAACGCGTTCTGTCTCCATCCTATGTAGAAGGTCGAGCACTGCGCGCAAACTGGCTTCGGTATGAGACTGGAGTTGGTTATCAATGAGGGTGGTATAGATGGCGACATTGGGCTTGATCCCTTGTTCCTTCATACAATCGAAAACAATGTCCATCGCATCTTCTCTTCCGGCATTCAGCAACGCTGAAAGTAGCATGGAAAACGTATAGACATCGCCTTTAATCTTATCTTGGTCCATCAACGACATTACCTTCCCAATACCAGTGAAGTCACTGCGTCTTTGATAGTATCCAAGAAGAACGTTGTACGTTACAACGTCGGGGGCAGGTCCTTGAGATTTCATTTCTTCCAGCAGCTTCATGGCTTGCGACAGCGATTGGTTGAGAAGAAGGCCGTCGAGGACCGTGTTGTATACTGAACGCCGGTGGGATTCGCTCCAATCTTGCTGATTTTGAATAGTCTTGAACTCTTGGAATTTGCTTAAGCCGATGGACACCTGATTGTCCCGTAAGCAAACTGAGATAATGGCACGATAAGTGAGGGCATCGGGCTTCACGCGGATTGAATGCATGGATTTCCAGAACGCGAGGGCAGGGGTGGAAATGCGAAGGTGGTCGAAGCCATCAAGAAGGGTGGTCCATAACCCTGTACTCCTAGCCACTTGGAGATCTTCCAGCTCTTTCCACAAGTGGGATGCGAGATCGGATCGGTCGCAACGAAGGAATGCAGCAAGGAAGGAACCCCAAATTATCTCCGTCATACGAACGGGCCGGATGCTCGGTTCGATATCATCGCGAGCTATGAAAGGAGCTGGTCGGGTGATTCCTTGCACTATGGACTGGTAGAGACCCCAAATTGCATCAATAGATCGAGTTTTGGAAAGAGATTTGATGTGTTTGGAAAGTGCTGCTGGGTTTGATAGCCAATGGGCAATCTTGACATCCTCGAAGTACAGAGTTATTTTGTTTTGCAAAGTCTTGTCGTAGTCGAGTTGTTGAAGCAAGTAAGATGCCGTGGAGGCATGCCATCGAGTACCGGCAGAGAGAAAAACGTTTATAGCCCCCTCTAACGAGTCTCCCATGGCATGAGCTGCAACAGCAGCTAGGACTACTCGATGGTGGCTGTCAGAGGACGATGACGAACTTGATTTCTCCGGTTCCCCGATGTCGAAAGCCAACGGAAGCGCGGAATCGGGGTGGGTTTCAGGCGAGGAACCAGCGCCCTTTTGAACTCGGTACTGATCATAAAGTTCCAGGGCCTCTTTGGGCTTCCCGTCCTTGATGAAGGTCCATAGACGTTGGAATGTGTTGTCTGCATAACTGGCACCGGCCTTGGTTATGCAGTCAGCTTCGGGTATTCCACCATCCACATCGGGTCGTGTCCCTGTACTTGCTGTCGAGGTCCGGGGGAGAGGGCTTCGTGGTTTGGGAGGTCTAGTGGACCTGGCCGTCCAGTCGAAAGGGCCCTGCGGGTGCCAAATGGAATGTGATCGCCTGGCGGAAAGCGTACGAGCAGTGGCAAGCTTTTCCGAGAATATGTGAGGATAATTCAGGCGGCTATAGGTAGAAAGCGCCTGCCTGGAAGCAAGTGACAGCATAAGAAAAGGCGCAAACTATACACAGGCGCGTCGCTGTGAACGGGCAGCCAAATGGAGTAAAACCCACAGTCACGGTCGCGGAGCGCCAGGATACAGCAGGATCATCTTCAACTCTGCTATCCACTATGGGTCACGGAAATTCAAATAAACTCTACATCACCCACGCCGAGCATGCAGGATTGCACGGCTCTCATTCATCTTCTACTGGATTCCGAGCGTAAGCCAATCAGTTGTGAATTACTTGACTGGGACGCTAACGTAGTCGAATTAGCAAGGAGACGGCCTCGTTCAGGGCATCCATAGTTCCGTTTGACTGCTGCGCAATATCCTATCAGCCATTTGCGCACCCCGTCTGCGCAAGGAACTCAGATGGGACTGGAACGGTATTCGACTTGGTCAATATCATTCCCTGGTTAAAGTGAGTAACGCTCCATGTCACCGCTTTAGTCCTTGTTAAGTGCCTCAATAGACAGCATAACAATACACATCCAATAACTAAGGAGGCTTTGTCACCCTCAGAGCTGATTACATTGCACTACAGTCGAAAGGAAGCCACCAACGAAATCCACGATCCCATCTCATTCAAACCGTTCAACGAACATTCACACATTGTTGCCATTGCCACCACAGGAAACGTTTTCCTGGCAGATAGTATAAAGGGGAACCGAGATCTGCTTGCGGATGCTCAGTTCAAAAAGTTCGTTACTTGCTCTTGCTAACCAGTTCCCTCGTTCATAGCCTATTCACTACAGAGAGGACATCATCACGTTACAGAATCCTCATGGTTTGCCTTCAGCTTCTGTCGCAACGCCCAGGAAGTCGGTCGTTCAAACAGAAGAAAAATCAATCGCAAAACCTGCGGCCTCCGCTGCACCTCCGAGGGCAAAGGCTCCAGTGCCCTGTCAGTTTTTTATTTCGTTTCGTTTGATGCAATGGTGTACTGATGCATACACAGGGAACATCTCACCGTATTCCTCAGGACTACCTGGTGCTTCCTTGACTTCGACATCTGTGGACCCCACCGCACATCAAGGAAGCTCGAAATTATTATGGGACGAGGTTAGTCCACCGGACTTTCAAACACATAGGACTCCAGCTAGATACACGCTTTCTCTAGGAAGAACTAATGTTTGAGGACATCGCAAAGGGTCCTAAGGGCAAAGGCAAGGAGAAGGATGTAGGCAAGCGTCGTGCATATGTACGCGTTGTGACCAGCTTGGGTGGTGCAAGTCTGAACCTAGAACTTTATTGCGAGAAGGTAAGTTTAATTCGTCACGCATATCTCTTCAAGTTATAAATTTCTCAGGCACCAAAAACATGCTACAACTTTTTGATGTTGGCTAGGGCCGGAAAGTACAATGATTCCCCATTCCATCGCCTGGTACCGGGATTCATGGTCCAGACTGGAGATCCAACTGGTACAGGAACCGGCGGGGAGTCCTATTGGGGTACCCCATTCCGTGACGAATATGACAACAGAAACGCAGCATCTCATGATAGTCGAGGAGTTGTGGCCATGGCAAACAAAGGTGCCAACACGAATGGGTAAGTCTCATTGCCTCTCTACATGCCTCATTGTCTTATGTTTCTGCGTGTAGTTCACAGTTTTATATCACCTTCAAAGCCACCCCCCACCTCGACAAGAAGCACACTGTTTTCGGAAAGCTGGTGGGCGGAGAAGATGTACTCGATGCCCTCGAGAAGCATCCGGTGAAGCCTGGGTCAGATCGGCCTGCCAAAACAGTAAAAATAACAGAAGTTATCATGTAAGTGCCTGGCATTTGACTGGTTCCAGTATTCATCATCATCATCTATGTGCATTATAGTTATCAAGATCCCTTCGAGGAGTACAAAACCCGTTTGACTAAGAAACTAGCCAAGCGAGCTGAAGGAGGTAAACCTGAGGTATCTGAGCAAGCAAAGGACGATGTCAACTGGTTTGGCGTCAAGGTTGGAGCAAGCAATGCAGCTCGGACACCAAACATCGGCCAAGGCGGCGTCGGTAAATATCTGAATCTTAAACGAACGCAAGATGCAACTGGAAGTGGATCCGACGAGTCTAAAAAGAAGCGTAAACTGGGTTTTGGTGACTTCGAAGGATGGTAATGATGACCCGTCTATCCAGCGACGGCAACTTTAGCTGAGCGCTCTGGTTCTGGTGCTGTCGACTTATTAGAAGGCCGTAGTGTGATATATATGTAATGAAGCAGATGAACGCACTGTCCTCTTGCTCTTGCACCTGGGGCATCGTTTCCGGTACTGAAGGGAGGTCCAGCTTACTAGCTGGCTCGATTTCCTAGATTGCGCGAGACATAGTTCGGAAATGATATCTTTGCAATAAAAAAACATGAGCCCACCATTTCCGCTTGGATTAACCTGAGCTCTTCTTGGACAGCCTCTTCTTCATCAAGGGTTAGGTTGTTTGCAAGCATTTCACTCAATTCCTGAATAACAGGGTCAGAGGGATATAGGTAGAGGTGCGGGAAGATACTGACTCGCTGATATTCTCTAGCCTCCGTTGTTTCCTCGAGTAGCTTCTCTACGGTCCCGACATTCATTTCACGGTGTATACCCTTGAGGACTTCAGTTCCTTGCTTCAGCCCGTGCAACACGGAAACTTCGATAAGGGAGAATTCAATGGTGGAAACCTGTACATTAATGCATAGCGAGCTCCTTCGTGAAGAGGAGGATACTCACAAGTTGTTCCAGATTCTCAAGCTGTGCATCAGTCTTCAGTAACAGGCTCTGTTGGTATTTGCGTTGGCGAAGGGCGACTAAAGCTCGATCCTTCTGGCCTGCGGCGAGATGCTGCTTTGCTATGGCTTGTTCTCTGTCCAGAACTGCTTGAATCTGAGTGTAATATAGGTTTACAAGATGCGATGGGAACGTTGAAGGGGGTATAGCTCGCCTTCTTCTGGTATTGGCGTAATTTGTCTCTTTGTAGTTTGAGGCTAGGGGTCAGGTCAGTTCCTGATACCATTCTATAGAAACAGCACGCACTCGAGAATAGCACGGTCCTGCGCTGTGATCTTAGGGGTCGATTGATTTCCCCCCATCGTAGGCGGAGACAAACCCGGGTTTTACGTCGCAGAGCACAGCAGAGCACCACTAGTTGCTGTACGCGTCGTCGTCTGTAGCCTGGACTGCTGTCTACTTACCCCTGCATGTTCATTGTTCAGCCATATCAGAGTGCTCTCCGATACCGTCATTTGATGATGACCACCGATTACTACTGAATCTGACGCCGGGACGGCATGCGTAGCTGTCAACAGACCTTTACCCCCCACCTCGCTCCTGCCTCAATTTTCCCTCTCGGGATGTTATACTGAAACCAGATTGTTGCAAGGTGCGAATGATTCTCCAACGTGTATTGCATCGCCTGGACCGGACGCGAAACACAATTTTTGGAAGATGGTACCACGACTATGTCCGCGCACAGACGCCGAGTGAGAGTCTTCCTGTGCTTTGAACTAGGCATACTTGCTCACGACGGTGGACCTCGCAGATGGGTTCATCCGAGTGCCTTTGTCCTCTCCTAAAGTCGTAGGAATTGTGAATGACCGGGGCGACAGAAGGTAGATATCCACCTTTCTCTTGAGCAATCAATGGAATACTTTGCCCCTCTAGCCACCAAGAAGACTACTATGGCTACGCAACGCTATCCTTGGACCCGGTGGAACTGCAGCTCAGTCATAGACGGACTTTTGGCGTCGAGTGGCGACCAGACTCTGTTGGCGATGCCCTTGCTGGGCAGGTTCTATTCTTTGGCGTGTACGATGGGTCAGTAACTTTCTCATTACCGTCAGGGTGTTTCCACTCAGAGCCACAATAGGCACGGCGGTTCTGCTGTTTCCCAATATCTTCGACAAGAACTACATGGCCTGTTCGAATCATCTAAGAAAGAATCAATACCAGAGTTATACGATTGGATCAAAAGCCTCGGAGGGTACTTCAAGCGGTTCAGGGGAGGAGTTTTAACTCCCTGGATCAACGAACCACCTAGTGAAGAACCTCTTGACCTCGAAGCAAGAGCTACCCTTGCATTTTTTGAGGTAGGGTTGTCCTTCATTTTTTAAAACAGGACCTCATCCTGAATTCTTACAGGTCGACAGAACTTTGTCCAGTGATCCTGTCTCTCAGTCGTGTGGAGCCACTGCCTCCGTGGCACTTCTTCATTCCCTTGATTCCCCGGGTACACCATTTTTCTCTGCCAAACGACTTGCTTTGACGGTGGCACATTGCGGGCAAGGTATCTCACCCCGTTCTTTTGAACCGACCCGTCTAACCACGATCCATCTGCAGTGACACAAGGGTGATGTTATGTCCGGTCAAAGGTGGTAAAGCTCTTCCTATGACGGACAATCATCATGCCGATGCGAGAAACGAAAGCATTCGATTACGAAGAATGATGGGTTCCTCGCTAATCACAGATTCCTTTGGAGAATCAAGGTAAATCTTTAGCCATGCATTTGCTTTGAGTCTGTTCTTACCAGTATAATAGGTGGATGGGAGCTCTTGTTAACACGCGATGGTAAGCGGAGTCTTACTCCTTTTTTCCCGACGGCATTCAACAGCGTTTCCGCCAGCCTCGGTGATCTACGTTATAAGAAATTTGGTGTCACCCCGGAACCGGAGGTCCGCGCGAAACTTCTCAATGGTATACGACTTCCCCGCTGAAACTTGTCTTAACTTAATCGTGTGCAATCTTAACAGGGACAGATTGGGCTTATATGGTTCTAGTCTCCGATGGCGTCTCTTCCATCTTATCTGATGATGAAATTGTGGATCTGGCGAGGGACGCGCCAGATCCTCGCACGGCCGCCCAAAGGATTTTAGCATTCTCTCAAGAATTAGGTGGAGATGATAATGCCACTGTTATTGTCGTCCCATTGGCAGGCTGGGGTAAGATTGAAGGTCCTGACCAAACTAAGGAACTACGGGAATACCGCAGATTGCAAGCAAGTACGTGATTTAATTCGGCTACATGTTTACCCAACGTTAATGCTTCGTCCAGTTGGGTCCGAGCGGCAGCGACGTATGTAGGCTGTATAATTAAGGCTTTGGTTAAATCTGCGGTATCGCTTGACCGTCAGCTCGAGGATCTGAGCCGGCTGCCCACACCAATTGGCCACTTGTGTTGCGAAGCTTCTGGATAACCTGACCACGTCCCAGCATTCCCCTCGCGAAGCCCTTGACAATGCGAGCATCGTGGCCCATATCTGGCAACTCTGCATTTGGCAATCCATCTATCATCGAAGCCGCCATAATGTGCTTACCTTGCAAAGCTCGGACGGTCTCTTCGGATATTCCTTCCTCGAAATAGACTTTACTATTGATGTCACCTGCTCTATCGCCGGGACCAGCAGCGTTGGGCATTCCAGGCGAGATACAGAACCTTGGAGCATCCAAGGACGCTTGGACTGTGAATCCTCTCAGAATGTTTAAAAGTACTTGCACGTGTCCCTGTGGCTAATTCCCAACGAGTGAATCATTAGACGCTCTGAAATATACTTTGAACTGTTACCTGCATGAAGCCGCCCATGACTCCATAGGAAAGGAACAGTTCGTCTCCTCGAGTTGCGAGGGCCGGGATGATAGTATGATATGGGCGCTTCCCTCCCTTTGCAGCCCATTAGTGAAGGGATATTGAACCAAGGGTCGACTTACTTGGAGTGCATTGGGATGTGTCTCTTCTAGCTTGAAATTACTACCTCGGTTCTGTAACGTGAATCCGCACCCGTCCGGAACAGCTGAGGAATGAGGAATAGGGGATGTTGGAACATCAATGAGCAGATCGGACCTGAAAATCAACTTACCTGCGGTCCCAAAGCCTTCGTAATTGCTTTGTATATAGCTGCATGCATTTCCCCATTGGTCCGTTACAGTGAAATAGACCGTATCAGAGGAGTTGGATGGGTTGCCCTGTCGTTCCAGCAATTTAACGGATAAATGTTATGGGAACGTTTGTCTACTAACATGGGTTATATCTGGCCGGCTCCTTGCTGAGTCGAATAACTTAGCTCTTTCCGAAAGGTATTGCTGTATACGGTTGAGTCATCACTCTGGGCCACAGTGGGCGCACACAAGACAAACCTTGCTTAACAAGCCGTCGACTGGAATCTGCGCGAAGTCAGGATCTGCAACGTACCATTCACTGTCTACAAAATCGTGTTCATGAATCCCGGATGCACACTATCAGTGATACGACATACCGGAGAACGCGAGTCTGTAGGCTTGATGAGATATTGGCTTGCTATTTATTCAAAACAGAGGAACCAACCGCAGTGCCTCTATCAGTGTATGCAAATATTCTGGAGAGTTGTGACCCATTTCCGTCAAGGGTCGGCACAGGCCTTGCTCTTGCATACCTTCTAAGATACCCAGCGCCAGGAGCGCGGTGATACCTTGTCCATTGGGAGGACACTTTGAAAGCCATGTGGTTGAAGTGTCAATATCGGGAACGACAGTGGGCACTGACCTCATATACAGTGACCTCTTTCGCATAAGTATACTTGATGGGCTCGACAAAGGTTGAGGTATGACTCGCAAGGTCTTCAAGAGTCATTAAGCCACCTTTGTCATGGATGAGAGCGACAATGGCTTCCGCAATACGTCCCTTGTAGAAACCATCTTTGCCGTGTTGGACAAGCTCTCTGAAGGTTCGGGCGAGGTTCGGTAGCCGAATGACCTCACCCGGAAGCGGTGCTTTGCCGTTTAGCAACATTTCACTGCCATTGGGCGAAGCATTCTGAATTCTTTTCTATTTCAAGATTAACCTGGCAAGATCATGATGCAAATATATGCTGCTGTACCTCTGAGGCTTGCCACTGAGCACCGCAATTTAGTTTCTGTATAAATTAAAGCAATATACTACTTACTGCGTGACTGCTGAGTTCAGAGACTGGATACCTGTGTCCAAGTGAATATCTGAGCACTCATTGTCGTTCTTTATCGCACCCCTTTTCTGCCAAAGCGATTGCAGGGGCAAATGTGTCTTCGATAGATACTTTGCCACTTCCTAGGTGCTCGATCGTATCGAGCCAAGCGGCAGCGGCGCCTAAGAGACGATTGCCAACCGTTCTAGAATGTCAATGAAACGACATTGTGTTCGACGATACTCACCTGGAACAGTTACGGAATTCAGATCGGAGTACGGTATATTGGTGGTGAAACCACGTCGCTTCACATAATCGATGGTCAGGGTCTTAGGCGCCCGTCCCGAACCGTTCAGCGCTTTAACTTGTTTGGTCGATGCATCGTAGAAAAGGCAGAAAGCATCCCTGCAGAGGTGGATCAATAGCTTGAAACTGGGGAGTTCTCTAACATGACCAACCCTCCGATACCACAGGAACTGGGTTCTGTTACATTGAGCGCAGCAGAAACCGCAACAGCCGCATCAGCTGCCAGTAAGGTACCAGTTATGAGGACAGGAAGACACAGTCAATTCGACGCTCCACCAACCGGCATTTCCGCCTTTCTTGAGGATCTCTAAACCAGCAGCCGAGGCAAGGGGTTGAGAGGATGAAACAATGCCCTTGGTTCCGTACACTACAGATCTGCGGCCAGAAAAAGGAGAGAAGACCTCGGAGGGTCGATCGACTTTGGTCCAGTCGATGGTGTGCCCTGGCATTTTGGCTTGTGGTTGGGAAAGCTGAAGATAAGTAGGTATGTACTCGAAACTTCCACATGTATTGGGAGGATGACCGGGCACTGAGTGAGCGTCGTGGGAATTCGAACGATTATCAATATGTTAGGCACATCTAGCCAATTCTGATCTCACCCCAATGTCTCTCGAAGAAAAATTCCAGCAGGCCTCCGCAGAGTACCAGAAACTGCAACTCACTTTGTCGGATGCCATCGAGGCACGGGAAAAGCTCGAAGCACAATTGTCAGAGAACGAGCTAGTGAAAAAGGTCGGTTGGTTCAAAGGATTGTTCGTTCGGTGGAGTCTGAAGGAACATTTCCCAAGGAATTCGCTTCGTTAACGCCACAAAATACTGTGTACAAGCTCATCGGACCTGTGCTCGCTGAACAGGATCAGGCAGAGGCAAAGAGTAATGTGGACACCCGTCTCGACTTTATCCGGGGTGAAATGTGAGTCCAGAAAGATTACGGTATGGAGATTATTCATGAGAGTTATCCTATAGCAAGAGAATCGAGGGGCAAATAAAGGAGGTGGAGAGCAAGCAAGAAAAGACGAAACAAGAGGTGAGGGCACCAGATAAAAGCAACGATGGCGTACTAATATAATCCAGCTCGTCACAATCCAGACCGCGATGCAGCAAAAGGCTCAGAAAAACCCCGCCCAGGCGTAAGATATAAGCGCACTATCCCATGATGACAGCATCGTCAATGCCGATCCTGCAGCCTTTAGCGCGCTTGTCGCAAGATGATTCATAACGCGGTTCTACGATGCAAAGCAGTGCCATGTATTGTCCTTCCACACTTGAAAGCAGCACCCAATGTTGGTCACAACGGTAGTGACGCCTGTTGGGATTGTCTGACTGCGTCGAGGATAGGGCTTGCTGTTGATAGTTCTGTAGCTTGCTGTAGTCGTCGGGCTCTAGCAAATTCCCTCTGTGTCTCAGGGCTCTCGACTAATTGATGAAGCGTGAATCGTTTCAGCGCAGATTTTGGTGGACAGTTGCGGATGATGACCACGTCGTCCTTCCGAAGCTCTGAACCAAAGTTAGATGAAGCGTACGAGAGACACCGAAAGCTATGCGCCCACCGTTCTTTTCGTCGTGAACGAGATACCTTTTGCTTTGAACAATACGCTGATAGTCGTATGTCAAGAAGCGGTGTCCTACACATAGAGATGATAACACACCTTGCCAGTCAGTTTATGATTTATGGAGCGAGAGACAGTCACTGTGACCGTCTTGTTCATAAACCCAGCCTTGGTTACGACGCCATTGAAGGTCATTGGAGGCATTTTGTCGTGCAGAGTTGGCGTCCAAGAAACTTGAAATTGCCCCGGAACCGTGGGAACATGTCGTGGAGGCGAGCTGCCATATTGGGAGTGCTCGGTATCTCCTTTTAGAGACGCGTCACGCGTCGCGTTCCATTTGTCGGGTTTGCTTTTGTCTTCGATGGACTTTACAGAGCTCTACAGACAGTCCTCGTCCCTCGTAGCCTTCAGTCCTGGAGCCCATTTCATCCTGACCGCAGTCCAGAACAGACTCATAGTTCGTCGTGCAGACACCTTCCAAATCACCAGGACCTGGCTCGTTGACCCATCTCCAACAGCAACACAAGCTGCCTTGGTCACAGGGTCCAGGCAAAAGACGTCCCTAGCAGCGAGTGCAAATCCCCCATTAGATTCGCGGATCACTCATATTGGGTGGTCGTGCGACTCAGAGTACGTCTTGGCAGGATGTGCAAAGAACGGCGCTGTTCATCTTTTTAAATTGCGGGACGAGGAATGGAGTGGTCGCATTGATGCCGGCGCAGAAGGTAGTAGTGATGTTTAAGAATATAGACCATGAAGCGTTGATACCCTGTTTCTAGGCCTGGCAAAGGTTGAATGGGGCCCTGATGGGCGCACAGTGCTCTGTTTCTCCGAATGGGGGGTACGGTTCTCACTTGACTGACTTTGGTAGCAATCCCTGACTGCTATATTCAGCTGAGAGTTACCATATGGTCTCTGACTACAGGGATAGCGACTTATATTCAGTTCCCTATACACCCAGATAAAGGTCTGTTCAAAATACCGCCCCATGCAAGTCTCCTGGATCACAACTGAATGTCAGGATACGCCTTTCGGTCGGATGGTCGATATTTTGTTCTTGCTGAACGCCACAAATCTAAAGACACCCTCGGTGTGTATGACGCCACCGACGATTATAAGCTTGTTCGAGTAGGTCTTGGTACCTATCTAGCCCCTTGAATGCCCTGGGACGAGCTTGCCTTCCAGCATTTCTCACTCCCAACCTCATCCTTGTCTTCGTTATGCCTATCGCCCACCGGAAATCATGTTGCCGTCTGGGAAGGTCCATTGGAGGTAGGTCTGTTGTTCTCTTCTTTATTCGGTGCTTCTAACTCTACAATCATAGTATAAATTACATGTGGTGACATTGGCCGGGGAATCCATTACTTCCTTTAACCCCGACCAAGATCCAGGCTTCGGGGTTCGTAACGTTGCTTGGCATCCTAACGGTCTGTTCCTCGTTATCGGTGGCTGGGACGACAAGGCGAGTGCGTTTGAAACTGGATACGGCCATCGTTTTGTTTACAACAGGGTTAATGATGTAGATCCACGTTTTGGACTGCTTAAGTTGGTCACCGGTCGCAGTCTTGGAATTGACCACCCGTGTATCTAGTTCAACAGTATGTGTGATCTGCTTTATTAGGAATGCTCACCGACTGAAGGTCATTGACAGATTATATGGAAGGAGCCTTCCAGATGGCTTGAAGCAACGGAAGGCCGGGGGTTTCTGTCTTGTGCGTAGTGCGAGCGCAAGCTCCTTGGTCACCTTGAAAAGCCTAACAATCTGATCTTCAAAGATGAGAAATTGCAAGGAACACAGACCCTATCCGTCGCTCGTCCTGACGTGTCAAGACCCTTCCCCAAGTGTGGTGTCACACAATTGGAGTTCAATATCACCGGAAGCCTACTTCTTGTCAGATTCGGTATGCCTGATAACTCTTATTGCAGTCTATATTGTGTGGATACTCATTGGATTTTGGAAGAGAACACGCCATACGCTCTGCACGTCTACGATTTTCCTTCCCCGAAGGATCAGTTTCTTCCACGCTTGCGGAGTGTGCTGGTACATTCCCAACCTATCCTCCACGCTCGATGGAATCCAGTCCGGAAGGGCAACTTGGCTTTATGTTGCGGTAATCAAAGTGTCTACACTTGGAGCGATGAATGGATCGGCGAAACAGGCGCGGAAGACATAGCAGAGTGCATAGGTGTCCCGGCAAGTTCGTTGTTCTTTAATCACGTTCCGTGCGATCCCCTTCTGATCAAAGCCAAGAAAAATTCGAAACTCGGGATATCAAGTGGGCCCCTGATGGCAAAGGACTCGTTCTTCTCGATCGTGACCAGTTCTGCTGCGCCTTCGAAGTGGAGTAATGATCATCGGACATCTCTTTCATATCAAATTTGTGATTTATGGTTATTTCGTATATGCTTCAGAATTCTTCTAGTAGTGTTTACAACAAGTTGAGAGTCAGTCTATTCAGTCGTCGCATGTGGATCCGGGCAGCCGATGATACCCAGTTAAGACTGTCTTATAATGTGCTAATCCACTTTTCTAATTCACCATTTACTTCTTCAGTTGCTTCATAGAAAATCCAATGACCAGTATCCAAAGACTTGAAAGTGTTGTTAGGACAGAGAGCTGCCACACGGGATTGTTCTGCAACAGCAAGAGGGTCCTTGGTCCCTCCCAGATAAAGGACTGGCTTCGTGATAGTGTATTTATCAGCAGGAATGTCTGTAGGAAATAAGACAAGGTCAATATAATGGACACAGAAAAGGCCGATCTAGAGGGCAGCTTACGTTTGTCGTCTGCCACGCTCAGACCTCTAGTCACTGTCCTGTAGTAGTTACATGGAGCTTCAAATCCGTTTTCTAAAAACTCGTTTTGGAACTGGCGATATTCCTGCACCGACGGAAAAGATGAATATTGTTCAATGAACACGTGGAGTAAGAATTATAGATGTTGTACCTCTTGAGAAACAGAGTCGATTCGGTCTGTCCTGGAACCGGACTTGAGCCAAGCTTGAACTGCATTAGTCGGGCAGAAGTGGGTCAACCAGAGGCTAGCATCTTTAGCCCAGACGATGTCATAAAAGGAGTCGATCTGTACGCCTTGCTTGTAAAAAGCACGACCCAGCTCATGACACGAGATACATACATGCTTCTTAAGGATCGCCGGGGCCTCTGGGGAGGCAAAGAATGACCTGCAGAATTCAATTGTCGACCGAAATGGCAGTTGATTTGAAAGAGGAATAATTACCAGTAACCAATAACGTGCTCGAACTGCGAGGATGCATGAATAACACAGGACACAGCAGTTGGGATAAACTTACTTGAGCTATCATTTGGTCGAAGGTCACATTCGGATTTGGAGGAGTATAAGCAACAGCGAGGAAGCCGAAGCCAAGGAACCGATCTTGATATAGGGTTGCAATTCGACTGACAACTAGAGAACCCCTGCAAACAGTCAGCGGGAGCTCATACCAATTTGGTTAGCAGAGAGAGAGGATGTGTACCAGTCATGTCCAATGGCAATGACTTTATTGGCACCTTCAGCTTCGACGAGCTCCAGCAGGTCTGTAGCAATAAGACTCATGAGATATGCACCCGGGTCGGCTGGTTTAGCAGTGCGACCATAACCAAGCATATCAGGGACGATGAGGCCATAGCCTTTGGGTTTGAAATAGGCTACTTGGCGACTCCAGTTTACAGAGGTGCTGGGGAAGCCATGAGCGAAGAGCAAAGTTGGTTTACCGTCGGACGGCGGGGACACATAGTAGCCATACTCGAAACCGCGGGAGACGGTGAAGCGCTTGTACAAAGCAGGATCCATTGTGTTCTGGTCAACCCCAAGGTTGGCCTTATAAACGGGCGGTCAACCGGTCACCGTCAGACGTTCGTCACGCAGGGCAAATTCGGCGGCTGAGGTAAGCGTATACGCGAATGTCAGGCTGCCGGCGAGGATTTGCTTCTTCCTTCCGCTCTCTCATCCCAATGCTGTCGCGTTCTCTGAGGGCTGGTTCTCTGCTTAGGTCGACCAGATACAATGTCCTCAGGGCCTCTCGCTCCTATGCTTCCCACCAACCAGACAAGAAGTCCCAGGATCAAGACCCGACACCGGGAACTAGTGTAGACAACAAGCACCAACAACCCACCAATTCCAAGGACCAGCCTCAGAAGCCAGAACTCCCAAAGGCTTTGGAGGGCTTTTTCCAGCAGTATCAGCAATCACAGCGAGGGAAGCAGCAGCACGATTCGTCCTCGGAATCGTCTCATTCAGAGAACCAGCGAAACCGGCAGAAGGAACCCCCGCCGCCCCCACCCAATAACAATTTCAACAACCAGCAGCTAGCATGGATGGCAGCTTCACTGGTCGCCTATCTCGCCTACCAGAGTTCTACTTCTAATCCTTCCAAGGAGATCACATGGCAGGAATTCCGGACAGCTTTCCTTGACAAGGGTCTCGTGGAGAAGCTGGTCGTAGTAAACGGGCATCTCGTCCGTGTCAAGCTCCACTCCAATGCTACTGGAACAATGTACCCCGGTACCATCGCCGGCGATTACCATTTCTCCATTGGTAGCGTAGAAGCCTTCGAACGCAGGCTTGACGACGCTCAAAACGAACTCGGTATCCCAAGCAATGAACGGATCCCTGTTGCCTACCAGGATGAAATGTCTGGCCTCAGTGTGCTATTCAATTTGGCGCCAACTCTTCTCATGGCTGGTCTCATATTCTGGCTTAGTCGCAGAGGAGGGAGCAGCGCTGGAGGTGGAATATTTAGCATTGGCAAGAGTCGTGCAAAGATGTTCAACAAGGACAACCAAGTCAAGATAAAGTTCAAAGACGTGGCGGGGATGGACGAAGCAAAGGTGGAAATTATGGAGTTCGTCAAGTTCTTGAAGGATCCAGCAAAGTATGAAAAACTCGGTGCGAAGATCCCTCGTGGCGCCATTCTTTCCGGGCCTCCAGGTACAGGTAAGACTCTACTTGCCAAAGCAACTGCAGGAGAAGCTTCGGTACCCTTCCTTTCCGTCTCCGGTTCCGAGTTCGTGGAGATGTTCGTCGGCGTTGGTTCTTCTCGCGTGCGTGATCTCTTCGCATCCGCAAAGAAGAAT
The DNA here is from genome assembly GCA_900156845.1 of Coprinopsis strossmayeri. Taxonomy (NCBI): domain Eukaryota; kingdom Fungi; phylum Basidiomycota; class Agaricomycetes; order Agaricales; family Psathyrellaceae; genus Coprinopsis; species Coprinopsis strossmayeri. Next base: position 789,141 of record FTPT01000068.1, on the reverse strand, counting down.
GCCCCTTGCATCATCTTCATTGACGAAATCGATGCCATTGGTAAATCGAGAGGAAAGGGTGGCAACTTTGGTGGCAATGACGAACGCGAATCGACACTCAACCAGCTCCTCGTCGAGATGGATGGCTTTGGCACCAACGAACACATCGTTATCCTTGCAGGCACAAACAGACCTGATGTTCTCGACCCCGCCTTGATGCGTCCTGGTCGATTTGACCGTCACATTGCAATCGACAGGCCGGACGTTTCCGGACGCAAAGCTATATACCTCATTCACCTGAAGCCCCTTCGACTGGCTGAAGACTTGAAGAGTGATTACGAAACCTTTGCCCAAAAACTTGCCGTCCTTACTCCTGGATTTTCCGGTGCTGACATCGCCAATGTTTGCAATGAAGCTGCGCTCCATGCCGCTCGGAAGGGCTCTGATTATGTCGAATCAGTCGACTTCGACACTGCTATTGAACGAGTAATTGTTGGCCTGGAGAAGAAGAGTCGTGTATTGAGTCCTGAAGAGAAGAAGACAGTTGCATATCATGAAGCTGGTCATGCCATTTGTGGTTGGTTCCTTGAACATGCCGATCCTCTTCTCAAGGTCAGCATTATCCCTCGTGGTGCAGGTGCTTTGGGTTACGCCCAATACCTTCCTGCCGACCGCTATCTTTTGTCAACTCCCCAAATGTTGGATCGGATATGCATGACCCTTGGTGGTCGGGTATCTGAGGAAATCTTCTTCGGTGCGGAGAACATCACTACTGGTGCTCAAGACGATCTGCAAAAGATCACCCGAATGGCCTTTGAAGCTTGCGCCAACTACGGTATGAACGACGTTATTGGACCAGTTAGCTACGGTGGCGATCGTGCAGCCAAGGAAAGCTGGACGAAACCTTTCAGCGAAAAGACGGCTGAGATGCTGGATAATGAAGTGCGGAAGATGATAACCAACGCTTATGAGCGCACACGTAATCTTCTCACTGAGCGTCGCGCAGAGGTAGAGAAGGTAGCACAACGGCTCTTGGAAAAGGAGGTCATTACTCGGTAAGTCTGTTTATTGTTCATTCCTGCTGGTGTTCTTATCGCTACTTTAGTGAGGATATGATAGAACTTCTCGGTAAGCGGCCATTCGTGGGACGCTCCGACGACATGGACAAATGGTTGGACGAAAACCGTGGTGAAAAGAGCGCTCCTCCGCCACTGGAGCCACCACCTCCTTCTGACACCGGTCGTCTGGATGATCCTCCAGTTCCTCAGCCAGCTCTTTCAAAAGCTCTCGAAGCGAAGAACCCGTGGTTGTAAAGCCCTAACTTATTCATGTCCTTTTCGATAACCTTTGACCAGTTGTGCATACGTAGACATCACCAGCCATGCACGATTTTGTACTTTACTGCATGTTTTTTCTTCTATACTTAATCCCTATCACCCCCCCTTACGCTCCTTACTCAACGTGATATATACGGTGCTCTAGATACATTTTTGGGCTAATGTTAGCACGGCTTAATCGCCACAATGATTTGCTATTGTTATCCGCATTGCCTTCTGTGACTTCTTCCATTAAAGAATGTACCGGAAACCGCTCCACTCGTCTCCTTTATGGGCGCGGGCAGCGTCAATGCTTTCATACCGTCCATTACTTTCTTTTGCATGCTTATTATCCACTCCCTGTATTATCTCATCTCGTTCCCCCCTGTCACGTCGTGCATTCTCCCGTTTCAGCAAGAGAAGGAAGACGGTGGTACTGAGTAATCCGACCCCAATATATCCCAGGACAACCCCATGGCCTAGACGGTACCATGGCCGATCCCGAGCGCGATACTATTAGACCAGATAGTGAGCAAGACAAACGAAATGGAGTTGTTGAATACTTGCTATGCTTGCGGCAACAGCACCGTGCAAATTGCCAAATCCAATGGCCATCCCCAAAGTCACACTTCGTTTATATGATCCTTCCACGTTACTTGCTACCCATGTAACAGAGTTGGCTTGGTCATAATTAGACAAAAACAGCGTGGAATGATGAAAATAAATTGGCTTACGGATGACTGGATAGATAGCTCTGCGGTATTGCGTTAGCAAACAGCAATTGTCCCCGAATCAAGACTTCATTTGCGCTCACGAGACAGCAAGATAAACCGCGAAATACGACAACGCCGGGGATCTAGATACCAGGAGTATGATGTAGGCCACGAACCCAACCGAAAGTAGTCCTCTGAACAATCCATTAATATGACGATCCGCCAACACATGTGGCACTCACAGATTGATATAAGCTTTACGGCCATACCGGTCTCCCAGGTAGCCAACCATGCAGGTCAATATGCAGCCCCAAACATAGACAGGCACTGAAAGTAGATTGGCTTGCGTGGCCCTGTATCCTAATAGAATTCATGAAACATTCGACAAACCTTCGGGCGGTCAATTAGCTGACGCACCGAGCTGACGAGTCAGGGTCAGCAAAGACACAAAATACATGGAAAGGGGTCGCTCACCTGATTGATGATGGAGGGCGTAAAGAGCGAAAAGGCGTAGAGAGGGCCATCGCTAGATGCCGTGAACCGGTGAGCGTCACTAAACATTAGCCAGAGAGAATCAGACCCCTACAATCCCATGTACAGTCCCACTGAGCATAGTTCAATTCAAAACAATAGATCAAGGAACTATGTGGGTACCCACTTGCTACATAAGTTTTCCAATCCCGTAAACTCTGCCATATGTATTCCTTCCGGAATTTCTCGCCTGATGCACTGTGCTTTGAATCATCCTGAAGCCGCCGAATGATGAAGGCGCCTACCATTGAATAGAACGTCAATACGGAGCTGTCATTTAAAGAACAACTGATAGAACCTACGTTCCTCTTCGGTCAGGAAGCGGGCATCATCGGGAAAGTCTTGGATGATCCAAGGCGAGATGATAGATAGTAACACAGTGGCAAGGCCTTCAAGGATAAATATCCATGCCCAACCTGAATGAAGAATTTAGTTTGGGTCGAACAAGTAAGGGCCGAAGTCTATCCCCACCCGGTCTACCTCCAACGCCGTCCATTTTTGCTATCCCTGCAGCTAGCAGACCACCTGAAAGAGAGAAAGTTTATTGAGCCGTTAGATGGAATGCAAGGTAACAGTGAAATCACTGAAGGCTCCTGCCACAGTGGCAGACGAAAAGAAGACCGCCATTCTCAAGCCCATCTCTGACCGTTTATACCAGCTGTCAAATGATGTCAATTCAAATACTCTCGACGTATATCGAAGCAAATTGTCGCAAACCTCGATATGTAGAATACAACTCCGGGATAAAGGCCGGCTTCTGTAACGCCAAGCAAGATGCGCAATGCTGTAGTCCAAACCCAATAAGTTCAAGACACAACATGAGCGTAAAACAGGAGTCGTATACTCACAAACGAGTCCTCCAAAGTTCTTAACAACGCCGTGAAGGGTCTAGAGCACAACATATTTATCAAATAGATTAGGAACTAGATGGTGGCGACCATACCATCATTGTTCCCCAAGAGAACATCATGCAGGAAAGATATATGGACGGCTTCAGTCTTTTCAGCAAGACGTTGCTCGCTGGCTATTATGAAAAACTTAAGTTAGGGAACCCCAGCTAGTAAACGTCATAATTTTACCTCAAACAAAGCATAAGTGATGAAAAACATCGAAAGCGCCAACAGGTACTGTCTATCTGTGATCCTGATGTCTGCTTCCAAATCATAAAGCTGTACATGATCATGGTTAGAATATATGATCTTGAGCTCAAGGGGTCCACACACCTTCGCGTTTCCAATGCTCCCTCGGTCGAGGAAGCTGAATAGATACAGAATGGTCAGCCAAGGTATGACGTGCAAGTCGACCCTTCTCATCAGCTTCCTTTCGTCGACCTTGGAAACGTCGATTTCTGGCCGGTAAACAGCGCCCGAGTCATTCTGGACTGCATGGGTATCAGCACTCTCCTTGGATATGGAACTTCCATCCATCATGATGGGGTGGGTAGAGAGAAGGTGGAACCGACAGGGACAGGGATGGGACTGTATTTATATCACCTCTCACGGAGTTTTTTCCAGGGAGGCGAAAAGAGGTGCCTTATCGAAAGGCTTAAACGTGACCGATGGACGGAATGTCCATTTCGGGGGATACCCGAGATAATCATCGAAGTTCAAGACGTGAAAGTTCTGTTGAGAGAACAACCACTCAATGGGGAAGTCCGAAGGAAAGTAGGTGCACATTACACAGGCCATCATAACGACATAGCGCCATCCGACAATTGTATCAGCCCAATCCATACTCAGATTGACCGGTACCCACTCTCTGGGTCGTGAAGAGAGTGAAGGGGTGTCAACTTCGATGCCACGACGGCAGGAGGACCTAGAGCGCCCGATCTGAGTGAAAATGTAAAAGATGCAGACAACAATAGGGAAGTACCTGGCCAAGGGAAATGTATTGTCGTAGATTAGGCAAACGCCCTCCTGTAAATGTCGACTCCTATGATTTGCTCAAGCTGTCGGAGGACGTCCTTCAGTTGAGATCGGACGATGTGGGCATCCTTGCCTGCCACGCGTAAAATTGCAGCTCGATTTGCTGAAGCGGTATCGAGCAAGCTGAAGGACCAAATGGAGTCTTCAGCGACCCTACGTTGGTAAACCACCATAGGTTCGTATTGACTTGCGATGTCTTGGATCGCTTCCTGGACCTGGGGTCCATAAAGAAAACCCATGGCATAGCACGAATAAGGCGCCAGTTGGTCACGCAAAGGTCGACAGTCCAAGCGGGAGGGATCATGGACACGCGCCTGGTCTTCCAGAAGCACCACATCGTTGGCTATGAGCCTGCCTTGGACTCTGATTTGGTTCATGCTGTAATATCGCGAGAAAGCCCATTCTTCATCTTGGGCCTGACGCCCGGCGGTAATCGAATCCAAAAGCACGAGCGAGGCAGCTGGATCAAGATCGAACTTTTGGATCTGGTTATAGGAGGCATTACGGAAACAAGTTACAGGCTCGGGCAGGATGAATAGACTGCTGCCTGGCCCCACTGTATAGTTCATCGTTTGCACTGTCAAGGTTCGGTCTTGATACATGCTTGGTTGCGTTCCCAGAGCCAATCGCATCCCAATCCGCGCTTTGAAGACTTTTGTGCATCCCTGAATGCACTGGGTCGTCGTAAAGTCACCTGGGAGGCAAGAATGTGTCGCACCTGTGACAATAACACCAACTTTGCTTCTTTCTGGACGTCGACAGTAAGCTTGATTTGGTCGCCTCCGACGAGACCACCTCCATACCCAAGAATATATACAATCGCGACACCGTCCGAGGTGACTTTGGGAGATAATAGTTTCAACGGATAGTTCGACGATAACGCGGTAAACACTGGCTTGGACGCATGGGTCGAGACCGAAATGTGACCGTTGCCGGAGGATAATGCTGTAGTCTTGAAGTCGTTCATCTTTGTAGTGGCCGTGGGCACCATGATGAAGACAAATTCACCATCAGCCGCTCATCACATCGAATGGGAATATCCTGATAATGCACGTAGATAAGTACAAAATGAGTGTGATAATGCACTACAAAAAAACGGCATACACATAATTAGTGCGAAAGAAAAGGAATACATGGCTCGATATACGAAAAGGATAGTAAAAGAAGGTCGAAGACATCCCTAGTAGGAAAAATAGATCCACAGAATGAAGAACGCAAGGGAAGTTGTACAAATAACTGCGAAATGATTAATATTTGCGTGTAGCTAGTGCCCGAATTTCATATAAATGAGAGCGATCTGGGCCGTTGTAGGGGTCATATTTTGCCAAAGCGGTCTTCCACCCTTTCATTTCCAAGCGATGTCGCTCCTCAGCTTGCCGGCAACTCTCAACGAAAGCTTCATCGACATCAGAAACCAGCATAGACGCACGCGAACCACGATCGCTACCAGAATCAGAGATAGTCCGAGAATGACTCTGAGTCGGGCTGCCTGCACCTGATCTGGGATTCAGAGACTCGTTTGAGGGAGCATAACAAGTTGTGCTGCTCGACGCATCCGATATCCGTGATGACTGGGCGCTGGCCCGGATTGTGTCTGCTTTATTCTCCCATGCATCGCTATCTTCTTCGTCGTCGGCGAGATTGGCAAATACATCTGGCTCGTCTTCTTCTGGAGGCAATGTTGAAATCCAGCGCATTTGATTTGGGTCAAAATACATATTCCCAACGACTCTGGCACCGTTTGCGAAGGATCCAGCAGGAGAGCCTATCGAAGAGCCTGTTAGATGGGTGATAAGGGCGGGTCTCGTTGGAGCCATGGCAGCATCGAAGTCGCGTAACACTTGGTCATTCCCCTCCCACCGGAGTGTGGTAGGATTCCATTTCATATCACCAATGACTGGATGCATTGTAGTTAGTGTCTTCTATACAGTGAGCATGAAAACTAGGCGAACCTTTTGTACCTCCAGCACCACCGAGATTACGGATGAGAGTGGGCTTCCGGCGCGTATTACCAGGAGACGACACCCCCTTCTTCTTTTTCGGTAACACGTCCATTGCCGGTGGTGGCTTGGGGAATTCAATGCGGGTGGTTGCCCGTCTCAAAGTATTGGTGGCCGATGCGAGTGGAGTTGGTATTGGGTCTAAAAAGCAGACATATATTGGAACGTTGCCGTCATTATGACGCTGAAAAAACAACGTACCCTGAGCCAAAGATGCTTCCCGACCACTTCTTCGCATCGTACCCTTCAAGTCATGGGTCTTATTGCCCGAGCGCGATAGTGATTTATCATAGGTTGCGCCAGGTATTCGATTGCCAAATCCTTTGGGCTGTACACGAAACCGGCCCTCCTTGTCTTGGTCAAGAGGGAGATCGTCAATTCCATCGAGTTCCGTCCCATCTCCATACGTTCTTATCCGCTTTGGTTTACGAAGGAGTTTGGGAATAGCGGTAGGCGGTGTTGGGGCGGTCGGAGGGACTGTCTTTGACCATCGAGACCCAGAACGCAAGGACATACTGGAGGGTGGACGCGGCGGTGGGGGGACAGGAGAAACTGCCCTCGTCGTGGCAGCGGATTTACTTTCCTGAGGAAGCCCAAAAACTTGCGAAAGAGCAGGCCGAGATTTTAGTCTTGATTGCGTTGGCATCGTGAGACGGAGAGCCACGGGGTTGGAGGAGGGAGTGGAAGGGCGAGTAGGAGGTACTTTCAACTCGTGGATACGGGTGGTAGAGCTCTTGTGCGTTTTCGCTCTCGAAGCTGCTGTGGGTTCCTCATACCTGGATTTGGGATGATTTGATGGCACTTCCAGTGAAGTGCGAGGCGTTTGTTTCGAAGTTGATTCAATTACAGACAACGAGGCTTTCCGAGTCAGTTTGCGAGCAGTAGAAGGAGGGGTGGGGGGTTTAAGACCAGAATGTGACTTCTGTCCCCGAAGGCTGCCAGGTTTAGGCGACAGAAAACTACTTGATGGTGAGGGAGTGGGGGAAGGAAGGGATGGTACGGCGGCGAACGCTTGATAGGTCTGAGTTCTGGAAGGTGGTCGAAGTGGGGGCGAAGGAGAAAGTCGCATCTTTTGCAGCTGACGAGCGGAAGACGGTGGCGGGTGGGAGGGCGATTTTGAACGCTCCAGTTTGGGTCTAGACGGTGGTCGAAGTGCTGAGGCTTTTGCCGGCGGGTGGCTATCGCTACGGGAGAATATACGGGTAGGCTTCTGTTGAGAATTCGCGAGCAGTCTGCTTGGGCTCAAATCCACGTCGTCTTCGATAATGAGACCAGCCTCGAAGTCGTCTTCAGGGTTGGGGGGAGGTAACTGAACTGGATCAGCCAAACGTTCGGCATTCTTCTTGGACTCCAAGATCTTGTTGAGTTGCAGGCCACTCTGCTTGGACCCAAACAAGGCGGGTGGAATAACAAGGCCGTCTAGTTCATCGTCATCATCCTCAGTCTCGGTTTCGGGTAAAGAGGCAGAGGAGGTCGAGGAGGGATAGTTGTCAGCGAAACCGAGGGTCGAGTACGCATCTGAGGATTGCGAAGACGACGAGTTATCCTTTTCTCCCCATTCTAGCGATGTTTTCGACCCTCTGTGGCTGAGCGACGTCGGGGCGAGGGAGAGCTTGGTAAGATCAGAGGGAAGGACGAAGCCGTCTTCAAAGTCTTCGTCGATGGTCTGGGGAAGGGGCAGCTTCTGAGGTTTTGGAGCCAAATTGAAGGGAAGTGCTGTGGCTTTGATTGTCGATACCCCTTCATCGTCATCTTCGTCAGAGAGCGGCAGTTGGAGGGGCGGACGAATTGTAACGACTCCGGAAGCGGACATGGACGACATGGCCTTCGCTGCGTCTGACCTAGTAACCACGGGTAAGACGACGGCCCTTGAGCCTGTGTCTGCTAAATCCAAATCCAAGTCCCAATCCTCAATCTCGTCGGGGTCGTCCTTGTCGGATGGAGCATGGATAGGGATTCCGTCGGGTAGATCGAAGTCAGCATCTGGCCACTCTTCGCGAGTGGGGAGTCGGGTGGGTGCAGGAGCTGTGGGCATAATAGAAAGAGAAATAGAAAAGAGCGTAGTAGACTAATAAACCAACACGACCGAGCGCAAGTTGGCGATACAGCGTCGAGGCGGACTGCCTGGCGGCGGAGTGGACGGGGCAACCAAATCCTCACACACACACTTTCCCGTCACGTGGACATCTCTATTTGCATTCAATATGGCATCAACCGCCGCAGCTCCTGTGCATTGTACTCGACCTCATCAATAGCCTCGTCCGTCACAGTATTGTCCCCATTTCTACCCTCACCATCGTCAATACCTTCGCCCAATTCATGTCGTAACCGGAGTCCTCGTTCAACCATCAGCTCACCCAGACTCCGCAGCTCTTGTCCGTCAAACAAGCTTCGCAGTACGCTGAATCCGAGCAGATAGAATTCTACTGAAATATCAATACTCGTTTGTTCGCAGCTATAGTGCTACTCACCTTTCACAAATGGACATTCACCGATAGCCCGGAGTAGCAGCTTCTTCGCACTCTTCATCTGCCCATGTCGAAGTTCAAATTCAATATAAGCTCGCCATATAGTCGCACTGGCTCTAGTCCTGAAAACGGGCTTAGTAAATGAATCGGTCAAATCATTTGAACGCACCTCTCATGTTCGACTGCAGCAGCTAACCCGCTTCGCGTTCGCTCCACCTCGTTAGCCCATTGCCCTTTCTCCCATCCAGCCACCCAAACTTCTTCCATAACTCTGCATACACTTCGTGGCATGCCATCGCCACCTCCAAGCCTACTGCGAACTCTTCCCCACACACCCTGCCCTTTCTCTGCCTCCAAAAACACTCCCAGCACAACCGAGTTACTTGGATATTCTTCCAATGCCTTTGTCGCTCTTTCACGCAGTACAACAGGAGGTAAAGGGTTTTTGAGGATAACGCCATGATGATATACGAACAACAGTGATGTTGTTATTAGCCGTTCCCGACTCAGCGCTTCGGTGGCTCTGTCGATATGTTTATCGAACAGGGAGAGAACAAGGTGCATATCCTCGCCTCTGAGTAGCTCAAACAAAGCATATAACTTGAGCCAGCTTTCCTTTTCCAGGGATTCGGAGGGTGTCTCCACAGCTTCACCCAAGGATTGCTTTGCCCGCAGCATCCCGACTTCGTTCACTTTCGATATCCTCACTGACTGCAGGATAACAGCCAAAGCCTGATCGCTCTGGCCGGAGAGCCACTCCATCTCCGCCCAATTCCACCACATTTGACTCAGTTCTCGGCGCGAGCTTGAAGGTCTGGAGGCAACAAGGACCGTCTGGTACACTTTCCTAGCATTGTCTAGTTTGCCATGGATGCGTTCCAGTTGGGCATGGCCGGACCAGTATTCTACCGTCTCTTTGTGCTCCGAGAGGAATGCCTTTGACAGCTTCAGCGCACTACCCCTCGTTTAGCACTAGCATCATCAATTTTACTAAACACTTACTTTTTAACGTTGAGTGTGGCTTCAAAGGCCAGGGCTAATGAGTCCCAGGCACGGTCACCGTGTGCATTCCTCAACTGAGAGAAGGCCCTTCGAATGAGATGGACATCTAGACCGGCAGTATCCACTGAGCTCCACAGCTGTTGTCGAGTTACATTGCCCTGACGAACAAAAAGGTCCAACGGGTGGAAGGTCCCAAACCCCCAGTCTTTGACCGGTCCGAATGAATCAATATATTCCTTTTCACGAGCGACTATGGCCCCAGACACGGCTTCTGTTAATGCAGCACGGTGTTGCCGTTCATTTGGAATGACAGCTTCAAGATGCGAAGTGTCCGATGGCATATACGTCGTCCATCTGTCGTCCCAATTAATTTCATCGTTGGATGACAAAGACCTAGAAAATCCAGGAAGATGAAGCCCCAGAAATGAAAGCAACACAAAACGAAAAGCGTCTTGCACTCGCTGCGACTTGATCTGTAGCAACGTTGGACGGATGTCGGAAAATAGGATAGTAGAATAGGGGTCCAAATCATTGGCTTCTGTCGTAGTTCTAGAAGGGAATATTTGCGCTTTATCCGCAGCGATTTCACGAGCAGACCATTGGCGGTAAGGATCCAAATCCAAGTGCTCGGCGGGCTCGTTAACCGTAGTCGCCGCCAACGGCGAATCAGTCTTTCCACTGCTATACCACGATTTCCAGCCTTTAGCTCCTTCCTCAAACAAGCGAGGCGCTTCAGATTCCCAGAATTCTTCCAATTCGTCCAGTTGCTTCTCAAATGATAAATCTGTCAAGGGCAGGGGGGTGTGGATCGTTCTATGCGAGGATAAGCATGAGTGAAATGGATTGGCAGGCAACGACAGCTCCTACAATTCGGCCTGAGCTTGGAACATGGCAAAAGCCCTTTCAGGATAACCTAAATATGTATGAGAACTTTACACAATCATAAATGCGAAGAGCTTACCTGCACTTCGGGTAGCAATAGCCATCCTCCAAAATATCCTTAATTTAGCCAGCTGGTTGTCTTCGCTATCTCCAAAGGCAGCCAATGCGCGACGAACGTCTTCATTAAAGTCACTGAATTCGCGTTTGCTTTGCTTCAACCGCCATTCCAGCCACTCCATCCATATCTCAACGCCTCCAATGTGCAAAGCCCTTTCCCATTCCTCTATCATTTGGCTCTCTTGCCAGATTTCTTCCCCTGCTTTCAAATACTTGATTCGCAGGACTTTTGAAACATTGTTGCGAGGATGGGCACACATGGCGCGGCTTAAAACAGATGTGGTAATGTCCGACCGTGCCCTGGTTGCACTCTTGGAGTTAACAGGAATTGAGGCCAGTGTGTGATCGACTATGGATAACCAGGTTTCCACAGAATCTGGTTGTGCTAAGAGTCTCTGCTCAAGGGTCCGAAGATGTGCTTGATGGGAGCTTTCTGGTACATTCTCGTCTTGCGAATCTTCTTCATCACTGAAATATGACCCCTCTGTATCAGAAGCACTGGTGTCGATATCGCCAGCAAGCGTTATGGATCGATAAGTATCCTCTGGGCCGGGCTTTCGGCGACGAGATGGAATGTGTATGAATCCATCGACCTCATGGTACTTGTCGGAAGGTTGGTCTCCGACTAATCTACGAGTCGGAGGGTGGGCTAGAAGCGACTTTGTGCGCGGATCGGATATACCAGGCATCTATGTAGAAGTTATACAAGTCGGTGAAATGCAATCTGAGAGGGTGGTTGATAGCCGTACTTTTCTGGAATTTGTCAATCCAACTTCAATGCCCTTTCCCAGCCTACGGACGACAGCGAAGGCCGGAGAAAGTCCCAATACACGTCTACCCCCTACAATATTATTAGAGGTACAGAAGTAGGCACAGGAGCACATACCCGCAATTAGTCTATACTTTGGAACATCTCCTTGATGTAGCCCTCCGTACTCTACATTGAATAAATCCGGTTTCCGATCAACGAAGAACAGGCGGTAAGAGTCGTCGTCCTGAGGCATGTGTACATGATCGTTTCTGGTTCTATCGCTTTCGCGTTGACGACGTTCCTCTCGTTCGCTGCGCTTATCCTTGCCTTTGTTCTTCTTTTTATGTTTCGACTTGTCATGTTTCCTAGGCTTGTCTAATTTGCTGGGCGACCTAGAACGCGGTGTGTTCTGCCTGGAATCCTCGTTGGGCGCATTTTGCGCTTGCTTGGCGTCGTTGGTGGCTTCTTGGTCGAAATCAGGGAAAGATGCAAAGGAGGGCACGAGGATGGGCATGGTTCATTGGATCAACGCCAACTCGCGAATGCTTGGTATATGTGGCTTATGTCAGAACTGATCGAGAGTTTTGCACTTTCCTTCAAGCTTGAGCGCGACAGCTTGCCGAAATGCGACCATTAACAGAAGAGGAATCCAAAGCCGTCTTTACAAAACTGGCGAACTATATCGTAAGGCTAACAGTTCTTGTACTATACCACGCTCACCCTTTTTCAGGGCAAGAACCTTGTGCACTTGATTGACCGGCCGGACGAACCATATTGCTTCAGATTGCACAGAGACAGAGTTTATTATGTGTCCGAATCCTCCATGCGTCTCGGTATCTCGGTAGCGAGGCCAAATCTTGTTAGCCTTGAAACGTGTTTCGGGAAGTTCAGCAAAAGTGGGAAGTTCAAGCTGCACATTACTGCCCTCGATTACCTCGCTCAATATGCGAAATATAAGGTAGCTACTGGAAAACCTATCGAAGACTCCGCTAACCATATTGGTGGTAGGTTTGGATTAAGCCCAATGGCGAGATGCCTTTCCTCTACGGCAACCATGTTCTGAAAGCCCATCTCGGTCGCATAACAGAAGACACCCCAGAGCATCAGGGTGTTGTTGTCTACAGCATGAACGACGTCCCATTAGTATGTCGTGTCACCTTTCACTACCTTCTCAACCTAACAATCACCCAGGGATTTGGTGTTACGGCCCGATCCACAGTTGATACCAGAAAGCTAGACCCGACCTCCATTATTGTCTTTCATCAATCGTGAGTTTCTTTTTCTTTCATGTTTGAGGCAACCTTAATCCTGGATACAGCGACGTTGGGGAATATCTCCGAGATGAGGTGAGTTCCAGCGTACACGACAATATCGTACCCTGATGATTCGGCTAGGAAACATTATTCTAGAAGCCTCAGGTAGGCTCTGCTCGTTTCACCGCTGGAACATTCATCTCTTTCATCTGTTCACGGTCGTACATGTAGAACTGATCATAGGTGTTCTGCCTGCAAAAGTATCTCTTCCTACTGGATAATGTTGTATTTGATGTTTTTATTCTATAAAATGCTCGTACACACACATCCTTTAGGATACGGTGATCTAAATAGTTGCCGGCAATGATTGTGTGACACGCATCATCGAAAGGAAGCTCTCCACGAGTCCACGTTTGACAATGACCCAAACATCGACACCGGCATACGACACCTGGCAAGCACTTCAAGACGAAGAAATAACTCCAGACATTGTTTCCGACGTCCTTGGTTCTGTACTTGACGATGTGTGGGCCGCGGCTGCGTGTGTTGACCGCCTCCTGGACGACACCAGCTCTCAGCGTAGTCTATTACTTCACGGCATTGCAAGGACAGACGGAGCAGCACTACGGTGCCAAGAATTGACATCAATAATAGCTGACACTGAAGACCTTCCTCCGAAGAGCAGTATCCTCTTTCAGCATCTCCAGGATGTCCCAGCAGACGGTCGATTATGCCAACTTCGTGCCATCCTCCTTCGGAGGCTTGACCTGCTGAATTCATACGTGGAGATGGAGAAGGTATCCGCTGTAGCCGACGACAATGAAATTTCAGAGGACGAAATTGATGAATGGGAAGACGACCCTTGGGCAGACGAGGCTGCTACAACGAAGGCTACTCCTCAGAAGAAGATCGCCAAATTGCCAGTATCCCTATCCACTTTCCTAATCGACGATATCGCATTTTCAGCACAGGAACTTGCCTCATTTCAGTACTTCAATGCTGTTAGAGTCCTGTTCGAGAGGCATGCATCCGAACTATGGCCTTCACGGTTTGTGATATTGGACGCTATCCCTGAACATGCCATACCCTCAACCTATCGTCAGCTTCTTCCGGCTCTTGATATCTCAACCAACCTTGAGCTCACATGGCATGAAGTACCATGGAGAACAGAAGACGACTTCTCTGAGGGATCAGAGTTTCAATCCCTCATCCAGGAGCTTGAACTTGGACTCGAAGCTACCATTCACGCTGGTTCCAGCCGCCACTTAGCAAATCATCCACTCTTCACTGGCACGGCATTGTGTGACTGGTACTCCCGTCGTGTCGACCGGATCGTCGCTGCGACAGGAATAGTTGATGCAGCGCTTGCCGTCGTCCAATATGGTGCTTCCCAAGGTGTACCTGGTTTGGACGAACTCGGAGAAGAGTTAAGTCTCTTTTCTCGGTTGGTCTACGATACACCAAAGGCATATGTAGCCAACGATAGCTTTACAATAGCTGGGTGGAAGGCCCTCAACCCCGGAGCTGTTCTTCGAGCCTATCTAGCTCACTCCACCCCTGAAACCCTTGGACAAGATATATCTCGCCTTGTCATGCCCTACCTATACGTACTGGAAGCCAGGGCCGAACGGTCTGGTTCCCCAGATCCGGAACTCCCGAATCGTGTACTCTACGATTATGTCCTATCCATTCCATTGGAGCTTGCTGCCGCCGTCTTTGAAGCCTCCAAGCCCACATTGCCCTCTGCGCAGCGGATCCTGCGGAATGATGAGGACACAGCGCGATTGGCTCTCGCCTGTCTTTATGGAAGTGATAGCTTGAATGAATGGTCGACCATGAGCCGTATCTTTGAATGCATGCCCGCCTGGGATGCCACAGAGGAGGATGACACTGATGAAGAGGCTGCCGATACGACCATCAGTTCTCTTGGTAACTTTGTAATGCCATCGACGTCACAATCAAACAGTACTGCGAAAGATTTGCAGACCTTCTTCAAACCTCTCACAATCCGCGCGTTGTCTCGTGCCCTCGACATCCTCGATATTCATCTGGAATCGGGTGAAATACTGGCTCGATGGAATGTGGCCGCTCCCTTGCGCTGGTTTTTGCGCAGTCACGATGATATCAATGAACAAAGGGCGTGGGCGAATCGTATGGCTCGCCGAGCTGGTGGCCCTGTCGACCCTCTGACTACTCAAGAAGATTGGGAATGGCTACTGGAAGACATGTTGAAACTGACGGAAACAAATGAATCAGGTCTACGTGGCGCATTTGGCCTCCTTACTCGAGAAGAAGTATATTCCATATACTTGAGTGGATTGCTCAGCAAAGGAAGTAGGTGGTTTTATGTGGCCCCTCATTATCTCCTCATAACCTACTCGCAGAGTATGATATCGCCAAGGCCATGCTTCGTGGCACGTATCCAAAAATTCCCATGTTCCAAGCAACCATCGAAGAAATATGCTTGAAATGCTCCAATGAACTATATGACAATTCGAGCTCCGGAAATTACAAGATTGGGGACATGAAGCTTGCATATGACTGGTATGTGTTTCCAAAATTCAGTCTCGCAACGGATTAGTGACTGCTTTCCAGCCTAGACGTGGCTCCATCGAGCAAACGTATTCAACTCGAGAAGGACTTCATCGAAGCAACTTCAAGGATTTCTTCATTCAATGTTATGTCGCGAGGGAGTTTACCGATATCACCAATCGAGATTCGATTAACGAAAGATCGGTTGTCCCTTGTTTCACAAGTTCTCTCCAGCAACAGCGATGCCTACAAGCACACTGAAGTCGTGCTCGACTTGACCCATAAACTTGGATTCCGCGATGACGTTTCCGCAACCGTCAAGGCACTAGCCATGCTCGCTGAAACAGCACTTCAAGCAGAAGATTTCATACGAGCATACGAAAACACCCAACGCATGGTTGCCATTATTTACGAACTGCAAGCTTCGCAAAACCTTCTGATAGACGACACCAAATTACGTGAAGCGATTGAAGTGTGTTGGATTGCATGCTTCCAGCTAGGACGACAACCTGAATATCCCAATCTCGCAAATAAAATGAAATTGTTGGGCCAAGCTCTGGATTTATGCCCAACAGATAAAGTGCACGATGTCCTGAATTCCTGGAGGAAATTACAGCAAGAGGATATCGAAATCAGAAAGGAAAGGCTCGGTTCGCATCAACGTGACATTACACAATCTGCTCGACCAATGGAACGTGGAGGCTTTATTCCTCGCACCGTCGCATCTTCCCTACGCGCTCGGCTCCACGACCTTCATATGCCGTCCCCGCCTCTTTTAAGTACACCGGACGCAGCGGCGTTGGCAACGCGTACTTTCAAAACTGTTGCATCTAACTTTCCGTTTTCGATCGGGCATCGCTCTCATTCAGCGGCGTCGGAGGAAAGGATTACACACAGTGATGGTTCTTGGATGGATACCGAAGACGTGTCTTCACAGGCTTCCCGTGCTCTTTCTAAAGGCATTGGTTGGCTCATTGGTGCTGATGATGAGTGAATAACTTTGTATACTTATTCTGATAATTTGGAACATATAAACTCGTCGGATATAATCGTTATACATGATATGAAGGGGACGGTAGGTCCAGGGAGTATATATCGGGTGTTCAGAGTGCCTAGTGAGACACCCGAAACCGAGATGTTACAGAGTGCAACAGCTCAGATGAGGGAAAACAGGAGTAGGGACAGGGTATCGAATCCACTCTAATACACTAGGGAGTTAAAAAGGCGGCCTAGAATGTAGAAGGCATTGAAATTAAGAATTAGGTAAAAGAGGGGTCAATACAATATAGCAAAGACCGGAAAATAAAAGAAATAAGCGAAAGGTGGTGGTCGTCGGCATGGCCGCAATAGATAAAGTAGGTGGTAGTACAAAACAATACAAGTCATAAGAAAAGATTCCAGACGCAAACGTTATAAAAGATTACATGAAATAATACACTGGCTTACGATTGCGCATTTGCAAATCGAGCCCCAGTACCTGTTTTGGCCCGGGGTCGATTTAGAACACTTCTGCCCGACGGCGGAGATCCACTAAGAGGAGATGACCAACGATTGCAATGTTCGCAGTATGTAGAGCCTTTCATCATTTCTGACCGCAGCTCCTCCACCTCAAGCTTTAGATCCTTTATCTGGCCTTCCAATTTCCATATCTGTCGCTGGGAAGCCATTTTAGAGGAGGCCAATTCTTCTCGCAAAGATTTAATGATTGTTGAAGGGCTAACGGACTCGTTTTTCGAGAATGTATCGGCCACTCCCGGAGTGATAGGGGAAATGAGTTCGTTGGGGCTTGAGGACGTTGGCGTTTCTACTCGCGCTTGCTCACTTGCATTAGATTGCAAATCGGGGATAAAGGCCTCGAAATGAGAACCAAAAAGACTAGAAACAGGACGCAAGCGCAAGGCAGGAAAGCCGGACACGTCCGCAGGTGCGCTTTGCGGCTGACTACCGTTAAACCAGGGTCTATCCACATTCGTAGGGGTGACTGTGTGAGACCCTCGATCCTTATCGGAAGCATTACCGCCATTATGATTGGACTGGGTATCGATCTGAAGCGCAGGCGGGGAAGGCCTGGAATTGGTCGGACCAGTTGAAGAGGATCTGTGTTGAAGGGCAGGTCGTTGATACTCGACAGACGTAAAGGTCGGGACTGGAACACGTGGGATGGTCGATTTCTTCCAAGAGTCCGTTGATGGCATGGGAGCGAGTGGCGGTACTGGCGGTGGTAATTCTTCTTCTTTGTCCTTTCCTCCGTTGAAAAGCCTCATAAACCCGCTCTTCTTATGTTTCAATGACTTGCCGCTGGGGTGGCTGACAATTACGGCAGGCTCCGAATCTCTGCGATCTGGCTTGGCGGTCCCCATTACACCCTTAACATTTTTAGCCTTGGTACCTGTACTCAGCGTTCGCCCTCGACGAGTACCGCTGGAAGAAGGCGGCGAGATGCCAAATTCCTCGTGTGCTGTGCTTGCTATTGGTTGAGAAAGGGTGTTTGTGAAGTCATTGGATGCTACAGAGTTTCTTGCTTGTTGGGCTCTGGCCTCTTCCAACGAGATCAAGCTGAAGGACGGCGGGACAACCCTCTCTGTCCATCCGTGCAAGTTATTGCTCAGATTCCCATGATCTGCGGTGGGATTGGTTGACATGGTTGGCGGCAAAGCGCTGCCCTGAACGGCTATAGGAGAAGATATGCCCTTTCCATGAATGGAAGGTTGCCGCATTTTTGCATCCGACGTCAATGGTGTCTGGACATGATAGGATGGATCTATCGATTTGGGGCGGATCTCGTCGGAACTGAAAGTCTGTGCACCTACTGGGCTGAAGCTAGTACGCGGGAACGATGGGTATTGACTACTGGCAGAAGCACGAGCGACGGTTTCGTCGTCATATGTGACTACCAGGTCTGGGTTGGCGTAAGGATGCATTGATTCGCCAGCCAAGTAACCTGAGGTAGGGTTGGTGTCAAAAGTCCCATACGTGAGTTGTTCACCGGTGTCGACGTATGATTGCTGAGATTGAAACCAGGGATTCGAAGGCGAAGGGGGAATGGGGGACGAAGGGGAAGGGGAAGGAAGGGATTGGTTTGTCGGGGTGCGGGTACGTCCTAACGACGAGAATTTGCTAAGCAAGCCATCCTTGGCACTAGTACCTCCGACGAGCGAGGTTGCAGATAAGCTTTCTTGAGCAAGAGCGCTAAATGAAAGTATGTCAATCATTAGAATGTCTGCAAGGCAGCAAGGAGTGAAAGAAACATACTATAAAGCACCCTTGGAAGACAACTGGGAGTTGATCGTGTCGAAGGAGCGCTTTGGGAGAACGTTGGATCTATGGGAATCTCCACTGGGCCTGGAGATGGAATAGCTGGGGCGCGGACTAGAGGCTGTAGAGGCGGTCCCTTTGGAACCAGTGCCAAAAGAGAAATGGAACCCACTAGGCCTGGGGCTTCCTTGCGGTTCTTCCTCCTCTTCCAGTCCGTCGGCATCCATTTCCCAAGGCGCGCGAGAATGAAAGCGCATTTTTGGGCCAAGGTAACTCATACGGTCGGTTTGCTCGTCGTTATATGTGTCTTCAAAAGAGTGTGGGCCATCGTCATACGTTTCCGAGGCAGTCGTGGAAAAGTGTGGGTCGGCACGAAAATCGAGGGTGGTGGTATGGGGGTCGCTGAGACGGTCTACGGTGTGATTAGGTGGATAGTGGTGGTAGTCGCTGGAGATAGATTGTGCATCGCTTCTCTCTGGGATCCTTGGAGAGAAATGGGCCCTGCTGTAGACCGAAGGGGTATCGGAGAACTGGGACAACGCTGAGAAGCGATCATTGGGGTTCGCCCGGGCTGTTCGTTGATCGAGAAGAGCACGCAGATGGCCGTCGTGGGTGTCCGGCGAGGAGGGCAGCGAGCTCAACATGGGAAACGACGAGGAAAAAATAATAATAAATAAAAAAGAAAGGAGAGTTGGCCGGAGCCAGTTGGCGGTGGCCTCCAGGATGAGAAGCGAGGGAGCAGCAGAAATCAAATTGAAACAATGCAAACATGCGCAACTCGGCTCCTTTCTCATTTTGGCAGATTCAGTGTCTGTCCATCCTCGCTGTCCACGACGACCACCAAATGTCCGTTTCTTCGCCTTCCCAACATTCATAAGCTCATGAATGTTCTCTAGAACCATCATGGATGCTGAGCCATCATCTGCCATCCCTTTGCCCGCCTCATCTGCGGGCCGTGTCTCTGGAAAGCCATGGAAAATGCAAAAGAAGGCTGCTGTGTATGTTCTTCATCGCCTTAACCAGTCTTCATTTAATTAACGCCTGGCCCTAGTCGCTCATATCTCCCCGAAGGTGTCAAAACGAAACGATGGGAGGACAGGATGAAGAAGGAAACCAAGGAGAAGGCCGTCAAAAAACTCCAGGCCGAACTCAAAGCTGAAAAGGAAGCCAAAATCCAGAGGTCAGTCACTCCCCAATCGTTCCATTTTAAAATTGCAATCCACAATCGTCCTCTTAGGCAAAGACAAATCACTCTAGAACGCAAGAAAGCCGCAGAAGAAAAGCTCAGAATAGAAGAAGCCAAAGCAAAGGCAAGTGCCTAATATACTTGGAACATTCCATCGCGTCTGACATTCCACAGATGGGGGCCAGAAAGGCTGCCCGCCTCCGACGACGAGCAGGCCGCAGCAAAACCGTCAATCACTAGCAAATCCTTTCATTCCTTTCATTATTGTATCAGTATAATCATCGGTGTTCCACTAGAACGCATATCACGACCCGGAAAACTTATAATGCCCACGAAGTGTCCACCTCCTCCTCCTTGATGAACGGTTTGTCCAACCCCACTATCACACTCTCGCATAACGGACAACTGCTCGCCAAGAGGTCGTCCAGCTCCGCTCTGAGTTTGTCTGCCCGTGCCCCGCCAACTTTATCTTGCAAGCCCGGCTTCCCTCCGCTTCCTATGCCTGGAATCCAAGTTGGTGCCGACACCAGGGCTGCCAGTGCGTCGGGCACTATCAAGTCACGCAACCGATCTCCTGCCGAAATCACACCGCGCCCAATTAAATTGGCGGCTTTCGCGCCGTTCTGCAATGGGGTTACGATGGGGCCGAAGTTGGCAGAAAGCAGGGTACGCTGCGTTGCAGGTTGTGGCCTTCCAATATCGCTCCCCGTCACAGCTGGCTTTCTGGGGGGCCCATCTTTGACCAGCTGACTTTGAAGTGCGATGATTCTGCGCAACGCATAAGCTGGCAGATATTCCTTTGCCTGACAGAGTACAATCATCAGTCATAGAAGTCAGATATCGTGAGACGCAGATACCATTCCAATGAGACAGTCGGCATGGAAAGCATGGTGACAGGGGAAGACATAGAATTGCCTCGTGAGGAGTAAGTTGGAGCAGCTGGAACACTGTTCGCCTGCATCAATTGTAATAAATCGATGCTTTAAGGCTTCAATGTCATTCTGAATAGAATCAGCTATTTTAGTGGCTTCGTCCATTTCTGCCTTGAGATCTTCGATATGGCCGGAGTAGCCTTCCAGTGCGTGTGCAATCTCCTCCTTGAAATCATCTATCACCACAAAGTCAGGGAAGAACGGCAAAATATCCTCGATCTTGAGGAGGTCAGTGTTTTCCAAAAATCGCATGGCGCTGAATCAGGTTAGATCACCATGGTCGACGCGAGACTCAGGAAACATACGATTTAATATCCTTCTTGTCCTGTACGACATAGCGAGCAATTTTGAGCCATAGTTTCTTTCTGAGAGGTCGGTCGTCTTCTGGCATATCTGCGTTGATCTTGGCCAGCTCCAAATCACCTTTAGAAAGAGCAAGGTCCACACTATTCTCCCATAGGCCCAGTTTGGAATAAAGATGTACACACGCCTGAGTACGTCCAGCCATTACACACAACCTGAGGGCGTAGTCAAGGTCGTAATATGGTTTCCCAGTGATGGGGTCGGTA
The DNA here is from genome assembly GCA_900156845.1 of Coprinopsis strossmayeri. Lineage (NCBI taxonomy): Eukaryota > Fungi > Basidiomycota > Agaricomycetes > Agaricales > Psathyrellaceae > Coprinopsis > Coprinopsis strossmayeri. Next base: position 767,730 of record FTPT01000068.1, on the reverse strand, counting down.
GGTGCAATCTGCAAGAACCGAAGGAGGGAACTATCATCCTCCGAGTCTGACCTTCGAGGAGGAGATGTCGGGGAGACGTGGAATGTAAGCAGAAGATTGTGCACAGTGGGCAAAGTGTTCTGTTGCTCGAACACAACATTTGTCAAGTATCGGATGGCTTGATTTGGGGATAAAGGGTCTCGAGGGGTATGTTGTAGTTGAAGAAGACAAGGGATGAGACGTAGCGGATCTAGTTCAGGCCGACGAAGCCACGAGTCGACTGTTTCTTTCGGCACCTGACGGATTAGAATGGAACCATAGTGGTAATAGAGCTCAAGATCAGACTATTAGAATGGGATCAGTAGTGGCCGGCTTCTAGATGACTGTTTATTACCTGTCGGTTAATGACTTCAATTGCTTTCAGCCACTCCTCCTCCAAGATCCAATGCTCAACCACCCTTCGATAATCTCCAGCAAGGTTAGCAAAGTACAGGTATATATCTGTGCGGCCATGTCCTTGAATGAGTTCGTAAACAGTTTCTTTGTTGAGATTGTTCTGTCAACGAAATCAACAGGCTTTCTACATCATAGAGCGAAGTCCGTGTACCTTGTATGTTTCGAAAAAGTGACGCAGGTCTTCTTGCAAAATGGCCCGCTCTGTCTTCAAGTTGTCAACATCTTGCGACACTGATTGCGAAGCAATGATATCGTCCAGATCGTTGCATTTTCCAAGGTAGATTTCAGCCAGCCAAGTCGCCAGCATCATCCTTTGAGTGACATCCTGTCCTCGATGCTTTAATAAATCTTGTGCTTAGACAATGCAACGATACTCACAGATTTCCGAGTGCGCTCCAGTCGTGAGATAAGGTAAGAACGCAAGGAATCTCTGTCTCCTACATCCAACAATTTAAGAACGACTTCTTCGAAAGGTGTCGAAGAATGCGCATATGCTTGGGCAGCCTGATAGAACCTCCCTTGATTAAAGTAGCTGTTCGCCTGTGCTTTAAGTATTTGGTCGCGTTGAGAAGCCGACTTTCGTCATACTCTTGTCAGCATACGAAACAAGGCTCGAATGAAGAGGGATTATCTTACTTTCGCATATTGTAAAGCAGCATCGTATTGTCCCTGTTCAAGATATATACGCCAGATATTGCGATCTTCATTTGTGACAACCAATTCGAACAGAGAATGGTCCGTGAACACCCAATACGTTTTCCTTACGGGGTCTGCAGCGAGACCACGAACCCCTTCGGCAGGTTTCTGTCACCTATTAACCACCCGATTATCATACAACTAGAACAGACTCACGATGGGCAACACTTCCTCGTATGTTTTCGCCTCATCCAAGTTGCAGATCCCGACAACTCTGTCGTGGTACAGAAGGACAAAGTGGAATTCAGTAACGGATAGCGAGAGCGGTATCTCCATATTCTGGCCGGAAGATGTTGCAAGAGCCGGATATTGCAAAAGTCGCGGAGTGTCAATATGATCCTCAACGTTGATATCATAGTTCAGCAACCCATGGTATATGCCCTGGCCTGCAAAGCTGAACAAAGTTAACTCGGTATGAGGGTCTAGTACTTACTTGTTAGCCAGGCTAGTCGTTTTGGCTGCGACAAAGCCTGATCTGGGTTGGCGGTGTAGAACTGGAGGTCAGAATAAGCGAGATCTCCAGGTAATTCGAGAATTTCTGGGTGAAGTGTGAGCAAGGGTTGTCGTAGGTTAACAAATGTATGCGGCTTACTCGGAGCTGAATCACGGTATTTCAAAAAAAGCGACGAGAAGACACGCCCATTGTCGTCAGCTTTTCGGTCGACGGGTCCAAAAAACTGGTATATTCGTGTCGGGGTAGTAACTAGTACAAGGGCGTGCTTGGGATCTGCAGGGGAGTTGTACTCGAATTTGATGCCTGTCACTGGGTGTCGTTCCGGTAAGGCGAAGACATTCTGGAGATATCGCTCCTGGGATTTGAAGAAGTCTTCCTCTGCGTCGAGAACCGCTTCGTAGATGATGCCGTTCCTGCCCCCGATGAGTAACTCTCTGGTCGAAGTTGAATGAGATGATGACAGTAGTGCGGCTTTATTCCAAGCAATGCTCTCAATGACCATCTTGAAGCCTTTCAATTGGCGTGGTTTCTTCCAAGACCTGTAAAGATACCAATTCTCTCCTTGTTGCGAAGTGATGATGATATGCCGTCCCGAAGGGTCCATAAAGAGCTTGTATATTGTCATTTCGGATGGCTTTCGGGGAATCTGAACCTTAATAACTTGGTCCGCATGAGAAAGTTCGATCAGAACCAAAAGATTTGTGGTCAAAGCCATTGCCAGCATATCCGAGCTAATGACGAAGGAGATGAGCGGTGCTGGAAAGGTATATTGCACTCTCCCCAAGTCGAAAATGGCTGCGTCGGGGGCATGTGGCACTGATTGGGATTCCTATCGACATTCGCTAAGACATTCGAGACAGAGTTCCCAACAAATACGTACAGCAATGTCGCTCAAGTCTTGCCTGAAGTCGTCTGGCGGGTATTGTGGCTCGAATCCTTCGTATTCCAGCTGCGGTGTCGTTCCTGGAGGCTTTGCTGCATTCCCTGAGGCATGCTCAACATCTAGGGCTTCGTTAGTACAGTCTATGGTGCGTCTTGGTGGAAGCTCACATTCGTCGAACATATTGGATGGCAAGCACGGGCTACTGCGGCAGCTGTCTGCGAAATAGCCAATCTCCTGATGGAGATGCCAAGCCATTCCGTCCAGTACTCTTACTCCGTCAAAGTCCGGTGTCCTCCCTGGCTAGATTCTATCGACATGAGTCGTCCCATGCCCCGCTTGTTCGTCGTCCGACACGGTGTGTACCGTAATATTTCTGTCAATGGTTTCAATACCTAATGAACGTGCAATAGGAGAAACAGAGTGGTCGCAGAATGGGTAAGCTCCTTCTGGGTCCACAGAGAATACATTTCCATCCCAGATTTATAGGAGACATGTGAGTTTCCGACTCGATAGCGAATCCGATGGCCCCCTATTAACGCATATTGTCCCAGACGGGGCGCACGGACATCCCACTGACAGAGACCGGCGAAGAGAAGATCAAACTTATGGCTGAACGATTGGTTGGCCCAGGAGGTCAGTCCCGCTCATACTGTACCGTACACGCGTAACTGGTGCACGTCTTTAGCTACAATCGACCGGACAAATATTGCTACAGTCATAGTCTCCCCACGACAGCGAGCTCATCGGACATTCCATCTCCTATTCGCGAACGACGGGCATGTAAGTCTCCCAGAGCACCTTGTGACGGAGGAAGTCCGGGAGTGGGATTATGGTGATAATTTGTCTATCTTCAGCAGAAGAGTCTGCTGAGAAGAAAATTAGGCGAATACGAAGGGTTGACCCCCTCCCAAATCAAGAAACTGAAGCCCACCTGGTCAGTATGGAAGGACGGGTAGGAGAGAATTTCAGACCAGTTATCCCGGGCCAGAAGCTCAGTTTTCTATTGCAGCTGCCCCAAGGGAGAGACCGTTACCGAGATGGAGCAACGGGTGGATAGCGTTATTGAGAAGGCATCTATCGCATCTTATAAAGCTTAAAGGGTCCTGCTTACCTTTAGCCCAGGTCCGCGCACACCACAAAGCCTACTTCGAAAACGAGGTGAATGGAAGAGACGTAGTCATCATTGCCCATGGACACTTTAATCGAACTTTAATTGCTCGCTGGCTTAACTTTCCGCTATACCTAGGTGAGGAGTCTGTGGCAAATTGGTGCTGACCTGGGCCTGAGGCCTGAGGGCTAACGAACTTCTAGGAGCCCATTTCAATGTCGAACCCGGATCGGTATTCGCCCCGATTCTTTTCTTCAAGACATTATTACTGACGTGTCTGGCAGGTCGCGGTGCTCGGATATAACCATAATTCGCTCAACGAGCCTGCTTTACATGCTCTAAATCCACTTGCTACGACCCGCTGAGCGCTGACGACGCGACTCGGTGTAAAACGGAAAAATGTAGAATAGGAGATAAATGAAAAAATACCGATTGGCGAAATTCCCACAACAATTTCTGTATATACATACTCCGTCGACAGCTGGACTGATCCCAGCTGGCATCGTCGTACATCTTTCTCACTACAATAATGGCTGTGGTTGACCCGCAGAATCCTGAGCTGGTTTCAGATGAAGAAAGCCAGCTGAAGCAACCTGTTGATGGACCTGAGCAGGTTGATGCTGACGCAGACGCAGTGGAAGCTATAACGCCCGGACAATCAGAAGCAGGTGACACTGCAGTAACGGACGCTGGTTCGCTCAACGGAAAATCCACTCTCACCGACGGTTCATCCAGCAGAAAGACCTCGTCTGCCCAGGGCCAAGTCGACAAGCCGGCTGGACAGCTCACTGCAACGGCCAACAAGCTCTCTGCTACCACCGCGAGGAAAATGGCCTCCGGCGCTCCTGCAGCAAAGGCGAGTCCCACCAATGCATCGCCTTCTGTCAAGAAAGTGCGTACTGCGAGCTTATCCCTGTCTGCTACTCAATCTTGCTGCTCAGATCATTAGCTCTGGTACTTTTGGAGCCGGAAGTGTACGCCCAGCACCCACAATCAGAAGTGCGGCGTCAGGAGGAACAGTCCCATCCAAACCAACGTCAACAGCACCAGCACTGAGGAAATCCACCAGTGCTGCTCCCAGTGCTGCAGAACCCAAATCTGCCACGAACCCCACGTCGCGTACCGCAGCCGCTCCTGCAGCGACTCGTAGAGGTTCGGTTGTTCCTGCCAAGCCATCCACCACGACTGCTACGAGGAATTCATTATTGTCTTCCGTCAATTCGAGACCCGCCGCGGGAGATGAAGGCAAGACACGTCCTTCCGTGGCTTCGCCCACCGGTTCTGTTGCGTCTGCCCGAGGATCTGCTGCCAGTCGCCCCAGAGCATCAATCTCGGAACCTGCAAAGAAACCCGCCATTGCGACCAGAACTGCCGCTGGTACCAACAGGACCGCGTCAGCAACGCGACCAACCGCTACCCGTACATCAGTCGCAACTAAGAAACCTCCTACTTCATCATCCATCAGTTCAATTAAAGAAGTGAAGGAGGATATGAAGGCTGTCGAAGAACTCCGAGGCCAGGTATGTCGTACCAGTTTCAATCACCTTCATCCCGAGTAAACATTTGTATAGTTGAAGGATGCCGGGGATTCGTTGAAAGCCAAGGAGGACGCTGTGGTGCGACTGGAGGGAGAACTGGAGAAGCTTCAGACTTCTATTGAAAGCGGGTTGCGCGACATCGAATTAAAGAACAAGTTGATCGCTGACCTCGAAAAAGCAAAAGCCGAACTTGAAATACAACTTCAACAGGTTAAGGAGTCCGCCGCTCTGCCGGAAGGTAGTCCGGGAGAGCAAGAACAGGAATTGCAGAGGTTGAAGGAGGCGGTACGTTGCCTTCGTCATTCAGGAACTAAGATTGATATAGTTTGTAGCTTGAATCGGCGAAGAAAGTCGGAGCGGACCAAACGACCGAAGTTGAAAGACTCCATGGAAAGATTGCCGAGCTCGAAGTGACTCTCGCTTCTGCGAAGGCTGAACTTGAATCTGTTCAAGCTACCCATGCATCAAACTTGGTCGACGCAGCACAAGCGTTGTCTGTCGAGCGAGAGGCCTTCCTTAAGGCCCAATCGGAGCTCAACACCACCTCAGAGGAACTTGAGGCGCTCAAATCTGCACATGAAGGAGCAACAAACAAGGCTTCTGCAACTATTGCGGAACTCGAACCCAAGGTAGCCCTGGTCACGGCGCTCCAGGAGCAGCTCAACGCGTTTAAGGCGGAGAAGGAAGAAACGGCTGGAAAGGTATCTGAGTTGGAGGTCGATATATGGGAACTTCGTGAGCAAATTGAGGACGTTCAAGAGATGCGGGATCAGCTCCAAGCGACTGTCAAGTCTCTTGAAGAAGACTTAGATAATTCGGCTAAAGTGTTGGAAGAAACTAGAAAGGCGGCGAGTGACACAGAAGCTCATTTGAATACTCAAATTGAGGCTCTCCGTGCTAAAGGCGACCAAGATCTCCAAGACGCCGAAGAACGTTATCAAGCACTGCAAGAGACGCTTACATCCCTTCAGAATCAACTTGCTGAAGCTTTGCAGGCCCAAGAGAAATCTGCTCTGGATGTGGCCAGTGCAAAGGCTGCTCATAATGAACAGGTTCAGCAGCTTCAAGAACGGTACGCTGCTAAGGAGGCCGATCTGAATACTCAAATCGCTTCTATTAGTGAGTCCCTTCGAGTGAGTCTGCAAGTTGCCAATGGTCGGACACTATTCATGATACCCGAACCCAGAACCAAGAGGCAATTTACGACGGCAAAGTACAAGTCGTGAAGGACGAGCACCAGGTTCTTCTTAAAGAAGCATTCGAACGCGCAAAGGTACGCCCTTTTTATAGTCTGCTATATCTCGACTGACTGGATTTCTCAGTCCGAGGCTGCTAATGACCATGCTCAAGAATTGCAATCACTGCGTAATGACTCCAAGACAACCACTGAGCAAATTCAGGCTGCCAACAAGGTTGCTCTGGACTCGATCAAGAACGATCATTCCTCGGCATTGGAATCCACCGTCAATGAGTATACCAAGAAGATTAACAACATCAGTCTCGAGTTGAAGGCGACAAAAGATGATCTTGCTAAGTCGAAAACAATACTGGAGTCTCTGAGAACCGAGGTAGAATCCGTAACTAAACAACGCGACGAAGCGCGTTCTGCCGCAGTCGTCCCATCCACCGCGTCGCCAGAACATCTCGAAGAAGTCGCACGATTAAGCAAGGAATTGTCGGTGACCAAAGACGACCTCGCCGCTGTTACGGACGCGCTTGGCTTCACTAAATCTTCATTGGAAGAAATGTCTGAGAAACATAAGAAAGATCTGGAAGAAGCAGCGAAGAACCGGGCAGACGAAATCATCGGGATTAACAACGCTCACGATGCGGAGGTCACTGCGTTAGTTACGTACAAATCGGAGCTCCTCATCAAACTTTCTGATCTTGAAGGAGAGCTCCTCACTGCCAAGGCTGCTCTTGCTGTGGCTCAAACAGCAAGTCCTAAAGCTAATGGAGCTTTATACCAATCGACTGCTGCCTCTGGCGTAACTAAGGAAGAACTCGCTCAGTTGCATGAAGCCCACAACCTCAAGATCCACGATCTTCAAGCAGAACATGAGAAGGAATTGAAAGCGTTGAAGGCGGAATTAGAAGCAGCTCACGAAAAGGCCACACAACTCGATGCTGATGTTGCCCGGAAGGGATTGGAGATCCAGTACCTTGAACAAGAACAGGAGGAGAATCAAGAAGAAATCAGACAGTAAGCACCCATGTCTGTCTCGAGGCCTTGTCTAATCTCGCCTATGTACTCAGACTGACAGAAGACTTGGAAGCGCTCAAGAAAGGTTCCGCACCGGTCGCAGCATGATTCCACCCATTTTTAAGTACTTATATCCTGATTCGCCTTTCCCATTACCGTGCATTATCTACCTTACCCCAGGAAACGGTTATCACCTGTTTTCAAGCGTTTACGATATCAGATTACCCATGGATTCGTACTATGTTAGTTTGAGCATACCCCGTAACATAATAGACCGCTGATTATTTGATTTGTCTCATGTTTTTCAATGGGGACATTGGGGACGGACCAGCGGGCGGCCAACGGGCGGAAAATTTGGGGCAATGTGCTGGCAGATGGTGGCCCGGTAACGCCGATGATGTCGTCCGAGATGGGAAAATTATATTTGAAGCGCGTGGGCGGCGTTTCCAGTTATTCTTCCGCCACCGCCCTTCCCCCTTCCCATACCCCCGCTTCCTCCTACAGTTCCAATGGGTGTCGTCAAAGAGCCAGGCCAGAAGGGCGTCAACTGGTCCAACATTGCCGTCGGTAAGTGTCCATATAGTCACTCGCACAGCCCACCCCATCCTGAACCAGGATCCCTGTTTCAGGCGGTATCATGAACATGGTATGTCCAATCCTTTCTCGACGCGTTGCGACGTGCAAACGACTGAGTAATGCTTTGATTTTCTATCCATTAGTTTGTGAGTTCCTTTCTTGTCCAATTCTGACGTGTCATAATAGTCTAACCCTCGTCACAGGAAGTAAGTCCTTTCGACTGCCCACCATCCTGTCCAGCAGTAACCCATTGGATGATAGGTCACGACACTGGGGCAACCACTCGAAGTCCTCAAGACTCAAATGGCCGCCAACCGGTCCCAATCAATGTACCAAGCCCTCAAGAGCGTCTGGGCTCGTGGTGGTGTCGTCGGTTTCTATCAGGGGCTTATTCCTTGGGCTTGGATAGAAGCATCAACCAAGGGTGCCGTCCTTGTTTTCACCGCTTCCGAGGTCGAGAATGCTACATTGGCCGCTGGCATCAACCCTGGCGTGGCCGGTTTGCTCGGTGGTATGACTGGTGGTATTGCTCAGGCATATGCAACTATGGGTGATTACGCATTTTATATGGATTGAGCAGCTGGCATTGACCATCTCCAGGTTTCACAACTTGCATGAAGACAGCTGAGATTACCCGTGCAAAGACCGCTGCAACCGGTGTTAAGCCTCCATCAACGTGGGCTGTATTTGCCGACATCTACCGGAGAGAGGGCCTTGCTGGAGTTAACAAGGGTGTCAATGCTGTCGCTGTCAGGCAGTGCACCAACTGGGGTTCTCGGTATGTCTGCATATTCATCCCACAGAAGTTCCGGCTTACGTTACGTCAGAATGGGTTTCGCTCGTCTCGCTGAAGATGGTATTCGTAAGCTCAGAGGCAAGGGTGAAAACGAAAGCCTCGGAGCCCTCGACAAGATCATTGCCTCGTCGGTCGGTGGCGCCTTAGCCACTTGGAATCAGCCTATTGAAGTGATCCGTGTCGAGGTGCGTGTTCACACGTTCTATTCGGAGCGACCCCTGACTCCCTTCGTCTGCAGATGCAAAGCATGGCCAAGGGTGCTGCTGCTGACGCAAATCGACCAGCGAAGCTCACCATTGTCAGCACGTTGAAATATATCTACAATCAAAACGGCATCAAGGGACTTTACCGAGGTGTTACGCCTCGCATTGGTCTTGGTGTATGGCAGACGATTTGCATGGTTTCCCTGGCAGACTACGTCAAGGCTTGGTATGTATTTTGGGCTGCTGGATGGGAAGTAAGCGTCTAATCGACTTTTTTTACAGGGTCAAGGGCCGGTAAAGGGATGTAGCTTAGAATTTATATTATTTGCATAGAGTATTTTACATACAATATACTTATCCATTAAATTGCGGAAGCATATATGTGAGGACTGTAATTGGCTCCGGAATCGGGTAAAGGATATCCGGGTATACCCCACACCCAGAGCGTCCAGCCCGCAAAACCCTTGTCCCTGGCCAGCTATGAGCGCATCCCCTGCAAAGCCGATTCATCCTCTTCTCGCTCGATATCTCACCCAGTTGGCCTTGAATCCTCTCAGGACCAAGGCATTCACCACCGGTCAGTCTGTCAAACTCACATGTCCTATACTGTCTTTCACAACTGTGCCTGTCAGCGACGCTATGCTTCTTGCAAGAAGTGCTGGGGAGCAACCTGGCCGGAGTGCCAGCGCGACCTTCTAAAGGTGCTCCTGCTGTCGTGCGGTCGCTGCAGAGCGTTCACATTGACCTCAAGGCCATCAAGATGGCTCTGTACGGCTTCCTCGTCTCAGCGCCTGTCAGCCATGTCCTTGTTTCCCAGCTCCAGAAGGCGTTTGCTGGAAAAGACTCGCCCTCTGCAAAGCTTGGTCAGATTTTGGCCAATAACCTACTGGTAGCGCCTATCCAAACCACGAGTCAGTCCCTTTTTGTCTGCCACGATGGGCTGCAAGTCTGAATTCACGCCCAGCCTACCTCGCTTCAATGGCGGTCATCAACGGCGCGACTTCTTTGCAGGAGATCGTCAAGACCGTCAAAGCAGGATTCTTCTCTGTTATTCGTGTACGTCCACTCGCTCTCTTTGGACTCTTCAACCAGATACCGACTCACCCAACATACAGGTATCATGGGTCGTCTCGCCTTTGTCTCTCGCTTTCGCACAGAAGTTTATCCCTATCGAACTTTGGGTTCCATTCTTCAACGCTATTCAATTTGTCCTCGGCGTAAGCTCGCTCTTATATCCCATAGTTCGGGCATTCAATCAACACATCCTCTTAGACTTACTTCAACTACCGGGTCAAGCAACTGAGACTAGCCGCACTCAGAAAGGAACAAGACAGAAAGGATTCGGGCAAGTCTTTATGAGGAACCAGCTGGGTAGTCCTGTATACGTATCAATTTTCGAATTCTATGTGTTATGCCTGCAATTGGCGGACTACAATGCAGATATCTGGGGCCGATGCGTGCTCTTGAATGTATGGATGCCTTGATCTTGACGTCTCCATTTCAACAGTGACTATCTCTGTCTCCAACACCAAAGGACCGACACTATACATCCCAGCATGTTCCACAAAAAGTCTTGGTTGCACCATTGCATAATCCCCGGGACGTAGCTTACATCGGAACGTCAGTTTTCCGGAATAAGGTGCAGGTCTAAGTAACCCAATATCAGTGGACCGTGCTTCGACAAGACAGGGGAGATACATACAGCGCATTCAAAGGGGTACCTCGATCACTCCCGGGTTGCAGCTTTAAAGTTACCCGAGTTTCAAAGAAAGGAGAGTTGTTCCTGATGATGATGTTGACAGGCACATGGCAGGGCCTAGGGGTATTTTGTCACGACATGGGCTTAAATTTACAGTAAGGAAAGACATACCCCTGTCTGAAATCATGGCTAACCTCTCCGCCTTCGATTATGGCCACCGTCGGATCCATATCTGCATTCCATTCGCTCGTCCGAATCCCATCGACTAGCTCTGCCTTTTCCCTGACGGTCTCAGCATACATACTGCGCTTAACCTTGGAATTCTCTGTTTTGTGAATGACCTCATCCAAGGCTCCGTGCGTCGCTCCTAGCTTGACGCTATGCACCGCAAGGTGTCCTCTGCGCTTTTCACCAGGCAACTCCCAGAAAATGATCACATCGACAGATGTGGGGTCATATAGGGGGAATATGGAGGGATGCGAGCTTTCAGGGATATGTGGATGCTGTTGTTTTTCGACTTCAGATGCGCTTCGCCGTTTGCCTGCTTGAATTAGATCCCACAAGCCGGCGGTAAGTATTGATCGTTGCGAAGATGTCTACGAGGAGGTTAGCCAACCATCAGCTCGTATATGGAACATATTTCTGGTACCTGAGCGACGTGACTACAAATTAAATCGATTTCCGGAGGTTCGGATGAAGTTGCAGAATTGCCGGCAAGAACATGTTCCAACTGTTTTACGACAAAACTCAGTGTTTCGTCCTTACCGTCGCCATCGACCCATGGCTCCCCGCCTAGGACGAATCTGGCTACCTGCGCAGGGGCAATAGATCTTGATCGACGCGTCAATTCAGGGTTTCGTGGAAGTAGAAATTGCTCACGCTTCGGTTCCATTCATCGCCTGGAATTTCCATAGGGGGCTGATTGTCGATATCTGGGTGATAGAAACGCTGGCCGAAGAAGAAAGTGATGTCAATTCCACGTTAAGGATGAAGGACTGATCTCGCGACCGCGACAGTGCGGTGGACAGGGCAATATCCAGAAGAGGGTGGACATCGAAAGCCCTTGTCAAGTGAATGCCATGGAATGATGAAGAGTTGGGCTGAACAGAACTTAAAAGAGTTACTCCTCCGAACGCAAATCTAAGCTCACCCCACGGAATAGCAACAGCAAGTACATCTCATGAGATCCGGCGCGGTCTGCGTGCAGACATAGAGACAGTTCGGTACTCGAGTCGGGCTGAAGGGGGGTGTCCAATGGAACCTGTTGAGGTTCTGGGGATTGCAATGAATTATTGGAACGAATCATCTCGGTTCTTGTAGTGGCTGCGCGAAAAGGCTCAGTAGAGAGATCGTATATAGACAAATTGAAACGCTTGCATTGAGAAGGTAAATCATGAGACCCAACCCAAAGCTCTTCTTCTCCCCCCATGACAAGCCAGATTTCGTGGATAGGCCTTTTCCCAGTATTCTTTAGCTGGAACTTCATCTCACAAATCTCTCCCTGCTTTAGTACCAGTTCGTCATGGTCTAAGAATCTCGCTGACAACTTGTCGTCCGCTGGAGAAATGTCGGCCTTGAGGAAGATGTCAGGACTGTAAGATACACTTCGCCGTTGGGCAGGCGTGTCGTTTAATCGGCGTCCTCTTGAAGCGAGAGATTCTGTAACAGGCAGGGTCGAAAGAAATTCGTATTTTACTTTCGAAATGACCACCGTAGTCGGTTGCAGTACCTTCACCGCTATAGAAACCTGTGAGAGGTGAACAATGGTTATCAATAACATAACGGCCCAACATACCGTCTGCGACTCTTTAGCTTTCAAAGTCAGTTCTTCAACGACATCCGCCTGTATGATGGGACCAATGGCGGTATCTTGAGAGGTACTTGTTTCCACTATTAGCATTAAATTAGAGATTTCGATATCCGCATCCAAAGGATTATGAAATGCAAGGTCGACCCAGAAAGTTTCTGGAAGAAAGGATCAGGCATAAAATAAAATCATCCTTGTTGGCAAGCTCACCGTCAACGCAGATTTTCCTTCCTGAAATCGGTGGTTCTTTCCTGCCCTTCAGCTTGCGAAAAGAATTCCATTGACTTTCTCGTTTCTGCCAGATCTCCGATTGTGACCATCCGCTTTCGTGGGGAAACCGGAGCTTGCAATGCTTAGGCCGACAGAGCTTGATAGGAAGATTTAGGTTCAGAGACGATAGTGCTTCCGGATCTGTTGAAGAAAGATGCTACACCGTAGTGAGTGAAACGTAGAAAGAGAGGCAGAACAGATTATATATACGGCATATGCAACTCGGAAGTCATCCAAAAAAGTTTTATCTTGGGACAAAGGGATGCTTCCTTCACCGTGGCTTTCCAGATGTTGTCGTTGTTGAAGCGTAGGGTACTCAAAAACCCGAAGAGCTAATAAGAACATCTGAACAGCCTCAGCAATGTGGCCCGTTGTATACAACAGGCGAGCTACAATCATGAGATTGAATGAGGCTTATCAGAGGGAGCAAACTTACCTAGAGGATGTTCTATCCCTGCTTTGACGTCTACGAACTGTTCCATCGAGGCTGTTGCCTTCCCTTCTGAATCCCAGAACGAGGGAGATAGTTCCTTGGTCGGTCTGACTTGATATAATTCGTGTGCTTTTTGCAGAAAATAAACTGTTAATGGTTTCTAATAAACATCGTTAGTTAATATGAATTAAAATAAAGAAACACTGACAATGCCGCATTTCTCCAGCCTGTTTGCAGCGGAGGAGTACCAGAATGCTGCCCTTCTAAACGCCGACTTCTTGGTAGTACTCAGAAAAGCGGCATGCGCCAACAATAAAGCAGATGGCGCTTCTTCTGCCTTGAATCTATCGATCAGCGATGGAATACAAGAGAAAGGATCAAGACTAACATTCCCTGCAGCCCATACGAGCCACCGTTCACCTTCTAAAGCGTCGCTGAGAAAGTCTGCTTGGCCTATAGCGATTTCCCAACGAACAGCGTATAAAAGGGCCCGGAGTTGTGCGTGCGGTGGAAGGTCGTTCGCAGAGGGGTGGATACTGAGGATAGCATTGGAAGCATAGAGCTGTAAAGCTGGAGAAGGGGAGGATAAAATGGGTATGATATCCTAGAAAGCCAATTAAGGGAACATCACAGCACTATAATATATTCAACTCACGGAGCCGCCTTTGGTTTCTTTTCTCATCGATTCCCACAAAGCAATGGCCAATTTATAATCACCAAGTATGGTGGCAAACTCTGCTAAGCGTCGTGGTTGGCCAAGAGGACCTCCGATACCATTGGCAGACGAAACGGACGCTGGCCTGCCAGGCAATGATGAGACCGACGAAGATGCAGCATGTCCAGGTCCAGGCGAAGGGGATGGAGAACCGAACAATCGCCGGGTTGAAGAGAACAGTCGAGATGGGAGCCTCCTTGTAGATGAATACTGCGGACAGGTTAAAAAGGTCGGAGTGAGGAGGGAACAGTGTCATACCGCTTCGTTCCACTCGACAACACATCTTTCCATCCAAGGAATCAAACTCATCACTACAAACTCACGAGTAAAGCGCGCTGTTGCCTGGATATCCTTTTCCTCTAGTCTGAGTGTGTTCAGTACATATGGGTTGGAAGGGATAGCGGGAGCGTTTGCAGTTACAGGGGTTGGAGGGGCGGCATTGGTTTGGCGGCTAAGGTACGGTGAATCAGGGCCTGGAGGTGGTGGTAATCGGGGCATAAGAGCTGGCACGGGGATTGGCGGGGGTGGGGGAGAGGGCAGATTAAGAGGAAGTAAATATGTATGCAATCCATACTGCTTCTTAACAGCGTTGAACAAGGCATTGGCTCTAAAGAATTCTCGTAAGGGTTCCATAAGACGCATCTGAAACGGCCACTGACTCTTCGACGGACAGGGGCGAGTTCTGCGGGTGAACAATGAGAGTATAGCGTAAATATGTGGGGTCGACCCATGGTGGAAGCTGTAACTGCCGCGAGTGCAACGCAGTTATGGTCTGGAGCGGGTTTGGCGATGTGGTGGACACAGCGAAGATGACTGGGTAGGGTGAGTTGTACAACCAATCTAATAGAAGTAATATATACCTGCAGCTGGGTGGTTCCATGCCTCGTTTCTGTCGGGCACGAAGTCACCCTCAGCACATCTCCTTAGCTCGTCCCACCACGGCGACTTGACTCGTTCATCCTTTCCTTGCTCCTCGATATCTTGTATCCATTTCTCGCACCGCTTTGCTATCCGCGCAGCCATCCAGTCCAATGTACGGACAGCGCGTTGTTCCTCTGGTTCACGACATGCGTCCTCAACTTCAGTCAGGTCCGAGAATCTCAAAGCGAAGGAGCTGTGGGGAACAGAAACCAGGGATGTTGTCCTCGTTGTCACTATCGAGGCTTTATGGCTGAGTTCCACTTGAGACTTCACAAGAACCCACCTTGTGGCAGTGGCGAAAACGATTGAAGAATATTGGGAAGAGGAGGTAATCCGGATGATTCCAGTAGCTCTGACAGGTCTGGCGACGGGAGAATGCAGACGTGGGGGCTCAACGAAGAGGGCAGCACCGGGGCCATCGTCAATTCACGGCCGCAACGACCGACGGCGATGAAGTCGCTGGTCGATAATTCCAGGGGTGTTGGGCGAGATCAAGGGCAGATGAGATGCGGAGTAAACAAATATCTACAGTCCCGTATACTAGAAGAGTCCTCCGTCAAACCCGTTGTTATACAGTGCTTCGCCCTCCAGAAACTCGTGTCTCTCATGATCATCTATAGCATCTTCCAGAAACATTCCCCCTGCAAACCCACCAAGGAACGCCAGAGCACCACCTCCTAGGAACCCACAATGGCCCGAATTTCGTGAAGCCCTGGACATCCATAACCCTGCTGGCACCCGTAATACTCTTGTCCATACTGTGGATATCCGTTCATACTCGTCCCTGAAACGCCTATAACCAATAGTATTACTGCAAGTGACCCCCAGGCTCCTTAACAATTGGCTCACGGTTTGCCTCCTGCGTTCCTCTCGCACCTCCATGGATGTTAATGCCTTGTCCTTCAGTTTTTCCAAGAAACCTTGCTTGTGGGGTGCTCTGGCATTGTTTATCGACGGCTCGGCGATTGGTGTGCTCGCTGTACCTCCGAAAGACCGTCTTCGTAACCCACCAGGAGGCGGTCCAGGAGGGGGTGCATATGCTGAAACTCGGAGCTGGTTTCGCGCCTCCGGATGCTCCCTCAGGTACTCCTCATCTTCGTATGGATGGTACCAAGTTACTCTGGGTGAAACACTCTGCGTGTCTACCTGCCGAAATCCGTCATTTTTTCCTGCGGCAGGCCTGATGAAAAGCGTTCCTCACGTAGAAGTTGCGACCGGACTGTGGATCATACTGCTCCAGCCAACCTGGAGGCAACTGGGTGCTGTTGTAGCTTGAGGCCATGATGATGGTTCGCGACAAGTATGTTGGGGCAACTCAAGTATAGCCAATGCGTCACTGATAATACATATATTACAGATTAGGTCTCACTAGATCCATGGTGTCCATAAAGCCGTTTCGTATCTGCTATCACTGGCGTGCATATCCTCGACCTCGACCTCGACCTCTTCTTCGGCCTCGCTGACCATTCCTTTTCCCCCAAGGTGAGTCCAGATTGTTGTCCATGCCACCTCGCCCTCTTCGATTGTTTCCCACTTGTTTCCACCCTTCTTCTTCATTCCCCCGTCCTACGGATTCGTCCTTTGCGTCCGGCCAGCCTTGCACTTCGTTGCCCCACCTATCTGGAGTACCCCAGCCGCCCTCTAAATCATTTTCATGATTCGACGCTCTATGGGCACTCCAGCCATCTTGCTGCCCCTTCTCACTCTTGTTGTAATCGCTCATCGACCACCACCAGCCAGTAGCTCTCCTCTCAGCAATGAAATCGTCCCAAAATGCCTCCAACTTGAAATCTTCTCCTCGTTCCGCCGCTTTCATCCCTTTCAACCAGTAAGGCACCAGCAACCTTGCGAGATCGCTATGATGGAGTGCTTGTTGGGCTAAAGCTTCTTCGAACGTTAGGGGCCTCGCCGGAATAGGCTCAGGCACCCACCATTCCTGGTTTGCTTCAGCCCACATCGTGGTATAGGGGTCATCAGGAGGGATATCGTCGGCCCAATCTCTTTCTTCCACCCCTCCGGATGTCGGTGATTTGTCCCTGTCGGTGTCCGCCGAACGATAGTTCGCCTGCTGGGTTGTGGTCCCTGCACGAATGGCGTCAACCTTGGGCGTTCCCGCCGTTCGAGTCCGTATTGTCAATCCTGTCTTGCAGACATCAGCATAGCGCAAGGGCTTAGATGACGTTGGGGTAGTCATAAAGTTAACGTAGGACTCGAGCACGGTGAGTTGGTTGCTTATGAAAGAGGTCAAGGCAGATGGTGCTCCCCAGTGCCAGGTGTAATAAAGGTGAGGTTCAATCGGAGATCGCAGCGGTCATCACTGTCAATGGACTTCCTGTTGAACAGAAATAGCCGTGCGGTTTCTTCAGATCCGTTCTTCACAATGGTATAGGTTTGAACTATGTTAATTCCGTTGCGGCCCTGAGTCACGGGACGGAATTTGCCGACCCACTTTTACCTGATTCTCACAATGGGTCCGCCCACCTTGCATTGTCTTCCCTTTGTACAAAGCAGGAGATTATATCATATCCAACTGAATTATCTTTGTTTGTATAAATTAAGGTATCCACAAAAGCAAAACTTAATATGATCCGCCAGGTGAAGGGTCGACCCAGGTCCCATTCGGCCATAAGGTTGCTGCTTTCGTGTAATCTCCCAGCAATGCGTCGGATTTGTACTGGACTCGACTGGTCATCGTCATGTCGCGCCAGAAACAACGAAAGACTTACCGCGAGTCTGAAGAAATGAGGTATACTTGACTCTAGAGATGCCAAAGAATACTCGAGCCCCAGTCCAACATATCGCTCCACGTCATCGACGAGAAGTGAAAATCCAACCCAGGTATCTCCCGGGACGATAGGCTCCCATCTAAGGCTTTGATTGGCCAGAGGAATACTGGAATTGTATGTTGTTGAGTTGGTAAGGAATATTGGGAGCACTGAACCCAGGGTCGCATCTTGACGAAGCTATCGAAACTATTAGTTCTCTGGTGTAATGGGTGACGAGAACACCACTTACACTGGCTGCACTTTCAACAATCGAGGCAAAGCCCCATCTTGCGACACCGTGCAAAAAAAGCCCGAGGAGAAGACCTTGATAAATAGCAGACAAACGAGTGGGAAAGGCCGTCGCCGGGAGAAAGAGTATTGGGAGTATATAATGGTGGAGTCGAAGGGACAGATTAGGTAGTAATGCAAGCACCATCAATGCTAAGCCTCCAATAGCATACCATCCCACGTAAGAAGGGAGCCAGCCTGTTTTTCGGATAACGCGACATTGGTTGACAGCGCATACCACAACGACGAGAATGAGCACAATTAAAGTGGCCAGGCTTCCAGGGCGCTTGTTGAGATCGGCCGCGGTTAGTCGACTCAATGGCAACAAATCGAATGTACGGTTATTGAGGATGCCGACCCAAAGGGGAAGACCATAAAGAACGCATGCCTCAATAGGCGCTCTCATAAGTATTGGGAGTGTGTATCGAAATGCCGCTCTCCAAAAGGTGTATGCGATGAACAAGAGGGGAAGGAATAAGCCGAACTGCCTCTGAAGATCGGGGACTACGCCAGCGGGGTCCGAGAAAAGACTGATATGCCAGAAGCCGATACAGACGAGGGACCAATATAGCACGATTGGTTTTGGTTGCAGAATGATACATAGTAGGGCGGTGACAAACGCGTTCACGATTAAGGCAGCAGAGCGGAGATCGGTACATTGTGTGATGCTGGTGTCCGTGGAAAATCGATAGGCAAGGGGGAATGTAGTGGGAAAGCCAATCGACTCAAGCCCATTGGCTAGTGTCGGAAGAAAATTTGTGTATTCTCCAACAAGATGAACTCTCCCACAGCCGCCGTTCGAGTTGGATACCAGACCACTGCAGTGGAGTAAGTTAGCACTCATACGCTGTCTAGGATTATACACGATGTCAGAACTACTCACGCTTGCTGCCCAGCAGCGCAGATAAAGCTATCAGCCCTGTAAGTCTTGTCTTCGTCACCACCGCCGACAATTAAGGGGACAAAGGCCATCTGGTCGGCCCCAACAGCACGGGGGTTTTGAAGGATAGTATGTTGGCAGCCTGGGGGACAACGGAAGTCGAAAATGGCTGAGGTATTGAGAGGCATGCACTGATAGGCGTCGAGACCACATTGGCTATTGGCGAGCCAAAATGTCGAGGTACAGCCCAAAAATTCTCCTTCTGGTATTAAAAAAGATTGGGAGCGGCTGAGAAAGGCGAGACCAATTATGTAGCCAACGGTTAACAGGACAAATATCCAAGGCCGTCTCAGTGGTTGGGTGGCCTTTGTAAGTGTCGATTCAAGTGGCATGGCTACTCGATAACCTCGACTGGTGAAATCAATGTCAAGCAATCGTCTCGGAGCTACTCGAGTATTCAGGATCTAAACTTGCTTTAAGTAAAAAACAAAACTTACGAGGGAGGTCGATTTTGGGCCGTGGACCCCGAATCCACAGTGCAGCACGAGAAAGTCGCGAATAAGCGCGGGGATGGGATGTGGAAAAGCCATGCATGACTCGAAGGAGCCGGGATCTGGCGGCACTCTGTCGATGTGCAGGAGCTGGTAGTGTATCTGTGGAAGTAGCTGGGACATGGAGAAAGTATGTTTCGCTGGAAGTTGGCTGATTTCCATCGAGAAGGGGCGACAGGGGCTTTGAAGTCTCTTTTGCGGCAGAACTTGCTGCCGACATGGTGGCCGCCAGGGACGCTGAGGTTGACGGAGGTCAAAGAAGTATCACACTACTTATGTACAGTAATCACATAGCCGCCGAGATCAAAATTCAATATTCAGGCCAGTACACAATAATGTATATATACATTTACGAGTCCAGAGGGCCAACTGCAACGAGGGATGGATAAGATATGGTTTCCAAGACTCGGAATGCGCATCCACTCACGGTAATCGTAAACCAGGAGGGCTTCAATGTCCTCGCCTTTGGGGCCAGTGAACTTGACATGTCGGACATAATGTCTCTCGCCGTTTACGTCTTGAATACCCCAGGTCTATACGAAATGAAATGAGGGTGTATTTAGGATATCGCGTACTGCATACCTGATCAGCAGCCCAGGTGCTTCCGCTCTTCACGGTGTTGCTCTTGCTAGATACCTGGATTAAGCCGTTGTCGGCCGTATCGGCAGTCCAGCCGGTCTTCAAGAATTCGACATCAAGTTCCTCAAGCTTGACTCGCCGGGACTTGGTGAGGATATTGCCAAAGACGTGATCTTCCGTCTCCTTCTCGATCCAGGACAAGGTACGAGTCTCGCTGGTGCCAGGAATGCCTCCAGTGATGGTTTGATCAATATTAATTTGCTCAACCCCACTCTCGTCTTTGAAATGCTTGATCGACAAGGTGACCGTGCCGATGCTGATGGCCTTGCGTTTGAGCCAGCCAACACCTTGAAGAGACAGAATAGTGTCGGTACGAGGGTCCGTAAGGGTCTTGTTCTGAATGACTTTTCATCAGTGCCTAGTAGAGGCGGTGGCAGGGAAGGATAGTTACCATGGTATATTTACCGGAAATGTCTAATGAAGTCAAATCAGTAGGGACAGCCATGTTCATAGAGGGGGATGAGAATACAGCATCGAAACACAAGCATAACTGTTCTTTAGAACTATTAGAAAAATCACATGGAGAAACAGACTACATGCGGATGAAGCACAAGAGCGACCATCGTGATAGCTACAACCTCGGCGGACGAGCCAAAGTTATCAGGTGCGCTTGGGTGGAAAGACCGTGGCAACTCTCCAAAAAGCGTCCTTGCCCCGTTCCCAAGCCTGGGGGCCACGAGATTCGTCGCCACCAAATTCGACCATGATACCATTTGCCGACCATTCGCACCAAATCCCAATCGATCCAGATGACGGTCCCGCTCCCCCGCCTTTCCGATCAGGCTCACCAAGGGCGCTGACGAACTCTTTCCCCGTCGTATTGTCCGAGATAGTTATGCTTGAGGGACGAGAAATAGTGTTCCCATCTTTATCTTTAAGGTCGCTTGCGAGATCGAGGACAAGAGGACGAGGGTACGCGGTAAAGGCGACGTCTGAAGGGCGCGATGAACCTGCTTTCGAGGTATCCCTAATTTTCGCCGTGTTATACACGTCGATACTGTCCAGAGACAGTCGAGTTACTTCAAGATCTTCGTATGTCACGCCTGTACGCGGTTTATAGCCCTTTGTCGGGGTGAAAAGAAGGCTAATTCCCAGCAAGTAGTAATTAAAGTAGACGGCGTCGGTATACGATTTGACTTCCGGAGAAGGTGCTTTTCCTCCTCCATTCAGGTCGTTTAAAAATTCAGAAACTGCTGGCGATGCTGGAGACTGGCCCAAAAGTTGGCGAATGGTGGGAGACATGGTAGCGTTCTGGGTCTATCGTCGTATCGACACGCCTCCAAGGTGTTCATAGCGTGACTCACATTGGCAAGGTTATGGTGTTTACGGTCATGTGACACTATCGCCTGGACTTCTCTGCCTGCCTCTGCCCACGACGAAGTTGCAAGCACGCCAATGTCCAAAACAGAGCCTGCTGACGGCGTTGAGACCTCGTTCGACATCGATGAGGAGGAGTCGAGCTTTGTTTTGTCTTCGCTGAAGTCTCTGTTAACCGTGGCGCGCCCATATGCACCTCAGGTTGTCCCCCTACTTATCTGTCTGTTCCTGATTCCTCTCATCTTGATACTATCGGGCTTTGCTGGCTACGTCGTGTGGGACAACCTGTCTACGCAATGGGAAGTTCCCCTTTATCTGCAGTACGGGTGGGCATAACATACTATTGAGCATTGGTGGCTATTTGACAGTAGGAGAACAGCGACAGCGTGCTCCCATACGCCCAAACTGTAGTGCAACCACTTCATCCTCAGCAGCGCTATGATGTGTCGCTGCACCTGACAGTACCATCAATCGAATCAAACCTCCAACTTGGAAATTTTATGGCGTCCTTGACCTTGTTAACAACCAGCAACGTAACACTGGCAACTGTGCGCCGACCTGTAAGTAGTAACTACCCACTAGGATTGATAGACTATTGACCAAACTCCTTAGGCTATTGTCATTGAGCCGAAATCGTACTGGTTTTTCGGGAGGCCTACCATTGTTGATGTAGACATTGCCCTCTTGTCTAATTTTGTGGCTGGCACTTCGCGCCTTCAAGCGACTGTTGAAGTTGGACGCATAGACCAATGGAAAGCTATCGGAAATGGACGGGGCCGAGAACTGAGTGTCGTAGCAGCATCCCTGAGAGGACTTGCCGTGCCTCACGGCATACGGTATGTCTTATTTATATCGACTGCCTGTGCTTTGTTGAACTCCGAGGTCACATAGCGGCCTTGCTATCAAATTCCCATTTTTATCGTCTGTCGCTGCAACATTTACATTCCTCACCATTCTTATTATAATTCTGGGAACTTGTATCCTTCCCATGATGCTTCCTTCCCAACCCGTCAATACCGAGAACGATGACAGGCCAAAACGGAGGGCAGGGTCAAGTTCAATAGCTTTCCCTTCCTATGAGAAAGCGCGTAAAAAGCGGAAATCGCATGCCCGGCGGAGTACTAGTGACGCTTCTGTAAGTAGATACGGGCCATCCTCATATCGACCGCCTAACCTTTATTATTCAGGGACTGAAGCAGGAAGATTCCTTTTCGACGATACCATCCCCGTCAGAGGAGCCCATATCGGAACGTATTCGCCAAAGGAAAATCAGTACCAAGCGTGAAGTCCAAGATGACTTTGAATGATATCCACCATGGTACTTTGACTGTATTATATGCTACATGGCTACGATCTTCGTGACGCAGGCCTCCTGAATTCAAGTGCTATCGTCTTTGCTTGAGCTCGCTACCGAGGTATCTGGCTTCTTACTTCCTTTGTTATGTTCTTCCTTCAATTCATCCTTTTCTGCCTCCGGCTCCTTCACTTCCACTCGCAATGGACTGTTCTTTGTGGCTCCTTGTCCCTTCACTTCATTCACGTCTTTCACGTCTTTCGAATCCTCTGATGATATGAGTCCCTTTGCCAGATCGTCTGCTTCGTCTCCGCCCAACCCAAGTTGTTCAATCAGGTCTTTCAGCTCATCCTCTGTCACTTTGACCCCTTGCAAACCATACCCAACTAACTCGGTACCCAAATCAATCTGATTCTTGTCGTCTTCTTTATTGACCGGCTTAGATTTGTTCTTAACTCTGAGAGGAGACTGTTGCTCTGCGATGATGTGTGACTTTATGTGATCCGGTGTCATTTGCATAGGCAACATTGCGCCTGGTACGCCGATCGGTTTGACGGTCGGGGGCGGACGTTCCTCGTCAATTGATGGGTCCCATGGCTCCTTCAATTTCAAGAATGTGTCAAGTTCGTTGTATTCGACGGCTTCCTCACTGTAATTGTTCAGTTACCAGTGGCGATATTGCTCGGTGTTTCCCAACTTACAACTCAGTGAAAGTCTGTGTACAAATGAGGATAGTTAGTATAGCTTTTATTTCATTCGGCGAGACTTACGCCAACAAACTGATATCCAACTAGGATTCCGGGAAGCTGTTGTTTATCTGTTCGTAGAAACGTCAATGCCAGGGAGCTAGGGTGACAACGAATAAGGTGACAGTGACGAACCTAACGGTGCCTTTCGCTTCCACAATCGCTTCGCATCTTCGTCCGAGGCGAGATCATAAGAGCTGAAGGGTATTTTCTTTGCTTGAAGGATACGAAGGAGATATTCTTTAGCCATGATCAGCTTCAGCAAGGGTTCTCTCCAGTCTCCAAGACATACCTTGCCTTTGCCTCAGTGCCGGCTGAGAGGCGATAGTAGTCAGAAAAACATGGATTGGCGGCGACATTCTTTGGGGTGCCAACAGTGGTAGAGGTGAAGACGACTGCGATGCAGGCTCGAGTCCAGTGGAGACGATTGCTGGACTGTTTGATCGCCCGCTATGTTGCAATGATGACCAGGTGTCATACATGCATCAGTCAGGGGCTACATTACCAATTCCTCTAACTGATGTCCGCAATCTTCTTGTTACAGATATCATGGCACCTGCGAACCCCTCCGAAGTCAAAGCCCTTGTCGTCTGTCTCGGTAAGTTTGGATATAGCATGTGCCTGTTGCTGTATGGGCTCATTATCAGATCTACAGGAAACATCTGTCGCTCCCCGATGGGAGAAGCGGTTCTAAGGCATACGGCGAAGGAAAGGGGGCTCAATGTAACCGTCGATAGTGCAGGCACGGCTGGCTATCACGTTGGCGAAGAACCAGATGAACGGTGAGGCCTTCACTTCTGCATGTGCTACTTGTGAGGTGTTCATCTTGCACAGAACGACTGCTGTATGCAAGAAGGTATTCCCCTCACAATGCACCCCGATTCTTTTTATCTTAACATCGAGATTATCAGAACGGAGTGCCAATTGACTGTCTCGCACGTCAAGTCACCACTTCCGACTTCGTCAACTTTACCCATATCCTTGCCGCTGATCAAAACAATCTGAAGTATCTGCAGTCTATGAAACCGTCAAATGCGACGGCCACAGTTCGACTCTGGGGTTCCTATTTTGATGGAAAGCCTATCCCAGACCCCTACTATGGTAGTAAGGTGTGCTTCTTCAATGAAACCTCACTACAAGAAATGTGATTGACTCTAGTAAAATAATACAGAGTGGTTTCGATGATTGTTTCAAGCAATGTACTCTTCTATCGAATGCTTTCCTCGACGACGTATTCGGCAACGAAGATTGACCATAAGCTCGGGACATACACTGGGTTCCGTATCCTAGTGATGGGTTGGCATGTTGACGGAGGCCCTATTGCTGATGGCATCTTCTGCCCTCCAAAGGCTGGTGATTGTCTGTTGATATTCGATTAATCAAGGATAAACTGTACAGTGCAAGGGCGCTTAAATACCTTATTCTGTGTATAGAAATTGATACCACTGCGAAAAAGGAAATCAGTGGGGAAATACATTCATGTCGCGCTAACAGCATACCCTTTCCCATAAAATCCGATGTCACCCAACACACTTCCCTGTTTCGACACGAATAAATATCAGAAAAACAGATGGGATCAGCAATTACCTTGTTTCCACTCCAAGAGAACATGGGAAGAGGTACAGGAATCGGGACGTTCACACCAATTTGGCCGATATTGACTTCAGTCTCAAACCGGCGAGCGGTTGCCCCAGATTGGGTGAATATGGCAGCACCATTGCCGTACCGGTTCTGGTTGATTATTTCGAGAGCTTCATCCAAGGTCTCCGCCTGCAAGACGACCAACACAGGGCCGAAGATCTCTTGCCTAGTGGCACCAGAGTGAGTCGGTAGCAAGTCTCGAAGTGCACAAACAGGCTCACTCATAGCTTCTCATGCCCAGACCACCTTTAATAATGGTGGGTCCGACAAAGTTTCCATTGGGATAGCCAGGAACGTTGATATTTCGGCCGTCCAAGATAATCTCGCCCCCATCTTCTTCTGCAGAACTGATCAGTCCGACGACCCTTGCTTTGGCGTTGGGTGAAATCAGAGGTCCCCTAATAACCTTATAATCAGAGATGACAAGATAAAAGGACAAAGACTTACAAATCGGTACCCGCTTCGAAGCCGCCGTTGACCTTCAATCGTTTGGCTCTCTCCACGAGTTCTGGAAGCCAAGCTTGAGATTCTCCGACCAAAATAGCTATGAAGATTATAGCATTAGGACCCGGGCCATGTAGAAAACGCGCGGCGCTACTGACCAACTGACACCGCCATGCAACGTTGGCCGGCAGCTAGTATTCTCAGTTAGGACAATGTTTCTAGGGCTACAGAAAGAGCCTCACCTCCAAACGCTGCGCCAACGATTGAGTTAAGAGCCAAATTCTTATTGGCTACGTGGAAATTAGTCCGGGATTCAGAAAGTGAATGAGAAAAGACTACCGTCGGGCATCAAAATTGCATGGTTCTTTGCTCCTAGATTGGCCTTTGACACGTTAGCAGCTGGCTGTTGAAGTGGTAAAACAGAGATGTACCTGGACACGTTTTCCATTCTGCGTACCCCGGTCATAGATGTGCTTTCCAGCCTTGTCGCCGCCAACAAAACTGATTGCCTTGATGGCAGGATGGTCGCAGATGGCATTGACGGTAGGGACAGCACCGTGAACGACATTCAATACGCCATCGGGAAGGCCTGAAAAATCCCAGGTTTGGTTGGGTTAGTACTTACTGGTCACCGTTACGAACTCACCAGCTTGCTGACACAATTCGGCGATCATCATGGCGGCACCTGGGTCTCTCTCGGAGGGCTTCAGAATCAGGGTATTTCCCGTTACCGCCGCCATGGGTATAGTCCATAGGGGAATCATACTTTCGTCTCGACGTTAGCTATCAGTTTCTTCTTATGATGCAAGACATACGCAGGGAAATTAAATGGAGCAACACTAGCGCAGACACCCAGTGGTACCCGTCGAACGTAGGTATCCATATCCTTGCTCACTGGTTCAATCAGAATTGTAACTTGTCGTTATATGCGCATGGAGTAAGTTACCTTCGATTTTATCGCCTAGGAGCGTCGACGTAATGGCAGCGGCGGTTTCCACAACCTGAAGGCCACGCAACAAATCACCATGGGCATCTATGGAAGTTCATGGGCTGTGTTATGGAGTCGCAGCTGAGCGTATTACCGTATTACATACCAGCTAAGGTCTTTCCTTGCTCCAGAACTATGCTCGAGGCAATGGCATCCGCATTCTTGCGCAGAAGATGCTGGAGTCTGTCACAGACCGCGGGGTTAAAAAAGAGAGCATGCCGGGTGTAGCACACTTACTCCAGGACAAACTTTTGACGAGTCAGCACGCTAGTCTTGCTCCATGTTTTGAATGCAGTGGACGCGGCATCTACAGCCTGGTCAAACTCCGCCGATGTGGTTTGGGGAACGCGTGTCAGTAACGTTTGAGTGGACTGCATGAATTAATTTCAGATTTCTTGTATATAGGCAGGGGTGAGAGATGGACGCACAGGGTCGCAGACATCGATCCAATCCGAGGATTTGCTCTCCACGAACTGGCCTCCAATGAAGTTCTTGGTGTTCGCCCCTGTTGCGCTTGTTCCTTTCCATTCTGTGGATATTTGGTCAGCCTTGGGGCGCGCGGCTGAGGTCAACGCCTGAAGGCGTGCAGAGGAAGAGATTGAGCGCCTTCCTATGAGTTTGAGGTGGGAGATTCGTGGGCCTGGCATGGTTGGAGACGAGAAGAAAGGGAACAGGGGCTCACGGAACCCGGATCTCGCAGTTCCAAAAATAGGTGTGGAGGAGCACGTGGTCGTTGTGCCTACGCGACAATGGGATTGGCAGCTGAGTTCAAGAGGACTCTCAAGGCCACCGCGAAACTTTTTTATAACCGTCGTCGATGCCAATTGTGGCGAGGGTCATTTCGTAATATTAATCCCTGCACGTTCGGTACCTTGTGTCTAGCCCATACCTTACATATTGCTCAGTCCCATTCTCCAGCACGGCGGGCATCGATATCAACATGAACGGCTTTTATTCGAATAATGGCGCGTCGACGAGCTCCACTCCTTTTGCAAACCAGATCTCCATGAATTTGAACCCCCAACTTGCTGGAAGTCTGCCTTTGCGGGAGCTATCTGCATTGCATCATCCTCACCAACAGTCCGAGGCTTGGAGCCCGGAAATACAGATGACCCAGCCACAAATGGCGCAAAATATACAGAACCCACCGCAGTTCCAGCAACAACAGCAGTGGATGGGGCAGCAGAACCAGTCCTTTCCGCCAGGAATCAACGCTGCCACGGGCTTCAACATGCAATATTTGCCCCCACAAGTTTTGCAAGACGCGATCGCACTGTCCGCACCGGTCAAAGCGGCGGATGAGCCGCTCTTAATCCAACATATTCTCGACGGGCTCAAAAGAGGCGACAATTATAAGGTTATTTTGAATGGTCTGCACGGGGTGAGTGTTTTGCCTTTGTTTCGCACATCATAGGCATTAATTTGCCGTATCAGAAAAGGGATCACTCTGCCAGTCTGTGGAAGGACTATTATCTGGAGAATAAGACTAGGATAGATGGATGGATTAGCATGTGCCTGCAGTCTTCCACACCAACAGAACTTTCCAGACAATCCTCAGCACCAGCTTTTCGTGGCGACAAGTTGCCTACCACGGTCAAAGCAGCTACTATAAAAAAGCCCTCCCCATCTTCGTTCAGAATCGACCCAGTGCCCAGTCACTCAGCATCTGTCGCGACAGCAAGTTCCAGGAAATTCAAAGTCGAGTCAGCTGAGCCACGAACAACTCCCCAAGTTCTAGCTCAGGCTGCTGGGAGCCGAAGGCCAACGATAAACAGTCTGACAGTCGGGTCACCCGTATTCGACAAGCGCCTCCCCCCGCCACATGCTGAAATCAAGATCCCCGAGCCCCCTTCCCGCTCACCCAGTCCTCCCACTATCATCATACCAAAAGGTCGAGGAAATAAATATACCAACGAAGATGCTGGTTTTTTCATTAAGTTCATCCAATGGCATTTGAAATCAAATCCTGACCTAACAAGGCAGGATTTATGTGAAATGCTGGCTGAAAAGGTTGGCCATCTTTGAACATCTTCGAAACTATTTTATCTAACATTTATAGGCTCCTCACCACACTTCACAATCCTGGGCTTCATACTGGTCTTTACATCACGACCTTCCGGACAAAATATTGGCTGCAGCTCGAGGAGAAGATAGTGCAAATGGTGACTACCAAAGCAATTCCGACAGTGGTTCAGGAAATCCACCATCCCGGAAACGTCCTCGATATAAAGAACTAACCACCAGTGAAGAGGAAAGTTCTGAAGATGAAGCACATATTCCGGTTCGGGGTGGCAAGCGGAAGATGGTGGCCATCAAAAAGGAAGACGACGAAGATGACGACTGTACTCCTATTCGTGCTTGGAAAGAAAGCGATATGGGATCCAAAGGAGGAGCTTTCACTGAGGCCGATATGTACATCACCGCCTGTTACATTCGTGACTTTCCGAATTGGGCTTCTGCTACATTCAAAGACCGATGGACACCGTTCGCACAGAAGGCAACTAGTTTCTCATCTGTTCCCCTCCCCTTATCATGCTCACTCATAACTGTCTAGTACCCCCAGCGGTCAGCAAAGTCATGGGGTGAATATTACCGACGGTACGAAACAGGTGTGTCCTATCTTGATTGCGACTCTTTAATGCCCCTACTAACCCATATGCAGAGATCGACCGACTTGTCCACAGAATTCAAAATGAGCGAAAAAAGGGTATTGCTAGACGATGACCAAGGTCCATCTACCCTCTTATCAAGCGACCAAACTTTTTATTTCTGTCACCGTCTTGGCCAGTTAGTTTCTTGACAACCGTTTCTGGGATTATAGCATCGTATATAATCGTTTTACATATATACACTTTGTTTGCAGATTTTGTACAATACATAATGGATGACCTGACAACAATTATGATGCCCCTATGTCTCGTTCACGTGGGGACCATCATGTAACAAGATCGATCCAAGTTGAAGCAGCCACAACCGCCTTGTCCTCTTACATCTCAGACTATCCCTTGAACACTCACCATGGATGAAGAATACGATGTACGTACCTGCTGCTATCATTCGCGTTGGATTCAATACAGTAACTTAAAATATACCAGGTCATCGTCTTAGGCACTGGGCTGACGGAATGTATCCTGTCTGGACTGCTTTCCGTTGAAGGCAAGAAGGTCCTGCATATGGATCGTAACGACTACTACGGAGGTGATAGTGCTAGCTTGAACCTCACTCAGGTATATGAAGACTGTTCGCATGTGTGTCAGATTTGCAAGGAGCTCACTGCCGTCGCAGCTTTACCGCAAATTCCGTCCTGATCAAGCCCCGCCAACTGAACTTGGAAGGGACCGTGATTATGCCATTGATCTCGTCCCTAAGTTTATAATCGCTTCTGGTGAATTGACTAAGATCCTGGTCCACACTGAAGTTACTCGTTATCTGGAGTTCAAACAGATTGCTGGAAGCTTTGTGTATCGCGACGGCAGGATCTCCAAGGTTCCTAGTACCGAATTGGAGGCCGTCAAGAGCCCCCTCATGGGCCTATTTGAAAAACGACGGGCAAAGAAGTTCTTTGAGTTTCTCCAGAACTGGAAAGACGAGGATACAACAACTCATCAAGGTAAAGTTGATACGCACAATCGCTTGAAAAACTCCAGACTAACGTTTGTGTAGGCCTTGATCTTGATAAAGACAGCATGAAGACCGTCTATGAGAAGTTTGGTCTTGAACCTGGAACCCAGGATTTTGTTGGCCATGCTATGGCACTTTATCTTGATGATGAGTAAGTAGCTCACCCGGCTAGGAGTTATTCTGTACTCATTCAACATTTCACAGTTACATCACCAAACCTGCACGGCCTACATACGATCGAATCATTCTCTACACTTCATCCATGGCTCGTTATGGAAAATCACCCTACATCTATCCTCTGTATGGTCTTGGTGAACTTCCCCAATCGTTCGCTCGTCTGAGTGCCATCTACGGAGGAACATATATGCTCGACAAGCCCATCGATGAGATCGTTACTGACAGTGATGGAAAATTTGTTGGAGTGAGGAGTGGCAACGAAACGGTCAAGGCCAAACAAGTCATTGGTGATCCAAGCTACTTCGGTGCTGGAAAGGAATCTTCGGACGGCAAGCTACGCGTGGTCGAGGAAGGCAAAGTAGTCCGGGCCATCTGCATCCTCAAGCACCCTATCCCGGGGACCGAGGACGCGGACAGTTGCCAGATCATCATCCCACAGAACCAAGTTGGACGACGCAATGGTGCGTGCTCCAATTTTGCAAGGAACTTCACCTGACCTGCATTGCAGACATCTATATTGCCATGGTCTCATCTACCCATAATGTCTGTGCTAAAGATGTCCACGTCGCCATTGTCAGCACCATCGTGGAAACAAGCACTCCTGAATTGGAAATTCAACCTGGTCTCAGCCTGCTCGGGCCCATCTATGACAAGTAAGTGCTATTTGGGCATGCCATGTACTCTGTATCAACTGCGTATGATCAGATTTGTTTCCATCACCCCTCTCTATACACCAACCAGTCCTGGACAGGCAGATAACTTTTTTATCACTCGCTCATACGACGCGACCTCTCACTTCGAGACTGTAGTCGACGACGTCCAGGACGTCTTCAAGCGAGTCACAGGGAAAGATTTGGTGCTGAAGAAGCGGGAGGTCGAAGTGCAGGGGTGAGGGATTTGATCTTTCCTACAAGCATCATAAGACACGATATCTGCATCATACCAGCTTTGCTCGACGAATCTGAATGTTGTAGTAATAATACCGATTTATCAATGGTTTCAAAGAGGATCCATGGCACGAAGGGCTTAGAAGAAAGCATTCATGTCGAACTCGGGTACATTGATGTCTTGTTTTGCAGATTTCATCAAGCTTCCAAGTCCAGCCCTTCGGGCGAAAAGGTCGCTATCCGACTTAAGCGTGCTCAACAACCCGCCGTTGTCTGGTCCATTAATGGATTCTGATCTAGTTGGCGGAAGTGTTGTAACATCCATGTCGATTAGAATTGAAGCACGTCGGGTGCCAATGGGATCCAGAGCAAAGGTCGGCCTGGATAGTGACGCCGAACTTGAGGGTAACGTTGGCGCATGAAGAGTATTAGGTAACGGCCGAACAAATGACCAAGATTGTACGAGGTCTAGCGCCAAGACATGGCAACCTGGTAAAGTACGTCAGGAGGAACTTCAAAGGAAGAGGAGAGCGTTTACCCATCCGGCAGAATACCCGAGCCATCTGAAGGACAAAGTTGAATTCAGAACGTCCCGAGATCTCACTGCTTCCTTTGACAGTCTGGAGTGTTCTGTCTCGTAGCTGGGAATACATCAATGCAAGACTGGGATCGTCGTAGTGAGGTTCAACAATCTCCTCGACCATGAGGTTAAAACTGGAGGCTAGGTCACGCAAGGGAGTCTAAAGAAAACAGAGTCAGACTTCGGATAATTGCCATCTGATTCTAACCTACTACAAGGACGCGGACAGCGAAGTCTCGTCGGTTAAGCAGCCAGAATGCCCAACTGGCTAGCCAGCGATTCCCGAGTTGGAAAGCTGTAGGGAGGACTATACTGTTAAGAATATTTTTCAGTATGGGACCGTCATTTCTCTGTTCAACCACTCGAGCGAGAGCAATTGCCAGTTGAAAGTCTTTCAGCTGTTTGATGCACACATTGACAGCATCCTTCAAAGACCCCCCTAAGAGGAAGAAAGCCGCTGCATATTCTGCAGACCCTCATTATAAGAATGTGAACTACTAGATAGATAGATAAGTGGCCACAAACCAAAGCGCTGTTTGCTTAGCAGGGCATACGCATTCTTGAGAGCTGCAGTCTTCCATCGCGTTTCGGAGAAATCGTTCGATAGGAACTTAAGCATAAGGGCCTGTTCCTTGTGCCAAGCGGCCTGGCGCCAAAGGCCTTGAACGAGCTTATATTTCCCGAGAGCGAAATAAAATATCGAACAAGCCGTCGGATCTCGTGCCTCTCCTGCCATGTATTCGTTTCTTGCGATGACTTCTAACTGTTGTTTCTGTTGGTAAAGAATGATCTATCAGCCCACAAGCAGGTTCGTGTTGTACCAACTGACCAATGTATCTGTAGATGTCAGCCAGAGTGAAATTCCCAAGGCTCTGGCATCGGACCAAGTCATTTTGCCATTGCATGCAGCTACGGATGCGTTCAAGAGCAGATCTTGGGTTTCGCTGTGGAATGCCCAAAGCATATCGCGGTACCGCAATCGTTCCCGTTTGCCCGTGCGATGACTGAAAGCTTTATTCGTCGAAGAGGCGGTAACACGTTGGTTGGTGATGTAGAAGGATCTCATCGAGATCAAGTAGCGCAATCCGTTTGCATCTAATGCGCGCCGTTGTTCATCTATCTAGAGGGGGATCAGGAATGTTCTTCGTTGAAAGACCGCCTCTTACTTCTAAGGTAGTCTGGATCAACACAACCAAATGAGCCTGTTCGTTGGGTGTCAAATGGGACAAAGAATGGCCTTCAAGGTACGATATCAAGCTAATGACTGAGCTTCGCGAGAATCCTTCTTCGTCATTGAAGCTGAAGGTGCGTTGAATGGACGGGACAAAAGTGTACATCTATCGACCTTACGAATCAGAGCCAATCCCAGTGTTGAATAAATTCTTGTAATGTCTAGTCCTAACGCGCTAGAATGACTGTATAAGTACTTGTAAGACGATATAAGCAGCAAAGTTATACTTCTATAGACTGGTTTGCCGGCTGCAAAAAATGTTCCACAGGGAGCATGGTCCAGCGGTCCACGTAGCCTAGTGTGTCGTGTCTTTTAATGTCTTGAGATAGATTGACAATGATTTCTTTGGCCAATTCAAATTTCTCTGCCCAATATTAGGAATAGACTATATTGGCAAGTCTCTAACTTACCCCAAAGCAAGCATTGCAGTAACATTTGGGGATGGAAATCCTCGAGCGGCCCGTTAAGTCTGGCTACATGCTCGACAAGTCGTTCAATTTGGTGGTCGTCGATCGTAGCTTGGGGTGGATCACTGAAAAGGTACATTTGTTGGCCCGCAGCAATAAGGAAAGATCCATGTGATGTCCATATGGAGTCGCTGATTGTGTAGGGCGAGAAGCTAGTGATTGTCAGTACAGGGAAAAGGTAAAGATGCAAGGATAATCACCTGTAGATGTCGATACGCTGACAAACAGCCCATCCTGGTCCTTCGTCGAAGTATGTTGACCGCTGTTGGCATAGAAGATCCACATGTCGTTCGTATCCGACTGCCAAGATAGACTGCATGTCGGGCGTAGAGCCCCAATCAAGGTCAAGGATTGGATTGCTGACAATAGAAGTGAGAGAAAATATATCACTTCTCAATAGCAGCATACCTCCGAATTTCCTGATACTCAAGGCCACTTGAGAACTCGGACACGGTCGAATCCCAGATGGTCAATTCATGGAGCTCATCCTTCTCAACAACTCGTTTATAAGCAGGACATGAGTCTTGCTGTCAACGCATCAATTAAAATGGACGGCTTACCTAGAGCCGTTTTTTTCATGGAACTGCACTTTGCCTTCTTGAACCCGCATCTTTCCGTCCTGACTTGACCTGTGCACTTCCAAGGTGACCCATTCGACGGTTCCGGCGCCCAGAACGCCAGTTCGCCCTCATGAGATACGCTAAGTAGCACATCATGGGCAGTCCATTCGCGGGTGTTGCTTCCCCATGCCATTGGATCTACCGGTTGGATGAACCTAAGCGGAGAAGCGACCGAAAGCTTGCTCTGAGAGACGATTGACAAGCTTGGTGTGGGTTTATCAGTGGCCATGATTTGTATGACAGTGAAATCCTGGCTAATTGCGATCATAAATTCGCATTCGTCGGGGGACGGCATGGTGAACAGGGATTCGAGCTTGGGTAAAGCGATCGTTTGAGGGGGGTCAGAATGCAAAGTAACTATGCCTGAGTCTTGTCGGAACGTTGCCCATTGGTTACCTCCCCTAAGGACAACCATGAAATCGGAATCTACCCAGTTCCCGCTTCGTCTGAGCTCAGTTCCGTTCTTCCCGACTGTCCAGGCTTCTCCTCCATGATTTGAACGTATAACTCCAATGCCATTACCTTCTGGAGTTCTAACCAACCGAACGATCGCTGCCTCCTCTTCAGGAATGCGTTCGGGAAAACTTGCAGCCAGACGTAGGCTATGTGATTGTGCGTCAAAAAATCCAAGAGGC
This sequence comes from Coprinopsis strossmayeri, assembly GCA_900156845.1. Lineage (NCBI taxonomy): Eukaryota > Fungi > Basidiomycota > Agaricomycetes > Agaricales > Psathyrellaceae > Coprinopsis > Coprinopsis strossmayeri. The sequence continues at coordinate 733,222 of FTPT01000068.1, read as the reverse complement.
GAAAGAGAAAATGTGAGGAGAGGAGTACTAGCCACCAAGGTGAGTAAACTTGGGTCGGGGCTGGGAAGTACGTAGAGGTATGCAGGCGGATGGGTGAAAAGGGATGGCTGCGACTGTTGCAGAGTGAATTGTCTAAGGAGTGTAGGTGGTCGACAGTCGATATTCTGACGACACCCTTGAGCTTTGAGTCGGATCGGATAATGGAAACAAACACACCGCCACTGCTGTCACCACGATAGAACCGTCTGCTAGTACTCTTAAAAACAGGTCCCATCCCTCCTCGTGAATTTCCTTTATTCTTCGTTTCCGTCCGTCATCCCGCTGCAGTCCGTGCTTGAGAATGTATTCGATCACTGTACCAATCATACGTCGATCTAGCCAAAAAATTGTAGAGGGAGATCTTGATTGGTCTGCAGCAACGGAATAGGGAAGGGACGAGTAGAGATCCAGTGAAGCATGAAGTTGGAGATATTCGGGGACATCCAGTACAGGCATAAATATCCTCAGAACGGCATCTGAAGTAATGGTATAAAGTATGAGATCGTCACTATAGGAGTGTCAAGCTTGTGATACGCCTCTTTCATCGAGAAACATACCGACTGGAAGCCTGCGGACGCCGCCACGCCATTTTTACCACCGGGCGTGGGTGGGGAATGGCCTGAGTCTGGCGACCTGAAGGCGTTGAGTAGAGTCTGACAGCGTTATCGTTCTGGGGAACTATTCAGTACAAAGTCACGAGAGGACAGCGGCCCTACCCTCGAGACTGTGGCAATATACATGAGAGAAGGAGCGAAGCTAGAGTGGGTGACTGGAGGAAGTCTGTTGAGGGTAAGTGAGTGTTCTGCGTAGGTTACCGCCTGGATGACAAGACATACACGGCAGACCACTTCAAGGACCATGTTGGAAGGTCATTTTCAAGGACCAGTGTGTAGACCGAAAGCCCACGTTCCGTACCAACGGCGAGTAAGCCTGCTGAAGCTGAGTTCTAGTCTAGCAATGGAATTGAAATAGCGCACCAGCTTTATTATCTAGGGATGTGACAATGTGGCCTTTTGGGAGGATAAGTGTCGAATGTATCCTCCAAGCATCCTGTTGTACTTCAGACAAAGCCCAAGCGACGATTCGAGTGCTCATAGCGGCGACTATCTGGGACCGCGACTGTATCTAAGCATCTACTCGATAAGCTGGCAGTGTGACGCACTAGCTTCATGCCTGAATCGACCGAAATGCAAGAGATCGGATCTGCGGACTGGATTGTCCTTGGAAAGGCCTCCCAGAAGGCCAGTACTCGCCGTAGAGCGAGTGTCTGCACATTCCTAATGATGATAGCGTCTGCCGATGGGTAGAGCTATTGCAAGGGCGTCAACTGGGGTGCTTGTTGCACGAGCTAGTAGATCCAAACCAGAAGGATTTCGCTGGGAAGCTGAATAAATTGGAGTCCAGCAGCAGGATACGCTGTGCATGTCTGTTGAAGCTGGAGCATTCGATGGGACGGGATGGACGGTGCAGAGGTACCGTAAACTCACTGTACCGAGATCGGCTCTTGAAGGAGCACGTGGCCTCCGCCCGTCCATTGACTCTGCGCATATAACCATCGCTGCGGCTTAAACTGATACTTCCTCGTCGTCTCTCTGCCCACACTACAGCAGCCATGCGCTGGTCTTGTCTTCCCGTCGCATTGGCCACAGTCCTGCTGCCATGTTGCGCATCGGCAGACCAGGTGTCTTGGGCCACAACACAGCCGTCGACATCCTCTACCACCCTCGTCGATGCACTCGGAGCAGATCCTGATTATCTGTCCTTATTGAAGCTTCTTCAAAGAGCGCGTCTTATTCCAACTTTGAACCGCCTAAACGGCAGTACTCTCTTCGCTCCTACCAATGACGCCATCAAACAGTATTCACAACATCAGCACCTTTGGGCAAGCATCCTCGAAGATGATTCGTTTACAGTAACCGACAATATCCAAGCCCAGCTTCGACAGCAGCTGTTTTATCATCTACTAAATTACACACTCCCCGAGACGGCAGACGATGCGGTGCATGTCCACAAAACTCTCCACTTCCCCTCCACGACTGTGGATCCACCGTCTCGAGAGCCTCCACCTCATCCTCCTTGGATGCCCATCCCGGGAGGCAGTCTCGGTGGACAACCGCAGAGGCTCCGAGTCGCCTCTCGCGAACAGAGTCTTCATGTTGGAGTAGACGCCTTTGGCAAGTCAGGTGCACGCGTGGTGAAAGACCGACATGATGCGGGAAATGGCGCGTTGTTGGGGATAGGTCAGGTATTAGAGCCTCCCCCTGACCTGTGTGCGTGTTCCTCATTTCTCCGGACATAAGGCATCTAACAGAATCACAGCCAAGGTTGTTGCCGAACAATCGGCGGTCTCGTATTTCAACAGGATATTAGGTTCCGAATTACTCAAGCGTCTAAACAGCACTGCTAATTTGACTCTCTTCCTCCCTGTCGATGACGCGTGGAATGATCTCGATCCATACGAACGACTTTACCTGGAGAGTGAATTCGCTGCAGACGATCTCAACCGCATTCTCAATATGCATGCTGTGGTCGAGAATGGTGTGAACTGGTCAGAATCCTTCAAGAAAGGTCTCATTTGTGAGTTGACCTGCTTCAATACAGTAGCATGACTGCTAAAGCATTTGGCAGTAACTTCTCTTGATGGCACGAAGCTTGAAATTGTGACTACCGCAGATGACACTAAAGTCTCAACAGCCACCCTCGTCGAGCCGGATATCTATGCTGCAAATGGAGTGCTGCATCTGGTGTCAGACCTCCTTATACCACCCGGTGCTCTCCAAATCACCGCAGAAAAGTACCTATTGGCATTGAACTGCACTACTTTCGTTTCCCTTCTCCGCTCCGTGGATTTGCGACATCTCGTCAACGACACCGAGAAGCACTATACCATTCTTGCACCCACTGATGATATTCTCACCGTACTAGATGATTCCAACTTACCCGAGCGTGGTAGTGCAGAGCTCAAGAAAATGCTTCAATATCATTTCATTCCCGGTAGATGGACCCCGAAGCAACTCGAAGACGGCTTGCTGTTGCAAACAGAACTGGTTGAGGAAGGTCTAGGTGGAGGGCGTCAGATTCTATCGGTTGACGTGGGATCTGGAGACCCCAAGAAGAAACAGGGAACAATACGGTTTGGGGGTGCAGGCGTCATTGGTGAACCAAGTGAGACTATTTTAGCCTGCATACTTTACGAGTGCTGATATTTATTTATAGTCCAGGTGAACGGGTCGGTTATCTACTTCATATCCCGACCGTTGATTCCGCCTGCCGACCCCCTGGACACAGCGTTGCAAGAACTCAAGTTATCGACTTTCCTTGCGGCCATCCTTTCATCTTCTCAATCCGATACTCTTCGGACCACCCCACAAACGACCTTGCTCATCCCGTACAATACTGCCTTCGAGAGGCTGGGGCTTCTTGTCACAAACCATCTTCTCTCGCCCTCTGCCAAGCCAGACCTCGAGAATGTCCTCTTGCATCATACGCTTAGCTCGGTTGAGTATGCATCTACCTTGCTAAAAGGTGGACAGCATACTTTTGCTACGTTGGAAGGCAGCGATGTCAAGTTTGAGAAGAAGAACGGAACAATCTTCGTCAGCTCTAGCGGAGGGTGGGCTGGTATGAAGGGCGAATTGACTCCGCGTAATCTTCTCACTAAGACCGGTGTCATTCATGAACTCTCCGATATTCTCATTCCTCGCTCTGTCGATATCACTATTGGGAAACTCATACGAGCGTCGAAAGGGAGTACGATGGCCACCCTGGTGAATAAATCCGGTTTCGATTGGGTTTTGAACGGCACAACTCCTCCCCAAGGGTTAGACTGGGCCGGAAAGGACTTCGAAGGGGTTGGCTGGACATTGCTATGTCCCCCGGACGACGCATTCAAAGACTATAATCTCACTCAGCTCTATTCGGATGTCGAAGCAATGAAGACGATTGTCGCCCAGCATCTGATACCCGTCCCCACTGCGACAGAGAATGCTAAAGACGACAGTGACGACGCTTTAAACAACAATCGTCCCCTTATTCTCGACGACGCGACTTATTCGACTTTGCGATCTTCGAGTTCTGCATATGGCGACCTGTTTTTCCAGAAGCGTACTGATGGCGGGCAGTATATTGTCGGAATCAAGGGCGCACGGGGAACCAATGCAGATCAAGATTGGGCCCGCGTACTTTCCTGGGGTCGTTCCACGACAGGGAGTGGAACTGGTGGCGTGATCCAAATTGATCGGTTGCTCGTCCCGTATCAGCCTAAATGGTGGGTTGAATATGGGGCCCCAACTACCGTCGGCTCGCTAGGAATCATGACCATTTGTGGCTTCTTTTATGGAGTTAGGATTATCTGGCAAAGGGATACTACAGAGGCCACGTACGAACCTGTTGGGGGCTTCGGAAGAGATGACGATGACGAAGTATAGGTGCTTAGTTAGGAGCTTCTCGTGCCGTATATTTAATGACTATTAGGCCATAGATTATTCCGGGATTCTGATGGACGCAACCATTGAGTTATCTACTTGTATTATAATATAACATGTTGTTCTTGTAATTTTTTCTTCGATGATCAATAACTCATTGTAGGGCCGGTTCGCCGCTGGTCCCGGCATTGTCCCGCTACCAACATTCAAATATTCACTACTTAGTTAACATTTGCATAGTTTTTTCTTTGATCAGAGTGGCCCACCTCGCACCAGTATAATTCACAAGAACAGAAAATCTCATTCCCTGATGCTGGTTAGATGCTGGCCCAGCAGGGAGATTTAGTCGGGCTTGTTATCAAGAAAGTAACAAAACCACTACTAATTGCATGCAAAGCCATTCGTTCAGCCTAGTTATCAGTTAAACTTGACTTTTCCTCCTCGTCTCGTAGGAATTCACTGAAATATTCAATATGCAGCCCCCAATGATCAAGCTGCCAGTCGAAAAAAAACGCACATGGCGAACGGAGATGTATTCCTCTGCAGAAATCGACTCGCGTTGCATGTACTCTACCCATGGTAGCGGGAATAAAGGTTGAATACTAGATGTTGGTTAAGATATACTTCCGGAGCTCGGGTAGGACTTGCATGTGAAAGTCCGTATTGGTCCGGTGCTGTATACAGAGCCTTTGAAAAGTGCAGGGTGAAGCGTGATCATGGCCCAGAGACTTGTTGCTCTTCCCTTGCCAGCCTTCAAGCGCAGTTCAAGAACCACCCGAAGACAGTAATGGTGAACCCTACGACGTTGTGACTGACAGTATATTCCTGACCCGCAACCAGAGCACTGAAGCGCCGGTCGAGGAGAAACGGGTCTCTGCAGCAGAGTCTGTTAAATCCTTCATCGCGGGAGGATTCGGTGGCGTGTGTGCCGTTGTCGTCGGTGAGTCTTCGTCCAGGCCTCCTTCGGACTGGCAAATTAACATTTTTCTGGGTCCTAGGACACCCCTTCGATCTTACCAAAACTCGATTGCAAACAGCGCCTGCTGGGACATACACCGGGGCCATCGACGTTGTGAAGAAAACGGTAGCCAAGGATGGACTCACTGGGTACGTCCTTGAAACCGAAATCAAGCAATTCGCTGTCCTGAGCCCAATAATAGCCTCTATCGTGGCATTGTTCCTCCCTTGCTTGGTGTTACCCCAATCTTCGCCATCTCCTTCTGGGTGCGTGATCATCCAGACCAGTTGCCATACTTGTCTTTCTCACTCTCCTCTCAGGCCTATGACGCTTCAAAGCAACTCATTTTCGCTGCCACACCCAACCGGACCAGCTCAGGACTCTCGGTACCCGAACTTGCTGCTGCCGGGTTTCTTTCTGCCGTTCCTACTACACTCGTTACGGCACCTGTAGAGCGAGCGAAGGTCCTCCTTCAGGTAGGTTAAAGGTTCCCTATCCCTTTCTTTCCGTATTGACAAAGATGCAGGTGCAAGGTCAAGGTGGTGCTGAACAGAAATACAAGGGTGTCACTGATGTCCTCAAGCACCTTTATAAGGAGGGAGGCCTCCGAAGTATTTTCCGGGGTACGGGAGCAACTTTGGTTCGAGACGGTCCCGGAAGTGCCGCGTAAGTGTGACCTGTGTGCCCGTACTCTCTCTCGATTGCGTACTTATCTCCTCGCATAGTTACTTCGCTGCCTACGAAGTAACCAAAAAGGCTTTGACCCCAGCTGGCTCTTCACCGGCCGATCTCAACCTTGGTGCGGTTATTCTGGCCGGAGGTACTGCTGGTGTCGCAATGTGGGCTATTGCTATCCCTCCGGATGTCGGTTATTTTCTGCGATAACTGCCGATGATGACCCGTCACTGACAAGACTTCTTAGGTTTTGAAATCGCGTCTCCAATCTGCACCGAACGGCACGTATACTGGAATTCTTGATTGTGCGAAGAAGACCATTGCGCAAGACGGTATTCGCGCTCTCTGGAAAGGATTTGGTCCTGCTATGGCTCGAGCCTTCCCCGCCAATGCTGCTACTTTCGTAAGTCTCTCAACTCGAGTGCAATCCCTTCTAAACCGCCCTTGTAGCTCGGAGTTGAAGCTTCTCGGAAGGCCCTAGACGGTCTCTTCTAATAATAAGGTTATGCTTAGACTGGAGTCTGGGCATGGACAACAGCAGTCTTTTGTAGGCTGATTCGATAGACACGTTGGTGGGATAAATAGCCGAGATACTACCTCGATACTACCCGGTTGACCGTTAATGCTGCAGGTACATTCAGCGAACCTCCCCGGACGGCTAATCTTATATAGATAGCATCGCGATTGAAGCAACCTTGTTTGGGTACGATAATACAGATATCCCTATTCCACATTGGTTCCAAGCAATTATTCCGTGATAAGGTGATTGAAGAAGGATTAGTTCTCGCAAAGCAAATAAAAGTAAATCAGGGAACAAGTATAATCAAACGAGGGAGCCAAGTTCTATTGAGGCCCCAAAGGCAAAATCTAATTGATCGGGCCTGTTCACTTCCAGCTGGAAGGAATTTTTGTGACGATATCTGCCCATCTCCCGAGTCTTCCTGCTTCCCAGTCTTCGATGAAAGAGAGCCCAGCGCTCCCGCGGAGGCTTTCTTCGATCTTAAGCCTCTTCTCAGCGTCTGACCAGAATAACACCCATTGGCCCATTCGCAAGTGGCCAGTGCTTCGCTCAAAATACCACTTGTTTACCGGATTGTTGGAACGACTGCGCCAAACTAAGTCACGCCCTTCCCCCTTGCCCTCTTTTCCTCCGTTGGGGTTGGCAGAGAAAGGATGACCAAGACCATATGACTCGTCGTGCAAAGCGACCCATAAGAAATCCACAGTACCATCGCCTTGATGGCTCGGAAGAACTGCGAATTTGTCTAAATATGAGATTGGTTCTGACGATCCAGGGCAAGGTTCATTGGTCACGATTGCGGTTCCGTCATATTCGCCTGCGATGATGATAAAGTCTAATGTCTTCTCGAGGCGGCCATAGAAAGCTTCTTGATCGAGGGTGCGCCCAAAGGATTGTTCCAACAGCGCAGTCATCTTTCCCTTATCGAGGTCTGCGACTGACCGAACGACCTGAATGGGGAGGCCACGTCGTAGGAGAGTTGGGGTATGAGGGGTGAGGCGAAGATTCCCCTGGAGCAAAGCATGAGGAAGGCTTGAACTGACGGCTGGCTTGTTGGTGATGAGATTCCCAATCAACGAACTAGGCGATTTATGAGAAACCATAATGGCAGAGGATGTCGGTGGCATGTAGTGGAGGCAGGTGCGGGCGAGGGCCAAGTCTGAGAGTGCATGAGGGTGGGTATCTTTCCATCGGGGGTCAAAAGTGCCCAAAATGTGTCGGTATTCTTGAGTTAAATTGATCAGGAGATGAGGATAACCTGAACGCGCGTATGAAGGAACACCGCCTCGCTGGTTAATGATCATGAGGCGAAGAGGAGTGAGGTCGATTTCTTCAGCCATGGGAGAACCATGCTCGTGTTTAAATTGTGAGCTATTTTCAAGAGACGACGCTTCAGCCATTCCGCATGCTAAGCCAGCAATGACATCGTTCGCGTCGACGCGAACCGAGCGGCAAAACGAGTCGAGAGCAAAAGGTGCGAGGACAGGAATCTCCCCGGCGCGAAGAGAGGAGCGAACGGGCGTGAGATCGGAAGGATATATGTGGGTTTCGGGTGAGATAAAATCAGGGTCAGTGGATGATTCTTCTGAACCTGGCTTTGGACCAAGGCGCGCCATGGCCCCAACGATGGGCCGTGCGTTTGCGCCTTGCTTTTCGAGACTGGTGACGACACGCATAACCTCGTCAATAAGGCATTTGCGTTCTTCCTGATCTCCCCGAGGGACATCGTCGCTCTCCACAACAATAACACTGACCATACCGAGTTTTTCGAGGTAAACCAGGCCACGAGTGATGCTGTCCAGCTGAACATCGGTGAAAGGACCCTGGATCTTCACCAATGCCGTGCGTCTATAAATAGGATTCAGGATAGAGTTAATGACTGGGCTTGGAGCCGGCTGTTCTGCGGCAGCTTTGTCGATAGAAGAGGCTGTTTTTGAAACTAGCGGGGGTGGAATCATTATTTCTGGGAGCTGTGGGTGGCCATTCGAATTCTGTGCTTTCTGGGGCTGGATGCCAAACGACGCGAGATATGAACGTGTGTCCCTCAAGGAGGGGTTGGCGCGCAAAATTGACAGAATGAAGTCCTGAGGACGACGGCGATTAATCAAGGAGGGACTAAAAGGGCAAGGACGAGGTACACACGTTGTCTGAAGAGGGCTGGTGTTCTGGGGGGTCAGCTGGGGGCTGCCTGAGACTGCGTATTGTCTGTAGACGGTGAGCTAAAGGCCATGCTCGCTGCTGGAGACGACGTACGGCATAAAAAGCCTTGAAGGTGTGGGAGCGTTGGGAGGAGAGAGCAGGATTTGTGCGTGGAATGATCATGGGGGGCGGGAAATGGGCGAGTCATGGGGAGTGCAGAGCGAGTTTTAAGGCTGCCTCGCGCAGCGGAACAGCATCTCATCCAATCATTTTATTATCTGATTAGATGAGAATCACAGGCTAATCTCCGGCGATAAGCGCCTCTCGCCAAAACACCGCATCCTATGTCTGAGCTATTTCACACCTCTTGTTGCGAACAGAGCTATATTTCTACGAATAGCCCAAATCCCTCATTCATCTTTACAACATAACATTAAATCGAAGCCTGCACAACACCCAGTTTATCCTCGGCCAACGAACGGCCAACTCCGCGTCCAGGCTCAACGACACACGTGCAAAGCCTGTTCTCACAAGCCTTTGCTCTGGCTCGGGAACCGATCTAGGCGCCCAGGCAGAGCGCTAAGTCAGAAGCTGTACATCAGATATTCATGATTCATCGTCTGCAAAGCAAACGTGAGATCCCGCCAACCTCGGTAAAAATGTAGATACTCACGTCAACAACAATGAGATTGTCTTCTGTACACATTGCCGCATAGCGCTTTCTTCTTGCTACTCCGAGAGGCATGGATATCCAGCGGAAGGGCAGTGACGTTCTCACTTCTTGTTCGAAAATAGCCCCTTGCGGTATAACTGTCGGCGCCAATTGGTAGATCGGTTTTGTAGATGTCTTGATCTGCTCGCCAACCCCTTCTTCTGTTACGATTTGGCCAATTTCAGCGTTCGTAAGCGCTCTTCGTATTCCAATCGGGTTAAAGTCATACACTCTGCATGACAAACTGTCATGTGGAGATGTCAAAGCTTCTAGTGCGATATATCGAGTCCCGTGGACATAGCACACCCATACATCTGAGTGAGGCCGGGGCAGGACCAGTAAACGAGTTCCTGCAGGACCCCAAGTATCCCATTCCCGTATTTTGCCCTCACGTTGGGAATCCGTTCCCGAGCCAAGATGACTCAGAAACGTGTTCATGGGCACGAATAAGAGAATGCACTGGATACCTCGCGAGTCATGTATCCAGACACTAACGACATATATTCGATTATATTTCGCCAGATGAAAGGGAACGCTGACGTCATGGCGAGGTTCCCAAGTCGGCGCAGGATCAGAGCGGATTTCGAAAGTAATCATGGTAGCTGTTTCTTGCAACGGAGGGAAGCGGAAGGAAACGACCGATTCCAGTGCGGTAACCGAGCGTTTCGATTTATCTTCAGCTCTGAAATTGACAACAGCCAAACTTGGTTTGATACTGTCATGTTCCCCTTCGTCTCTATCTTCAGGGAGCAAGAGACTACAGAGCACAACGTGTTCATCCGAGAGAAATGAAAATGCCCGGATTCTGTCTCCTTCAATATCCTGAGAGCAAATTAACATCCGACATTCAAGTAGGCTTCAGACGACTTACAAGCATCACTTCTCCCTTCTTCCAGTCCCAGACGATGAACTCGTTCTGCCCATCGTGTACAGTGTTAATCAGTAGACCGATGTAGTCACCCGAAATTTGAATGGCGTAAGAAGTATCTGCATCTCTAAATCTTTGAACGTGTTGGAGGACCTTTCCATCCGTCGCCAATGGATGGGCTTCACCAGGTTTGTTTTCTAGCGAAAGCAAATGGAGAACATGCGTCATTTCGCCGTGGACGCGCGACCTGAATTGGTGATGAGTATACGCATCGAATATTAGCCTGCCTCACTGACCATCTCGGGCTCTCGATGAGAACCAGCAGATCTTGAGCGGGATCCATACCGAAGTCGCGGACAGGGAAGTCGGCCGGTTCCATAATCCAAGATTTCTCTTCAATTCCACGAGTTTTAGAAGGGAGTCTGTAGAAAAAGAACTCCTTCTTCTTATTGTTCTGCGCTAGTACGCCGCCATAGAGCTCCCATATACCGCCTCTTTGCATTCTTAGTGTATGTCGCGTTTGGAACTTGAGTTGATCCCAGTTTTGCTGAAAGGCCTTGAGTCTTTCTAGGCAGGAGCGGGCAGTGGGATCGCGACTGCTAACTGTGCTGCTCTGTGTACCTGTTGCATATAGCTCTATCTTGTATTGGAGACTGGCAGTTTTATCTACCAGTGATTGAAAAGCTCGACAGACCTTGGAACACTGTAAGGAATCGCTTGTCTTCTGGGAATGGGGATCGCACCTGTCTGCATCGACACAACGACGAAGGATCGAGACAAGACAATACTTCAACCGTGAGCTCTAGGGGAATCACGGTTAAGAAAGAGGCCGCCATTGAGCAAGTGTGGCAGGAGCAGATGGTGGTCTCTCTTTAAGTGTCGTGCATGTGACCAATGTATTCCATCAATTGAATTCCATCCCTGCAGCTCCCACATCCTTAGGGTCTATATAGGTCTATATCATGTCCTCTAATACCATCAACAGTCTGCCTCGCAGAGTAGGTCATTTCCCCCAGTGCTTTTCCTTCGTTGACTCCAAATTCCAAACGGCTAGCCTAAATTGTATCAAAACGACATCGTACAAGTTCCAAAGGTCACCTCAGGAGATTCCTATGCTGTAGTTCTGGTAGGTCCAAGGTTCAACTCTATACTATCTCAAAATGGCTGAATTTGAATCATCAGCGCTGTTGGCACGACCCAGAGGATATTCCTCCTCAAGCGGTCCTTATGGACCCACTCCTACGTCCCCTGAAGCCAGGGGAAGTAGGAATATCCTACATATCGCATGGAGAAGGGCGCGAGATTGTCGACGAATCTGAGCTCACTCTCATCGATCGGGGAATGCAGCCAGGGGACTATTGCAAGCTATCAATAGACGACGTTCGCTCTGGCGTAGTTACTGCTGTCAAGGTCAAAGGGCGACTGGCGCATGTAATAAGCAACGAGCTTATTGAAGATTGGAAAGTAACGGAGGATTTTCTTCACAAACAAGGAGGCGAGGTTGGAGATTATGTGATCTACAATAATTGGATTGGACAGGTGGGTACATACTTGGCGAGTTCCAGCACCGTGCCTTAACCCACGATATCTTAAGATTATAGAGGTTCTCTTTGAGCAACTGCACAAATTGAACCCATCTCACTAGTTTCCCATATATAAGGTATTCGATGAATCAATCGTTGAGGTGGCCGACGGAGGACTAGTGCGATTACCAGAGCTTGGATCTCGATTTGCAACAGGTGATGAAGGTTCTGTGAGTCATCGAATTCTTGGTGGAATTCATACCTTGACATTGCGCTAATAGGATATCCTCCCTCCGTCACCAGTGTCACATAACGTTTCAAGCGCCATCCGATCGCTTTTTGGCAGTCAAAGCCAGAATGGGGTTGACAAGGTCATTAACGTCAGGCACACAGTGTATGCGGTAGCGTGGCTTGCGTTGAACCAAACTGTACGTTAAGCGAAACTGCAACCGATTGGAAGGTGCTGACATCCTCGTAGTTGGATGTAGAAGAGGCTGCGTCACAAAGGAGACCAGCTCAATTATGGGCCGGTAGTGACATTGGCCGACTCACTTTGATCAGGGGGAAGGCCGACATCGAAATGCGGGTGGGAGACCGTGTATACCTAAAAGATACTACTGGACTCCCAATGACGGAACACGGAAACGAAAAGGATCCAGCTGGCATCGTTCATGTGCAAACTTTCAAAGTCAACGAAACTATGACTATGGTTGATGTGCTCTGGCAAGATGGCATTCGAGAGACGTTGAAATCAACTGAACTCATACCTTATGTTAGCCCAGATGAGTACGATTGCTGGTAAGCCTTGGCACTCTAATTCCATTTACTAAGTGTTTAACTGTGTTTTCCCCTTTCAATGTGTTATGTTCTACGCTTTAGGCCGGGCGACCATGTCCTGTGGAAAGCTGAAAATCAGGAACGTTTTGGTGTTGTTCAAAATGTGAACCCTGCAGACAGAACCGCCTGTCTTCTCTTCCAGGATACCAATACCATGGAACTCGTCTCTGTCTTGGAACTGGATCCTACTGGTACCTCAGACCTCGATGGAAGCCTTGGCCCTCACGACACATTAGGCGTTCGGAGAGGCGATTATGTTTTCATACATGCTGAAGGCACAACGAATGGGATGAATCCCCCAAAAATACCGCATATCGGGGAACTGGAACCATGGGTCAGAGAGATACCCATCATCGATGGTCAGTATACGGGATGGAGAAAAGAAATGGCAGAATTGGGCAATAGACTTGCATCTTCTCGGGCATCTTCCGAAATTTTCGATGGTACTCCCAAGCGACCAGATTCAAGTCTCCATTGGGTTGGAGAAGTAACGGATGTAAGTGTATAACACGATACGCCGCGTTTATTTCACTCACCTCCTCAACCTAGCTCAAATTGGACGGATTTGTGGAAGTTACACATCCAGATTGGACAGTGAAGATGTACCCACTGGACCGCCTTACCCGGCTTTATGATGGAATGGATCAACTTGAAGACGATCCTTGGATCGATTCAGCGAGTGGCGATGATGACGGCAACTATCCCATGCACGAAGATTGGATAGCAAGCGAAGACAGCCGTTGGCACCAAGATTACGACAGGACTTCAGATGAATGGGCTTACGACGATGTAGCCGGAAGCGAAGACTCCATACCTCATTGCGACTGTGGAGAAGAGATGGACTTTGAAAATGCTGATGCTGATATGGATGTTCCTGCAGTTACAACTCTACTTGCGGATGCAAACAACGAAACGAATTCGACAGCACAAAACAACGATACCAATGGATCGAATCTTACTGTGCAATTGGACATACCTTCTGTTAGTGTCACCTCTCACATACCCATGGAAACTGAGGAATGGAAGCGGTTTGCTATCTTGCCCTCAGCACCCGTAGATCATGCCTTCTACTCGACCGTCCCTACACAGCCCTCAAAGGCCTTCTTGGGACGTTTATCAAAAGAATACAAAGCCCTGTCATCTGGATTACCAGGTATAGCAATGAAACTCACACTAGGTGAGTCACCAACTGACCACTTGCCTAGATTCAATTATTGTTCGGGCGTATGAAGACCGTACGGACCTACTCCGTTCTTTAATTATTGGCCCAGAAAATACCCCTTACCAAGATGCCCCTTTCGTCATCGATTGGATGCTTGATTCTAACTTTCCTCAGACACCACCTGTCGCATTTTTCTTGAGCTGGACGAATGGGAATGGCCGAGGTATGCACCGTTCTTTTTCTAGTCTGTGCTACAACTCAACTCCGCGTTCATAGTCAACCCGTGGGTCTTGCGGATCTTCATGTAATGTTCGCGGACTTATCTTTTTCCATCCAGGAACCTTTACGAAGACGGGAAAGTCTGTCTGTCTATCCTCGGTACGTGGGTCGGAGATCAAAGCGAGACGTGGAGTCCTGTCCGCTCCTCTTTGCTTCAAGCGTTCGTTTCTATCCAAGGCCTTGTGTTGGTTAAAGAGCCGTGAGTGGAAACCCAGCAGTCTGACGCTGTACTGTCTGACAAATGAGGGAAGGTGGTTCTGCGAGCCAGCCTACGACAAGCTTCGGGGCACTGAGGAAGGGATCGTAAACAGGCAAGTTCATCTCGATTTATGGTAACCCTTCTGTCCGCTTAGCTGTTTGATAGCCGGCTATACAGCGAGAAAGCATACGTTCTCTCGCGGGGCTTCATTCGTCGAGCACTTGAGATACTTCCTGGAAGCCTTGAAGAAGAGATCGAATGGCTCTACTTTACGAAAGGATGCCTTGCCAAAGTCCTTCAAGACTCAAGAGCTCTCATTGAGAAGAGTAAGAACAATTCGCAAGTCTCTCCGGAGGATCATGATCTGGCAATACCACGGTTGACTGCCGGAGGCATAATCACCTTGGAGCGGACTATGCAAAAGCTCCAGGACCTTTACGACCGTAGACAATCCGTTGTAGCTGGCGGTGGGAGTGCTTCATAAGTAAGAATCCTACTAGTGACTGTGGTCGATTTTTCCATGGAATATAATATTGGTCTATCCTAACATTACTCGGAAATTCTTGAAGCTGTAAAGAAACAGAGGCCTTCAGTTAACAATGGCCTAAAAACCTGTTCGCAGGGAATGTTTTCTGATAACCATCTCTCCAGGATGTAATGTTAGGGTTGCTATACGCCTCGATGTAACTGCCATAGGAGTTTGTCATTACATCCCCTGGCTGAGAAAGAAATTGACTCACCGATTGATGTAGTCTTCCGTAGGGAAGTCCTTCGGGTTGCATCCAATATTTATAGCATTTTTGGGTTGATATACTCTGATCCAGTCCACTCTCATGGTTGATGGGAAACTCAAATGGTCGAAGTCAACAGCCCCAAAATTCTCAGACATCCCAAGATTAACGATGATGTACTAAAATGCAGGTGAGTGTCGGGTCATTTGCTGAAAGAGGTAACCTGCACACCATTGGTTCCTCTGGAACTGGGCGAGGTCCAATCTCCACCCTCGCATCTGCAGCCATGCCTTCGGACTTCAGTGTCCAAGCCAGTCGGCCGTCTGCTATCCAACTGATGTACTGTTTTTGGGTCAAAACCATAGATGGATTCCATGATAACGCGACCGAAGACTCACTGCATTGTCAAAACCTGAACGACAGGTGCATCAGACAGTGCAGGGATGAAGGTTCCAATCACTGACCTGGGCGGTATTCAAACCCATAGATGGCGCTACACCCCAGTTCTAATTCATAACATGCTTGGTCTAAATCACAGTTTGTGAAGAGTATAAAGCAAGTGGATTGAATACTTACTGGTCTGAGTTATACAGGACGTTGCCTGTTGAAATGTGCCTCCAGTGTACATGTTGAGAACCGTCCTTTCTGGGTTCGCGATGATCAAGTTTTCTGTAGTGTTAAACCAACTATAGCCAGCGTTAAAAGGCTTAGAACAGTCAGGTTTAGTATAGGATAGCATCAGCTTTGATAACCTACGGCCCATTGAGCAGATTGGGAGACAGAGCCTGTCATAGATTCCGCTGAAATTTGGGCTTCGAAAACATCAATTTCTGGTGCGGCACGACCCACATATGTTCCATCGCGGTGCTTTGGTCCAGGATGGTCTTCACCGGGGCAAGTACACCGAGAGAGCTTTTGCCCTGGTAGGTAAGATAATTCGCCATTTGCATTAGGATCGCCGTCGACCGTGGCTTGGAGTGGCAATCCATGGAGTGTTTGGTTCGGAGCCGTGCCGACATCGCACGAATCATACGTATACGGCCACTGTATACTGGGTCTAAGGAATCGTCTAATTTCTCTCGTCATCCTGCTTGACACTCACCATTCCCTCCAAGCTTCCACCGTATCCCGCACGACCTGAAAGATTATTATTTAACGATCAAATTCTGGACATCGAGCCGAACATGTGAAGTCTCACCAAGATTTCCCATCGACCAAATCGCAGGCCATAAGCCCATCACATTATTTGCCCCAGGTAAGACAACAGAAGCTTCCAGAAGACCGCCTGTAAAGCAGAACTTGTTCCAAGTCGCCAATAGACCCCCCTGGTATTGAAGCCCGTGGCTATCCTTTTTAGACAAGGTAATTTCAAGGTAGCCATCCCGGGTCGTAACTGCCTCTGGGTCATACCACTCGAGGTTGTTAGTCTAGGTGAACTTAACAATCATGTGCTCGAAATCAACACGGAGCAACGTACAGCCCAATAATGAAGGTCGACAGCCTCCCAATATGGGTCATCTCCAGGGTAAAAAGTCCGTCCATCCACATTGAATTCATCGCTGAAGACAAGCTGTAGATTCTGATTGGGATACGTATACGAAGATTTCGTGAACTCATTTTTGGGCGTGTCAAGGTCGATGAGTCCCCAGTTGCCGAAACTTGGTATCTATGGATACTTCAGCCCGAATAGTAATTGACCTTCCTGTTATGGACGTACTTGACCCGTAGCATTGATGCCACCAAAATTGAATCCGCCCATTTTTGACTGCGGATGGGCTGTAAAATGGGAGATGAGGGGATATCCTGCGCTGTTGAGAGGGTAATTTTAGAAGTGCTGTTGTATTCAATTGAAGGCCACCGACAACAGAGTCAAGACACCGATGCAGAGAGTGATCATGCATCCCAGGTTCGTGACCCCTCTATATGTACAGAAATGCCCTCCAGCATCATAATGAACATCCCGTTTTGGATCCGGATTGTGGAGATAATCGTCTGGTTCCGGGAAATCTGGCGAAAGATTGGAACCCCAAGTCATGGGGTCTGGAGATAAGGAGAACTGGACCAAAACGGGGACAAATTAGGGTGGGCAATGTCGACGCAGTCATGACTCGCCTTGTCAGATATTGACCCAGAGGTATTTCTCGAGGAAGTACTGTGAAGCGCGTGGCTCGCCTATTAGAGGATTAGGATTCTGTTATCCACCTTGGAATGCATCCCGACCGAATGTGCACTCGCCTTGCTTCTAAGTGACGAGAAACCTTTGGACGATGGTTGAGGGTGAAGCAAGGGGTGGTTTGTGGCCGGAAGCCTGCCCATCCACGCCTTGGATGGCTGCGCGTAAAGTCGACGCTGCGACATGATGATTGGTATCTCAGATCTCAGGTTTCAGGCAGAGCTGCACAGCGGGTTATTTCATAGTGTCCGATTACCTCAGCTATTAATGAAGTCGACTATATTACATTTTCAAATACACTGACATCAACTCAATACTGCGCCATCCAGCAGCCCCAGGACGCCATACCCTTGGCCGTTTTCCATACCTTGCACCGCTTCTTCAACGCGGTTCAGGCCGGCAATGTCATCTTCCGGCAAGTCTGATAGGTCTTCGTCTGACAGAATTGCTCTGACCTCCTTCAGCCGTTCTCGAATGCGGTAGTTGGCCTGGGCAATGGCGGCATGGCCATCTGCGGACATGGGATCAATCGCGTGCAGAAATTGGGACTTGCTCTGCATGTATTCTTCGAGCTCGGTCGGCTGCAAAAGGGCATTGTTCTCAACAAGCGATCCCGTTTTCTCCAGCCACGCATCTGCATTATAGATAGCTGTTTTCAGTTTTTTCGTCTTGTCGTTCTTCGAGGGGCGCCCTCTCTTCTTGGCAGTACCGACTTGCATGGAGTCTCGGTCAATGTATTTTTCCCGAGGAAGTGCACGAGGGTTCTGAGAAAACAGATCTGATTCAGGTAGTAGATGGAAGACTCGACTGGACGCAAAATGGTTCAGGATGAGAAGAACTGACGGCAGAGTTGGGCGCAGAGGCTGTTCTCGCAAGAGATTTGGCAATGAGTACAGGCCAGTATGCATATTGATTGGTATTGGGATTTGACTGATAGGCAGAAGAGACGGGGTTGTTCCTGTTGGCTGAGTCGAGTAAAAGGTGTACAAGGCGAACAGAGCAGCCACTCGAACTAAAGGGAGCTCGTTTGCGTCTGTTTTCTCTATGGAAGACAAATTGAGGGCCATGGAGAGTACGTTTCGCCGGATGCATACCAAGAATGAGCCGACAGATTGTTTGCAGGAAGGAATCTCTGGGTCTGTCGTCAAAGGCCTTGAGGTGAAGCCAGGGCCATGCCTGGGAGCACCATACGGACTTGAAAAAGGGAAACGGTGGATGTGACGGGTGGGAGAGATAAAGGTCGCAGAATGCCAGGAGCAGCTGGCGGATGTCGTCCTTGAGCGGGTGGACATGGAGCGAGGACGTGAAATAGCTGGGTTGCAGTGACATTTGATCGTGTCACGCCCATGCCAATCGTGACTTGCGCGACATTTGGCCCTGTTTGGTGTTGTGAATACAGGGCTGGCTGCATTGTCCCCAACCGTCGTCTCTGCATGGCACCGCTATTCAGGCGACTCAGCAACATCCACTGCTTCTTCTGCAATTCCTCCATTCTTTCCCCTCACAACACACGAAACTTTCAATGTCCCGCCTGCGGTTGCTGGAATCGCTACAATGACCATGGGGAAATCATCTCAGACGAGCCCGCAATGCATGAAGAGCATTTGAACCGTGTAAACTTCGCCAAACGCGGTCAGTTCCCTCTCATACCAGTCCAACCTACTGGGCCTCATTGAGTCTCCTCAGCTTCTCCTTCCAAGGACCAACTCCCCAATATACAACGATCCGGACTTTTCTGCCACAACTGTCAAACAAATCAAATGCTTATTATGAACTTGTTGTCCAACTATCTCCCACCTCCAGAGGTAGCTATTTTATGTATCTCTGTCCGGGCCATTTTGGTTGAGGCATAGCCAGAGTCCAGAATATGAACAGCGTCTACGCACACTTCCAAACTACAAAGAATCACTCTACGAACGCTATCCGCCTGTCTGTGACACTTGCAGACCGGCTGTCGAAGAAGAAATCCAAAACAAGGAGCAGATGGCCCGCAGAAAAGCACTCAATGGATGGCTAAAGGGAGGGAAAGAGCGGCAGCGGCGGGTGTCTGGTATGCCTGCGACCAAGGAGAAAAACATAAATATGAGCATCCACTGGCGAATACGCGGCTTTTTGTGGTTTGCTTCCTCCCTGACTTCCATATCTTTCCTTGTCCTACGTGAGTAATTCCCAGATGTCTCTCCCTTCATTCTGACCAAATAGACAGATCTTCTGGACAATTCAACATCCTCCCAGATCCTTCAATATCTATCTTTTCCCCTCCCATTGCTCATAATCATCTCCTTACTTTGGACGGCATGGGACCCGACCTATATCACTGCTCAAAAGGCACAGCTACATGGACGAGATGTAAGAATACGCGGCAAACAAAAATATATCGTACGTCGAATCCTGGCCACACACTTCTCAACTATTGATGGTACATAGGTTTGCCAAATGGCAGCTTGGTTCTCACGTCTCATATTCTCACTGGTCCTTGCTTGCAGCCGAAGAGGCATCCACCCTGTTCCTAGCTTCCTGACCCGTCCCTATCTCTACCTTCCCATTGCATTATCTGTCGAGCTCCTGGTAAACCATGTCTTCAACCGTTGATGCTACCCTGTATGAACTCACCGGTCGGTTTTGTAGGCTTTGCTTGGGTATCCTCTATTCCTCCGCGTTCAGCATCCTCCTCCGATTCGACTCATCGACACCCATTCCCACCTCAATGTCCTTTCCCGGTCCGAAACCCCTGCGACAAGTACGTCCCAATCTTCCACCCCCACCACGGCAACCTTCCCGAAGATCACCGAGCAGGACTTCCTCGCCTCACTCAGCCTTTCGTCTAAACCAGTCCTGACACCTCCGAAGCCTGTATTCGGCCTTCCGTCCTTAGGCGCGTCTACATCTGCTCCTACACTTATTAAGCCCAAAGTTGAAGACGAAGATGCTATGGATTGGTCTCCAACTGACGAAGAACCCGGATCCAAGTGGAAAGTGAAGAAAGAGAGAGACGATAATTCATCGTGGTTACGACCACAAAGATTTTTCGCTCCGGAAAAGCCGACGGGGTTGGAAAATATTCTTGCACGAACCCGTCTAGAGGACGATGATGTTATGCAAGTCGACCAAGTACCTACGAGGTCCAATGTTCCCTCGCTGTTTAACAACTCGATATACTGGTTTCTGCCAGTGGTGATTACCACCATTTCTATGGGTCTTGCATACGTTGCCTTTTGGCTCGTCAAAAATAGGTAGTATATATTTAATGCGCGACCCATTGAACTTTCATTTGTGCAAATCCCTGAAATGCAGCAATGTCACAAGGTCATATTACTGACACGAGTCAGTAATAGCAAACGGGAAGAATGGAAGTAGCTTCAAGCAATGGTGAAATAGGATGTCCGCATGAGGAATGTAAAGCTGGTTTCATTAAGTTGAAGGGCAGCAAATTTAAGATGATGGGTATGTATAGTTACGGACGAGGGAGGTATTTGCATACTTCCAGGGAAGATGCTGATAGACAGAGCGAACCGGCGGCTGCTGTCGATAAGGGGCAAGGAGGGAGTGTCCAGAAGAGAAGGGAGAGAAGGGAGAGGGCCGTTACTGAAAGATTTCTAATACCTGCCATAGCCACTTTGGTGATGGGAGGGAATGGCAAATTGAGGGCCAGGACTTGGGCCTCGGGACATGTCCGCATAACCACCAACAGGGCTAAGGTGAGAGGGACCAGCTGTAAAGTCGTGCTCAGGGACATTGCTGAAACCGTTATTGCCGCGGGCGCTGCCATGACCGGAGGAGTGGAAAGATGAGCCAGACTGGCGTCGGTGAGGTACATCGTCGTGGCCCGGTTTCTCCCAGTCGATTGGTTGGAGGCGTTTATCAAACTTCTTTGAGCTCCCAAGTTTCCATTTACGGAAGACGGTCCACAGGATGAAGACACCACCAATGGATGCTGCAACACCAATGAGAATAGTCACGATGTTGCTCTTGTTCTGATCGGCTGCTGCGGCCCCAGCCATTGAAGGAGGTGCAGAAGGCTCGGACTCGATGGATCGGGTCAATGTCTTGGTTTGTGCGGGAATGGTGCTTGTGGACCGTTCTTGAGAAACGGCAGGGGGCTGCGTAACTTGAGGAGTTGTCTCAGCCCGAGAGCTGGTGCTGGATGAAGCCACCTCCGAAGCTGACACTGAGGCTGAAGAGGAAACGGCCGAAGAAACTGAGGATTCTGCACTGACAGACTCGCTGGCAGACTGGCGACTACGTCAGAGGACGAAACCAACTCATGAAGACTACTCGTACCGCAGAGATGGAAGCGGAAACAGAGGAGGCAGACAAAGATGCGCTGGCTAGGCTGCTACTTTCGGATTCTGCAGGTACGCTTTCGCTTGAGGAGGAAGGTATGGGAGCAGCCCCGATGATTGTTGGTATATCACCAAGGTCAAACTGGGGAGCCCGTTTCTTGATGAACCGCTTGAGCTGGACATGGTCGCGCTGGTAGAGCGGCGACTCGTGAGCCTCAGCGATGGCGGTAGCGGTGAGAACGAGAGTGAGATATGCAAGGAATGTGGTTGTCTTTGGCGTCAAAGCTAGCATGATTATGCGTCTAACAGGTGAGAATCTGCAAGGACAATGGGATCAGAGCAGCTATCGGTGAGCACAACGCAGCGACGCTCACGACAGGCGATAACGAGGACGGAGGAAGTCGCGGGCAGCGTTGAGCGCGACGAGGATGCAGGAAAGAAAAGAGACTGTCGTGAAGAATGCTGAACGGCCACCGTGACCGCCAGCCATGATTAGTCAGCGGGTATCTTGGAAACCAGTGCCTGATAGTTCCCACGGATGTACAAGCATAATTATTAAATTAATATAGTCGGTGAGGGAGGCTTGAATGCCCCATGTTTTTTATGTCTTGTAGGTTACCATCCCCGTTGTTTACAATTAGGGGCGATGTTTCCCTTTTCGGAACACGTGTACCACCGGCGCTCATCACTTCCCCGCCAGACCCAGCTCACCACTCTACAATGCTAGGACTCGATGAAGACGCCTCCCAGAAGCTTTCCTTGGGTTTGGCAATCGCTGGACTGGTTTGGTATTCCGCCTTGTGGTGCATTGGCTTGCTCGGCGCCGTCGCTGCGTATGCGCTACCGTTCTATTTCACCCCGTCTGAAGTACTAACGGTCTTCTCCAAGCTATCGCCGGTACAGGAATCGGCCCCTCCATGTCAGTTATGCACCAACGTCGGATTCCCCCGGAGTCTCTATTTTACGACCATTGAAGGGTCTCGATCAGAACCTCTACACGAACTTGGAATCAACCTTCAGGCAGAACTATCCCAATTTTGAGATCTTGTTTTCCGTTGCAGACGAGAAAGATCAGGCTATACCTGTTGTAGAAGAGCTACTGCGAGTATATCCTCACGTTAAAGCCCGAATTGTTGTTGGTGAGTCCATAGTCAACATAGTCTATTGTCCCAGCCTACACTAATGCAACTTCAGGTGAAGAAGTCGTGGGCGTCAATCCCAAGGTCAATAACCTCGTGCGCTCTTACCGAATAGCTTCCCATGATATCCTCTGGGTCCTCGATTCGAACGTGTCGACTGATCCAGGCACTCTTTCACGAGCTGTTGAAGCTTTGACAGCTCCTCGAAACCCCACTCAACGCCGAATAGGCGTAGTCCATCACATACCCTTTGTCGAATCAGCCAACACACACTGGGGTTCTCGGATCGAAGCCGCATATCTCAACACGTTCCATGCGAAAATGTATATGGCTATCAATACCGTGGCGATTGAATCTTGCGTCGTTGGTAAATCCAACATTTATCGGCGGTCAGATGTGGACCGCGTCAACGGAACATTGAAGCCCTTTGATTCCATGGACCTTGACAATGGGGGGATCCAAAGGGGCTTCCCTTCGTTCGGACGTTTCTTGGCCGAAGACAACATGATAGCCAGCGCCCTCTGGCATGAACTTGGTCTGCGGCATGAACTCTCGACGGACATCGCCTTTAATGTGGTGGGGAACATGACCATTAGCGACTACATCTGGAGACGGGTTCGATGGCTGCGTGTCCGCAAACGGATGGTCCTTGCCGCCAACTTGGTGGAACCGTTCACCGAATCAATCATGCTATCAATCATTGGAAGTACAAGTGTCAAATATCTGTTCGGTGTTCCAAGGGCCTTGTTCTTGATCTTCCACTTTCTGCTATGGTTCCTCGTGGACACGAGTGTCTACACCTCTCTGGCAGATCGTCTACCCGTTGTAATTGATCGATACTTTGCCATAGCGTGGATTTTCCGAGAATTGGCATGCCTTCCCATCTGGATATTTGGATTCTTCGGGAATACAGTAGTGTGGAGAGGACAACGGTACCGTATGCTCAGAAACGGGGAGGTTGCGCTGGCATCCAGCAAATAGATTATAGATAAACAACAGAGGACGTAATTACATGTGATGGTACATGGTATTGAGTACGACATAATACGATGGGATAAGTATATATAGTGTCTGTGATGGAAGATTAGTGACTGTGTAGAGTACTTGGGTGAAGGAGTGAGTAAGTAAGTAAAGTTCTTCGATAAAAAGCAAAAGTCTATGAGATCTGCACAATGTCCATGATAAGAAAGGAGTGTCCGTGATGCTTTCAGGAATCGTTGGAGACTCGTAAATCCATTAAAACCTTGTAGTCGTATATCATGATGACTTCCTCGAAGAAGGCATCTGACCATTCGGGACACTGGTGCAAAGCCATTGGACGGAGGCGGACTTTGTCGCCCTCGTTCGTCTGTGTTCTGATGCTCCTGCCCTCCTTATTCTTCTGACGTTCGTTTGAGAACCAGTTCTTGACCTGCTTGAAAGCGCTGGGGGGAGATAAGCGGGATATTAAGCGAGGAGCAGAAGAGACTAACCGACGGATGACGATGGCCAAGAGGACCATCCAGGACTCTGGGGGATACATGGTAATCTGGTCGTAGACCATGCGGAGAACGAGGAGCTGGTGGTCGTTCACTGGGGAGTTGTCGAGAGACTTTATCCTCATCGCCTTCTCCATGAGCAGCTGCCTGCGCGCGCGCATCTGCTGCTTGAGCTTTATCTGGAAGAGATGGTCTGGGGAATGCCTCTTCGCGGACTTGCGGTTGTGGCGGGGGAGGAGCCTGGCGGTGGAGGGCGGGGAGGACTGGCAGGACTCTGACGGTGAACCAGCCGAGAGAGAGTCTAGAGAGACGGCGTCACAGGCAACCTGGGCAAGGAAATGAAGTGCAGAAGTCATGATTAAATCGTAAATAAAAAGAAAAAGAAAATAACGAAGGACGTGGCTGCGACTAGCGCGATGAGAAAGAATAAGAATCACTCGACCCCTGCCCCTGCCTAAATACTCTGCGGAGTTTGCCGATATTGTTTTCTGCATCCAGCCATCCCGCCATCCCTTGTTCCCCATGGACCTCGACCGCCAACGTCTCCAGATCATCGCCTCCGTCTTTGACCGCCGCAATGCCAGCGGCTCAGACGAGGTCTACCGTGCCCACCTCAAGATCTGGGAGGACGCTCCCACAGACGCCCAGGCAGGCAACCGCAAACCCAGATACATCCTCTTATCACGTATGTCCTGCCCCTATCCATTGTCTCCGCTAACTCCTTCATCAGAGTCCACTGCAGACGGCGGCTTCATACACAAGTCGAAGCTAAACACAAACGGCACCTTCTCCGTGGGTAAGACCTGGCGCATCCGAGAGTTGCGTGCAATACAGGTGGTCAACGTATGTCTGTCCTTATATTCTGTTTCAGGTCATCCATTCATCCCCATTCAGCCGCTTAGTTTCAATGTAACCTTGTCCAGGACATACAGGTGGGACACAGAGAGCAGCGAAGAGCAAGCCCAGTTTCTGGAAGCCCTCGTGCTCTTGTTTCGAACGGCGGTGGGTCCAGGAGCCCCGCTTCAATTAGACGGCATCAATGAGTCGCAAGGTCCGTTCACGTTCGTCCACTCCGTGAATCCCCTTTCCTTATACGAGGCTCTAGACACCCGACAACAACAGAGACAGCCCCTTGCTAGCTCCAGCAATAATTCATATCGGAATCCACCCCAGAGCACTGCCTCTGACTACGCTCGAAGAAACCCATCCCCTGCGCGATCTGCCATTCGCAATGACATTCCTCCAGACCCGCAGACTTTACAGGCCCCGGAGAGTAGGGACCATCCAATCTCTGGACGTTCCCGAGACTCGCCTCGAAACCGACCGCCCTCCATTACCGTGCCCGTGCCCCCTCTCGCGTCTTCCGTCCCTTCTCCGAGGCAAACGCGGAGACCGTCCAACGCGGCCTCTACTTACAGCCAAGTACAGTCGCAGATCTCTCAAGCTGCGCAACCGCCTCCCCAGGCGGTTTCTAGCACTTTCTCCAGGGATTCTCGCGCAAGTCGCGACGCCCGCGAAAAAGTCCCTTCCCAAATATCCGACACTTTCCCATCTCGATCCAGTAATGCTTCCCCTACCCCTGCATCACAACCAGCCCGAAAGTATACCGCACGGGCAGACACGTTTCCTCTCGAAAACACGCCTTCTCGCCGCGATCAAAATGTTCGAATTTCTTACTTTGATCCCACAAATCAATCATCCCTCGACCGTCTGCTTGCTCAGAACACTGACAGTCAGATCGACATTGATGGAGAGGAAGAGAGTGCGCGCGCCACCCTGACGAATGTAGAGGAAATGATAGAAGGTTACGAATGGGCTAGCGACGATGTGATCGGCAGAAAGTCGACGAGAGGCGCCGTGGATCTCATTCAAGCGCGGCTCTTGGACGAATTAACTGCCCTCGAGAAGGTTCGAAACTCATACCCTCCCCATTTCCGCTAAACTTATTAGCAACCGTAGGCCAACGTGCATTCCTTCCTGGAAAGTGATGATCGAATTACTATCGTTATGAAGTATCTCGAGGAAGCCATCACTGAATTGGATAACATGGACAATCTGATTTCCTCCTACAAGATTCATTTGAATGTGGGTCTGGAGTTTCGATTTGTGTGCATAATTTGATTTCTCCTTAGGCTGTCAGAGAAGACATCCTTTTTATTCAATCCCAAAACCGGGGCTTGCAAGTCCAAACTCAGAACCAGCGGGCCCTGTTGGGAGAGATACAGAATCTGTTGGTATGTTTGCTATCTCTTTACCACCCCGCAACAACGTTGTAACCCTCCTTTCAGCGCACCGTCCATGTCGATCAAGATGCGTTAATTACCCTTACGCAAGGTTCTCTGGAGAAACCTCAAAGCATACAACGCCTGGAGGAGGCGGCTGCCGAACTTTATAAAGCTTTGCAGGCTGGAAGGGACACTGGTAACAAGTCTTTCCTTGGATTCTATGCAATCTATGAACTCATTCGTGCATCAAAGATATGGCCGCAACAATGGAAAGGCTCCAGGAGTATAGGACACATAATGCCCAGTTCTGCAAACGAATGTTTGACTACTTGACGATAATGTTTACAGCACAGGTAGCATTTAATTTGATCTCAGGGGGTTAATACTTGTTCTGACGAACCTACGCCGCAGTCAAAATTACTCGTCGGTGACACGAATGGTTTAACGAAAGCATCAGGAGGCCAGCACCCTCTCCTTGTGGACCATCGAGCCATAGAAGACTACCTTGGCCGATATGCTGGCCTGATGCTGTATCTGAAGGAAATGGATGAATCCGTTTATTCTAAGCTGTGTGCCGTGAGTGTCATGTTGGCATCTCAGGACGGTAATTCATTCGACGGACAGGCATATTTCTCAGCAATCAGTGGACTTCATCAGACACAGATCACTGGATTGCTCTCAGCTCATCTGAGTCTCATCAAGAAAGCGCAAGACGATGAACAAGATGCTAGTCAGTGGTCTGGACATCTTCTGATGGTGCTTGCCGCTAATGATCGGCGTAGGCGGCTTCAGTGGAGGGGGGCCACCTCTGTCTAAAAGCGCGACAGGAATGCGGCGTGCAGGTACTCTTATCCGTTCCCCCCTGGAACGAAAGGACAAGGATAAAACAGCGGATGGGGATTTCCGAGCGTCTATCGTATGTTGATGTATCATTTCACGATGATTGTTCCCAAGCTGAAAACTTTATTTTAGGCATTTGACCTGGTATTGGATCAAATACAAGCTGCCGTATATCGGGAATTCGATTTTATCACCGATTTCCTCCAAATCAATGATGCCGGTCTTACATTTGCGGACTATATGGGCTTGGACAGCTATTTTCGTCGACAAGCTTCGCGTTCTGCGGGCCTCAGCCAAACGACACTGAAGTTGATTCGTAACGCTATGGACCTCATTTTTGGCTTCTTACCCGCGGAGTTGAAATCATGGCTTGAGAATGCGATTGCCAAAGATAACATGTGGGTTGGCCCCTCACAACTGGCCTGCGTCCCGCTGGGTTAAACATTATTGCAGTGAAATTATTGGTGTACTTCTTGCACTTGAACGGTTCTTTGCAAATTCAGAGCAGAAAAGCACCACGTTCTTGTTGAACTTGCTAGACAAGCAGCAAACACGACTTAAAACGACTTTCGAACGGCATATTGTGCGTGCCTTTTTCGTCTCGCGCCTTTTTGTTTGCTAAAAGACAGCACTGTAGAATGATCAGTTGAAAGGTATTGAGCAAACTAAGCTGAGCAGCAAGAAACGCAGAGGAGTTGCTCATTTCATCAAGTACTTTTCCTCGTATGTGAATCGGGTAGAAAACCAGCTTCTGGGTGCGGAAGGGTTCGAAATCCGATCACTAGTGGATGCAGGCTATGAGAAGATTGTTCAAGCCATGTTCGAGTCCCTCAAGCAGCTTGCTAAATTGGAAGGCGAAGGCGAAGATAAGGGTCAGCTTAACTATCACATCATTATGCTTGGTATGTTCTCAATCAGCGATGATATGGCGGACAAGCTCTAAAGTTAGACCAGAGAATATGCATTATTTCGTATCGGAGATGTCGAAGATGGAATTGGGGGCGACCAGAAACTTCGCCCAGCGTGCTCAATCTATTTATGACGAAAACCTCAGCGCATACATCAAACTATTGTTCCGACGTCCTCTGGCGAAGCTGATGGTGAGTGACAGAGAACTTTGGCAGGCGAAATGCCTGACACCCAGACAGGACTTCTTCGACGGCGTAGAGCGCCTTAGCCAGGATTCAAGTGCCCTGGCTTCCAACAGCAGCTATAACAAGTCCACACTCAAGAAGGTAGTGAAAGAGTTCAACGCCAAAGATATGCGCAAGCATATCGATGGGATGTTCAAACGGGTCGAAAAGCACTTCACGGAGACCTCGGATAAAGCGACAGTAACTGACGACATGGTTGCAATTGTATGGAAGGCTTGCGAACAAGAACTTGTCAGCATGACGAATCGAATCAGCACTCTAATCTCGCAAAATTATGGGGATAGCGGCGTAACCCTGGAATTCACCAAGGCAGATATCGAATCCGCTTTCAGGAAACAGCTTCGTACAAATGCATGATTCACTGTAATGAACACTATTACATTATACGGACCCAATCTATCTTGACAAGCGTAGAAGAGGATAAGCCAACCGCTGAAATCATTGGGAGAAGTGTTGGGGGACGGGGAAAGGAGGAGTCTTGGCTTCACTGGAAGGAGTAGAAGCATTTGAACCACCGGAACGACGAGGGGTTAGTCCGCCGTTGGGAGCAGTGGGATTGGAACTGGTGCCGCTGGCCGTTGCGGAACGCTGTAAAGCACCGAGCACCGAGCCACCATAGGTTTGCCAGAGACTTGCAGCGGTTTGGAGCGGGTTAGCAGGGGGTTGTCCATTTTGACCGTGGGCGGCTCCGTGGCGCTTGTTCAGTAAACTGGCCACGAGGTTGAGAAGGTCAGTAAGCTTCTGCTGGATGAAGGCGAATGCATTTCTTTGCAATGCGACGATCGCCTCGTCCAACGCTGTTTCGTTTTTGGCAAGGAATGGGCGGAGATAGTTTTGATAGATGTACGTGGAGCCCTAGAAAAAGAATTCAACGTTACGTTTCTCCCGGCCAAAAAGGACTAGCCTGTGTTTGGGGCAGCGCCAGGTAAAGCAGGAATAGAGTCTTGCATTCCCAATAGAACGGGAACCTGGACCCGAACTTAGTCTTTAACGTCATGGGTAGTGAAACGACAAACCAGCTTATAAACCACTCGGCGAGGTATTCAAATGCCACGAATGTGCCAACGACGGACCAGTACATGCCCCATCGCTGTACGTCTGGCTCAGACTGCGGGAGACGAGCGAGGGCCTTGTAGGTAGAGAAAGCAGGGAGCAGAAAGGCGAACCAGGCGCTGTACGGTGTCAGGTAGAAAGAAAAATAGTCCGGGAACTGCTGACCTCAATAAATGAGAGATAAGGGACATGAACATGATTGGCGGTAAGAGAGAGAGGCGGAGGTGCCGGATTTAGAGGGGAGGGCTGGTAACGTGTCACCCATGTCATGTGTCACGCTTCCATTAGCGCGCGGTCACAAGGGGTGCCTGCATTAGCTAGGCCGCCTGATTGTCCTAGTTTGGCCCTGATCAGTCCTCCATCCTAATCTTCCCCGCCATCTTCCTCCTTCCGCCCCGACCATGGACGCTGCCAGCCCCTCTAGCCCCGTCGTCAAGAAGAACGAGGACGATCCCAAGGATGACAAGCGCGACGTCAAGCCTGTCGTGAAGACCTTGAACCGGGTTCCTCGTGCGTACTTATCCCTTTGCCCTAACCTCATTCCCTAACCTTTGTCCAGGGGCATGTGTGAGTATTCGTCCCAAGGGCACCCCTGCACAATCCTTATCCTCTTGCTAGAATGCCTGCAGGAAGCAGAAGATGAGGTGCGAGGGCGCCGAGAACCCTCCCTGTCGACGCTGTCGAAACGCGGGGCTCGAATGTTTGTTCGAAAAGCCGTCCCGCGAAGCTAGTCTCACTGGTGAAGCAGGCCTCGAGTATGTCGCGCTCCTTATCCCTTGCATTTCAATGCTGACGAATTATCCCCTAGGCGTATGCGTGCTCTTGAAGCCCAAGTTGCCGAAGTCCGGCAAACTCAGGTAACCATATGTGCTAACCTCCAGGAGATTCTAAGCTATGTACGAGGGGCGGGGCACCATTCTCGATCGCCGTCCGCATATCCGACAACGTTCCACCAGTCTCCGCCGAACATGAACTCACCCGCAATGTCAACGCCTACTGCTAGTCATCCCCACATTAATGAGATCCATCATTCATCACTCCCCGGCGGACCCAATGGTGCGCCAGCGCACACTGTTGTTCATCCACCGACAACGCGCCCGGCCCGCGCATCTATGCCGAATATATACGCTCCCCCCAGTCAGGGGACTGCCCCAGGAGATGCACCGGCGCCGCCTCATGGCTCGCACCCTCCTTTTTCCAGTTACAATCATCCCGCAGGGGGCCCTGTGCATCCCCAGTCTTATCCTGCCAATCAGCATCCTTCTCCCTCGAATACCGTTCTGCCCCCCTTTTCGAGCATTATCCCTGCTCCTCAAGCTGGAAACAATATTTCATCATTAAGGTACCAACCTCATGATAAATCAGGGCACAGGCATCCCTTACCCGGTGGGAGCAAGCGCCATGCATCCTCTAATGTTACGAGCGCCGAATCTTCGGATGTTGAGGATGATGACGATGGAGGACTGCCTGCTTCTGGTCTTGTTGCCCCGTGGGAAGTACTTCGGGGCTTAGCTGACGTCGCCATTGAGCGCGCGGCAAAGGTACATCGACTTCCATGTCCGGATGAATTGCTTTATGATCTGGTATATTTCTAGGAAAGTGATCATAGCGAACCTCATAGCCGAACAAGAAGCCCCTCTCCTGACCGATCTCGGCCTTCAAAACGCCGTAAGATACGTCATTTGCCCCCTCCGACGTTCCATGATGGTAGGTTGATAGGGTCAATGTTCGTGCAGCGCTAATGCGTCGTGTAGTTGTCACCAAAAGCATTCTTCCTGAACATGAAGTAAAGGAACTCTTCAAGATGTAAGTGTCTAGAAACTCAATTTAAACACATCACTGATCACACAATAACAGCTTCTACGATGGGTGCTCAACCTTCTTGTAAAATATTTTCTCCGTCGATCTGTCCTTCTTTCTAATCCCCTTCGCTAGGCCTGTCTTTGACGCCAATATCGACACGTATGAATCCCTGCACGAACGTTCCCCATTTGCAGTGGACGCCATGTGCATGGTAGCTGCTCGAGTGAGAGATGGCGGAGGCACGTCACTTATCTATTCTCAAGGGTCTGCAATCATACTGAGATGGTTCCTTAGGCAAGCCGAGCGAAATGCACCTGAAGCTTCTCGAAGAAGTTCAAAACATAGCTCGCGCGACCTTATTTGCACCCGTACTCCGCCCTGAAGCCGTCCAAGCCATGAGTGCGCCCCTCGTATCTTCCACCTAGCTTCTTGTGCTGATGATCCACCCAGTCCTAGTTTCTGGTTGGTCTGATAACGGTTGGTTAAGCGGCGGTCATGCTGTTCGCATGGCCATGGAACTTTGTAAGCTTGGCTTTAGTGACCGCTGAGGTCCATACTCAAGGTTGAAAATCTTAGCAATGCACAAAGCTTGGCCTCGCTTGCTCAAGAGAATCAATCAGAACAAGATGGACCGCGAGGAAGATAGAGAACTCGTCATTGCTTCGAGAATATGGTTTTGCCTCTATCTTTTTGAGCATCAGTATGTAGCTCTGCTTCGTGGTCCCATCGTGCTCGTTAACGTGTTTGGTAGGCTCTCATATGGCACAGGACGCCCGGCCATTCTCAAAGATGATGAAAGTATCCATCAAGGCCGCGAGTTACTCCGCCATCCTCTTGCTATTGATGATGACATGCGTCTGGTATCAACTGTTGAACTCATCACAATAAGGGAACGAGTCCACAATGCAATGTCCCCTCTCGAGGGACCTGTAAAGGTGGAACATTTCGACTTGCTTCACAAAACCGACCGAGAATTCGAGGATTGGTACAAAATCTGGGACCATGCCTTTTCTCAGAAATGGCCCGATGCAGGTATGTGATCACAATGTTCAGAGTAAGCATCACTCAACACAACCCCACAGCTTTCTATCGCCAAAGCCTTCAGATTCAGCAACTCCACGCCCAGCTTTTCCACTACGCAACCGCCTTGCGAGGAATCAATGGACCCGACGACGTGCAAAGGATGCCACCGGTCCAGAGGGATCTGGCTATCAGATCCATATCCATAGCCTCGAAAGGATTGGATATCACAGTCAATTCTCCATCGTACCGGGAAGGCATGAAATATGGTACTTCGTTCCGGTCCGCTACCAAAGCTGCTCCTTCTAACACTCTCTAGCTGTCCACTATACGCATGCGACTGCGACATTTGCCGCATCATTCCTTTTAAGATTGGCTCGTCTCTTGTGAGTGATGCTTTTTGCATTCCAGAGTCTGTTCTGAACAAGACTGGATACAGTCCTACAGATTGCAACATAATGGCAATCCGAGGCCAAGTCGAGCACCTCGCTTCCCTCATGTCCGGCAGTAAGTGACGACACATATTCTCGTAGAGAAACAATGATTGACTTGCCATAGTTCCCGGAAAACGCTATGCTCTGACCTTGCAACTGATGCTCAAGAGATCCAGGAAACGAAAGGGCGGGTCCTCATCCCGTTCACCCACCAACCCTCGTGAACCCCAGCGAGGTTTATCGATGGTCATAGATCATCATCCTAACAATTTGCCTCAATCTTCGATGATGCCTCCTCCACAACAGCCTCGGAGTGGCGAACCGTTCTCGCCGACCTATGAAGTCCCATTCAGCAACCCTAACCATAGCATGCACAACCAGCATCTTCCAGGAACTGTACCTTATCCTCAGCACCCTCAACGCCAGCCGTCTTCAAGTCATCCTCCGACGGATGCTGATCAGATATGGCAAGGTTTCGAGATGACTTCCCAGGAGCAACTCCCAGTATGGATCTCAGACCATAGCTTAGGTGGGAATTCCTTCTCTCAACATGGAATGGATGCCTTCCTGCTTCCAAATGATTACCTGCCACCTGCGCCTCAGATCTGGTAGTGTGCTGAAAGAGTCTAACAGTATAATGTTGGCTGTCGGTTGTACAAACACATTCTTTACTTTTTCGTCTTCGAATCTATGCCATAGGCCTTTGCGCCTCAGTGTACTACTCACCATTTGGAAACAATCTATACCCCAATCCTTCTTTGCTGTGACGGCATTTTATATCCGTTAGAAACCTATTAGCCTGAAGACAGTTCTTTATTAGACTCGCAATGCCAGTCTCCGAGGTTGCACTCAGTGTAGTGTGCTGTATTTGTAAGAGTTTTAGTAAGAGCTTTATACGGAAATGAGAAGATGAAGAATATCACGCTGGTAATGGTTTACGAAAATTTGTAACGGCTGGACACGAGCCTAGTTCTTGATCAAACCGTATCATGATCAGGACCAGCAGTTTCCGGTGTACAGTATAGGGGTTTGCAAGGGGTTTGTTGACGGTGCCAGTCAAAATCGTTACTTACTAGCGGCCTGAAAATCTGTAGTACCCTTTCTCGACAGCTCGTCCCCAACACAGCTTATTTCTGCGCTAAAATCCTTGCTATGTCAGGCTCTGATTTCGAGAACAAATTCGGTCAATTAGACGTTGAGCAAATGGAGTGGAATCGCTCGGGCGGGGTCAGCCAGCGTCTTTCGCGGACCCCGAGCAACGGTTCGGCCGTGGAGCCTGAAGTAAAACTCGATTTTGTTAATAGGAAAGGTGTGTCGAACGCGAACAAGTCCTTGACCGTGTATAACTTGATCCCGTAGAGGAAATTATGCGAAGGGATTTCGTGTTGATCCTGACCAAAGCATTGATGACTTTCGGTGCCCCATCGCACCGGATGGAGTCCCAGATCAGGGCGGCAGCCAAGATTCTACGTCTTGAGGCAGGTAAGCTAGCGACGTTCATCTCAGTCCTGGGCCAGACCTTAACTCATCATTAAGACTGCATATACCTCCCCAATATAGCGATCATCTCGATGCGACTCAGTCACCCGCAGGGGGCTTCCAAGGATTGCGTTATGCGAACCTTTTTCGTTCGAGCCCGAGGTCGAGTGGCTCTCACATCACTGCAGAAAGTCCACCAGATTTATCGGAATGTGTTGCACGATAATCTTCCTGCTGCTTCTGGGACTCAAGCACTTAAACGACTGCTCCGGGCTCCACCAATCTACAGCCTCCCGATAAGGTGCTTCCTTGCGTTCATGAGCGCTGCGGTGATATGCGGGTTGTCTTTCGGAGGCTCCATACTAGACATGTGGATCAGTGGCATATGTTCTTGTGCGCTGCAATATCTCGGTCTTAATGCAGCCAACAAGAGTGCGATGTATGCCAATGTCTACGAGTGGGTACTTACCAAGGGCACTGGCAGAATTCTTTCCTCATAATCAATTCCAGGATATCTGTCTCGATCATCGTCGCATTTGTTGCTAGAGGTCTTAGTAGCATACCTGGCGACATATTCTGCTACACCGCAATTTCCTCTGCTGGCGTTGTAGTTATCCTTCCTGGATTTACCGTCCGTATGGTGGCCATCTGCTTGCACGAAGTATTGTCGCTGACCATGCTGTTCTGATTGTTTCTCTCTAAGTGATTTCTGCCCTGGAGCTGATGTCTCGGAACATCTTCTGCGGCTCTGTCCGGCTAGTGTATGCCATCATATACACCTTGTTCTTGGTAAATTCTGTTTCTGCTGTTTCTGTTTCTGGATAAATAATTTGATTACAGGGTTTCGGTCTCACAATAGGCTCTGATCTTTACCTTCTAGTCGATCCGAAAGCTCGGCGGGACTACTATCAGGCCAACAGCAATAATTTGGCTACTACGAACATGACCTATCTTCATGGTACATTCACGATGCTTAATGGATCGACCCCCCTCGTTCCTATATCGGGTGTGATTGGAATTCATGAAGTATCACACAAAGGAACTGAACGGGTCATTAAAGGTAAGAGTGTCCAGACAGTCTCCTGAACCCTATTTGCCGATTTACGAACAGGTTGTGTACGGGACCCCAACTGGGAGTGGTGGCGGCAGCAATTGCCATGGTGGACGCTATTTTTCCTGGTCCCTATGTATTCTACCTGCTCTTCTTTGTCAAACCTGCAGTATTGGAGGGGAAAGCAGCTCCCAATTATGGTCTTTTTATCCTGCTGCTCATATGCTGCTAACCGAGCGTCTGGTATTGTCCTACCTGGGCGGACTGATGTTGTTTCTGCTGCCGGAGCTTTCGTACTCGGTTCCTTGGGCAACGTTTACTCTCGACTCGGACGTGGAACGGCATTTACAGCCATGGTTACAGGAGTCTTATTCCTCGTACCAGTCAGTACATCTCATTTCAGGTAATCGAATTTTATGGCCTACCAATAAATCTAGTCCGGTATAGCCCAAGGAGGAGGCGTGACTCAGACCTTTCACAGCTCTGAAGAGCAGTATTCGAGCGGCTTCTCTTTGGCTCTTCGAATGATCATGGTGGCTGCTGGAGTAACTATAGGGTTATTCGTGAGTCAGTGTCTTGGTGCGTTTCCCAAAAACCAAGCCCAGCCCAGTGCCCTTCCATTGACGATGATTGTATCAGTATATCTTTTTGGGGCGCGGAAAAATGCTGCTTATTTCGCCTTCTAGACAATTTCTGGATCTCCGGAGATCCAGACTAGTTGCAGGTGTTCATCACCTCGGAGTTTCTGTGGATGGTTCATCTAGAACCATTTTACATCTGTAGCTAGGCTTTGTCGAAGTTAGCGTGCCAATCAAGCACCATAATCCGAACGTCCGCCGGTACCGAGTAGTGGTCCGCCCTGAGCTGCCCTGAGAGGCCCTGAGTGCATGGGCGGCCCGGCCTGCCGGATAAGATGCTTAGCGATCACCAGCCTGAAAATGACTTTGGCGCTCGCAAATGAGTGGAATGCCAATTTGATTTCTTTTCTTTTCCTTTTCTTTCTACTCCAGCTGTACATTGAAATGGTGAAGAAATCATTTATTCTCCGATACAATACTCTAATGACTGCCTGTAGCCCCCAAAAGGTAAAAACCACAACCCCAGCGGTCTCGGTCGAGCCATCATCAATCGAAAGGTCAAAGATGCCCAACGGGCGCAGCAATCTGGCCTGGTGAGTTTGTAAACTTCCGGATCCATCGTTCCCTTACGTTCCTTCGCAGTACTCTGTGGACCTGGACTCAAACCGATTGAAATCGGTAACTCAAGAACGCAACTTGGAAGAGTTCCTTACTACAGCGGAATTGGCTGGAACAGATTTCACAGCTGGTGCGGGCTTTGCCATCTGCTAGGATCATAATTTTGACTTTTCTTATCAGAACGAAGGAATGTCAAGATTATCAACCAGACAGCTCCGACATCCCAGAATCCTTACCTCCTTACGCCTTCGGAAGAGCAGAAAGTCCTTGAAAAGCAGGAAGCAAACAAGAGTAGACTGCGTGTCCCGCGTCGCCCGCCATGGAATAAATCAATGAAGCATGAAGAGTTAGACCGCCAGGAGAAAGCCGCCTTTTTGGACTGGAGGAGAAGTTTAGCGCAGTGAGTTAGAAATCACTATGCTGTTTCCAATACTCTATTGATCTTCCACACATAGATTGCAAGAGCAAGACAACTTTTTACTGACGCCGTTCGAACGAAACATCGAAGTTTGGCGCCAGCTGTGGCGTGTGCTGGAAAGGTCGCATCTGATAGTTCAGATTGTCGACGCAAGAAATCCGTTAAGATTCAGATGCCAAGATTTGGAAGATTACGTTCGAGATGTTGAGGGCAATGAAGGAGAGGCAGGCTCAGGTCCAGGAAAACGGCAGAATATGTTACTTATCAACAAGGCCGATCTCCTCAACGCCAATCAGCGGTATGTTTTATCGTCTGCGAGATTAAACAAGTTTAGAATCGTAATAGGAAGCAGTGGGCCGATTATTTCGACAAGGAAGGGATCAAGTACGCCTTCTATTCAGCTGCGACAGCCAATGCCATCCAGCAGGCCAGGCGTGAGGCAGCCGAAGCTCAACTAGCTGCTGAGCGTAATCCTGAGGAGGATTCAGAATCGCAATACTCCGACGAAGACAGCGAAGACGACGACGACGACGACTATTTCTCAGTGGAAGAAGATGGCAACGATGACCCTAGAACGAAAATTCTTTCTGTTGATGAACTGGAGAGCCTGTTTTTGCGCTTAGCACCAAACCTGAATGGTTCATACCTCCCGTGTCTTTGGCTTTTATGAGCCGCTAAACTTTTTTCTAGAATTCAAAGACCACAACGGAAACCCACCGGAAAGGCTGATGCTAGGGTTGGTTGGTTATCCCAACGTCGGTAAATCCAGCACCATTAACTCCCTTCTTGGGGAGAAGAAAGTCAGTGTATCGGCGACCCCTGGAAAGACAAAGCACTTCCAGACTATTCACCTTTCCGATTCAATCGTCCTTTGTGATTGCCCTGGTCTTGTATTCCCGCAATTCGCGACTACAAAAGCGGACCTGGTCTGTGACGGTGTTCTTCCGATTGATCAGCTCAGAGAACACACTGGCCCAGTTGCCTTGGTAGTCAAGCGGATACCCAAACCCCTTCTCGAAACTACTTACGGTTTATCAATAAGAACGATCAATGCGGATGAGGGAGGCGATGGTCTCGTCAAAGCCGAAAGCTTCCTGCAATCGTATGCGAGTAAGTTGTCAATTTTGCTGAAATATACATTCTTCTGACGCCTTTCGTCCAGTTGCAAGAGGTTTTACGCGTGCCGGCCAAGGGAATCCCGATGAAGCGAGGGCAGCGAGATATGTTCTCAAGGATTATGTCAACGGAAAGCTCCTGTTCTGTCACCCACCGCCAGGATTGTCTGAGGAAGAATTCAACAACGAAACTCATCAGAGAAAACTACTTCGCTATGCTGACAAGAAGAAAGCACCTCTAACTCGAGTAGGAAAGAATGCTGACACATATGTCGCTCCAGCGGACCAGGCTACTGCATCTCAATCGTTGAAAATGGGCCAAAAGTCTCGCGCCATTGACGAAGAATTCTTTCAGTCTCAAGGCCTCTCTGACCGGCCCTTTGTTTCTTCATCCTCCAAGGGCGGCAACAGAGGATTTTCAAGATCGGTGCTGTATCCCAACCAGGTGCTGGTGGCGGACGACGGCACACCATTGAACGGGCCACAAGCACGAACGCAAGCAATGCTGCGTAACATGGAACTTGGAAATGGTAAAAAGCATAAAAAGATGCGAAGAGCAAAGCAACGAAGCGGGAAAGGGTACGACTGAATTGGATTGTATATTACCATTTTTGTGTAAATGTCATATACTAAATATAGCACATCAACATGATGAGATCCCATTTCAGACAGGACGCGTCGCAGGTTGGCCGCTGCCAGAGCACAATGCTCACTCTTCCTGACTCTCGCCCTCTCCAGAGTGTAGATATATGCGCCAAAATGGTGACGGTTCGCAATGGTCGCCGCGAAGGTGAGCGAGCCAGAGAGTCCCTATCTGCTCGTACCCTGATCTCTTCCAAAGTTCTGATCCTCGACTTGAATCGCCCTGCAATAATTGGGAGGAATCCTGCCTTGTGGTAAATCCAATTTACCGGTTATATGCGCCCATTCGAGCCGCATTTCAGTTCATATGTTGTCAATGACAATCTAATCTCTGGAGTTCATTGCAAGCTATATGCGTCAGTATCAAGTCGCAAGCTGTCCTCTACCGAACACAACTGAAAGGAATTGTATAGAGTTCGGTCTCCATCTGGTGGAATTATCGTATCCTGTCAAGTGGATCTTGTTTTTGTATATGCCTAACTTCTCTCGTTCACAAATTGTCTAGGATTTGTCAAGAAACGGGATCATCTTGAACGGATATCGCATACAAAAGACGGCAGTCATTCTCATGGATGGCGACGTCTTGGAATTGCCGAACATGCTCGGTTGTGTCGGACCCTTCGTCTCGTACCTGTATGGAACTAACACGCAGTAGCATTCACCTGTATACACCTCATTAAGGAACCTCAAGAAAAACTCTCGTTGTTTGATCCGACTCCCCCTAAATGTCCTCGCTTACTTGTACAAAAGGTTTTGTGTTTGCATCTCGACATTTCACAAAGCTTTTGCCAACTTCCTTTATACTAGGTCGTCGGAAGATATGTTGCCATGTCCCAATGTTTAGGCACTGGATCGTTCGCTACTGTCCACCTCGCGTTCGACCCAGCAAACCACAAGCAGGTTGCATGCAAGAGCATTCGAACAAGACGGGAACATGATGTCCGCCAAGTGATGAAAGAAGTGAGGATTTTAATGAC
Organism: Coprinopsis strossmayeri; assembly: GCA_900156845.1. Classification (NCBI taxonomy): domain Eukaryota; kingdom Fungi; phylum Basidiomycota; class Agaricomycetes; order Agaricales; family Psathyrellaceae; genus Coprinopsis; species Coprinopsis strossmayeri. Next base: position 693,676 of record FTPT01000068.1, on the reverse strand, counting down.
GCTTAAACATGCAAGTGATCTTTCTTCCTCCGTTGTAACGCCTCCCCTTATCTCCCTGCAGCCCAACATCAACGAGATATACGATACTGAAGAAAGCGATAACTTCATGTTGGAAATATTTTCAACCGATTGCAATGTTCATATCTGACGTGCCTATTATTCACCCTTTCAAGCCATATCTTTTTGCAGTTATGTACAGGTGGTGATTTATTCACCTACGTATCGATGGCAAACAGCAAAGGAACCCGACTTTGTGAAGCCGAAGCAAAATACATCATGTACCAACTCCTGAAAGGTTTGGCTTACTTACACGAGAAACATATCTCTCACCGAGGTAAGCACTGAGATTATACGCTATAGAACTGAGCTGGGATGACCGTTCCTCTCAGACTTGAAGGTAGGCATCATTTTATTGTCACAGCATGCGGTCGGATAATTGGCAGTAGCCCGAAAATATACTGCTTTACGCACCCGGGCCATACCCACGTATACTGATAGCAGATTTTGGCCTCGCTCGCCCGAATTCGTACCAGGAGACATTGAATGTATGTGGTACTGTATCTTACCTTCCTCCAGAAGGTATATTGGCGCTGGATAACAAACACCTTGGGTATATCGGGTGAATCTCAGTTCTTGCCCTCTCTTCACGGTGCTTCGATTGACTACATCCATAGAATGCCAGCTGATTGCTGGAGTGCCGGAGTGATCTTGTATATCATGCTATGGTATGTTCACATCCATTATGTTCGTAGTATTCAGAGGTTTACCATGGGCCGAATTCCAGTGGGGGCCATCCTTTCGATAACGATGATACATATCAGTCTTCTCTCTGGCTTGACAAAGTAGGGACCAACTGTGGGACCGTTTCCCAGTCGCAATGCTCCACGGAATCATTCAGTGCCTGCCGACAAGCAAGGCTCAAGGCACGAATCGTTCAGGAGGAAGTCACCTTTCACCACTATCCATGGCACGATATGCCGCTAGGTAATTATCACGCAGTCAACAGGACAAGGAAAGAAAAAACTTAATAGTATTCTCAAAGCGAAAGCCCTTGCAGAAATATTGCTTGTTTATGACTATCGCAACCGTGCAACTGTCTTCGCAGCGTTGCAAAGTCGTTGGATTGAGTCCGAAAAAGAAGACTTGGAGGTTGTTTACAAACGCAGGATTTTATGCGGCAAATGAATTATTTTGTTTGTACTGCAAAAGTCGCTCAGACTGGTATCAGGATTGCGAGACTAAAATACATCAATTTCTTTACTTCTGGACCTTTTTTTGGTCTTCATGCCTTCAAAAAATTTGCATGGACTGGACTATATCAGGACAACAGGACTTCAGTGTAAATAGAATGATACTCACAGTGGACATGATCAGTGGCAAAGGTAGAAATCTACCAAACCGTTAGCACCAGGATAAAGGAATGGGTTGAAGGTAGAGCCTTACGAAGTAATAACTATGATCGTAATCTTCATGACTCCTCACGCGCACTTGCACTTCGTCATACCCACCATCTCTGGCCGCCTTAAGGAAATTCTCTGGAAGCAGTTGGTTTTCCTGGTAAAACTTATCTCCGGTACCCTAAAGCGATGTCAGCGATTATTATTAATTTCGGCAAAATAGCAGAGAAGGCTTGCATAATCTATAAGGATGTGCAAGGGATCGGTAGCTTTGGCGACAAGTTCAGTGGCGTCGTAGTGGTCTGCACCTTCCTGCAACCCCCCTGCAAGGTAGCCTTTGAAGGCCTTCTCACCCCACGGGCACTTGGAAGGGTTTGAGATGGGCGAGAAAGCGGAAGCGGAGCGGTACTGTTTCGATTTGGAGGACAGATAGAGGACGAGGGCGCCATGTCCACCCATGCTATGGCCAAAAATAGATTGCCTGACGATATCCTGGTACCGGTATCTGACTAAGGGGGAGCGAGGAATAGCGTAAATGGACATACGATGGGCAAACCAGCGGCGTCGATGACTTTGGGAAGCTCTTGAGTTATGTGATCGTACATGTTGTAATGCTTCGCATACTCTGCCTTGGTGGCATTCAGGTAGAAACCAGCACCGGTGCCAAAATCCCAATCATCGTCCTCGCCCGGCACGCCTGCGCCACGGGGAGAAGTATCGGGGAATAGAATTGCAACCCCTTGGGAAGAAGCCGCACCAAAGAAGCCGCCTTTCTGTGCCCTGTGTTGGGTACGTGATCCTTGTGGTAGATGATACTCAATGGGTATAGAGCCTACCCGTTATCCTCTGTGCATGTCAAACCGGCGAGATAGACGAGTAAAGGGGCCTTAGACCCTGATTTCAGGAGAGGAACAAAGAGATTGAAGTGAGCATCCAATCCTCCTAGGACAGCCGACTAGATGAAAGTTAGTCTTTTGATCGTCCTGTACGTATTGGGGTCACCTTGAACTTGTACTTTATGAGTTCGCCGCCAAAGGTCTTGGACGCGGAAATTTTCTGGAGAGGTCCTGCCATGGACGTTGGGGAAGAAGGTCTGTGGAAGAGAAGCTCCTGGCTGCTGCACAGACGAGGGAAGCATCACGTGTGGGATAAGGATAGGGGACTTGATCAGGCTCCGCATTCCGATCAATTGTGGCTTTATGGGCGTACATGTAACCACACCTCTCTTTCTCTCTAACCACCAACACCGTCCCATGAATTTCTTTCACCACTTGCAGTCCCCCGGGCCTCCTCATTATTACTCACATCTCAAGAGGAGTCAGCCAGAAGAGCCGGCTACTTTTATCTTCGACAAGGCCACTGCACCCAAGTTACCATCCATCAGTAGCACCGATCTCGTCCTCCAGGTCTTCACCCATCCATCGCTTAGAACCCAGCTTGGCGGATACACTCCTGATCAATACACGGACAATGCAAAGCTCTCTAAGCTTGGGAAGGTTGTGCTGGACGCTGTGATGACAGAAATTCTGTTCAACTCAAGGCCAATGCTAAGGGCCACTCAGATCACCGTAAGTGCTGTCGTCATTCTATCATTCTCTCACCTCTCAACACGAGCACAGGGGAAAAAGAATGAATTGTTGTCTGACTATCTATTTGAAGAATGGGTAAACCACTATGAACTCCTCAGGAAACTTCGCTGTGATGTGAGCCTCCGCAAATCGTTCTCAATCGAGAGACCTCAGGTAAGTGGATGGGCTGTTAGATTATGTTGTATGTGCTCATGACACGGATTTATAGGAAATTCGCGATATCTTTTACGCATACGTCGGTGGCGTTTATATAGACTCTGGTACAGAAGTGGTACGGCAATGGATTGAGCAGTTACTAGGACAAAACCTGAACTCTGCTGGGCAACCGTCTAACGAGGCAAGTGATATGGTGGTTGATGACAGGACCCCTCCCGCACAGGAAACAGAAACCCCTCCGCTGAAGAGAATTAAGGGAGAAAGTATGAGCCCAGGACCTGCTGGGATATTCTTCGGTGCGCAGCCAACAGTGTCGCCACCGCCGGTGAGACCGCAAGCAGTGCCTCTGGGTCAACCGGCGATGCAGACACTGTATGGGATGGGCCAGCATCGCCCGAACCCGTTAGCACCGGCACGACCGAATCTGCCGTTTCTGCCACTTTTCAACCAGACGGCAGCGCAGAGGCGGGTCACAGTGTCCTACGACGCGCAATTCAGCGGGCCATCACACGCTGGAACGTGGATTGTGCGCTGTATTGGTGTGTAGCGCCAGTGACTGAGAGTGTGAGAATCTGACTCGAATTCTATTCTGATTTTGTGCAGTGAATGGGATTCCTAAAGGAGAGGGGACTGGAAGTAGCAAGCAAAATGCCAAGGAAGAGGCAGCACGGCAAGCCTATTATGCGATGGGCTGGACTTGACTGTTTCTGTATTTACTTTGTAGACCAATTATTATATCCCATTTATAATGTGATAAACCGAGACCGAGTCAATGGCTTGTCATCTCGCTTACAAATCGATCAGTTATCTGAGCAGGTTTGTTTGTGCCAATTTCCGAGCACTCGATGCACATACTTTAACCTCGAGCTCGTCGTCCGCCCCCTCCTCCTCACCGTCCCCAACGATGGCCGCCCTATACCACAACCAGCGACAGCCATACTCCAACCCCTCTTTTATCCACCAGTCCAACCACATAGATCTCACTGCCGACGATGACGACCACTCTTCCGACAGCGCCCAGTCTGAACGCGCTTTTGGTCGAGCAGCTAAGAAGCCTCGTATCGAGCCCTCTTCGACCCCGTTGATCAGGCAGCCCTCGCCCGACCAATCGCACTTCCCACCTGCGGGCGCCTTTTCGTCGGGGCAGAATTTCGCAGGCGGGCAACAGCCAATGAGCTATCTGCCGCTGTCGAATTCAGCTATGATGAACTACAATGAGTATCGCCCAGCATTTGCAGGCCCTTCTTCAGCAACCCAATTTGGCCTTCGACATCAGCAGCAGCCTCCGCCGCAGTTCCCTAATCCCTCTACTCAACCTTTCCAGCAGCAAACGCCCTCCCTGCCTAGCCACATACACGACAGACAGGTTATCGATCTTACTGCATCCCCTTCACCTCCACCCCTGTCCAGGCAGCCCCAGATCTCTAGTAACATCACTACACTTCCAGTAGATATGCCTCCGAAGACACCGGTCTGCATCGGCCAGCTTACAGTCACGGCGCTAATCCTCTATCCTATATCTTACATTGTCCCTCGGGACTACAACTCAGATAACGAGTATGCTACAGTTCGGCTTCAGTACGAGCACAATCCCGCCAAACCGCCGAACGCTTCGGAAACTATCCACATTCGCGCACCGTCTGGACGCGCACCTAACGGAGAGCCTGTCCAAGGGGAGGTATTTGGCGTCGTCGAACAGAAGGTTGCCACTTCCCTTGGACCGATGCTTGGAAAGGGTTTGATCCGCTTGGACGCCAAAATACGCAAAGGTCGACCAAACGTAAGGTTGCTGTGTTCTAAAAACTTGAAGTGCCTTTTTATCTGACACATTGGTTAGCTCCCTATATTACCACTTCAAATGCTTGTCTACACCCCCAAGGGCAATATTCCTGTCGTAGGAACCTTTTTGCAACAATGCGGCCTTTTATTAGATCATCCCTCACCGACATTTGACATCAAGATCATCACACATTACCATTATTTTAACCCCCATAATCCTCCTCCTGGGGGCCACGCGAATCGTACCATCCATCGTGACATGCGGTGGTCCACACCCTCCAATCCTGGTAAAAGTGTCGAAGTTCAAAGAAGCCAAGTCGATGACTTGTTCAAGAATCTGAAGGACGGCGATGAACTTGAAGAGACAGAGCCTTGTAAGTCGTGTCTTCCCCTTCCCCACCTCCGCCTGCTCCAGCATCATCGCGTTACTTAATTTTCACTTAGCTATTGATGTCGCGACAAAGCTTTATCCTCATCAGAAAAAAGCTCTAACTTTCTTGCTGGAGAGAGAACGCGAGAAATACGGCAAGGATGGCAGCTTTTCTTCTTTATGGCAAAGGCGTTTGCATCCTATCACCCGTCGGGTATCCTGGTTCCATATCGTAACGTCCCAAGAGGTCTTTGAAGAACCTCGGGAAACCAAGGGTGCCATTCTCGCTGACGATGTAAGTAATATGGCCTGGCTGAAGTGACAAGATCTTATTCTCTTAAATAGATGGGTCTCGGGAAAACGATTACTTGTGTTTCGCTCATTGGTTCAACTCTTGCGTCCGCTCGCTCTTTTGCTGGATCTGCGCTTGATCTCCCTCCTACCCTTATCCCTCGAGAAACGGATGAATTAGATGCATCTCACTTTGCTGGAAGTGTTTGGGGAATGCCCGATATTAACGAGAGCGCGGGATCAAGTAAAGCGAAGATGAACAAGATGCAAGACAAGCTAGAAACTGATTATGTCCGCATGTGCCGAATCAAGACCAAAAGCCGCGCAACCCTCATCATTTGCCCTCTTTCTACCGTAGCCAACTGGGAAGATCAGTTCCGCGAACATTGGAAAGGGGAAGTTGCAGTCGTCGGTGGTAATGGGAGTGCATGCTTACCTCCGTCCCAAGGGTCGCTGTCGGAAAAGACGGAAGCCAAGCAGGTCCGCAAAAGAGAAGGTACACCTCTACGTATCTATATCTATCACGGAAACGCCCGTCGCCCCGATCCTGCATTTTTAGCTGATTTTGACGCCGTGATAACCACATATGCAACACTGGCATCTGAATTCTCGAAACAGAATCGTAGCACTGCAACAGCAGATGAAGACGACGACGAAAGCAGTGACACAGGTGTCCATGAGGTCGACGAAGGAGGGAATCCTATCATCAAACTTAACAAATCTAAGAAGGGGAAGAAGCGGAAGAAGGTGTCTGTTCTCGCAAATGTTTCAAGTGAAGTTCCGAGTCCCCTCCAAAGCATTCATTGGTTCAGAGTAGTACTTGACGAGGCTCAGTAAGTTTTTCTTCGTCAGTCTCTGTTCAAAGACTGACTTCCCTAGTTCAATCAAAGAAGTGAGCACGGTTGGAAGCAGGGCCTCTTGCGACCTCATGGCGGACAGAAGGCTATGTCTGACTGGAACCCCAGTGCAAAACAAGTTGGATGACGTATTTGCTCTAATCAAGTTCTTGCGCCTGGCTCCTTTCGATGACAAAACTGTTTGGACGGAATATATTGGTTCGCCGGTTAAGTTCGGTCAACCTTTAGGTATTGTGCGCCTGCAAAGCATCATGAAGTGCATCACGCTTCGCCGAACGAAGGAAAGCAAGACCGCAGATGGGAAGAGGATACTCTCGCTCCCCCCTCGACACGACGAGTTGCGCTATCTAAAGTTCGAACCCCAGGAACAGCAAATCTATGACCGATTCTTCACAGAATCCAAAGCGGAGTTTACAGACCTTTCCAACAAAAACGAAATTATGAAAAATTATGTTGGAATCCTGCAACGAATTCTACGCCTCCGTCAGATATGTGACCATTTTGAACTTGTAGAGGGCAAAGAACTTAACCGTGAAGAAGGATCGTCAACAGAACCTTTCCTCAAATATGAAGACATCGTTGCAGCGATCGCAAATGAAGGTTTTACTGCCGAACGAGCGAATGCCATTTTCACCATTTTACGCGAGTCTGCGTCAACACAATGCGTAGAATGCACAACGGAGCTTTCTCCACCATTGGACCAAAGTGATTGTGGGGATGCAGACAATGCAACCACTTCAAAACGTGGTCGCAAGTTAAAGACTATCCAATTACCATCGAACTCCAGGGGTCCAACTAGGGCCAGCAGTCCCTCTGCACCTCGCGTAGTTTTGACCAAGTGTCAACATCTATATTGCATCGAATGTTATCGCAACTCCGTCTGTCCCGGATGGCCCAACGCCTCTGCTGATGCATGCTGCTCCTGTTCTATTTGCCAAACTGGCCTTTCTCCTCCGGATGCTATTGAAATCAAGTATGATACCTTTCCCGAACCGAAGAAAAAAACCCAGAAGAGAGAGAAACGGCAAAAGGGCGTAGGATTGGAGAATTTCCGACCGTCCACCAAGGTCAAAGCGCTCCTCAATGATCTTATCCAGTTCTCACGAATGAACCCCTACTCTACCAACTATGATAACGAGATTCAGATCATGGACCATGAAGGAAAACAATTGGATGATGCCATCATTAAGACAGTGGTTTTGTGAGTGGGGACTTGCGCTTGAGATTCTGACTTCAACTGATATGTGATCACTAGTTCTCAATGGACATCTATGCTCGACAAGTAAGTTTGCAACGGAAGAGCGATCGTGAAAAAGGTACTGATTCAGCAATGCGTAGAGTGGAAGATGCATTGGAAGTCGCAAACATTCGATACGACAGACTGGATGGCACGATGAAGCGTGATGAACGTACCCGGGCGATGGACGCCCTGAAATTTGATCCTGGTTGTGAGGTCCTTCTTGTGAGCTTGAAGGCGGGAGGTGTTGGCCTGAATCTGACTTCGGCGCAACGTGTGTATTTAATGGACCCGTATTGGTATGTTGCCTTGACGAGTTGGCCGGCCACTTCTGATCTTGGATGTAGGAACCCTGCTGTCGAAAATCAAGCGGTCGATCGTATTGTAAGATCCTCTATTGGTAGTGGTGTGCACCTAAGTGACCTATTTGAACTAGCATCGGCTTGGTCAGACTCGGCCAGTCACTACCGTTAAATTCATCATAGAAGGCTCAATCGAGGCGCGCTTGCTTGAAGTTCAGCGCAAGAAGACCGAGCTCGCGAACATGACTCTAGGTCAGAACATCAGTCAAAACATTAGCAAGTCTGATATTTTGGCGAGACGTATCGAAGAGCTTGCGCAATTGTTCGATGCTTAAATTATACATAGATTGCGGATGGTGTATATCTAGAGCTTGTATAACTTTCCTAGTGCATCCTATTCACCTAACTAGTACTGTACATAGTCTAAATAGCTTTTACTGGATCTGGGTGCGCCGAAGACCCTACATATGTTTTCTCAATATCCAACTTGTATTTTTTGGCCTGTCGATCAATGGCGTTATGTGGCTTATGTCGTCTGTTAGAGTCTGACGCGCTACTTGACTAGCTTGACTTATGCCACCAGGAGCACTTTTAGATGCCGGTCAAGTTTGTTCTCTATATCGCGCTGGCCTGAGAGAAATCCGGAATTTACCTCACATCTACTTGCGGTATGTATTCGAGCATGGATGCGAAGCAAAACTGAACCCCCAAAGCCAGTTTTTCCGACTAAAGGCACGAGACGATATCAAAGCCATACTCTCTTGTCGTCGACGGCGAGTACAGAATGGCAGAGTCAAGAGGTTCCAGAAGGTATTCTAACTTGACAGGGCAAACGACATTGCTTCTCATTGAGCTTAGGAAGTGGGCAAGTTAGAGTCAGCAAACAAGGGCCATGTCGCCGCGTTCCAACATGCCCTCGAACTTGCGTATGGTCGCAAAGGAAGACTGAAATGGGAGCTTCTAGAAGTGCGAGCGTTGGATTCCGAAAGCTTTTCAGGGTGCTTATAATCCCCACAGCCCCTGGCGACTGATGCATCGTCCCCTGTGCACCCCAGAGTTATTCCGGCGGTTGAGAAATCGCGCCCCCCGTCGTATGGCCCGGCACTGGCTGCACTGTTGACTAACGCCTATGCAAAGAAAGTTGGGCGTCCCCTCAAGCCTGGTGCTTGGTTGCCATCCGCATTACTCCCTGCTCGCGCGGACCCTGCTTCAGAAGAGGCGCATCTATTCGGCCCATTCAGCAAACGGCGGCAGGTTAACATACAATGGCGCTTCTTTAAGAAGATGTACAATTCTCTGTTGCCACCCCTGGAACTGTCGCCCGCAAACCAACCCGTGGAAACTTGCAAGACTTCGGACAAGGACAATGACAGACTCCCACTATCAGCAATCCCAGATTTCGCTATTGTGAACAGCCTCGAGACCTTGGTTGGTCCAGTCCATCCTCCTCCCTTGACTCGCAAGGAAAAGGCGCAATTGTTAGCTCAAGGGAAATTTCCTTCCCCGGCTAGCTCATCACGACATCCTTCCCCATGGGTTAGGAGGCGTTATCGTGCATTGCTCAGTCAACTTCCTCTGCTGAAGCGTTCCATCCCGCCGAATGGTGTCGACAGTCCTGTGCGCTATATCACAGAAATATCTCCATACTCTATGGGAACCCCCTTTATGCGGGAGGTCGACGACGCCAGCCTCGCATGGCTTGAGGCTGATATCCAGGGATTAAACGAAAATACAAAGAATACGAAAGCACGGAATACAAATAAATAGACTACATCCTATCATATGCTTTTACCGTCAATTTCCAGACCGTGGAGCTCAATAACATAGTGATTATAATGGCGATCGGCAGCTCTGGATCCATTGGCACCCCCTTCGCCGGGTGGCACCCGGCACTGGAGGTTTAGCATAGCTTGATACTCCTCGAAAGTGAATAGCTGTTGTTTCTTGATACCATTCAACATTTCCTTAAAAATAGATTAGCGACTTCTTAAGCGGGACTCCCACCTAACTTACCTGGGGCGAAAGCCAAAACAGAGAGTAATATCGTTTCGCACGGTCGAAATCGAGTTCTTGGTGGTCGCCGTTCAAAGTCTTGATGCTCTGCTGCAATGCCGATATATTACGCATGACTTTCTTAATGCCAAACTCGTTGGGGAGACGAAGATGTCTTGCATTATGGATCATCATATGCTCCATTAAATGGCCAAGGCCAGCAAATACAAATCTGCAAGGTCACGACTGTTTCAGAAAATTCGTTGCACCAGAACAAGAACAGGACATACTGCCTGGCCTTTTTCGGCACGCTGGTTGACAAAAGTTCGTCGTATTGAACCAATTCATTGTTTAGGTCGATTATATGTGCATCTGGCTCCGGTGCTTCGTAATAAGCGCTGTAGTTGCCCTGGCCGAAAATGTCATGTCAACGGGTACTTGGGAGATGGAAATGAGGGCGCGTACATGTCGCATGGAGGATTCTAGATAATAGAACACACGGCACCGGACATCGATGCGTAAAGTGTCCAAGATGAGGTTTGACAATTGGTCATACGTTCGTATAAGGGCTTGGAAACGGCTTGAACGGAGGTTAGCGATCAACCATAAATATAGAAACCCACGTACAGTGCCATCTCTTTCGAAAGAGCTAGTTTGAGGTCGGCTTCATCGCTCGGCGGTGGGGGTAGAAAGGGAGTAACAGCTGTAGCTGCAGTCAAGGGCTCGAGGTTCCCGGGCGTCGTCGGTGATAACACATCTTCTGGTCGTGCTTTCAGATTGTTTAGCTCCGCGGCAAACCATGCCTAATCCAAAACGTTGAGTTGTAGAGTTTGCAATTACTACTACACGTGTACTCACGACACTTCGATACAGGCTCGCTAAAGCGGAGAGATTCCTGTTAGATGAAATGAGATCTTCCTTGGCTACGGAGTTATTCCTCAAAAGCTCCATTTCAATATTGGTTTCTTGTTTGCATAGTTGCATTCGTGCATAAGCATTTTCCTGTTGGGGAAAAACATGTTAACAACAAGGAGAATACAGAAACGCAAGGTACGCACGTCGATCAATCTTAGCTCGGTCAGAGGCGGCTGCAATTCCGACTGCTGAGCCCATTGAGCCGCCAAAGCAACGTCAGTACCATTCGTGGAAGTAGTCAGTATCTGGAAACGGTCGCTGCAGCGCTGATAGAACTGAATCACGACACCGAGCATCAGCCGTGAGTAATTCTCCCGATGGAAAGGACTCGTTTGGAGCATTGCACATAGAGAGTTTACTAAGGCCATTAATTGCATTGATGCTTTAACCAATGGTTCAGGCGATAGGTGCAAAGACCGAGGATCTGGTTGGAAAGCATCCGGTCCTGGAAATGCGAAACCGATCAACATTAACATTAATTGATCGGATTCCAGCAGGAATTATACTTACCTGACACTGATTCATGAAATAGATCAAGAACTTGTTCCTCCAACTGGGGCAAATAAACCTTCAGAACGAAATCATCCAGAACCGCGGTAGACGTTCGAATTGATTCCACGCCCGCTGGAAAAATATCGGTTACCCGCTCTAGGAAGCTAAGAGTAGGTTGGAACAAAATAGTGACATGGAATGCATCCGGACGAATTAACAATCGGTGGTGTTGATCCGAACCAAGTAGGTGATCCTCATTGGAAGAGACGATTGTCAGAGGATTATCTCCAGAGCCAGCGGACGCAAGACCAGGCATGGTATCTTTCAGAACCTTGGTTAATCCTTCTTCATGGGGTTTAAGAATCTTGATCATCGACTTCGCGTCGGTGTCGGAGAAACGAAAGACGGGCTGGGCGTATCAGTGAGCAAACGTCTGAAGGCTGGCGAAGAATGAATACATGCCTTGATCCTGTCTCTAGAGAACTTGCCTTCCCTGAGGATTTCGTTGATAGAACTGATTGGGTTACGGCTTGCTGCAGACCCTTGCTGTTCATCGGTCAAATAGTCGGAAATAAGTCTTCGGACCTGGCGGTGTTATGCCTTAGGCAGTTTTCGATATCAATAGACAAGGAAAGTTACCTCCGCCTGAACAGGGGACCAAACCTCAGTCAACGGGAACAAGGAGCCCGGTTTCGTGCCTGAAGAATCGCGATAGTCCCGTCTCTGAGAGATCTCAGGAAAATGATGCCGAGGTCAATAAGAAAGACGTACCGAGCCAATGCGGTTCGCAACTTCCGACACAATCCGTAAGCCTTGAGCCACCGCGTCGAGCTTTGAATATAGGGTCCAAAACAAGTCTTTGAGAATCTCATGATCGATGCGCTTTGAGGTCGACTCAAGAGCTGCCAATCGTAATGCTGTGGTAGGGAATCTACCTTTGACGTCGGAAAGTTTACTTCCATTGGCAAGGATGAATGCGGTCTCTGACGACCTCCCGATCCCGCCATGCACCGAAATCAGAGACCGCCGGCGACCATATTCAGCTCGTTCATCGACCTCATCCAGCGTCGTATCCACAAGGGTGAAGATTTCCCCATGTAACCTCTGAGCAACGCTATCAAGAGCTGCTCCTAATTTTCCAAGTACCGCAAGAGACTCTAGCAATGTTTCCATATATGCGAAGGAGTCACTTTCGGGATTAGCATTCGATATTAGTTGCGAGTGGGGTGTGGGAGTCGAGAAAGGGCCTCCGTTCATAGCAGCGTCACTTATATCCAAAAGAGGTTCATTGGGTCGTAACGCAAGGGAGTTGAGGAAACGTGTCAAGCGCGATGGGCGGAATAATGGCGATGTAGGGGAAGTAGGATCATTCACTGTGTTTGGCTCATCGCTGTCACCGTCGCACCGGGGCACTGAAACGATCGAAAGAGGTCAGCAAATCACCACTTTGTTCTATACTTGACACGCACATGTGTCTTGATTGGGGGTATACGCCGCCCACCGCGAATCGCACCAGAAGGACTTTAGATAGAGGTGGCTTTGAAGTTCATCGACTAAGATATCACGTAGAGCCTGAACATAATTAAGAGCTTTATGCATCGGTAAGGGGCATAACTTACCGTTTCTTGCCCGATCAGATAACTACGGAGGTCGGAAACTGCGCCTATTTCTTGCATATCGGGGTTATTGATGATTTTCAAACTCTTCACCAGGAGAACTGCAGCCTGTAGTAGACGCTTTTCCGACATCAAGGTTTCAAGCAGGTCTGGGACCGATTTAAGGTATTCTCTGACGCTCGATGTGTCAACTGCGCAACAGACCACTGAAAGGACAGAACTTACATTTGGTCAAGTATGCGTAACATCTCCTCGAGGACTTGACCTCTGTTCCATAGTTGAACCAAGTCCGTTCGTTTGCTACCTAGTGCCTCCTTTGCGTGGGATAAGGCTGACCTCGCTAGAGATATCTGTTGTTGCGTGTCGTTAAGGTGAATTAGGAGGGATGCATGGTGAGGAAGGGAGGCTGCAAACGCCTGGTAGTGTTCTGCCGGGACAGTTCAGTAATTGCTCAAGTATTACGAGCCAACGCAGTCTCTTACTATCTACGGACCCTTTCAATGCTCTTGAAAGCATCTGTTTAGTGTTTCGAAAAGAGTCCATGTCCTTGCCCAAGGAGGACTGGTCCAGTAGCTGTAGTGCGAGTTCGACATTGCTAAACTGCAGGGAATATTAGACACAGGGACGAGGTCTCGGAGGATATGTTGGTACCTCTGGATCGATGACAAACTCCCAACCGTCCTTTACTTGTTCCAGGACAGCTAATGGATATGAGATTCATCTCACAAATCTCAACGGGCTCGGAACACACCGTCAATTTCGCCAGTTTTCCTACTTCCCTTTTGGACTTTCAGACCGGGCACTCTTTCGCGTATACGTTGTTGGCGTGCTTTCTCCTCTTCGAGCTCTCTTTCTCGTTCTTTCCAATACTCCACGTCCTCTGAATCCAGCGTCTTCTTGCGAGCACCGGCTGACTTGAATGCAGAGAGTGCTGAATTGAGAGAGGTTGGGGTGGTCTGGTCTGCAGAGGCAGATACAGGGCTGGACACCTGCCGAGGGGTCCTACTTCGCGACTGGTTGGAGTATCCTTGAGAATCTAGCTGCGATCCTTCGACACTGTCACGATACATATCTTGCGAGACGACCGAGCCCCGGTCGGAGGAGTAGTCTGAAGCTCGTACTCGTAACTCTGAGCGTTGTGGTCTAGAGGGGCCTAGAGGTGCTGAATTCGGCTGGAGACCATACTGCTGGGGGGATGGTGAGATATAGTTCGTCGGTGTCGTTGATCGCAACGGTCGCGTATTCGAGTAGCCTGGAGCCGACGTGGGTGGGGAGATGAGATATGCATTCGAGGGAGACCTGCGACGGGTGGGAAAAGGGGGAAGTCTGGACATTCGTGGTCTATAAACGAGGAAGAGAGCATTGTGTTGATCGCTGTGTTATGCCCCTATAATGCTCCCACCCTTCCTTTCGTCCTTGTCTTCCCCACCGAAACACCTTGCCTCCGCTGCACTAAATGCTGTCTTTCGCCACAAAAGTCCCCTGAACGATGCCCACGCACATTGGTGGCCCCCAAAGGACAATACTGCTCCCCCTCAATTCGTTCTTCTTTTCGTTCCAGGTGCTCTACCGACTTGACGTGGTCAAGGGTATTCCAACTGACCCGCTCGCAGGCAATCCAGGATTAATAGAATTCTATACTCCCTTCTTACAGACCCTCTACCACAAAGATACCACTGGCAGGATCGCTATCTTAGCGCACGGTCATATTGACCATACCCCTCTGCCACGTACCCAACTTACCCTCGTGGCGAATGGCCTAACAATTCAAGTCCAAAGTGCCATAGAGGCATTCGATGCTCTCACAGCTACTTACACGAATAGAACCAAATTCATTATAATCGGCCACAGCGTCGGTTCCTGGATTTGTACGCAGGTGCGAAAGCGACATACTCTTCTCCCTGACAACTGTGAACCTTACCGGTTATACTAGATCCTCAAAGCGCGCCGTGACGAAGTGTTCGCAGCGTTTCTGCTTTTTCCTACTATCAGTTTCATCGCTGACACTCCTAATGGTCGCAGGCTTTCGGTCAGTGTTGGCCAATGACTTGGATCCTTCATCCTCACTCGAAGTTGTATAGCATATTTTCAAGCCTGCGGCCACGCGATGGGCTATATCTTGTCTTGGCTACGTTGCTTGTTTACTGCCAGTGCAGCTCCTGTCTGTTTTTTATCCAGAGTGGCCGAGAAGTCAACTTCAGGTCCTCAAGGATCTCATTGGTTCACCACGGTGTATAGCAGCAGCCTTGAGGATGGCGAACGATGAAATGGAGGCCATAAGAGAACTGGATGTGTCCCTTCTCGAGTCCTGCAAGGAAAAACTTCACTTCTACTACGCAAGTCAGGACGACTGGGTCGGCGAAGAGCGCCACCGTTTACTCAAAGCATTGCATCCCATTGAACCTGAAATTCCCGTCAAAGTCGTTCACGACGAGCATGGCATCCCCCACGCGTTCTGCATTAGTAAGTTCGCTGGCATTGGGCATCGAATTTAATTATACAACTTTCTTTGCAGATCATGGAGACCAACTCGCAGGGCAATGTTTAGATTGGCTGAATGAATTGAATAATGACAGTTAGATTGAAATTGTATGTACATGTATCGTCTGTAGTATGTAGTATGATCATAAGTCTGACCGGATGCAATAGGCGACCACTGTGCTGCTATTTGGGGAAATTTTTTCCAGGCCTGGAACTGCCGTGGTACAGGCCGTGGCCTGTCACCGCGTCACCGGCGTTCTGACTTAGCCACAGTCTCTGTTCTCGCCAACGCAGGTTGTATTTATCCGCATCGACAATGCAGGAGACAGCCTCAAGCTCGTCTTTGTCTTCCGTGCCAGAATCCGCTGCTTCTATAACGACTCTACCGGTATCTAAAGCCCCAGAATTCACTAGTACCAACAGACCATCCAAGCCATATGTCCTCATCCCAACTTTGCCACTGTCTGCCAAACAGGAATATAAGCCCATCGAGCCGACTTCACTGAAGATGGAAATGGAGATTGACATAGACGAGGTCGTTGGTGAGTATAAGGAAGGGAGGATGCTGTATTATTTTGCTCGTTATCAAGGCGGCATTGCACACAAGGTGAGTGAAGCTTTAATGAATAGAAACGCGTTTTTGACGCGCCGTCACGTAATTTCTAGTACCCAGCGCAAAGTTTCACAAGAAACCATCCAGACCTTGTTAAAAAATATGGTACGTGGCCGAGAAGGACCTTGGGAGCAACCGCTAACTCAATCCCGTTCAGAGAAAGCAAAGGCCGACGGTCAGTACAGCGAGTTCAATCCATCCGCTCATTACGTGCATCCAATGTCTCGAGTCAGAATGAAAGGAGGCGACAAAGCGAGAGCCAGTGTATCGTCTGCTAGAAGTATCCACTCTGACTCCAGCGTCCAATACGTGCCTGATTCAGAAGAAGAGCAATTAGGAGCAAGCGGCGAAGATGCTAGTTACAACGGAGATTCACCTATTGGATCAAAGCCAAGGCTTCGTCAATCGACTCTGAAGCAAACTACTCTTCCTTTCAGCCCCAGGAGAACCCGTGCCCAAAGGATTACCGTTGTCGAGTCCGAATCCGAGACGGACACTTCTCGCCCAGTACGGAATACCAGAAGGGCCACAGTAAAGGTCAATATTGACTCTGACTACGAAGAGGATGAAGAGGATGAAGACGACGAAAGCGAATATAGTTCACTCAGGCCCTCCGGTAAAGGCAAGAGGGCTGCCCAACCAAGGGTTCCTATTCCGTCTTACGGGCACATACACGATGTGAACACTCTCAAATATGACCCCTATCCAGACGACGAGGAACATATTGCTCTACGTGAACATCGGAACATATGCGAGAAGTGTCACATGAAGCCAGCGCATCTTCTGCTTCGAAGCTTGGACAGGCGAGCTAAAGGGAAGGGTAAAAAACGGAAGCGAAGTTCTGAAGATGAACTCGAGGTGTCCGATGGAGAAAGATTTTCCAATATGGGTGGATGGGTTCGATGGTATGTTGTTCGACTTATCTCCTTCATGAACAATTTGTGACCTCTTTCTACACAGTCTCAAGTGCCCTGTTTCTGTTCATTGGCAGTGCTTGGCGAGCACTCAACAAGCGGAAATTCTCAAGGCTGCACGGAATAAGGACCGGTTGGATTGGATAGCTCAAGGTCGTGGCGAAGATTCTCCCAGTCGTCGGTCGTTTCTGGAAACAAACGAGACCACGGAATTTATATGTGGTATGTTGCTGCTGTTTCTTCCTTGCAATAGACCGCTAACGTCTTCTATAGCTGCGTGTACCAGAGGGGGTCCTTGTATCGGCTGTATGGAGACCGTTAATAACCCTTTGAGTGCAGTAATGCCAGGGAAAGACGCAAATGGCGACCTGCAAATGTCCGAAGAAAACCCCCTTGTCGAGGACGCCCCTGCCATGGAGTTAAAGCTGGACCGACAGCTGTTATTTCGTTGCTTCACTTGCAAGCGACTGGCCCATTATGACCATCTTCCTCTCCCTCGATCGCTTCAACCTGATGCCACAATAAGCGACGTAGCTGCCTACTATCAAGGTAAGGGCTGGCTTTGCGCAGACTGTGTTTCCTTCCGTTACCCAGTAGACAAGATTTTGGCTTGGCGCCCGTATCCTTCGAATGCAGTGGAATCCGGTGGTGTCGCCAACTATAGGGACCACTTATTTCGGGAATACCTGGTCAAATGGGCGGAACGGAGCTATCGCCGTCTGTCTTGGGTCCCTCACATGTGGCTTCTCTCCACTCACCAAGGGAAACTCAAGAATTTCCTTACCGGTGGGGCAAAAGTCAATCTCCTCCCTGCAGTTCCAGACAACGATCAAGAAACGAGTGAATCTGGTGAACGAAACCGTTTCGAGATTGGAGCGGAATCGCGAGCGTCATCCAGTCACCCTGGCACTATGGCAAATCATGGACCTCTTGACGCTCTCCCCGACGCTGAAAAGTGGATACCTCCAACTTGGAAGACTGTTGATCGGGTATTGGACATAATATTTTGGGACGCTGAGTCGTCTTCTGACAAGGCGAGCAAAAGGAAGAGAGCGCCGGTCGTGGAATCCGATGAAGAAGAATCCATGGGCCAAGATATGCCGGACGAAGTGCTTGCAGTATTTGAAACAGGAGAGCTTTCGGAAACCCTGCCTCAAATGAACGCAAGTGAATGGGAGAATGCTGTTGGAGACATTACAGAGCAAGACGTAGACAAAATCCTCTGGGCCTTTATCAAGTGGGACGATTTGGGGTACGAGGAAGGTAAGTCCAAAGTATCTTGTTTAACCAAGTATTCACCTTTTTGATCCAAGCGACGTGGGATGCGCCGCCTCGTCGGGGGGAACCAGGGTATGGCGCCTTTGTCAATGCCTTCAAGCGGTTCATCCACTCGAGAGCTGTCTTTGTTCCCATATTGAAGCCAGCGGAACAGAAGAAATTCGATAACCGGCCCGCTGATGGTTATAGGAAGTATATTCTGAAGGATCCCGCTGGATTGCAATTGGGACAAGACCCTACGCTTAAGCTGATGCCTTTCCAGGTTAGTAGGTATTACATTTTGGGAATCGACGACCCCTGATTTTGTGAAGGTTGATGGCTTCAACTGGCTCTGCGATAATTGGTGGAATCACCAGCCTTGTATCCTTGCTGACGACATGGGACTGGTGATCCTTTATCCTGCATCTCAATTACTTGCTTTTAATAAAGGGATTCATTCAGGGAAAAACAGTTCAAATGGCCTCATTCCTGGGCACCATTGCGACCAAATGGAAGGCATACCCTGCCCTTGTCGTAGTGCCTAACTCCACCATAGTCAACTGGATCAGAGAATTTGAGCGTTGGGCTCCCAATCTCCGTGTAGTCCCCTTCTATGGCGAACGCAAGGCTCGGGACATCATCAAGCAATTCGAATTATTTCATAACAAGGCACCTGAGGGGCATACCAGTGCAAAATTCCACGTCCTGGTAACTACGTATGAGGGTATCACAGCCAATAAGGATTGGGGTGCAGTCTTCAAGCGACAAAATAGATGGGAGGTAAGATTAGCGCCCCTTCCCCCATCGCCAGATGAATTAACACTCCATTTAGGCACTCGTGGTCGATGAAGGTCAAAGACGTGAGTACATCCACCAAATATAGCTCGTTGGTATTGACAAACTCCCAGTGAAAAGCGATAGCAGTCTTCTGTTCCGGAAGCTAAACGAGCTAAACAGCGCCCATCGTGTAATCATGACGGGGGTAAGTGTAGCCTTTTTCGCATCAGAGAAACTGATTGAATCTCACCTGATATGCAGACACCTTTAAACAATAACATGCGAGAGTTATTCAACTTGATGAACTTCCTTGACCCTCAAGAATGGAAGGATTTGGAAGCACTTGAAAAGCAATATACGGAATTAGATGAAGAGCTTATTAAGCAATTGCACAGCCGATTGCGTCCCTATTTCTTGCGCCGAATCAAGAGTGAAGTTCTTCAATTACCCCCAAAGGTATGTTCTTGCATAAGTTCAGATTGTTTTAAATCTGACGGAAACTGCAGAATGAAGTTATTGTACCTGTCAGTATGGCTCCTTTGCAGAGACAGGTTTATCGCTCCATCTTGAGTACGTTTTCTCGTCAGAGCCTCGTTCCGTGTTCCTCCTTTCATCCCTTATATAACCTAGGTCATAATCTGGACCTCCTCAAAGGGCTGACACAGCGAAATAAAACTAATTCTGGCACCAAGGGTAAACTCAATAACATCCTCATGCATCTCAGAAAGTAAGTTTTTCGACGCATAATCCGTAGGGAGTGCGGTTGCGCTCACACCAGGGTTCTCAGATGTCTTCAACATCCGTATCTCTATTCTGAAGACATTGAACCTCGAGGCCTACCACCGCATGAAGTGCACGGGAAATTAATTGATGCTAGTGCCAAGCTCCGTTTTCTCAAACTGCTACTTCCAAAGCTGAAGGCCCGAGGTCATCGTGTTCTTCTCTTTAGTCAAGTACGTGAGAGCTGCGACGGAACAAAGCTGTCACTAATGCCCTGCAGTTTGTTCTTGCCCTGGACGTAATCGAGGACTTTTTGAACGGTGAAGGTTTCAAATATCTTCGACTGGTAGGAATTTTGTTCCAACCTTCATCACGGTCTTAATTTTCGAGTTAAATATAGGATGGAAATACGAAAGGCGCAGTCAGGCAGAAGAGCATGGATGAGTTCAACAAACCTAGCTCAGAATACTTTATTTTCTTGTTAACCACTCGGGCTGGTGTAAGTTGTCTGTCAGAAGCCATTTCTACATTGCTGATATGTTGATAGGGTGTTGGTATAAATCTCTATGTAAGTTCATTCCTTTCTTTTGGGGGCCGGTTCTGACAAATACAGACGGCGGATACAGTCATTATCTTCGATCCAGATTTCAATCCACACCAGGTTAGTACTTGTATCTTCCCAATGGACTTACATTAAATAATTAACATGCCCGGTGTCCAGGACCTACAAGTGAGAATGTTTGCAATGGTCATTGGCAGGTTTTTTTTAAACTTTCAATCATATCAGGCTATTGCTCGTGCCTATCGATACGGCCAAAAGAACACTTGTCTAGTCTTCAAATTGATGGTCAAGGATTCTGCCGAAGGTTCGCTGGCAATCATTTTATACTATATCTCTTCTTGCCCTAAGTTAAGGAATGTAGAGCGGATTATGCAAATTGGCAAGAAGAAACTTGTTTTGGACCACCTGATTGTACAGAAGATGGACGAAGATGAAGATTCGCCCGGTGAAAATGTTCAATCTATCCTTACTTATGGTGCACAAGCCCTGTTCGAAGACCAAAATCAGTCTGTAAAGGACATTGTCTGTGAGTGAAGCTATCTTTCCGATAAATACGCATATGTATATGATCGACAGACTCCGATCAGGACATAGAGAAGCTTATCGACAAGACGGAAATGGAAGGCGACGCATCCGAGGGGCCTAAAGAAGGAGGACTAACCTTCTCCTTCGCGAAGGTATGGGCTACCGACAAGAATGATCTTGAAGACGTTGGGGATGAAGATCAGGTGGATTCTTGGGCTCAGACTCTGGAAAAAATCAACCAAGAGAAAGAGAAAGAGATAACGAAAGAGCAAGCTTTGTCAGGTCGCGGTGCTAGAAGGCGGGCCGCTGCGGTGGCACAGGTTGGTGCTATCTTTTTGATCCTAAAACGCGTTAACCTTGCGCATGCAGGCTAAATTGACGGTACAAGATTCATTTGGACCCGATTTGACAGTCAAGCGGAAAGGTTCCTCTGACCGTGACCTCGATTTCCAAGACCAAGATTCCATTGCTAGCGATACCGAGTCAAATGTGTCAGCAGGGACCGAAGACATGGACTTTGAGATGGCTGGCCAGAAGGTTCGAAAGAAAAGCAAGCAAGGTTTGCAAATCGTTGCTCTGGAGGACATCGAAGTATCAAGGGAGGAGATACTAGACTGTGGTCTATGTGGCGGCAAGCATGGCATCAAGCAATGCCTCATGACGGACAAATCGGGGAACCTTGCAGATTATCGACTGATGCTAATAATGCATGCCGACGACGAGCCTTGGGAAGAACGAGTAAGGACGATTGTATGCTTTTCCAAATCTTATGCGTATTGACTCGCTTCAATTAGTATGCTGCTGTCATGGCTATCGACGAGCTCCTCCATTCCCGGGGGCACGCCCACTTAGTTCAAGGACAGCCTCTTTATCCCATTCCTAAAAGCACGCACATTCCCCCCACGAAGAAGCCCAAACAAGCAGCGGAAGCAGCGAAGGAGTATGTCCAGAAGCAACATGCGGGAACTGTTCCGAAACCAACGATCGCAGATTATCAAGGAAGGCCGGAGACAGAAGTCGTCCGGAGCTTTAGGACCCAGCAGAAATCTCAAGATACCAGCAATGCCATAGCAGGTCCGTCTCGTGTGCAACAGTCGGTGTCTGCAGCAGGAGAATCTACGGCTGCCGCACCGGTTGAACGCGCTGTTGCAGGTCCTTCCAAGTCGGCAACCCCGGGAAACATAGTTGGAGACAAGGTCCGCCGATTTGAAAGCAATGCAACAATCACAAACGTAGGAACTTCGCAGGGGCAAACTCGCTGTCCAATCTGCAATAGCAGGCCGGCCCACAGGGTAGAGGAGTGTCCTGGTGTTCTGAATCAACCTCTCCAACGGTAGGATGCCATTGATTTTATCTCAGACCGTATATGGTGCTGAACGCTTTTTTTAGTATCCGGCAAATGATTGGGGATATAGAACGCACAGGCGAACCTCAAGTCAACAGCAAGGCCGCGGAGCTCATAGCCAGTCTTCGGAATTACCATATGTCCAAACAGAAGAAGTAATTGCAAGAGGGTTCCTAGACGCATTATATATCGTCCTTAGCACTTATTATTTTGTAGACTCATACATGCACATAGAGCCTGTTTCAAATCACTAATATCTTGTTCCATGACAGCTTTGGAATGACCTATGGGGTCATTGTGTCGAATTCCAAGTTATACAACTGGAGTTGTCTTCGGGATCCATCTCCGGATGGTCTCGTTTGCGGTGGGTTGCGAGTCGCTCACGGTTACGAAAGAGTCGGTTGCAATCTACTGAGCATATAGCCTGGCAAAGTTATGAAAGAGGAAGCGACGTACTTGCGACTGCACATATGATGATGGCTGTTCTAAAGCGATTCAAGGGTCAGGAATGGTCCGAGCTCATGGGAGGATAGTCGTACTGGTCAGGGTTTGTGACATTTCCTACCGACTGGGAAAGAGCGACATCGACCTGATCCTTGGAGGTAGACGCTGGCGACGACAAGCGGTCAGTTCTGAGGCGATGAAATCAAGGGAGAGGCGCATACAATCGTCGAGGGCTGGGGCTGAAGGGAGAACAGAAGGAAGCCGCATTGGTGCCTGACGTCACGTTTCCATGTTTTCTTCTGACTATGGGGTACAGCGACAACCACTCAACAATAGGCTTGATGCCTTGCTCGACGGCACCAAACAACCGTCCTCGTCGTCTTCAACGATGTCCATAAATAAAGCAAAGCCTGTCCTTCGTTGGCTCACTGCTCCTCTCTCTTCCTCCCCGCCGTCCCCCGACCTTCGCTCCCTCTCCGAGGCTATGGCAGAGCCCCTTACTCCCCCAACACCACCCCCATTAGCTCGTCTTCCTCCATCGTCCTTTAGACCATCTAGAAACTGGACACGTCCCCCACCATTCTTAGTCGACAGTTTGACCCGTTCAACCCTACCTACAGCTTCCATGTCCCCACCATTGCTCGTCTCTTCATCGTCCGAACCAACCAGCACCAGGCAAACCCCCGAAAATGTCCAGAGTCCTCCCCCAATCGTGCTTAATCACTCAAGCTTGACAAGAAGTTCATTGGATTCGCTACGAAGTGTCCAGACTCGGACATTTTCTACATCCAGCATAGGGTCTTTGGGTAACATTAACCTTTGTGAAACCTCGGATGAAATCATCCAGGAAACTCGCAGCCCTACGCAGGTTGCTACTACCAATACATCTTGGTGGTGGTTCCAGTCTGACTCAAGCAGTCGCGAGCCTCTGCTAGAGCAAGAAGATCAAAGTGCGGCACCCCTGCCCGCTCCCCAACCAGGAAGTTTACAACAGAAGTGTATGCGCCTCGTTCACCCTGCTAAGAGGAACACTTATTCGCATCCACAGATAAATCTACTTCCAATCCCGTCGTATTTTGCCATGGATTGCTTGGTTTCGATTCGGTCAAAATAGGACCTGCTATTGCTCCATTCGAGGTTACGCATTGGCGCGGAATAAAGGAGGTTTTGGAGGCGAATGGAACCGAGGTCCTTATAACCCGCGTCCCTGCCACCAGCAGTCCTGTAGATCGGGCTAGAGTTCTCGAAGAGAAGATAAATGAAGTATATCCGGGTCGAAGTGTCCATTTGATTGGGCACAGTATGGGAGGATTGGACTGCCGATACCTTACGACTCACTTGACGGACAGGAAGTTTACGGTTTTGTCGGTGACCACTATCGCAACGCCGCATAGAGGATCGTCCTTTGCAGATCATTTCCTCCACACTGTCGGGAAACACCGTCTCCCGCAAGTCCTTTCCCTGTTGGACCTGTTACCCAATGGAGGAGGTGATGGAAAGGCGTTTGAATTCCTGACACTGGAAAGCATGAAACTATTTAATGAAAAGACTCCGGACGTTGATGGAGTTAAATACTTTAGCTGGGGAGCCGTTTATGAACCCGGTTTAATTGATACTTGGAAGTAAGCTATGTGCTCGTATCAAACGGGGTCCCTTCTCATTTTCGCGCACTTAGGTACCCCCATTCTGTCATCCTAGAAAAAGAAGGTCCCAATGACGGCCTCGTTTCCATTGAATCCGCGAAATGGGTGAGCTCTCTCAAATCTCGTACCCTTTAGCAAAAATCATTGACCTGTCGATAGGGCACGTATCTGGGAACGGTTATGGATGTAAATCATCTAGACTTGGTGGGTTGGATCAACGGAGCTCGATATAAATGGGCAGAAATTACCGGAAAGGAGATCAAATTTCGGCCTGCCACGTTCTATCTGGGTATTGTCGACATGCTGTCCAAAGAAGTCGAAGGCCAGGGAAAGGACGATGAGATTGCGAAGAATACCGGTAGCGCGAGGGAAATTGCAACAATTTCTGCAGGAACGAGAAGAGAACATGATAAGAAGGCCCAGGATCAGATGGTTGAGAGCTTGGACATTGCTGGTGGCGAAGTGGAAGATAGAGGCAATTCTAGTCAGACAGGGTGAAATGGCAAACGGATGACATCAATATTCATAATTGTATTATACTTCTTTACTGGCATAGAGGCTCTCTATTTACTTAGCATAGACGACATTAATGATGCATCCATTGCGCTTTCAAATGATGAACAGCTTTCCTGGATCATCGGGATCAGCGTTGGGTTAAGTTCATCAGTAACTGTCGTTCAACGTTCAACGTTCAACGGTTGTTCAGCATCGCGGAAGTGTTCGATTGTTGGTTGGCATCAACCAAATTGACCTGACATCGCTGGGAAGCAGCAGCGAACGGTACCAGGAGAGAGTCCGAAAGATTTTACTAAAAGTACGGAAGAGCCATCTCCTTTACAACCTGGAGCTTTGATATACCGTTGCGAGGGCAAGGCCAGACATCAAGCAACGGAGCATTCGCACATCATGCGGTAATAATAGGCCCCATGGTGCTGGCGGAGGCCACCGTTCTCTCTGGGCTTTCAGAGACCAATATTTGGTTCAGAGACAGAGAAAGTGAAAGACTGATTCCAGTAGAGTACAGATTGTAAATAATAGGACGAAAGGCGGGCGCACTGACAGCGAGAAGGAATAGACTTATGGTGAGCCAAATAGAGGCAAACGGGGTCGCTCAGAGAGATCAGAGGTTCACGGGAAAAGTCTGGTTTAACTCCTCGCAACACCCTGTCGTTGTCCACCGCCGTTGCGCTCGCTGTGCGCGTCCCCCTTCTCGTGGTAGACGACGACGACAAGACACTCTCATATCTCTCTACTATCATTCTACTCAAAATCTAATCCTCAGGCACGGGAATATACCTTGCCTACCTACCGTAATAGTTTGAACAACTTATTCAAACCGATACGATTATAATCGACAACCATTCCGTTCAACTTCTTTTCCAGCTCGACCGTCGCTCCCAGTAGTAGAAGCAGTAGCAGCAGGGCCAGGAGAATGTCGTTCTTCTCAAGGAAGAAGCACCAGCAGCCACAGCAAACGCAGCCTCCGACTGTCACCGTCGCCCAAACTCCGAGCCAAGCGTTGGCCCAGCTGAAACAGAACTCTGGCAGTACTGGTAGTGGGAGCGTCGATGGCCACGGCATGGGCAGTCTGAAGAGCGAGAGTCCGTTGGTGGATGTGTGAGTATTCAACCCGGAAGCAGTCTTCAAGCCAGCTCAATGATATTCATCGATTCTCGTCTGTGACAGTAATAACAATCTGCAAAGGCCCTCTACAAACCAATCACAACGAACAGAAAGTCCCCAGCTAGCCTCTACATCTCCACCCTCCCAAGGTATCAGTCCCATGAGCCAACAGCAGCAGCCTCAGCAGCAGCAGCAGCAGCAACAGCAACAGCGGCAAGGCTATCCTTGGTCAGTGAGGCGGGTCACTCTTTTACCCCCCGCTGTTCTCCCAAAACCAGGCGCCGTACCTCCCTCCTCACCTTCACCATCCCCCTTCCCACGGTATGGCCACGCCTTGCCCGCCAGTCCAAACACCCAAGGCGAACTCTACCTCTTTGGAGGTCTGGTCCGAGAGGTCGCCAGGAACGACCTGTATCTCATTCATACAAAGGAGAACACTGCCCAGCTTGTTCAAACGGCGGGTGAGCCTCCAAGTCCCAGAGTCGGCCATGCATGCGCGCTAGTGAGCCAGGTGTTGATTGTATGGGGTGGAGATACCAAGTCAGACGCTGGAACAGTGGCGGCCTCTCGGCTTAATGGCTCTCGTCCTGGGGACAAGTTGGATGACGCTCTTTACCTTCTGAACATCTGTGAGTTTGCCCGAGGTTTACTTTACGCACAGACCTCATTCCTTCGTTTAGCTATCAAAGAATGGACCAAAGTCGTCGCCAGCCCTGGCCCAGTAGGGCGCTATGGACATGCCGTCACCATGGTTGGCTCAAAATTCTTTGTATTCGGTGGCCAAATCGATGGCGAATTTTTCAATGATTTATGGGCCTTTGATCTTAACTCCCGTGCGTTCTTTTCCCTATGCTGACACCTTCCCTGCTAACTATTTGTTCCTTTTCCTTTGTCATGATTCACATCTGTTCTTTGCTTTGGACGTTTGATACGGCTCCCCACAACAACACGATCCCATACCACCCTGGGTACTTCAATCTACGAATTGCAACATTTCATCCGCTACTTTCGGAAATAGTGCGAACAAGAGCGACTTGGGAACTTTACGAGCCGTCAACGTCTGAAAAACCGGCGCGTAGGACAGGGCATGCATGCGTCACATTCGAGGATAGGATAATCATGTGCGTTGCCATTTCTTCTGGCATGCAATGCTTGTTCTGGCACTCTGGTTTCGAGCATTCTTCCAGTTGCCTAGAACCTCGCCCCAACATTTCTAACTTCGCTCTTTCCCCTCAGCTTCGGCGGTACCGATGGTTCCTACCATTATAATGACACATGGTCGTTTGACTTGAGGACCCTGAAATGGACCGAATTACAGTGCATTGGTTTCATACCATCGCCAAGAGAAGGCCATGCTGCAGCCCTGGTCGATGATGTCATCTATATCTTTGGTGGCCGTGGTGTCGATGGCAAGGATTTGAGTGACCTGGCGGCATTCAAGATATCTAGTAAGCCTTAATACATATATGCCATATAGGTACTTGATTCATGACTCGCCAGATCAACGGTGGTATATGTTCCAGAACATGGGTCCTTCACCAACAGGCCGGTCAGGACACGCCATGGCTTCACAAGGCTCAAGGGTATGGGTTCTTGGAGGCGAGAGCTTTAGCCCATCCAAGGTCGAAGACCAAGATTGCTATCATGTTCTGGATACCAGTGAGTGTATCTTAAAACACGTCGGAAGATTGCTGAGACTGACAAGTATGTCTAGAGCACATCCGTTATCCCGATCCAAATCGAGGACCTCCACCTCCAGCTACTGTTCCGTTAGCAAACCAAAACACTGCTCGCAAGCCCTCGTTGACCGCTATCTCTGGAAGCGGACCGTCTCCTGCGCAACAGGTTGCGCAAAGTGCTGCTGCGTCCGTCAATGGACCCCGATCGATGTCCCCTGCGGTGGAAAGGGAAAGTATCGATGATCCCCGCCGAGCGATCTCTCCCCAGAATGGTCGGCCTATAAAGCCTAACGGCATTACTCAACCTTCCCAGTTATCGCAGCAAGCATCTATTGGCACCACCGCTGACCCTGGTTTCAAGGGAAAGGGACCGACGCGACCGCGCAGAGATGACGATGCTCCATTGACTGAGAGCTATGAAAACGGGACGGTTGAATCGTTCAATTCGAGAGAGCGCGGGGTTTCTCCTGAACAAGCACGAGCAAGGAGTCCGGCTCAGCAAGCGCAATACGGAGTAACAAACCGCGCAATATCTCCTGATCAAAGTCAGCAGCAGCCAATGATGGCTGTGGTTAATGGAGTTACAGGGCGTTCATCCCCTGCCGTCGTCAATCCAGGGACTGGCCGTGCATCGCCTTTGACCACCGGACGAGCCTCACCGTTGACCATGGTGGCGAATCCGACAGGGCGCGCTTCACCCGTAGTTGACAGAGGCAAGCCTACTCAACCCCCTGAAGGTTATTTTGCGCAACAACAAATCGCTCAACAAGGAATGAATGGTTACGCCCGGCCTATGTCTCGAGGTCATGGGGGCGGTGGATCTGTTGGCAATGTGGCTGCAGACTTGATTCGAGATTTAAAGGCTAAAGACATCGAGCTAGATGATATGAAGGAACAAATCAAATGGCTGAAGCGAGCACTCTCTGAAGCTAGCAAGGCTGGTTTCATTGCCAACGAGGATACGGGTTCTGAATTAGCGTCTTTAAACAACCGATCATCGCCATTGGACGAAGCTAACGAAGGAAAATATGCGGAGTTGATGTTAAGGTTTAAGAAATTCAGGGCCCAGGTGCAGGTAGGTATCGCTCCCTGAACATATTTTCAAAAACTTAATGTGCTGTTATCAGGCCTCAATGGCAGACCAGGCCAAAACTATCTCGGAGAAACTGGCAGAAGCAGAACACGTTAAGGTTACCGCCGCGCAAGAGGCAGCCTGGTATCGCGCCAAACTAGCTGCTATCGAATCAAGGAACGAAACAGAAGTCAGTCGCATGGAACGGGACCGAATTATCGACCTGGAACGACATGTTTCTGCATTGATGAACGAAAGATGGAACCAGGACAGGCAGATGAGAGAGATGAGCGATTCAGTGGCCCTTCATACCATGCTCTACGAAAAGGCTGAAGCCCGCGCCAACGAAGCTTTGAAACATATCGAGAAGGCCGATGAATCTTATAATCGAACTGTTCAGCTATACAATGATCTCCTGGACCAACATGATGCGTTGGAAGTCAAGCTTCGGGACGCCACCGACCGACTTGTGCATCAGAGTTCCCTACTGGAGCAACGGGAGGCGGATGAAGTCGGTCTTCGAAGTCAGGTCGACGAGTTGTTACAGTCGAGGGATCAGCACGTTCGAGCTCTCGAACAAGCCCAGTCAGCGTTGTTGGCCGCTTCATCTCGCGCAGAAGAACTCGACCGCCAGAATTTGCGCACTCAGGAACGAATCCGCGTCCTAGAAACTGATTTGGCGGAGGCGAAGGGTGATTTGGAGAAGAAGACAATGGAAGAGCAAGTCGCTCAAGAGCGGTTAACAGATGTAGAGAATGCTTGGGCGAAATCGCGGGAGGAAGCTGATTCGCTTCGGGCAATGACAACAGGCAGTCTCGGGGAGTTGCTGGATTCTCATCGTGGTCTCAAGGCTGACGAAGACCGGATGTTACGAGGGCATTCTGAAAAGGTTCAGGCCGTCGAAGCGGAAGCTCAACAACTTCGAATTATGCTGTTGGAGGCTAACAAACGAGTCGACGACGCGCAAGAGAAATTGGCGGAGGAGCGACGTCGAAATCAGAGTCAAGAGCTGGAACAATCGCAATTGCGCTCGCAACTTATCACTCTACGCGGTCAACTTACCCAAGCGGTGTCGGAGAGCGGCAACCTACGCAAGGAGCTCACGGAGAAAGAACGAGCTCTTTTGGAGAAAGCAAGAAGCCTCAGTGACGCTAGCGTCAAACTTTCAGTGCTCCGGGGCTACGCATCTGAAAACGGCGTGTCTGTCGAAGATGATGACCTACGGCCAAGCTCTCGGACGAATGGTGCCGCGTCCCCTGTCGCTATACAAGAACTGGAATCCCGTTTGGCGGAGAAGACACGACAGCATGACAATCTTCAACGCGAACTTGTCCAGGCTACTAGGAAGCATCGTGACGCTGAAGCTCACGTCAACGACCTTTCAAATCAACTTAGCCAAGCTCGCAGTAATGGAGATGTCGATGATCGTGCTCTTGAGGCTGAGAAGAAATTGGAAGAGACCGAAAGGACGTACAAGGAGCGGTTGCATCAGATGGAGGAGGATTACCAGATTGCTGTTCATTATGTCAAGTGAGTCAAAACCTTGTTTCCTTACTTGTTCACTGATTGCAAAATCGGCAGGGGAACCGAGAAAATGATGCGAAAGATGCGTGATGAACTGACAAAGCAAAAAAATATCAATCAACAGCTCCAATCCGACCTCGACGGACACAAGCGTTCCGGTTCTCGTTCCATGAATGGTCGGACGACCCCCTCCGAGGATGATTCAAGTCTGCGTGGGCAGCTGGTCGATACGCAACGACAAGCACAGCGATTACAGAGCGAGAACAAGGAATTGCAATCACGGTTGGAGAGTTTGGAGAGGGAACTCGCTACGTTGCGAGAGAATCTCATTGCATCCCAGCGGGAATCCGACGATCGCTTGCTTCAGATCGATGAATTGAAGCATGACATAGAACGCCTCCAATCATCTCTGGTTGTCGCTCGGGGTGGTCATGATGAGACCCTCCTTGAAAAACTCAGCAATGACAATACTACCCTGCGACGTGATAATGAACAGCTGCACCATAAAATACGTTTATTGCTTGAAGTGGACCAGCCGTCGTTTGGTCAACGACCGTTATCCGGGGTTTCTGGTCGCAGAGCGAGTACATCAAGTTCTGAAAATGCGCTAGCTTTCGAGCATCTGTCGAATGAACTTGACGACTGGCAACGACAATTGGCAAGTTCGATGAGCAATCGACGACCATTGAGCGACTTCGACTCGACACCTACTGGGCCAGAGCGAGCAAGATCTCCTCGGTCGTAACATTCGTTCTTTCATCTACTTGTATTTTGCATATACCCCCTCGTACGCACTCGTCTGGATTTTTATAATACGATTATAGTTGCTCCTTTTTATATGCTTTGCCTTTTGGTCCTCACTGTTTTTCGTACAAAACCTCATAACCTCATGATTATCACGCTCAGATATTGTCTATTTATAAAATCATCATTACACCCGCTGTCCTTTTGTGTCACGATTCATTGGATGCTGCTGCGGCTTTCTGCGTCCATTCAATAGCTTTTTGTTTCACTTGCTTGACACCTTCTTCATCCCCGAACCGCTTTTCGAGATCTAGCCACTTCTTGAAGAAAGATTTGGCTTTATGGCTGGTCATTTTTAAAGCAAGCACCCGGTCGAACAAATTCCTGAATGTCCAGTCAAGTAAGGTAAGCCAGTGATACCAGGAAGACCTACCGAATGGCCTGGATGTTTTGCTGGATACCTTCCATGTCCATGTATATGGACCAAAGGTCCCACCTCTTGGGATGGGAGTCGATGATGCCCTCGAATAAAGTTCTTCCTCGTTCAGGGTCTCCCAACTTATATTCTAGCTGAGCAAATCGGGATATCGTCTTGAGGTCTGTCGGATATGATGAAAATCATGCAAAATGGAGAGGGTGGAAAACTCACGCTTCCTCTTCTCTAGACTCTGTAAACTGCGCGGCAAGAGTTTCCTAGCTTCCTCATGCTTCCCAAGTTTAAGGTAATGTTCCCCAAACAGTGTCCAAACCTTGCAACTCTTGCCAAACTTTTTGCATGTTCGTTGGAACTGCTCCTCGGCTTTCTGAAGCTTTAGTCAGTTGACTGCCTTCGATAGCGTCTGGTTTGAACTCTTACCCCGTATTTCCCTGACTGGTCAAAGATTGCAGCAAGGCGCAGGTGAACCGTTTTGGAATCGTTAGCACGAGCGGCGTCTTTGAATGTATTTTCAAGGGATTGGTCTGTTCCATACACGTTCTCCAGGTTGAGAAGTGCTATCCATACGTTCAGACGCTCTTGCTCTTCTCGGAAGTTCATGATTTGGATAGCTCTTCGACCAATTTCGCGTGCTTTGTCAACTTCAGATATCTGCAGTTGAAAAGACATATACTGGATCCAAAGATATGATGAATTTGGAGATCCAAGGAGAAGCCTTTCGAAATCTGAGTTGGAATCTGGCAATTTGGTATGCATATCTGCGGTCAAATCTTGTTGAATTTCCTTTCGGCGCTTCTTCCTCTTGTTCTTTGAGCGATCGTCTTCATGTTCGCTCTCATCAAATGAACTGGCACCCTCGCTTTCGTCCCCAGACATTTGATTTTCATCAAACCACTGGAACCCACTCGTCAAGGTTAAGGAGGGAACAAACTTCAATGAATTCAGTTTGGATTGGGCTTTCTGGGAGAGGTGAAAGGAAGTGTCTTCTATGTCGACCACCATGGCCTCGCCGTCATCATCATCGTCAGACGAATCGCCATTAAATGCATCGTCGCATTCCGATTTATCTTCATCACCACCCACCCCTGAGAAGGATTCATGAACGCCATCATCCGAAACATCTACTTCCTCGTCCTCCCGGAAGT
Organism: Coprinopsis strossmayeri; assembly: GCA_900156845.1. Lineage (NCBI taxonomy): Eukaryota > Fungi > Basidiomycota > Agaricomycetes > Agaricales > Psathyrellaceae > Coprinopsis > Coprinopsis strossmayeri. The sequence continues at coordinate 661,179 of FTPT01000068.1, read as the reverse complement.
CTTCTGAATTGAACAGCGATGGCTTTAAGCTCAAGGAGATACGCCCTTTTTCCGAACTTAAGACGACGGCCTTGACGACATCTCCAACTCTGAATTGGCGGAGGGCTTCATCGATGTCAGCGTCGGCATTGTCCGAAAGCTATCAACTGTGTTAGCATGCTCTGTATTGTGTCAAGAGACTAGGGGTATTATTACCTGAGACTTGTGACAGAGACCGTGCAACTTGGACCCTTGGATGTCAATGAAAAGGCCATACGGTTCAATGCGTTTGATAACCCCATTAACCTTCTTGCCTTCCTGCACGATTTCCGTAGGTTTTTTCCTTTCCCTCGATAAATCTCCCGACTTGAAGGTCATCTCCACCTGATTGTGTTCAGCGTCGATGCTGCCCAACGCATTAACGGGGGATCTTACAATCAACATGTGGCTTACCTCAATATTCTTCCCTCTACCAGCTGATGCTCTTTGAAACGTGGCCGCCAATCCTTCACAAACTGATAGCAGTTTCAAACAGACGCTCAACGACAACAAACGAGCGGACTCACCTCGTCAAAGAGCTCTTTGATTTGTACACGAGCGTCAATCCCACGCCCAATTGTAACGAACAAACCATGGTTGGCAATGTTCTTGATGAAACCTCGGACGGTCTCTCCCACGTTAAGGTCGGAGATATGGCCAATTTCACGATCTACAATGGTGTACTTTTGTTCTGGGTTAAGTCTCGATTCTCGAGTCGACAGTACAAGTTGTCGTTTGTCTTTTTTGATATGAACCACTGACGCAGTTATTAAAGTATCGACTTGGGGAAATGCCTTCTCGACGTCGTAATGGTCGGAAGAATCCGTTGGATGCAGAATACCACCAATATTGTTCGTTATCTTGATAAGAGTGCCTTGCCTGGTATGGCGAATGATACGACCTCCAACCCGTTGTCCAACGGTTATGGTCTCCAAGGATAATTGTCCCTTAGTAGGAAGAGTTGGTCGGACCTTCGGTTTGTTTGCAACGATGACGATTCCCTTCTCTGGATTCCTGGTCACCACGACCAAATCTTCTAAAATCTCGCCTACTTGCACAGACTTGTGGACCTGAGCGGGGGCAAGCTTTCGGTGATTTGCCAGATTTTTGACAGATAGCAAGGCCCGGACTTTGGTTGGCTGCAGAGTAAGGATGATATGCTCGGCGTGTACTTCAGCAACGCTTCCTCGAACACCATCCCCGATTTCGACGGCGGCCACATCGACAGGGGCAGCAAAGTTAACGAGACCCTGCCTGATGCTTGCCGTAATGCGACCTTGGTTCTTATCCAGTGAAAGTATTCGAACACGCACGACGCGACCAACCGCGAATCCATCAGCAAGTTTAACATTCGGTGTATCGCTGTGACGGCCGTCAGGAATGGCCTATTTCGGAGGGAATATATAGGAAACTAACCTAGCTTCTTTCAGAGGCACAGACGCTTTTAGATTGTTGAAGAACTCGACCATCAAATGTTTCTCATAGACCTTGAAAATGACACCATGCGTAATGGTGTTAACCTTCATTTCATCCATGTTAGAAATTATAGGCAACTCAGATTCAAGAAGGGTCTTCTTCGCCGTCAAACAGATGCGCTTCCGCTCCGAGTCGACGACCAAAACCTTGGAGTAAATAATGTAAAAATGTATAAGAGAAAGAGAAGAGGTGAACATACCTTGCATTTGATTTGGTTTCCGGGTTTGAACCGACGACTAGGGTGCTTCAGTCTAATGTCGGCGAAATGGTTTGGCCAGATGACACCGTCAATGTTATCAGATAATGACACAAATAAAGCATTGTCAGACACGCTCTTGATAGTTCCTTTGACAATCTCCCCCGCTTTGAAGTCATCCAGCTCCAAGAATTTGCGCTCAAAGATGGAAGGTTTCAATGATAGTTGTAGAAGACCATCAAACGGATGGTGTCCAGTGACTCTGGCTCTGTGGAGCGTGTCCACCTTCCAGGGTCCTGACGAGGTAAGACTTGGAAGATGGTCGTCGGAAATATGGGATATCTAGCCATGGTCACGTTGGGAAATTGCAGGAGGAAGCGTAAGTTCTCACATGTGCGAAACCCTCTAACCCTGGTAAAACTTCAAGGAACAGGCCGCGCTCAGGCTCAATTTTGGTGACCTTGACAGATTCCAATATATGACCAATTTGATACGCTTCTTTGAGGGTTTGAGAATTGGCTCCGCTGGCATGCGATATCTGTCGATCGTTGAGCTCTGTTATATGCTCCGCCAATGAAACAGCGAATCGCGGTGGTTCTGAAGAGTATTGATAGAGGACTCTGGCCTTGACCTTCTGCCCAATTTTGACCGGGGCACCGCTCTGCCGCAGGTGGATACGTTCGACGGTGCCGTCGAAGAAACCGAGCAGTTGTAAGTTGATACCACCACTGCCCACATCAGTAACAAGTCCTTGAACCTGCGACCCAGGAAGAACTGAAGTAAAAGATGTCACTTCAGACAGCTTCAGCAACGTGAGTGAACAGGACATCAGAGAAAAGGGAGTAGCTGACCGCGGCTGTTTTAAAAGCAGAGGGGTCGGCGGTTACGACGCATGTCCGCTTGTTGGACGCAAGTTTCGAAACTGTCACGTTAGAGAGTTGGCCTATGGATAGCTTCGAGCTACCGTCTTCTACGTCCTTGAAGGAAAGGAATCCGTCAACATTCGGAACCCCAAGATCCAAGATATAACCATGGTCTTCAATACTTCGAACTACTGCGCTCAATGTCTGTGAGAAAAGTTAGAAAGGGGGATGGACAAATTAAAAAATGGCGTACGAAACCAGCCCTCAGATCATCGACGCGCACTCCTTCGTTAACAAGGTGAGGCGAAAGAGAGAGTTCGACCCTTTTGCATAGTCTAGCCAGCTCGTCTCTCGATTTGTGTAGCCCAGAGGGGTCGCTTCCTCCTCCCTGGAAAACTGCCGAGACTACAACTCTAACATACTGCCCAACCGAGAACAGCTGCCCCAAATCTGGAGGTCCTTTGCTGGATATATCATCCTCCCCCTCCGAATCAGAATCATCCGTGTCCATGTCCTCGTCCATTCGTTCTAATTGTTGGGTGTAATGAAGGGAGATATTGGTGATAGGTATATGCCCCAACAGTTGGTTTGGCAGAGACACCAAGAGTGCTAATGGAAGGATGCCGACTATTTGACCCATGATCTTCATGCCAACGTTGAGTCGCTAATGGAGCGTTGAGCGAGGCAAACATTGGGCATTCGAGGGACCAAATACCTTATAATTGAGATGTTCTATTCGTACTTTGTCATTTTTGCCCTCTTTCTTCGAAGAGGAATTGTCGGCAGCCTTGGGCTTTCTCTTTCGACTCGCCTTGCTCGCAACGTCCTGGCCATTATGCATGAGTTTTTCTCGACATAAGAGCAGGGGTTTCATACCTTAAATAGCTCTGCATCTGCTTCCTTTGCAGCCTCTGCTCGGATAGCTTTTACTTCCATGGCAGTCAAGGACGAGCCTCCGCCTCTTGGAAAGTCAAATTCATCGGTATTGAGCAGCGTCGTGCGGTGGGCGATGGGAGATTCTGTAGCATTTTTTGGCTTCTTTGCTCTCTGGGGCGACGAGGAATCGTCCAGAGCACGCTTTGTGGAAACCATTTCAGGCTGGAGAGACTCAGCAGTCGATGGTCGTAGGATATGAACAGAATTTTTTGATCGCCGGATTAAAAAGGCAACGGTGTATTGATCCAGGGTTAGTCAGCGCCTGTCAGCGTCTGGCATCATTTTGGCACCATGTCTTTTCGACAGTCATAAATGGGTACGTCCATAGTTCTTTCTCCACGTTTTCAATACTAATTCATTACCTAGACTATCAGGTCTGTATACTCACGTCAAGTCCTTCAATCTCCAGATATTGATCCGTTTCCCAGAATCGTGTTGGCTCAAAGTTCGGCGGAGGTGGTGTCGCTGGCGCGTCGGAGTCGAATGTCGACCGCAGAGAACGACTGAGGAAGCTTGCTTTGGAGACAATTGACCTTGCCAAGGTATGCTTTTTATTGTATTTCTCTGGTTTGGCAAACTCAACCCGTCTTAGGATCCTTACATCTTGCGCAACCATCTCGGATCCTTGGAATGTCGGTTATGCCTGACCTTGCATACAAATGAAGGGTCCTACCTTGCCCACACACAAGGAAAGAAGCACCAGACCAATTTGGCCCGTCGTGCGGCTCGCGATGCCAAAGAAACCCAATTAATGGTCGCCCCAGCGCAGAGCAGTGTCCAACGAAAAGTGTTCTTAAAAATAGGACGACCAGGCTACCGTGTCACTAAAGTGCGAGATAAAGATACTGGAAAGGAGGGAATGATGGTCCAGGTGCACTTACCCCAAATTAAGCCTGGAGTAATACCCCGACGAAGGTTTATGAGTGCATGGGAGCAAAAACGTGAGCCGCCTAACAAGGCCTACCAGTATCTCATTGTCAGTCCAGCCATACTAGCTCTCCGTCGCGTTTCTCACACTGACTCTTTTCAGGTTGCCGCGGAACCATATGAAACGATTGCATTCCGCATTCCGGCTAGGGAAATTGAGGACGAAACTGATGATGCGGGGTATTGGAATTGGTCCCATTGGGATCCGGACACCAAGCAGTACAGTTTCCAGTTCATGTTTCGTCTACAATACTAGCTTATTTCTCTTGTAATTTGTACATGCCGTATCATCTCTGTATTTCTCATTCAATAGTACTCTACTTGAGCCCAGAGCGTGTACTACAGGGTCCTTTGTGTGTGGAGAGTCCAGTACAAAAACCAAAGAGACTACACTACTACATACATCAATCTCGATTGAATAAATATACATGAAAAGCCACAGTAGCTGATAATGGTGATACATATGTCGTGAATGGCTCGTAAGTTCGTAAGTTCAAAGATTCGTTCGGCGTTTGCTCAGCCTGTTGCTGCCTTGCTTAAGGCGAGGCTTCTCCTTGTCCTTCTCCGGTGGAAGAATTACTGGCTCAAAATTGAGGGCCTCCGTCGGTGCTATCTCTCCTACCTTGGATTGTTGTGGGATAAAGCTCAAACGTTTCTTTAGCTTCCGAGAGGCTGCCTGCGCGTCCGGTCTATAATCCTGCGACAAAATCGGTGGGAGAATATGGGGAGGAGATGGTTCACGGGTTGTAACCATTGGGATGCGTCGCGATACGACTGACTGCTGAGGAGTGGTCGGGGGATTGGGCCTTGGGTGGAAGATGTCAGAGTAGCGTTGCTTCTGGTTAGCAGCCTGCTGCTGAACCATAGTCTGATGTTGGGGTTGTAAGGGCGCTGGCATTACTAACTTCTTTGGCATGTGTCTATTGAAAGGAGGGCGAAGGGAGGTAGAAGACGTTGCATAGGAGGTGACAGAACGGGCCCTGTTACTCGAGCTGTCTTCAGGTCGGAGCGATGATGCATTATCCGCATGGAGGCGAGCGTGCTGACTTTCTGGAGGAGTGATTTGGGTTTTAACATAGCTTTGTTGCCTGTAGTCCTCATCAAGTTCTGGCACTCCGGAAAGGACATTCACGACACGCAATGGGCGCCTTTCTGACTCTGTTGATGAACGCGGTGAAAGGTCAGATGGGTCAGTTGGAATATTCTGGTCGTTTGGTATTTGAGTTTTGACCGCCGATGGTGAATCACGATGGTGCGAAGTCATCACACTAGAGGTTTTATGCGTACCAGTTGGTTGGTGACCAGTGGAAAGAGAGAGGGAGCTGTCATTAAAAGCGAAAGAGGCGTGCGGTATTGGCACCATCGATGGTGGGTTGTTCGCTTGTGTAGCCGGGTTGAAGGTAGGAAGGTTGGTAGGAGGGTTTTGGAAAGCCTGTTGTTGATTAGTTGGAAGAGGCGGAAGCAGGTGCTGAGGATACACCTGACCAACCTCTACACGAATGTGAGATGTGTATGACGCATTGGATAAAGTCTTGCCATTCAAATCCGGGCGTGAAGGTTTGGACCGGCTAGAATGTTGCGACGGTCGCCCGTTCATTCTATCTAGTTTCTCCGAGAGCGTCTCATCTTCTTGGATGGGAGCAAGTGGTCGCCAAGAGGCGCTGGAATTGCCGTTTCTACTTTGTGAACGAGCACCGTAGGCCACGTTGGCTCGCGGCTGATCCTGAGAGGTTTGTTTCTGCGGTGGCTGCGGATAGCGATTGAAGGTTTCCGAGCCAAAATTGGAAGTGAGAGTGGGTAGGGTAACCTTTTTTTGCACCATGGCGGGTGCCGTGGCGTTGTAAGTTACATGGGAATGACCATCATCTCCTTTGGTGCTGGAATATGACTGATAACTCGTTGAGGATCTCTGAGTGGAATGGGTGTCACTTCTTTGAAGGACGGTTTGAACAACTGCTTCGCTTTGTTCAAAGTTGACTTCCTTAGGGATCGAGCGAAGATGAGGAGGTATGTATGGGGATTCCACACGGTAAGGAGGGGGAGAAGCAGCCACAACAGTGCCCATTGGTGCTGGGGGTTTGGGTGGGAGCTGCTTATCATACCGAACCCCTGAAATACCGTTCACTATTGATGCTGCACCGACGTCATCGACGCTAGATTTCGCAGGAACGTCGTCACCAGCAATTTCACTGGTAGATGATACAGCATGATGAGGTTGTAGAATAATGGGTGCAATTGCTCCCATTCGTTCGTGATCTGTTTGTTCCAATGGTAATGCTTCTATGTGGATGTGAATACCCTGTTGGTCTTTGGCAATTATGACCGCAGGCTTAATAACACCGTCTGAGTTTACCACCGCAGATGCTTGCTCGGATTCTTCATCTGTCTGAACCAGCGTTTCTTCTGATCCTGCGAGTGCCCCTTTATGCAAATGAGAAGTCGGAAAAGGAGAACCACGGCCTTGGTGCATAGCGTCTGACACAGGTGTTGCGCTCGCAAGTTCAGAATGCCATGTAACTCCAGCCGGAAGACCCTCGAACTGAGGATTGTTCGAAACATCGACCGCATTGGCGTGAAATTCTTCCTCCGATAAATGGGCATGCGAGATACGAGGCGTATCCGTCTCTTCTGTTACAATAGGTTCGGGAGGAGGTTGATCAGAGAGGGGGGCACTGTCGTAGTTCTTTGGATCATAAGGATTAAACTCTTCGTCACCCCCTCCCACTTCCTTGAGTTCCTCGACTCCCTCGACCTTATATTCTTCATTCACACTCAACGTAGGCGGTGTATCAATTATATCCTTCATCATGGCCAAACCAATGATAACGGAGGGGTCGATAGGGGGTCCAGCCAGAGGATCGTTCTCAGCAGGATGTATACGATGTCGGCGCCCATTGCTGGATGGGTTGTTGTGGAATGGTATCTGATTGAGATTCTGATGTCTTGGTGGGATAGCCGGCTCTGCAGAGGTGGATTGTTGATTAAACGAATCAGACTGAGCCGGCAGAGGAGATACTATATTGCGAAAGCGAGGTGCCTTGCGTTGTTCTCGTTTAAAGTTGCGAGGAAGGAGTTGTCCAGGAGAGAGATTAAGCGGAACGCCATCCGGAGCCTTTGGAAGTTCATATAGCTGGAAACATATTTAGTAAAGGACCGGAAGTTCTGTCAAAGGCTTACATGGCCGTTGGTCTTCAACATGCGCTCATGATACTGGTGCAGCTGTCCATCGTTCTGATAACCAAGAGGCATGCGCGGTGGGGAGGGGATTGTAGATTTGACTGCTTCGTAGCGTCCGTCGTGGTGAAGTGAGATGCCGAAAAGACTGCTCTCGTCCAGCTCGTCGATCCTGTCCAAGTCATGTTGTCGCCCTCGAGCCGAGCTGAATGCACGGGCATCTGAGGCCGTCGCCGTGTGTGATGCGACTGTCCGGACCGGCCTTTCCCGTCGCTCTGGTGCTGAATTATGGCGCTGGAGTGACGGCTCCAGGGGCTCACTGCGTTCAGCTGCGAGTCGCTTCTGCAGGGCATCCCTGCCTTCACTTCGGCCGGTCTTGTGCGCTTTGACACTCTTTTTCTTGGTCGATATACCGAGGCGCTTGAACAGCGTCTGTCGCTCAGCCTCAGCCTCAGGCTGCGGTGCAGGCTCTGCTATCGTGAACCCCGGTGCTGCAACGACTGGCGGGGTCGAAGATAAGATGCGATGTATGGAGGGTGGGGCTGGCTTCATGACCTCAGGGAAAGGGGTTGGTGTTGATGAAGGATTGACGTTGCTAGCGTTACATATGGGTGTGTTGGGTGGTTGCACCAATTGTCCTCCTTCCCAGTCTGATTCGGACAGCTTGTCAAGATCTTGAATGGGAGCCACCCCAGTCACGGCACCAGCCCGACGTCGTCGTCCCTTCAAGGCTGGGTGTCCAGGTAAAGGTGGGAGGCCCGGTGTCCATTCCTGGCCTGTAAAATAATTATATGGATGCAGCAGCGGGTCAGCTGAAAAGGCCGGATCCTGCAGTAGCGAAGGTGGCAGATTCAGTTCCTTGTGTCGAATTCTTTGCGGCGAGTGCGAAGCTTTAGCGATTCGGAGGCGCAATTTCATCGACAATTGCGTCGTGGCGGGAAGCTGACACTACTGACAAAACATTTGCCTGGAAAGAGTTAGTCGCACTGCGTCTAATAGACCGACTCTACCACTGCTTTATCGGCTGATCACTACAAGATGGGACTTTGTTGCAATGATACTATTAATTGACTTGCTCAAAGCATGTAGATAGAACCTGACAGCTACGAGATATCTCTACTATGGATATTGCATGAATGTCTAATTGTAGATGTCGTTGCCAGGACTCGGTGTTCAAATGACTCGACGGATTTGAATGCCTCGATTTCCTTCCATCCCTACTGCACCAGTAGGTCGAACGACGGCTGATGGAGCAGGCAATCTACTGGCACCAGCACGCGCAGTGGGCTGAGGAATCGAGGAAATAGCTCGAGAAGTAGACTTCAGTGGCTTTGGCACGCTGCTAGTGCTCGCCGAAACCGGCTTTAAAGTACCAGAGCCTGCACTTCTGGGGCAAATTGTTGCACTCGAAACGGGAACGCGGCGTGGGCCAGTCACATTACCACCAGATGGTGGAAGTCGCCCGGGGTTAGGTCGGGATGTAATCGCCGATGGCTTCGGGCCCTGGCCTTCCAATAATACTCGACGAGCACCTTCTGAGGCAATGGGTCGGCGTGTGAGGGGTGGTACATTCGCCCGTATGATATCAACCCTGGAGGCAGGGCCAGTGACACGAGTTTGATTTGAACTTGAAGTTGTTGTCTGCACCGTGGTAGGTGGAGAGAAGCTTGACCTACGGTCATGAACGAAAGGTGGTGACTTCAAATTGTTAGGCTCCGAAGGAACGTCTGCGTCACCCGACGCGCGGGCTTTCTGCAAGGCTAGCTTGCTTCGTTTGACAATTTTCAAGCCAGCAACAGGTGGGGGAGCTGCAGGAACTAGTCGTGCATGTTTTGGGGTCGTCACCCCAGAAAACGTGTTTTCCTCCCTGTGCCTTTCAGCACGAACTATTTTGACTGATCCGTTGGCTGCTGCGTTGATATTAAGACCTGCGTAGCCCTTGTTAAACCTATATAACAGATTAAGAAGTTCAGCCTACTGGATTCAGCGTTCACTACACGACCGCTTGTCAGAGAAGCAGAGCCTTCATCTCGTGGAGGCGCCTTGCTCACAGGAGACGGGGCATGTGGGCCTATCATCTCTTTCAATTACTCCTCCGAGACAAAACTGAAAACGACATACTGTTATGAGTGTTGTCTGGAGCGACTTCAGCTTGGTCTGCTGTATATAGTCGAGGAGCTAACTCAGGTTCATGATCTGAGAAAGGAACATCGCATACAGCCTCCACCGGCTGTGGCTTCTTGATAGCAGTGGCAAAAGCAGCTAAGTTCGCCTCTTCAAAGCTTAAGTCAAAGCCCCCTTCAGCGAAGTCGTGCACGCTGGTTTCCATTTCATTCTTAACGGAGTCCAAGAACGAGATTTTGTCATTTAACAGGTCGAAAGTGGCTTCAGAATCCAGATGCATTTGGAAGGAAGATTGAAGGTCGACGGAATGCCGACTCCGGTCGTTACAAGACGTCTTGGGGGGAACTGAGCGCAGCCTGGGAATGTCAAGGGAAGCCGAAGGGGACGCGGAAGATACATATGACGAAGCCGATATGGCCAGGTTATTTCTCTCGGTCATGAGCGATTCGACGTTTGTTGAAAGTGAGGACAAGTTTAGGGAAGACGCTGAACATGCCAATGGCCCGGGGGACTGCTTGTTTTGATCTGTATCGAGTGCCGAGTTTCTGGGATTGTGCTCGGTGGAGGGAAACAGGTCCACATCCTCCATGGTGTCTGGTTCGGTAACGACAATTTGAACGGGGTTTGCTTGAGTCGGTCTCGACGGGGTTGCTAGAGTCAGCCGCTTAGAGGTATTGCCGCGGAATACCGGGGTCTCGTCGTGGTCAAGAGGCAATTCCGCCAGGGGGGTACGCGGATGTGAGGGTGTTCTGAAGACGCTGGTAGACGCCTTGGGGGTACGGGTGTTCCATTTGGGTGTAGCCGCAGCAGCTATTTGACGGAATGTGAGGGTGTCATTCTCGTCGTCTTCAAACCCATCTAAAGCTAAGCTGATATCGGTTTCCGCTTCGTCGTCCGCTGGCCAGAGAGGATCGATATTATCCGCTGTAACATCTCCAACATCCACGAGACGACGCGTCAAACGTTTAGGAGAATTATGCTTGGGCTTGTATGTCCTGTTAAAGAAGGTGGTCAGAGTAAGGTCGTTTCTTGGAGGGCCATTGTTTTCCTTGTCCGAGTCGAGAGACGGGGAATCGGAGTTGCGTGGTGGAGTTGAGGGGTCAGTCGTGCCTGTAAGGGGGTCGAACAATGAGAGAATGCTGGGTCTTGGTCGTGAAATTGTCATGTCTTTCGTTGTGGAAAGGGGTCGTGAAAGAGTCTGAAGGGCGGTTGAACCCGCCGTCACGCTATTCAACCTTTGTTTGGCTCTGTGGACGCGTCTGGCTCTTTCCCACTGCCTTCGTCGCCGCCGTCTCTCTCCATGTCCGAAATCACCTTGTTGCGTGCAGAACTCAAGCAATGGGAACACCACTTTCGATCCGAAGAAGGCCGTGAACCAGGTGTCAAGGATATCAGGAGTCGTCCCGATATTGGTTCGTGTCTGCCCTCACACACTCACCCTGTCTGCTAAACCTTTTCCAGCTCAGAAGTACAAGCTCTACAAGAAATTTATAAAGGCAGCCAGTGCACAGTCTGACTTGCAACACAATGAAACCCTGCCCGTGCCCCCGTCGACACCTACGAGAACCAGCGAACGGCCAACACCACATTCCATATCTGCAAAACGCGTTATAGCACCAACTGGCCCCTTGACTACATTTAATCCATTTTCCCCTCAGAAGGCCAAAGGAAAAGCGTCTAATCCGGCTGCCCCTCGGACTCCCCGACATCCAGCCAACCCTTTTACGAGCTCAGTCAAGTCCAGGCACCGCAGTGTCCAACTAACTTTACCACTGCCAGGTGGCAATAATGATAGTCGATCCTCTTCTCCTTCGGATGTCAGTAATACTATATCTCGTGCCAGAAAGCGACTTCGTGGAGAACCTGTATCGCCTTCACCAAACAAACAGAAACGGAGGAAAACCAGTCCCGATACAAACCATGCTCTCTCGAAGCTCGTGCCGAGCATACTACGCGACGACGATGCCGAAGACGATGCCCTGACTGGAAACACATCTTTTGTCGACGATTCCCCGATGAAAATCGCGTCGTCTGCCCGGTCATTCATCCTTTTCGAAGAGAACCACATCCCTTCTGCAGACATATTTGGTCTCCGCAAGAAACCGAAACCAACAACCGACACCACGCAGCACAATGAGCCTGTATCTGGAAGTTCGAAACAAGACGTCGGTTTTGTGCTTTCCAAGGCCAAATCGTCGAAAGGGAAAGACATATTTCCTAAAGCGGGTGGCAAACAACAAACTCTGACGCAATTTTTCTCCGCACCTCGTAATTCTACGAATGGCTCAGGACTGCCTCAAGGACCCAGTGAAACAAGATCATGCTCTCCATCGACGGGTGCTATAACTCCCTTTGAAGAGGAACTCCCGACCCATGCCCAAATGCAGAGGGCGAAGTCGCCCCTGCTACCCCCCTCCCCACCACCTCCGTCCACATCCACTGCGTACAAGAATAAGGGAAAGCGTAAAGCCGATCCCAACTCTCATACTAATAGAAAGAAGGCGAAAACGGCCCTGAACGAACCGTCAGACGACGATGGTACATCTGAATCAGACGCTGCCACAGAGGTCATAGTTCTTAAATCACGACCGATCGAAACGGCTGTTGTAAACGACCCAGATTCCGATTTTGACCTTCTTCCATCGACTTACCCGCGGCATGGAAAACACCTTCGATCGGTATCTCCTGCAGTCGCTCAACACGATCAGTCTACGACAGTGATCGATTTACCAGACAAGCTCCGAGACGTATTAGCACTGGACGAAGCGAACACTACAATTACAGATCCCGAGGTGGAGAAGATTTTCCAGACTCTAGTTTATGGACGCCGCGTGTCCCATTACGATCCCAAGAAAGGTGAGATATGGGATGTTGGAGAGGACGAAGAGGATGGTATAGGGAAGGGAAACCCGTATGGTGAAGACGATGAATGGGAAGGGGAGCCTGTTCCCTGGGAAGTAGGAGAGCTGTGAAGACCATGCCTATCATCATGCATCATTAAGTGTTCATCATCGAACGGTATCGGATTGGTGTTGTGATTATCTCAACCTTCTACCTGCAGTACTTGACTTAGATTCTTAAAGGAGTCGGACGCACCTTTCATTGAATTCCCTCCTTCCTATGCATGTTCACCACGTGACAAGCGCACAACGTCCTCATTCTCCTCTTCCTGGCCTGTCCCACCTCGTACTCTTGAGATCCGAACACACTATGCTTGTCTGGCTATCGTGTTCCAAGTTTATCATAATATCGGAGTGAGCAATCACTCGACTGTGCTCGTGTTGTCTCATACTAGCGGAAATGACCATGGATTCGGCCTCGTGCCAGCCTCACCCAACCCTTTCACTTAATGGACGTTAATGAAAGCTCGTGTATGGTGATCGGAGTTGGCACAGTAATGCCTTGCAAGCAAGGCAAAGCGTGTTGACCTCGCTGCTCAGTGGTTAAGTATCCGAGCCCCGGTTGACTCTGCTGCCTACTTACTACCATCCTGTTGTTGGGATTTCTTCCCTCCAGTCACTCATCGTTTCTGCTGTGCATCTCTTGGACAAATCAGCCCTCTGACCATGACTTCCACTTCCAGGAATAAAAAGGGCCGAAGATCGTCCCGCCAACCTGTTTCGACCACCGAGCAATCGATGCTTCCTGCAATCCTTCGGGATCATGAAGCCTCTACTAAATTATTCGAGGCCATCTTGGATACTCCCAACGGAAAGCGTACGCTTTCGCGGCTCGCCCGAACTTGCCGTGCAATGGCCGAGCCTGCATTGAACATTTTATGGAGGGACCTGGATTCTATTGTCCCTATACTCGGCTTATTCCCTAATCATATCTTAAAGAAAGCTAAGCGGCCGGGTATCGGCTTCGTATGTACCTTGTTTTGAACGACGGTGACTAAGGCTCACTGATTTGTAGGGTCAAATTCCCGAAGAATCCGACTGGGATGTCGTCTTGAAGTACAATGAAAGGATCCGCCGCATAACATATGATGAAATCGCAAACAACGTCGCTGCTTCCGTATTTCCTATCCTCGACGAACATCGTCCCTGCCTGTACATCCTCCCCAATCTTCAAGAAATCGGCTGGAAGGCAGAAACCCCAGCTGGTCTGGACCGCTGCTCCATGTTCTTGACTCCAGAGCTAAGAACTGTCCAGCTCGAAGTCGGAGCCAACTTCAAGCAGTCGCAGGTCGCTGCGTTTTTGGCCGACATGTCCAGCCGATCCATGCTAGCCTCCTTCTCATTCAATTCCCCAACCAGCCTCCCTGATTCCTTCACTGAATTGCTCATTCGGCAAGACAATTTAGAAAAAGTCGTCCTGGTGGCTCCTGGCGCACTCTCTGCTGGAGTCGGGCGTTGGATCGCTAGCCTCCCTCGCCTCAAGTCCTTGCAACTAGACCTAACTGGCCGATCGCCTATTGCGGTCGAAGGATTTTTCGACGAAATTCATCCTCGTTCAGGATGCTCCACCCCTAGCTCCATCTGCTCCACCGACAGTGGTATATTCTCAGGCGAGGAGCTGGATTTTACTGAGATTCGCAGGTCGGCCTTGAGGTTGACGGATCACCATCCTTCTCGCACCTCTTTCGCCCAGCTGCGCCGTGTACAATTGACAGGGGAAGTTGGGAACATTGCAGTGTTCCTAAAGCACCTCTCGAGCCCTATTTCCCAGCTTGATCTCTTCATCGACGATCCTCCCGACATCGCTGACTGGCAGGACCTGTCGGCTCTTATCTGCGACACATTTAGTGAAACTTTGCAATCTCTGAAGATAACTTCGACTGGAGCTTCTCGTTTTGCTGAATCCGTCCGCTCCACGACACGAGTCGAGCCGCCAACTCGACGCCTTCCATTGAAGCACATCACTGATTTGTCCCGACTCACCCGACTTGAAGTCGACCTGCCAGAATCCATTATGTTCTTGGATGAGGACCTGGAAGCAATTGCACTAGCTTGTCCCCGCCTGGAGGTCCTACGGCTTTGTCCATTGGCGAAGTTCTTGCAGAATACCTCTGGCCCAAGTGTAACACTTGAAAGCCTCGGCATTCTTGCCAAACGATGCAAGCATCTACATACTATTGCCGCGGTGGTCAATGCCACTGAAGGAACACCAGAAGTCATGGAGTCCTCTTCATTTGCGTCTCGCTCTCTTGTAAGATTGCAAATGGGTCACTCCTGGATCGGAGACCCGTTGCAAGTAGCAATCCTCCTGAGCCATCTTGCCCCCCGCCTAGAGAATCTACGGTGGTTCCAAGAGAAGAATCGCCCCGGCTTTAACGAGGTGCATTCGAAGACTTGGCAAATCGTGTCAGACACTTTACCACACCTTCAAAGACTGCGAAGTCTAGAAAGAAGATTCGCTCGTGTTCCGGAAGTCAGTCATCCAAAGACTGCTAATGTGGCCATCGATGCAACACCTAGCCTTGTCAGTCGCAGCGTCACTACATATGGGCCACGGATGTCTTCCCGAAGCATCCAATGCACACCTACCCTCGTCGATCGTTCTGTTGATGCGATAAAAATATCAGTGTCCGCTTCAGTTGACGCTACGCCGTCCGTATCTGAGGCTACAGTGGAGGCGAAACCTTTGATGGTGTCCACAGAAATAGATGCGACCGTCGAAATGGAGTCCAAGTCTGTTGATGCAACGCCCACTGCTACGAGCGAGAGAACCCAAACCATCATGTCTAGCCCTGTCTTGCGCCATCTCTACCTAGTTCCATCGGTGCTCGGATTCTTCTCCTTCCTATACAAATATCTCATTACATATCCGCTGGCGATCCCGTCCCGCGTCGGGCTACAGCTTTTGACGATAACCAGATCTCCCTTCGGAAAGAGAGGTACAGACATGCATTCGGTTAATCAAGCAGTACAAGCGAGCTCGAATCAATCGGATATTCCGTTGGACCCAATTCCAGTCTGCATCTGATCAATAATGGACTTACCCTGCTCAACTTACATGACTCCGTTAGCTCAAGTTCTTATGTACCCTTTTCATCTTAGGACCACTATACGATTATGCCCGTTATGCCCTACCAGAATTATGATTATGACTATGCCAATATAACCTGCTTGCTTTCCTGGTCCTTCTCCGAGTCGGAAAATGGATGCTACAAACAAGGGTCAACACCTCGACGCGTCACCGTGACCGGGCGCGAATGGATTAGACGTCGGACACTGAATCATTCGAGCTCGTCGTCCATCATGTCTGAAAACAAGAAGCAAGAGAAAGACTATAGCAAGGAGGTCGATGTCCTCTTACCAGAAGCTGAATCACTTGCCAAGGTGTGTTGTACTTGGATATTGTCACCAAGACCGTCAATTAATCGGGATCTCATTAGGCGGGGAAACTCCAAGAGGCGTTGGACAAGCTCCTGGTACAAGAGAAACTCACACGAAACGTTCGTAACTGATCATTAAGCTTTCACGTCTCCTAAACTACTTCGCAGGCGGCAGACCTTTCTTCGACGACTCGGTTGACCAAAGCCGCCGTCCAATACTGCTACGATGGTCGGAACTATCCTCTCCTAAACTCTACTATTCTCCTTCTTAGCAAGAAACATGGTCAACTGAAGGCCGTCATTCAGGCATTCGTTGAGCTTGTCGCTGAGTGGCTGCCGGATATTAAAGAGAAAGATGGGGAAGAACGATGGCTCGAACTCCTGGAGACACTCCGAACTGTCACAGAGGGCAAGGTTCGTCCAATCTGTCAATTTAAACCAGGTTTCGGTTGACAAGAAATCAGATCTTCCTAGAAACACCCCGAGCTCGCGTAACTCTTCTCCTTTCAAAATACCATGAAAGCCAAGTTGAGTCTGGGAAAGCCAAAGACATCAAGGAAACGTTGCAAGTGGCCTCCGACCTTCTATCGGATCTACAAGTCGAAACGTACTCCTCTATGGAGAGGCGAGAAAAGACTGAGTTCATCCTAGAACAAATGCGCCTGCTGATCAAGCTTGCTCGTACCAAGGACGCGGATAAAGGAAAGAAGGATACGAAGGATGCTTTGGGTGGAGGAGAGGCTGAATGGGTGAAGGTACGAGTTGGCGGTCGAAAGGTAAATGAGGAATTCCTCAAGGAGAAGGAAAATGAAGTGCGTAACCTCACCCGAGTCCAACTTTTCTTGTTTAAACCCGACGAACAGGATCTCAAGTTGAAATACTATGACATGATGATTCAATACGCCCTTCAACACGACGCCTACTTGGACGCAGCTAAGCACTACTACAAGGTCTGGGAGACTCCGTCAATTAAGGAGGATGTGACTGATAAGGGTCGGGCGGTGAGCTACATCTAATCGACAGATGCATTCATACTCAATACCGATTTCTAGGCCCTTGAACACATTGTCTACTACATCGTACTCGCCCCACATGATAATGAACAATCGGACATGCTGCACCATCTCTATGTGGATCCTGCTCTGACCAAGTTGGAACTCCAATAGTGAGTTCCTATTATCTGTATATAGCTGCTATCTTTTCTGAAACTGTTCTCAAGCAACCTTGTCAAATGCTTTGTAACAGAAGAGCTTATGCGCTGGCCTGGCATTGAGGCTATCTACGGCAAATTTCTCCGCAAGACACCTGTATTTTCGTCTGAAAAGCGATGGGAAGACTTGCACACCAGAGTTATTGAGCATGTGTGTAGCTCCTCTCTCACATAAATGTTGCCTGACCTTGACTTTCAATAGAACATTCGGGTTGTGTCAAAATACTACACCCGAATAACAGTGACCCGGCTGTCTGGGCTGTTGGATCTTTCGACAATACAAACTGAAGAAATCCTTTCGCGATTAGTCGTGTCAGCAACCATTTGGGCTCGAATCGACAGGCCAGCGGGAATCATTGATTTCAGAAGACCTCGCAATACAGAGGATGTCATGAACGATTGGAGCTCGGACATGCAGAAGCTGCTATCGCTCGTAGAGAAGACGTGGATGGGTATGAATGCAGCACAGGCTGCCCAATCACGAATAGCAAAAGCATGAGTTTGCAACATCCCAATATCCATACCGTGACCGCTGTACCATTCGCATATTTCGTTGTATCACATTTCGTCCAGAAAGCAATCGAAGAAAGCCTATATTAATATTAAGGGATATAATCTATTGCAATAGGATGTACTACGATGCCAGGGTCGATTCTGCCAGCATAGGTGAATAGTCTGGACGCACACCCTCCTTCCACAGTCTGACGTATTCTTCACCCTTTGTCCACTGATCAACACCATTACGCTTGTCGACAATTGCTTTCCATCGTTTGCGAGCAGCAAGAACACCCTCGTCTCTTTGCTCCTTTTGTTCCCAGCTTTCCAGCGCTTGCTTATCTTTGCTAAACGAGCGGTCCAATTCACTATAGCCGAAGCTACCTCCAAGCGCTTGAGCTTCTAGCACGGAGAAAACGGTAGCTACGTGGTGTTCGGAACGAAGCGCGCGGAACTGGGCAACAGCGCGAGCGTACGCCTCACTGAGCGACACGCCATGATGTTGGTAAAGATTCAAGGCGAACTGAATTGCACTGCAAGTATTTAGGTCAACTCGGCAAAAGAATGCGATTGTATGAAACGGAAGTATACTCTTCAGTGGTCGGGTTCCTTCCCCGTTGTCGCAGACGCGTCCAATTTGCACCCTGTATGGGATGAGCGTCATGTATCCTGTCGTTTTCCACGAGTGTGCGAGGTCGGAAGGCTTCAAATGGGTGATCTCGGAAGAACTGCCTCCTCAAGTCGTCTTCGATATAATAGATTGGGAGTGGTTTTGGATTCTTGGGATATGCTTGCTGAGGTGCCAGCTGAGGCTTCTGGTCGTATGCTGTCCGTGCGGGAGGTGCTTTTGGTGGGAGGGAGAGTGGAGGATTGTCGAGGACGGCCTTGAACCAGACGGGCTCTCGTGTTATATACTCTCCTCGCATTAAGCGAGATACTTGCTGGTGTACCTGCGACGCGATTCGGCGGACCATGATTGCCTCAGAACACGAGCGCTGCGTGTAATACCGCCACTAGCATTTTCAGCACCGTGGGAGTGCTCAGAACAAACAGGTGCAGACAAATAAGCTACGTCTACGGCATATTATAATTTAGCGCCCGGATTCCTCGACTTCACCAATCCTTTCGCTTGTTCTCTCAGGACGCGACGCAGCTATGACGTAACGCTAAGAATTATTCTGTGCAAAATAAATGTCTAACTTACTATCTTCCCCGAAGGATTCTTCGGAATAGCGTCGATGAATTCAACGCCGCCTGCAAGGCGTTTATAGTGAACTTTGGCATCCGAAACATGCTGAAAGGCAGTTCATTAACACAGCAAGCTCACTAGGTGGTGCCACATTTACCTTAGCAATGGCCTTCTTCAACTCAGCTTGCCTAGAAACGTCATTGCCGATCCGTCGAGATGCGGCTGCGGAAAGGACTACGAATGCCAAGGGAACCTCCCCACTGTAGTCATCGGGAATGGGGACCACACAGGCATCAGCGACAGCTTGATGGACTAGTAAATGGGCTTCCAATTCGGCTGGCGCGACCTGAAAGCCTCGAACTTTCATGATTTCCTGGCGATGAGTACAATAAGCAATAGTGATGGTAGAGAGCAGGAATGAAAGATAGGTACCTTCAGTCGATCGACAATGTACACTTCGTTCTCTTTGATAAAAACTTCATCCCCAGTCCTCACCCACCCGTCTACAAAAGTTTCAGCGGTACTTTTAAAGACTGATCAGATATGATCCAAACAAACGACAGAACAGCGACCCACGCCTGTTCATCGTTAACATATCCCATAGCCATCGAAGGTCCAGTCACAACGAGTTCTCCCATCTCACCCTCCTTCGCCAAACACCCGTCTTCCTTTACGACCTTAGCAATTATTCCAGGGACAAGTCGGCCAGCGCTTCCTATACGGCCTAATCGGGTTTCGGGTGGGTTCATAGAAATTGTTGTGCAAGTCTCTGTGAGGCCTGCAAGGGAGTGAATAGTCGGCCATAAGTGGTGATCCTGTTACAAACCGTATCCTTGTCCGATTCTTGCATTTGGAATTATCGAGGTGAGCTGCCTCATTAACTCACCGCCTAGCGGTGCAGCTCCAGAGAAACAGAATTTGATGTGACTCAAGTCATAGTTCTTTACTGTATGGTTCTAGAATCGATCTGCTTAGGGTGAATGCAAGGAGACAAAGGACGGGAACCGTACTTTGCACAGAAGAACTATCTGTGGGGGTACGACGCTATTTATGTAAGCCAGTCAGTCACCAGGATGTTCTATGCAAAGCTATCCTTACAAAAGATGTGTTACGCGGAATCGAACGACGCTCTTGAGGTATTCTTCAAGATTGAACTTTGGAACGACGACGATAGAAAGCTATGGTGTCCGATGGCATGAGCAATCACCTCAGGCGGTGACTCGAGCGTTGCCTACCGAAGCAAACAACAAAAAGTGGAGCTGGACGCTATCATGTGAGGTGTACGTGTACAAACGGTCGGCAATGTTACCCACTGTTACGACGAGTCCATAGATGTCTTAATCGCGTGATTAGCACGCATAGATCGATATACCAACCGCAAACTTACGAAAGAAGGGAAGGACTTCGAAACGAGGGGTCAACCATGGAGAATTCGATTTGTTGAAAAATGCCTACCTGCAATGGCGACATCACCCGGACTAAGATTCTTATGTGGATCGTTTGGATCATTGATATTGTAGTGAGCCGCCATCTGAATAATGTTGGCGATGACAGAATAATGACTGATCGCAACGGCCTATTGTATTGAAGTTGGTGGTATTGCCCTGGGGGAAGTTTAGGATTTACCTTCGGTTTACCTGCAAAAGGTCAGCGGTACCCGAAAAACTAATGAGTCCAAAACCTTACCTGTGGTACCGCTGGAGAAGGACAGGAAAGCTATTGACGACAGTGCTTCACCTGGCTGCAAACGGACTGCTTTGTAATTCTCCGATCGTCCTTCACTAAAAGCGATGAGTTCGTCAATTGTAATTATAGGTTTGTTGGACTCCTTCAGGAATGCATCCAGTAAGACGATTGACCTGGGCCCCGATAGTAGACCTGCACTAGCAACTGAAGCAGCGGTGTTGAAACAAACAGGGTGCGTAACGATCAACTTGGCTTTCGTGGTATCAAGTTGGTATCTGAGCTCGTCGGCTGTATAACTTGGATTTGCGGGCCTGATGAGGCGGAAGTCGATCAGGACATTGCACACGGATGGACGAAAGACTCGACTTGCGTGACAATTCCACCCAGCACATGAACAGCCCAGACAACCGGAGCATAGTCTATGGAAGGAGATTGAATTCCCCTGCCCTCCTCAGCAGGAAGGCTGGCACCCACCGACATGATTGGGGCTGAACAAACAAACTTGGGAGAAGATCAGCGTGTGACTCAGGCCGCGATGGATAGTTTCAAATCCGACATACCAACATCGCCTCGACCTTGATCATCCTGCGTCAGGCATAAGGCTGCTGCCAGATCAAGATGAACGCACCAATATTCCACTTCAAGCTAAGCGCGTTGGCAATTGAGTATGTACGATGATGGGCCTTGAATTGACCTCAGCGGCTATCCGCTAAGGAATACAATGGCAGAACCGACCTCCTCATAGCTAATTGTACGGCCTGTGGCGTCTTCAATGAAGAAGGGGACATCTCTAGGTCTCCGGGGGCGGCCGCTTATCTCTCGGAGCATGAACTGGGGTATGGTGAGATCATTGGGAATGTTAGGGAGAGGTGTCGGATTGCGGAACTGGGTCATTCTGGCAGAAAGAAAGGTAGGGATTCAGACAGTGATTCCCGTGTTTATATGGACAAAGGAACCCCATTTGTTCGGGTATGGAGGGTTGTGTATTGAGAATAAGCCCTGCAGGAAGCGCTAAACCGGATCTTCTACTGGGCCCGGCAGATTGCGGGGTTTGCCTCTTTAGGCAGTCGCGTGGGGCCTCTTGTCCTGAGCCAGCATGGACGACGACACTGTCAACGAGCTCCGGAATCCGTTCCCTTCGCCCCCTTCCCATTATACGAAATATACCTCACACAACCTCAGATTGCTTGCGCTGCTCAACGAAAGGTCTCCTGTCGATCATGACCAGCCGGTAAATCAACAACAACTTTTATCCGACCAGAAGGACGTCCCAGACTGGGACCTCACACAGCTGGAAAAACCTCGTGTCGATTGGATTCTCGAAGAACCCAACGCATACTATGAAGTGTACGGCGATAGGTGGTTTGTACGGCATTTCCGTACAACTGGTGTATATGAGTAATATTGAGTTCTCGTTAGGTGAAGGAAACGATACCCTCCCTTGCTGAGTTAGGAGGGACCCAACTATACCCCAGTGACCCTTCGGTAGGCATGTATCATTGAGGATCTACCACAACGCAGTCTCCTACAGCTGAAAAGCAGATAGGCGCCCTGGTCTTCTGGCAGTACTAAGGTCACTGCTGGTCGCATATTCGAACCTCATCTCTTCTTTGTTGGAACCACCGCCGCTCACAATCGATGTGGCCCCCACTTGGCAGCGACAGGTGGAATGGATAAACGTCCTCAGCCAAAATCTAATGGCGGCTGCCAACGACTTGCGACCCATGCAGGTGTGCAACCGTCCTTCCTTAGCTCGCTGAGCCTGCTACCAATCTTAAACAGGCACGAAACACCCTGGAGCTTATGATGGAGAGGCAATTGGACCTGCGGAGGGAGGAAACAAAGAACATTCATGCGTGCGTCTGGAACGGTGGTCAATCTCCATTAACAGCTCAACAAACTCAGACAATGCGATGCTCTCGAAGCAAAGTTGAAAGAACTTCGAACTTCTCCTTTCGAAGTTTCCCTTGATGCATCCAAGGTAGGCTCTTCTCATTATGTCTGAACGAGGGCTTTGAAACCGATGGCGTGCTTGGCACAGACTTCAATCGGTCAACAGGAGCAGTCTAGCAAGGTCAGGCGAGATACTTATTTTCTTTCTAACATCAGTAAGACTGAAGGCCGTATTTTCCGCAGTCGTCTTTTACTCCATCTTTAACCAAGGAAGACGTACTCGCCTGGGCGGAAGAGGTGCGATAACGTACATGCTTGCTGTATGATTACGTAATATACATGAATTGGTTGGAAAGTTGAATTCGACGTCTTTCTATACCACAACGTTCAGTGCCGACGAGCTACCCAATGGCAACGAGAAGAAGAATAGGAGTCAGTATTGCTAGTACGGAGGCGGCGCGTCGACAATTGATGCAACCAGTACCATCTTGGGAGAGAGTACTGCTGCCCTCGGACATTAACACTAGCCTGAAAGTCTACAAATGGGTGAAGACAGACAAAGTCCAGGTAGGTCCATGAACGTCTCTTCACGAAGCACCTTCTATACAATTTGCAAGCATTTCAGCGACGATGAAGGAGACGCCGATGAGCCTTTAGCGCCGTTGCCTGACGAACCGGAAATCGTGGACGGCGACGAGGAGATGGAACAAGACGAAACTGCCGCTCCTTCTAGAGCAGAGCCTGCCACCAACGAACCCCCTGGACCTGAACCGATAGAAGAAACCGCTTCAAAGGCTCCATCGCCCAAACCTCAGTTGTCAATGCCAACCGAAGGCCCGGTGCAGGACAGTGCAGACATAGGCGAGGAGCTAGACTCTTCTTTGAAGCCCGTCGATGTTAGCATGGAGGCCACAGAAGATAATAATGACAGCGGAAAGCAAGAAGTAAACCTCGAAATCAACATGTCAGGGCTCGGACCAGACGGTCTTCCGTTGGAAGGGACCCATAACCTCTCCCAACTTGACCCTTCTGATGCCCTTGCTGGAGGTCCCCTCATGGATCAAAGCGGTGATCCATTCGCCTCGGTCACATAACAGCTACAGGTGCTCAATTGGTTTGTTGGAGTTGTCCTTGCTACACTGTTTGTCTTTTATTCTGGCTCAAGCAGTAAGGTTACTCGTAGTCTTCATATAAATTTGTCCCTTCTTAACAACTGCGGACACAGCGCAAGCGCCTCTGCATTTGCACTCTCCGGGCTTGCAGCTGCAACATCACGTCGTTTGGTCAACCTGCGCAAACAAAGTGTAGAAGACATACGAAGTATTGGAGCAGCCTTCGCATCCGTGGTTCTTGTTCTTGGAAGGGTCCTGTCCACAAATACAGGTTTCGGTTCTGCAACCTCCAGCTTTGGTGATACACTTAAACACATCAGTCATAAATATACGACTGGATAGAGTGTCATATCTACTCATTGGGCGTTCAAATTCGTTATGGAATGGGATACTTCCCGATGCTTCGCCGTATTGGTATTTGCTTAGTATTTGTGGTCGAGGCTGCATCCATCTCCTTCCGCGCATAATGGTGCGTTGGCGTCTGTTGGCGTTATCGCAAGTATTGAACTTGCCGCGGCGGATCCCATCCCGTCTGAGTATACGCTAGCAACTGGAACTGGAGCCATTGGAACCGTCACACATATATCGCAGCCGAATATGGGCCGAATTTAGTCCTCCAGACGGGTAAAATTTGAATATTTGCAGAAGTACCATTTCTTTGTCCAGAATTTCCGCATTTTGAAATAGCTTGGGATCCACCTTCTGGTAGATTGATAGGGACTATGAGAAAAACAGTGTGTATCATTATGTTACTCGTTCTATGGCCCTTCATTATAGTTTAGCTCTAACCCTCGAAGCAGCTATCGCCTTCGCTCTCTCCCGTAATTCCCGCCTCAACTGGAAAGTATGCTAAGAGGCCTGCAGCAACGTCAATTACTAGGGAAGTACTTACTAGTTTACCGGAGTTGTTCTTGGGAATAGCATCAATGATTTCCACCCCGCCTGAGAGATGTTTGTAATGACTCTTGGAATCTGCAACATGCTGTTCACAAATAAAGTTAATCACGTATCGTAGATAATAGAATATCCCTTACTTTGGTAACAGACTTCTTGAGTTCCTCCAACTTCCCCTTGTCATTTCCGATCCGTTCTCGTGCTTTGGTTGATGGAACAACAAATGCCAATGGCACCTCTCCGCTGTAGTCGTCAGGCAAACCGACTACGCAGGCGTCGGCTACGTCAGGGAGAAGGAGTATATGGCCCTCCAATTCAGCCGGTGCCACTTGGAAACCTTTCACCTTTAGGATTTCTTTAAGCCGCTCGAGGACATAGATCTCGTTGTCCTTAATGACACACTCGTCCCCCGTACGGAACCAGCCGTCAACGAATGTCGAAGCATTACTACGGACTCGTCAACCTGGACCTATAAGGTAACGGATGGAAGAATCCTACGCTTCGGGGTTGTTCAAGTAGCAAAGTGCCAAGCAAGGTCCCGCTACCAATAGTTCTCCTTGCTCGCCTTCTTTCCCTAACGTCCCATCGGGCTTGACAATTTTGGCGTCTATTCCCGGAAGCAGAATACCTGCACTACCAACACGGGCGATCTTGACATCCGGATCGATGGAGGACACACTGAACGTCTCCGTCAAACCTGATTTCGAATATCAGTCTCTCGAAGGCTTAGATGGATGAAGGACCCAAGGACATAATAGAAACATACCGTATCCTTGCCCAATTACAGAATTCGGCAATATATTGACGATTTGTTTCATAAGTTCTCCGCTCAGAGGAGCAGCACCCGATATGCAGAACTTGATGTGACTTAAATCATACTTCTTTGCTTCTGGATGCTGGGAAAAAGAGAGCCGTTAGAAGATAGATCGGAGAAACTGTTTTTCCGGTTTAATTACTTTACATAGAAGAACAATCTGTGGTGGAACCATGCTTGGCGTCCCTTCAGTTCTGCTAGTAGTTTGGCAATGAGCTGATGAACTTACTAGAGATGGGTGACCTTGTATTTCACAATGCTCTTTAAGAAGTCTTTGAAGTTGAACTTGGGAACGACGACAATGGTCATCTATGCTGAGTTGAGAACTTGGCCTTAGACTTGGATCGATACATCGTACCGCAGCGTACATCAACATATGCATCTATCATGCTGTCAGAACGTGGAGTGAGGCTGGATATTGACACATACAAATATAAAAAGGCCATAAATGTCTACCGGGCCAGGTTGTTAGCAACACGGGCAGTTAATCAAACTACGCCACGTACGGAAGAATGGTAAAACTAACATAGCATCAAGTGAGGAAGTAGATCAGAAAGAAGTACCGGGATGACTGACCGGCAATTGCGACATCTCCAGGAATTAAACGCCTGTTCCCGGAGTTGGGATCTGTTACCCTAAAGTGAACTGCCATCTGTATTATGTTCGCAATGAGGGCATGGTGAGTTATAGCGACTGCCTAGGGCTGATAGTCAGCATTACTCCCATATATGCAAGAGGGAGAACTACCTTGGGTTTTCCTAAACAACCAAGTATATGAGCACTTGCATCATAGATTGTGAGTTGCCATACCAGTGGTACCACTAGAAAAGCACAAGAAAGCCAACTTCGTGCGAGCTTCCCCAGACTTCAGTTTAATCGGTTCATATGACTCGGGTTCTGTATACCCAAACAGGACAAGTTGATCAGTCGTCGTAAAGGGTTTTGGCCCTCTGGGGTCGAGCAATATAATCGCAGAAGTCGGAAGTCCGATTGCTTTGGATGCGGCAAGAGCAGTTTCGAGACAGTCGGGATGGGTAGCGATGAGTTTAGCCTTTGTTGTTGACAATTGATATTCTAATTCTTCGACTGTGTAATTGGGGTTCGCCGGCCTGCAGTCATACAGCCGGAGTCAGATACTTCTGAAATAGAGAAGCTGCCAACATCAACCAACGTTATAATCCCCCCCAGGATGTGGACTGCCCATATAACAGGGGCATAGTCTGGAAGCGTGATAAGACTTCGGTCAACACGGGTTTGTAATGAGACCCATACCGATATGGTTCGGGCTGAAAACGCAAACTAACGCCGTGAGGTCGAAATGAGTGTAAAGACAGTTCGTTGAGATTTAGTTGCGTACCAACATCGTCCCGCTCTGTAGACACAAATGCCATAAATCGAAGATCGGAGAAAGTACCATAACACTCACTAACTTGCCACTTAAGGCTGAAGGCATTGGCAAGACCAAACGTCCGGTAATACGCCTAAATAGATTTACAAGGAGAATCTCGAGTAGAGCCCCAAGATATCTTACCTCTTCATAGCTTACTCGCCGGCCAGTGGCATCTTCAACGAAGAAGGGCACATTTCTTGGTCTCAATGGCCTGCCGGGTGTTTGAGTGAACATAAACTCGGGGATGGTAACATCGTCAGGAATGTGAGGGAGAGGTACAGGGTTGCGGAAGATAGTCATAGTAAGAGGGGGCTGATAGGGCTTAGGCCTGGTAGGGATGGACCAATGAAATGTGTGTCGACATCTTAAGTAGGCTCGTTGATAATGGGTCCGTCCTTGCCACGAAATAACGGGGTAATGGCTCCGCAGGGTTCTTGGACAGAGTCAACCGTCCGACCAACGGACAGATATCCTCTACAAGGAACAATACTGCTGAGGAGCTTCGAATCGAAGGCAGCATCCGGCTCTATGCCGGACCTCGCGGGAAGGTAGCTGGGGATGGTCGATGAGAAAAGTAGGGCATGTCCCCGATTAACATCCGTTGTGACCTATTGCGTGTCAGTATCTTGGTGAGCAGGACTTGTCCAGGAATAATTCTATCAAGGTTGGCCAATGCAGGGTCCCGGGTCCCCAGTGTGTCGGACTGAAAGAAATGTATACCCGCGCCTAAATGACATGATAATGCATGAGACTATCCCATGTCACTACATTCAATGGCGTGCTCGTCGGTGTTCAGGATCACGTTGGGATCAAGCTACGGCGCAGTACGTTTTGTTTGGATGTTGAATGAAACAAGCGCCCGTGCCAAACAAACCGTGCCAATAAAAGCTGGGAAGCATGACCGTGTGGGTTAGCCCAATCCCGTCTTAAGGTCACCCATGCTCAGCATTCTCCGCAGCACCAGTGACTGGACAGACAGGCTATCTGCACTCACTCAAAACTCGCCCCACATGGCCCCCAGCCAGCTTTTATTGCACGACTATCGCGATTACACGTTCATCGCCCTGTCGACGCTTTCCACAGCTTTTGCGTTAAATCCAACATCCACACTTATTCCTGGGACCCTAGCACTGGCAATATACCACGCTTACGCCCGATTTCTCTTTCCAGGTCTCCATGCCAAGTTTAAAACCAGCCTATTCATCCTTGGTATCGCAGCTGGCAGCGCTGTCCCGAACTTGGCTGCTTCTCAAGAAGCACTGGATGCCAAAGCACTATCCTTTGTCTTGCTGACATGTCTGTCCTCACTTACTTCTGCTATTGTGGTAGGAGCTTTGTTTGTGGACTGGCAAGTCTCCAGGACTTACCGAGGGTCTTCGTCCCTCTTCTTCCCGGCGTTATGGGCCACAGTGTGGAGGACGGTGGCGTACCTCAGCCCTGTGGGAAATTTACTGACATGGGGACGTCCCAGCGTCGTCGGAGGGTACAAATGGCTGGTTCCATTGGTTGGTCCGGCTAGTTTGGACTGGATTACAGCGGCATGGGCGGTAGTAATATCCACAATTTTCCAATCGTGGTTTATTGGTCCTGAACCTGCTCACGACGATGAGATCGATTCAGGCCATGACCATGCCCAAGCTCCAACAAACCGCAATGCACCGAGGATAGCTACCCCAGCACTCGCCCTAGGCCTAGGGGCACTTCTTGTCCCATCATTCTTCTTTAACAATTTGCCACTCCCGGTCGCAGATATCGCTACCTCAACACCATTGAGTGTAGGCTGCATTCTACCAACTTTTGACCGATACAAGCATCATGCTTTGACTTTAGCCGATTACATCAATGAAAGCAAGAAGTTCCAGAACAGTGCAAAGCTGCTCCTTTGGCCCGAAGGCGCAGTATACTTCGCTTCTGACTCTGAGAGGGATGCGGCTTTCCACCAGATCCGCCAGAATATAACCGGACCATACGTCGGCGTGTCTTTCGAGCAACTAGCCGCAGATCCCAGCGACCCTAGAGGGCGGAAGGGGTACAAACGAACAGGGATAGCTGTTCTTCACCAGGATTCTCTTGAACCTTATTTGCTCTATCATAAGCGTCATCTTGTTCCAAGTAAGAGCTTTCCTCATTCTCCGCGATCAAATCCCTTTACTGATACATCTTGAAGTTGCAGAATCGTATCATCTCACTCGTTCACCTCTTCCTCCGACTATAGCTAATCTATCCATCCCGGCCCCGAGGGGAGTACCACCCTCTAGATGGGACCCTAGCCCTTCTCATACTCGCTCTCTATTTATCACGGCGTCGATATGCTTGGATTTTGCTCTCCCGGAACCCTTCACTGATTTGCCTTCCCGGCCTGGCCTTATATTGGCGCCAGCAAGAACTTGGGAAAGGTCGGTTGGAATGGCTATGTGGTTGCAGGCCAAACAACGTGCAGCCGAATTGGACAGTATGGTTTTATGGTGTGATGGAGGTGATGGGGGTGTTAGCGGTATTGGTGGAGGTGGATTTGACGAAATCAATCAAGTTGGTCCCGGCTCATGGGTCAAAGCTATTGGGATTCAGCATCCTTTCAACGAGAAGAGGACCATCTATGCATGGGCGGAAGATTCCTCCGTTTTGATCTATTGGTTACTGGCAGGGAGTTCAGTAATTGCAATTCCGGTGGGTTTTACGCGCCTTTGACTTTCGTCCGTGTTCTGAACGAGATATCTCCTGTGTTAGTTCCGCCGAAACCGAGAACGTCGTAGTCCTGCAAGCGACCCCGAAGATGTCAGCGACAGACTAGTGGAACTTTAAATAGACATAGCAGTCGCCCCTGTGTTCTAATATGTAGCCGATCATGGATTGATGTATTTTGCCCTCCACGCCTGAACCTCGCGGTTTGGACACGAGTTTGTTCAAAAGAGCGCAATCGAGACGGCGAGCTACCGTGCAGGTCCATTGTGATTGGGCTTGTCTGGCACAACGTCTTCGCCGAATCCTCTGATACAGTCGAGATTTGCAAGAGGCCTTCGCGGCTCCTTTCGCAGCTCGACCAGGAAGTCCCCTGCGGCCTTTGTCCACTCCCTTAGTCGTCGTTTTATACCGAACAGGGAGAATCCAGAGAAGGATCTTATTGACGACTATCATATCGTCACCCACGACGATCTACTTTCACCATTGACCCCAACAGAAGCCTCGAGTTCGCTGCAATCCAAGCCATCGCCCATCACTGAAGCCACCAAGGCCCAAGAGCTCAGCGTGAAGGCGAGTGAAGACCTTCTTGTCGCAAGACCTATTTCTGTGGGCCCAATATCTACCGACACACGCCTCTCATCGGCACCATCTGACCTCGCAGATATCGCCTCCAGTTTTCCTGCCCCACCCACACATATACCTCCTCCTCGAACAGGTAAGGGGCACCCTTCATTGAAGAGCTCTTCAGTGCTAATCAGCGCCCACAGTCCAAGGACTTGCCTTGGTGCCCACTGTCATCGAGCCTGCTTATTCAAGTGCACCCACTGCTCGCGAAAGTATATTCTCCATTGATCGTCTTGCGACAGGCGTAAAGAAGTTACTAAAACGGTCAATACGTTTTCCATCGTTCGCGAAACGCTCAACTCTTCCTGGTCCATTTCCACCTCCGCCACGCCCCGTTACTTCCGAGCAAAAACCAGTTGCTGCTACCTTCAAAGACAATAACGCCCCCGAACCTCTTTTCCAGGCACGGGCCGGACCCTCGTTAGGATACGACCTAGTCGATCCTTCGACTTTAACAGCCTCCCCATCGCAGCATCTAGATTCCGTACCACTTCCCATCTCTGCAAGCACCTCTTTTCTACCTCAATCACCCTCGTGGGTAGCTCACAAATTCGCAGAGTTTGAAAGCAACCACAACCTAGGCATTGGGCTATCGTTAGAAATTGAACGGCAGATCCAGAAGCCTCCTGCAGTTACCTTATCTGTCCCTCGGATCTCATTCACGCACTCCACTACACCACCTCTTTCACCCCTTGAAGGACACGAGGACGATATTAATTACGCAAGCACCAGTATAGCTAACGCCACCCCGCTTACTTCTCGCACATACTCTCTCCAATCTAAGCTTTCATACGCTACA
This sequence comes from Coprinopsis strossmayeri, assembly GCA_900156845.1. Classification (NCBI taxonomy): domain Eukaryota; kingdom Fungi; phylum Basidiomycota; class Agaricomycetes; order Agaricales; family Psathyrellaceae; genus Coprinopsis; species Coprinopsis strossmayeri. The sequence goes on along the minus strand of FTPT01000068.1, from coordinate 630,397 downwards.
GCGAACACCGACTTCTCTACCGCCCACAACCGCCCAGACTTGCATTGAACGTCCCATATCACCATGGATTATACAGGAAAACGGAATGATGTGATCGACGCCGGTGGTGAGTATGATTACTCCGGGCATAACTGGTTCCAGGATGCACCCCAGCGACCTGAAGTAAGACACTCCCTTAAGATCCGACTTGGCTACTGACTGACTCTGCCAACCTCCAGCCTCCACCACCGCCACCAGCAGCGCCAACTTACGTACCATCTCAGACTGTCATCGAACAAAACGAAGCTTTCCTGTTTGCACTTGATAGTGCGCCCAACATCCTATATGCACGTTATAAACAGTATGGCCAGGTGAGTTGGGGTTTTCCTTCTTTCTCGAGACCACTGTCCGACATCTTTCCGTAGCTCGGTGTTCTCGGCTGGTGCTCTGAATTCAGCGAAATGATCGACCATCTGAAGGACCTTGGCTTCGCCGGAAACATGTTCGTCTCGACAAGGTCGGCAGCGTTGAAAGCATGCGAAGACATCCTCAAGCTGAATCTTGACGTCAAGATGCAGATCATTGTCATGTATCTGTCATATCAAATAGCGAGATTGCGTAGATTCTTGGACGGCGATCGTGTATGGACAGATTATCCCGAGCCCCAGTTCCCATTGAACCCTGGCGCTTAAAGTTCACCTCGAAATTAAGCAGGACGGTCAATCCTTTGTTCTACTCAGCTATGGTTTCTATGACTTGCCTTTTGTTGTCCTGTTTTCGTCCTTTTCTCTGTGTACTTCAAATATGTGAAAACAAGACAGCGCATTTGTATCATAGATGTACTCGAAGTAATACTATTTCCCAAAAGCCGGTGTAAGTAGCACACTAGGAATGTCATAGTCATAACACATAAAGCACAAGAGGGAAGAATTTACAATAAGTTAGCTATGACTTGAATAGTTTGCCGCTAAATCTTGAAACCTATAAGTAATGTCCGTACAAGAACTACTAGCACAAAAGAGAAATAAAGTTAATGAATCAAAAGAAATAATGTGGATAATTAATTCCCAGATGAATGACTGTTTAGACGTGGTTGGCATGTTCAATGTGCTGTCGTAACGCTCGTATATTTGACCCAAGGATCCGATGACCGATTAGACGGTTTCAAAGGAGGGAGGGGGGCAGGTTGGTAAGTCGATTCGCGGGGAGGTTCGGGTAAAGGATTGTTCAAAAGTGCTGATCGTGAAAGCGGCGAAGTCCCAAGAAGACTGTGAGATGGCGAGCCGTTAATGAAGCCCCGCTGTACTGGATGCTGGCGTGCAAGATTGTTGCGGTCATAAGGATCATAAGAAGAATCAGGCAAACTGGGTATTGAGGCTGGGGATCCGTAGATGATAGGAGGAGGTTTACTCGGCATTGAATGGTATATACTGGACCCGGGAGGCTGGAAGGGTGTCTGAACCATGAATGCTGTATGACTGGAGCCGTAGGCAATGGCTTGGCTTGCAGCAGATGGATCATCGGTAAAGCTCAGCATACTCTGCGCAGCAACAGCGCCGTTGTTCCATTCAGCGCCATACATACTGCGTGCCTTCCACAGGCGTTCCATTTCCCAAGCTTCCTTGGCTCGCAATGCATTCAGATCCGCTGCAGATGGCAGTTCAGAAGTCGGACGAGTAGATGTAGACATAGAAGGTCGGCGTTCGACCAGACGGGCATCAGAAGACGAGGAGGAAGACGAGGGCTGTATGGGTTGTTGAGTGTAAGAGATATAGGACTCTCTGGGCACTTCTGAGCGCCGGTTATCAGTCTTTCTCAGCTTCCGTGAGTCATCCTTGCGGTCTTGTCGCTTACGGTGGGCACGCGACTGTACCTCCCTTTCTTCCCGTTCACGTCGCTTCTCTTCCTCCCGACGACGCTTATCCTCTTCTCTCCGACGCTCGCGCTCTTTCTCATTCTCCCTGTTTAATCGCTCCTCCTCTCTTCTTCGTTCCCGTTCCTTCTCTTCCTCTCGCCTCCGCTCGCGCTCCTTCTCTTTCTCCCTCTTAAGCCGTTCCTTTTCCAATTCCAATTCTAGTCGCTCTCTTTCTAGTTTTTCCCTCTCTTTTTCCAATCGTTCCAACCTCTCCCTTTCCAGACGCTCTCGTTCCAATCGGTCCCTCTCACGCTCTAGCTCTCGGTGCCTTTCCAATTCCTTCTCCTTTTCTAGTCTCTCGCGTTCGCGTTCTCGCTCGCGTTGTCGTTCCTTTTCCCTCTCTCGCTCACGCTTTCTGCGTTCCCTCTCTTTCTCCCTGCGCTCCTCTTCATACCTCCTCTGTTCTTCGTATCGCCTTTCCTCTTCTAGACGTCGTTCCTCCCTTCTTCGATAATCATCGTCGCTACGGTGTTTCGTATGTCGCCTCTGGTCGTCGCGGTATCTCAATGGCTCGTACTGGTCAACGCGCCTCCTATAATCATCTTCATGCTGAGACGGGGAATGCCTTGATGAAGCCACTTTGGGCATGGGGATGGTTGAGACCTCCTGCTGCTGTGAGGCCTGCTTCGAGTGTCGGTTCGTACGCGATCGGCTTCCTTCATTGTCAGCAGAATAGTCGACCTTCGGCTGCCCACTCTCTTCGGCTCTACTCTCCCGGCGACTCTCTCGATCTCGAGAATCTTTCTTTGAAGAAGATCGGTGCTTGCCTTTGTGGTGGTCGTTCGATTCGACGACTTCCCATTGTTGGCCAGCAACAGGTATAGTCTCCGTTGAAGCAAATATGTTCGCCGATAAATTACGCACGAGCTTAAAGGTCTCGGTCTGTCGCGTTGCTTGACTAGGCAATGCTTCGTCGGACAATCCCTTCTCCTTTGGGGGTTTCGCAGGTGGAAGCGGGGGAAGATCTGGTTCAGGACTTAGCAGAATAGGAGAATGATGGCTATACGGTGTAGGAGGATTTGCCAGAACGGAAGACGCAGAATAGGGAGAGTCCGTATTGTGCAAGTATGAATTTATACGATCTTGGGCCGTTATTTCTTCGGGAGATAAAGCAATTGGAGTGAGATACGCCTGCTGAGTGGTCGCATTGCTATCCCTCAGCGTAGATATACGGGGCAATTCGGGTGCTTTGCTAGGGAATTCGGGGGTTGTGGAACGACGGGAGAGTTCGCTTGTACTATGCCGGAGTGCGACAATTTGGGTAAGAGGAGTCGTAACAGGGATGGGAGGCAGGGACGGTGACACTGCAGGGACATTAGTGGACTTGTCCTTCTCTACTTCAAGAGTAGGTAGAGCCTCTGGAGAAAGTGTAGAGCCAATAGTGCTACCATCTACGATGGCCTGGTTTGTTAAAACAGACTTGTCCGTTTCTTCGTCAACTGCTGGGATCGCTGTGAAGTCAGACTTAGCCAGCTTGACTGTGTCGCGGGTCGCAGTAGAGGAAACAGTTTTGTTCCTCCTAGGAACGTTCTGCCGTTCTTCCCCGGATGGTTCTTCTGCCTCTGCAGGAGAGATATCTTTGACGCTGGCCTGAGGTGTATTGGCTGTCGTTGATGGCACAGGGATCGGCAACGGTTTCTCGTAAGCAGCATAAGTCTGGTATGCGAAAGAAGGGGAGGGTGAGGGTTGCGGAGGTTCAGGCTGATCATTAGCAGATGATAAGACCGCTGGAGCGCTAGTAAAGTGAAGAGGTATTGGCTTAGCTATAGGCAAGGGGGAGGAAGGTTGATCGGGCGCCTCCTTATCAGATTCAGGCGAGTCTGGATTTGCCACAGTGAGGTTGCCGAGCAGGAAAGGTGCTTCAATGGATACGGAAGATGTACGTCTCTTCTTCGTCTTCATTGTATCCCTTTTTGGCGGCGTAACTGGCTCAGGGCTCTCAACAGGAGGGGGAGGTACCCTTTTGACCCCTTCTGATTTCTCCGGTGAAGACTGTCGACTTTGAGGAGCAGGAGGCTGGAGACTCTGTCGCATGGACATTCGTGCTTCTTCCGGATTAACGTGAAGCCAACTGTACTCCCGACGATCACTTTCATCTGATGGGGATTTGGCTAGGAGACTGAACTTCTTGGCGATACTTTTCAAGACGCTCGTCCTTTTCTCCTTCTTGGGGATCGTCTGGAACGAGGACGGCACAAAAGGAGGATGAGTATGGACAGGAGGTGCAACCGACATCCTTTTGGGAAATGAACCTAGTTCCGGAGGCGGTGAATCGGCGAGGCGTATCCGTTCAACAGGTGTTGGTGGAGCGGAGACAGCTTTGCGATCGTCGTCTTTGGTCAAAGGCCTGAACAGTCCGTCGATTCCAGGCTTCCTCTTGCTGAGCTTGCGTGGAAGTTGGATGGTCTGACTGATTGTACTAGACGGAGGAAGAGAAGGCTGGCCCAATGAGGCCAAATGAACGGCTGATGTAGATTGGGACAAGGGAGAGGGCGTCATTGACTTGGTCAAGCTGTTTTGCGCTGCTGTCATACTTGCCCGCCGAATGCGCTTGCCATGGCCCTGGGTAAAACAAGTCAGTTCGCGAAATAATAATGTTCATGGAAAGGGGAGCACTGACATCGACATCCAAAGCCGATGTCGATGTCTGTCCAACATCGTAAGGAGATTCATGGTGCCAGTTGGTACCCCAGGGATCGGTTACATCGAGCAGGTCGACTGTATCTGGAGCTGTTTGGGAGGTTTTCCGCGACCTTGGCTTGACGCCTTCGCCCACACGCGTCTGAGACGATGCTGGGGTTGCCAAAGGAGAACGTGAAGGAGGGTCTGAGTCGATTGGATGGTCCTGGGTAGATGAGGTGCTAATGGGGGGAAAAGACGGGGAGAAGAAGGTTGGGGGCCTCATACTTGGTTTGCTCTGGGAAGGAGGTATGAGATGGTGATTCTTGTACCACTTGGGGCCCAGTGGATTGTGAATGTTGTAGTAGACCTTGACTGCGGCCGGAAGAACTGAGTCCCATGTCGGGGGTTCTCCTGCTGTGGGAGCCATTGCATTGCGTATGTCTGAGGAAAGCGAGCCCTGGAAGCTCAGCTGGCGCTGGAAGGCATTGTGAGGTGTGGTGTGGCTGTCGTCGTTGGAGCTTGAGACGACGTCGACTGGGGAGACGCTCTGGGCGGTATTGGAACGCTTTAGAGACTTGCGGGACCAGAGGGAGAATCCTGAACCAGATTTTTTTGAGGGCCTGCGGTGGAGGGAGCTCGAATCGTTCATGGGGACGTCGGACTCATTGTTCTGAAGAGAACAGGTGAGCTGCATACTACGCCTGAGCCTGGAGAAGCACGTGCCTGGGTTAACGGGTCAGGGTGGGATGCCATAAAGCGACGGGGAGAACAGAGCCGCAAGCGACGTGCCTTGGCGCCGTGAATATCAACGACACGTGCATCCCTCCAGGCCATCCCTGATTCCCCGCATTTCGCTTCCCCCACGCGTCTGCCGGTCTGCGCCCTCGTTCCCCACACTTCCCGCTGTCTCCAGCCAGCACAAACCCCCCCGCCAACTGCCTAGCCACACACCGGGAGGCGGGTCGTCCCAAAATGGACGTCGCATCACAAACTGATGGCAGCTATATCCGGCCGTCCATCCATTAAAAAATCTTTATCACAATGTCGACCCGCATCCTCCTGCTCGGAAATGGCGGCAGAGAGCATGCTCTCGCCTGGAAGCTCGTTCAGTCGTCTCAGGTCGTCCAGGTCTATATCTGTCCAGGCAACGCAGGCACCGTCGCGCTCCCCAAGGCCACTAATATCGGCAATATCTCCCCCTCTGATTTCCCCGCTCTCGTAGATTTCGCCCTCAAAAATAATGTATGTCCCGCTCGACAATCTCTCAGGCCTTGTCTCATAGGACACAGGTCAACCTTGTCGTCCCCGGTCCAGAGCAACCGTTAGTTGACGGCGTCGAGGCTCATTTCAGAAAAGGTACCTGCCTTCCCTTTGCTTGTCTGCCATCCTAACTTCAGCCAGTTGGTATCCCCGTCTTTGGTCCAAGCGAAAACGCTGCTCGAATGGAAGGCTCAAAAGCTTTCTCGAAAGACTTTATGGCCCGACACAATATCCCCACTGCCCAGTTCCGCATTTTCAAGACCCCAGAACTCAACCAGGCCATCAACTACATCAACACCTGTGGCCACCCTGTCGTCCTTAAAGCCAGCGGACTTGCTGCAGGGAAGGGTGTCTTGATCCCAGAATCCAAGGAGGAAGCTATTGCAGGACTGAAGGAAATTCTTGTAGACGGCGTCTTTGGCGATGCTGGTACGCTCGATCGGCGTTCGCTTCCATCTCCCTACTTATCATATTATTCAAAAGGCAATCAGGTCGTTATCGAAGAGCTGCTCACCGGCCCCGAGATCTCTGTCCTTGCTATTTGCGATGGATACACCATCATCCCCCTCCCAGCTGCCCAAGACCACAAACGGATTGGCGAAGGCGACACTGGCCCCAATACTGGTGGAATGGGTGCATATGCCCCCGCCCCAGTGGCAACACCTGAAATCATGCAGCGCATTATGAACGAGACCTTGAAGCCTACCATTGACGGCATGAGGCGCGAAGGCAGATACACTCCCCTTCTCACAGTACTCCCCTCTGATTAATATTTCTTCAGGGTTTCCTTTCGTTGGAGTCCTCTTCACCGGTTTCATGCTCACCGAAGCCGGTCCCAAGGTTTTGGAATACAATGTTCGTTTCGGCGACCCCGAGACGGAAGCCCTTGTGCTTCTTCTTGACAAGGATATAGACCTTGCTTCCGTATTCTTGGTACGTTAACCCCTCAATTTTTGTAACACATAATAACATGAATTATAGGCAGCTGCCGAGCATAGGCTCGATTCCGTTCAGGTTTCTTTCCAAGAGGGAGTAGCAGTCACCGTCATCCTTGCCTCTCAAGGCTATCCTGGAAGTTATGCCAAGGGCAAGGTCATTACTATCGGGGATCTTCCTTCAGGTGTGTTGGCTCTATTCCAGCTCAAAATTCTACCTTCATATAGCACACGTAGATGTTGTTGTCTTCCATGCTGGAACCAAGTCTTCTGGCAATGATGTCATCACTTCTGGCGGAAGAGTCCTTGCAGTTACTGCGTACGGACAGACCCTCCAAGATGCTCTTGCATCAGCATATAAAGCCGTTGACAGCGTCTCTTTCGAAGGAAAGACCTTCCGCAAGGATATTGCTCATCGGTTCGCGCTTATTCCCTATCTAAAGAATGCATTTTTGATTCAATTTTAGGGCTTTGAAGGCGGAGGCCACTTCGTCTGGCTTGACCTACGCACAAGCAGGTGTATCAGTCGATGCTGGAAATGCTTTGGTCGAAGCGATCAAGCCGTACGTCAAAGCCACCAGCAGACCGGGTGCAGACGCAGAGATCGGTGGTTTCGGTGGGGTTTTCGACCTCAAGGCTACTGGGTTCAAAGATCCTGTCCTCGTTAGCGGTACAGACGGTGTCGGCACCAAGCTTCGACTTGCTGTTGATCTTAACATTCATGACACCGTCGGCATCGATCTTGTTGCCATGTCGGTGAATGATCTGCTTGTCCAGGGAGCAGAGCCACTTTACTTCCTGGACTACTATGGCTGCAGCAAATTGGACGTTCCCATCGCGTCTCAAGTTGTCAAAGGTATCGCCGACGGATGCCGACAAGCAGGATGCGCGCTTATTGGTGGTGAAACTGCCGAGATGCCGGGAATGTATCAAGATGGTATCTCATTTCCCCCACATTGCGTCAACTCTTGAATTTAACTTTAATTTAGGCGATTATGACCTTGCAGGGTTCGCAGTCGGAGCCGTCGAACGGGATCTCATCCTTCCTAGCCCTGATATCGTCGCTGGGGACGTCTTGATCGGCCTCTCCTCTTCGGGTCTTCATTCAAATGGATTCTCCCTCGTCCGGAAAATTATTCAAGTTTCCGGCATAAGCTACGACGCTCTCTGTCCGTGGGACTCTTCTCTTCCCCTCGGCCGTGCTCTTCTAGAGCCCACCAGGATTTACATCTCTCAAGTCTTGCCAGTCGCCAAGGCCGGTTTGCTCAAGGGCATGTCCCATATCACCGGTGGAGGTTTTACCGAAAACATCCCGCGGGTCCTGCCTAAAGACTTGGGTTGTTACGTCGACGCTTCGACATGGACTTTGCCACCTGCTTTCAAATTTTTGAAAAAACACGGTAAAGTTGAATCGCTGGAGATGGCGCGGACGTTCAATAATGGGATTGGCCTCGTCCTCATCGTCGCCGCTGATAAAGTTGACTCAGTCGTGAGCCAGCTTCAAGGAGGCTCTGCCGAGGTGTATCGCATCGGTCAAGTCACTGCTAAACCCGGGGTGGAGATGCGGAATCTCTCAGCTTGGGAGTAAAGGTTTTTATTCTGATTATGAGTGAAGTTTTCTGGACAGGAAAAAATGTGCAGTGGTTATGCCAGGGGAAATCATATACACTGAAATCAAAAATCGTTGTTCAATCTTCGTGGTTTACTCGAGAACAGAAACCGTTGCACGCCAAAAGCATTCGACTAACAGAATATAACGTAGAGACTAGTTCTAGGGAGCGGAGATGGATAGTACAAATGTTGGAACAAGAATGAGTGGGGTACAGAAGGCGTACAATGCGACCGGGCACATAAACAACAATCCGGGGGACAGTGACAATGGATGAATTCCTGAGGCAGACAAGCGTACGTGCAATGGATGGCTGGGATGAGTGAGATGTACAGGTGTTAGTTGTTGAAGGTTTGAAAGAGCCCACGACGACAATGGGATACAAAGGTCAACGGGAAAGGAGAATAAGAACCTCCCCGAGTGATACCTATGTCTACACTAAACGATCAACAAGATGATGACATATGGATGAACGTGTAAAACCTTTATATATGTATGACGGAAAAGGATAAAAACCAGAAGTATGTGAGAGAAAAGAGATATCAATGCCAAGAGAAACAAACAAGGCTGATGACACAGAGAAAAACAAGATGGTTCGTAACAAGATAAATAGATGAAAAATCCAGAGCGGAAAATCCAGATAGACATAAAATGCAAAAGGAAGAACAAGAAAGCGGGAGAGATGACAACAGAATAGCATGGCGCCAAGTCCGAAAATGTCGAAAATCTAAGGTAACATAGACCCGCAATACAAGTCTCCTTGAAACTCGTCCCGAGAGCAGCAATCTCATGGTATCAGGATACCCGGGAATGCTCTAAGAGTGTTTTAGGCAGAAACGGCAACCCTGGGGGCTGACTCCGTGGCAGGAACCGCGGCGGACGCTGCGGCTGCAAAGGATACAGGTAACTTTTGAGGAGCGGACTGCGGTTGCTGAGCTTGAACATCCTCAGCGGCTGCAGCTGGAGTCGACTGAGTCGACTCCACCTTTGCAGGTTCGTTAGTTTCCTAATTAGGATGCCGAGAAGTGAGTACGAAGTGAGGACATCAAAAAATTTCATGTACATACCTCTGGGGAAGCTAGTCGGATTGCATCAGGGGAAGGACCACGAGTACTGCCGGCATTCGTAGCTTCTTCGCTGGGTTCCTTCCTCAGGGGAGCAGGGGCTCTCAGGACCTGAGCAGCGGTCGGGCCAACGTGACCATTCACGCCATTGACACGGGGAGGGGTGACGGATCCAGGGAGCACGGGAAAATCGTCAGCACTTGGGACTCTCTGGGCCCTTGGCGCGGCTCCTGCCCGTTTGTGTGGGAGACCATTTGCCTGGTACTTTGGCCCTTGGTACCTTGGACGACCCCCGTATTCCCCCCTCGAAGGTTCCGCTACGCCATTGGGAACTCGAGGAGCATCCTAATTCCCGACATGTCAATAAAATGATCACCATTTATGTGAAAAATAGGCTTACATCGCGAATGGCCATATTGCCCATCTTCTGCTCGAGTCCCACAACGCCAGGCCCATTCTGGTGATTATGGTTCCTGGGAGGCCTTGGTGCTACACCCCTCGGTGGGTAGAAGGGCTGGACATGGTTAGGCGCAGGGGTATTTTCCAAGACGTGAGGGAATCTGCACTCGTCACTGTAGACAGAATTTAAGTTGGTACAGAAATATGTTGCGGTACGAAAGTTACATACCCATTTTTGCATCGTCCAGCAGGGAAGAATAAGCAAGGTGGCTTTTTACCAGCGAAAGATCCACGACGCCCAATAGTCCCACGGCGATGCCCGCTTCCTTCCCGATGAACCGGGTGGACGGAGTAGCCCTCTTGCTGGCCGTTTACTCTAGGGCTCCCGTCAGGCTCAGCATAACCAGGCCCTGCTGGAGGAGGCATATACTGCCCAGAGGCATCGGGTCCGGGGAATGGTGGGATAGCATGGATGTTATGATACAAAGTAGGTGATTGAGGGCCAGGACCTGGCGGCGGAGGTTGAAGGTGCAAGGGAGGAATCGGAGGACCTGCCATGGGAACCGAAGGATGAGGATAGCTTCCCGGTGAAAGCGGGACGTAAGGGGCTGGAGGTAGGGGGCCGTTAAGGAAGGGCTGCGATGGGGATACAATTTCCGAGGGCGACCGGCCGTGGTGGACCGCATGCGGTTGAGGGGGAGGGGAAAGAGGCGTCATAGGCGCGCCGTTTGGTTGGAACTGTGGGGGAGGAGGCATAGGTTGGTAGTAGGCATACGGACCCGGGCCGGGAGCAGGGTCGAAGGGAGGATATTGGTTCGGAGGGGGCGGCATGTTCGCTCCCTGATAATATGGGCCCTGTGGATGTGCAAACATGCACTGTGGCCCGTATCGACAGGCGGGGAAGTACCTGCAAGGGATCATACGCGCGATCTCTGGAGGCGGGAGATGACCAATGCCATTAGGTCCCGACCCATTTTCGCCGGAGGCAGGAGGAGGCAGGGGAGGGTAGTAGACGCCGGGCTCTCCCATTGGGGGCATCGGAGGATGTACAGCGGGGTAATAGGGATACGGCCCTAGAGGTGGCGGTGGAGACGTGTACTCGTTGGTGACCGGGAAGCCGTCCGCATTTTCATTGCTGGCAGCCAGCTTTTGTTGGGCACCGTTAAGAAGTCCGAGGATAGCTGGATCCTGTGTGTAATGCTCCGGTCTGCCCTGGCTGGAGGCGTTGAGAGGATCGGCTCCTAATAAAGACAATGCATCAGCATGAATCATCAATGAGCAAGGCGCAGACGGCCGCCACCTTTATTCAAGAGCGCTCTGACGACCTCGATATGTCCATTCTTGACAGCTTCGATGAGGGGAGTCGACCCAGTGTGATCTGCACGTTGGCGATCAGCATATTGGCACAAAAAGTCACAACAAAAAATGGAAAGGCGCTGGACAGCGGTGATACCGACCTTTTAACTCGATGTCGACGGGGGAAGCGTCGACGAGGAGGGCGTTTACTCCGTCGAGGTCGCCGTCAGAGGAAGCCTTCCAGAGAGCAGAGACCATTGCGGTTTTTTGGCAGGAAAGAATGTGATGATGAGGTGAAGGAAAGTGATTTCAACGATACACTAGATGCCAAAACTGCCAAATTCATTTTTTGCTGCTGCTCCGGACCTCCCGCGTGGCAATTCCAGATCGATCGTCCTCTGTAATGCCGTTTACGTGACACGTCCCTTCCTTTTCCGCTCAACCATTATATTATGATTCATTAGTCAAGTATCTACTAAAGATTAGGCTGCAGTTGGTATTCTACAGGAGGAGTAACAGTGCCCGTCGTCGCCAGTCCAAGCTTCCGCATCAATTGACGCGCAGGCCCGCCGATATTCGGCGGGAGGTCCAATTCTCGCGAAGGCGGCAGCTTCAGCAGGTCGTCTACTGCCGCACGCGCCGCTTTGCCTAAATAACAAAGACGAGTCACAATAACGCAAGGTTGACCGCAGTCGGATTCACTTACCGTTGTAAAGCACATCATAAACCTGGAAAATCAAGGTTCAACAACCACCCCTTCAATCAATCACGGGCGAAACGGCACTTACGGAGTTCGCGATAGGTGCTTTCACACCCAACTCGTCGATGATCCTTTTCGCACCCTTGGTAGTCGAGACACCTTCTGCGACACTCCCTAAAGTCTTCATGATATCATCCAGAGACTCTCCTTTGCCTAGCCGGTAGCCAACCGTGTAGTTCCGACTGTTGGATGAACTACACGTTAGGAAGAGGTCTCCAACACCAGAAAGGCCGAGGAAAGTCAGGGGGGAGGCCCCGTAGGCAGTTCCGATGCATGTCATTTCGGCAAGTCCACGCGTAATGATCACTGCAACATGATATTCAGTCGCTATACATACATACTCTCTCTCACGACTCACTGGCTCGTGTGTTGTTTTCAAAGCCGAGGCCATCAGACATCCCAGACGCAAGGGCATACACATTTTTAAGAGCCCCGGAAAGTTCGATGCCAATAGGGTCTCCTCCGGTATAGCTGCATGTTGTAAGCATGTGTTCGAATATCGGTAAGCCAATCGTACCATCTGAAGTGAGGCTGATGGAACAAGTTGGCAGCCTTGACAGCTTCTTCCTCCGTAAACGACGCGACAGAGACGGAGGTCGGCTGTCTTTCGACGACTGTAGCCGGACAGTCACTATCATCCACTAACCGACAATGAACATCAAGAACTCACTCTCTTTGGCAAAAGAAGGCCCAGACTGATGGAAACAGACATCAATAGTGATACATGAGGGACCAGGAAAGCAGTACTAACAATGAAAGTAGAGGCTTTCGCGATTTCTGGACCACAAGTGTCTGCAATTATCTCTAAAGTTAGGGCATGAGTGCCGATCTCAATACCCTTGTTAACGAAGATAAGTAGGGGCAAGTTGTCGAGGTCCAGCTGCTGGCGAAGGGTGGCAAGGTTTGCCCTGTGGAGCCAACTGAATATCAAATGCCATGATCTTTTAAAATTGACAGACCTCAAGAACTGTGTAGGAATAGCGAAAATCAAGACGTCCATCCGTGCCACAAACTCCTTGGTTGGAAACTCTGGGCCCACGGCTGTAATGTTAAGGGGGAAGTCGTGGTCTGGAAGGTAGACTGGGTTTCGGTGATGGATATTGAAGTGCTTGACAATATTGTCCTCCCTGGCCCACATAAAGACATCATGCTGGGAGTCTCCTAGATGGGATGCGAGGCAAGAACCGAAGTTGCCTGCGCCAAAAACGAGGACAGTGGAGCGCTGGGCAGGCTGAGGCTTTGAGTTGACCATTGTGGAGAGAAAGGAGGGACGGGGGGAGAACAGGGAGACCCTGTTGGAATATAGAGCTTTATAAGTGGAGAGGGCACGGGTCCTTAAAAAGGGCAGACGCATGCACACCGGTTGGCCTTGTCTGAGTCGCGACAGGGGCTCTTGGCGAACCCGACCACCGGCAAACACCGTGCATTCCCTTTCTCGGACGCTCCGCCTGATCACGTGCGCCACGTTACAGAGCGCTTAGCACCGAGCCATTGTTCCATCTCTCCGTCCTTCACCACCGCCATGGCCTCGTTTCAGGACAGAACCCACGAATTCAGGACATGTGTAGACTCCATACGAAACAGGTCCGCTTTGGGCTCCAGGGCCGAGTCCAAGCAGCGTCTGTTGCAACCAAACGGCAGGCCGGCCACCCAAAGCGAGTTCTCGAGATTGGCATCCTCTATCGGCAAAGACATTAGTAGCACCTCGCTCAAGCTCAACAAACTGGCTCAACGTAATGCTGCATTATTGTGACCACAGTCAGTTCGCTGACGTTCTATACCAATTTCCAGTCGCAAAGCGGAAAACCCTGTTCGACGATCGCCCAGTAGAGATCAGCGTATGTCGTTCGATGTATAGGCACCAAAGACTTGGCCTAATACAGATAGCAGGAACTTACATTTATTGTTAAACAAGATATTGCCAACGTCAACAAGCAACTCACCGCTCTCCAGTCCCATGTCAAGCAGAAAGAGGCTGCCGGCTCATCGTCATCTATAGAGGCTAAGCAAATAGACGAGCACCATAAAAATGTCATCACCCTTCTGCAAACTAAACTGGCAGATATAAGCTTAGCGTTCAAAGATGTGTTGGAAGTGCGCACTCAGGTATGATACATCTGCGCTTCCGCATTTTACCCTCTTTTTACCCAGTGACAACGTCAGAACATGAAAGAATCCAAAACGAGGACAGAGCAGTTCATGTATACCGCTTCATCAGCAGCCAACCAACCGCCGCCATCCAGTATGCTTACGATTACCTCGGGTTCTTTTCGGTTAATTCACCTTCCTATAGTGCTTTACGGATCCAAAGGAAATGCCGATCCTATGGGGGACGGTAGTCCAACGAAATTCGATCCGAAAGGCAAAGGACGGGCCCCACACAATGGGGATGTACTGGCGCTCGACCTCGATTCGGCAGAGGAAGGCATGGGTAGCTCGAACGGTGGCGCTTTCATGCAAATGCAATTAGTCGAACAACAGGACTCTTATATCCAACAACGCTCGTCAGCAATCGAATCAATAGAGACAACGATTGCAGAACTCGGTCAAATTTTCACGCAGCTGCTGAACTTGGTAGAGCAGCAGCGAGAAACCGTTCAGCGCATTGACGCCGATACCCAAGATATTGCAGAGAATGTCCGAATGGGACACAACGAATTACTGAAATACTGGGGTCGTGTATCCAATGACCGGTGGTTAATGCTCAAGATATTCGGAGTTTTGATTGTTTTTGTGAGTCTTCATAACTTAGCTCGCCCGTGGATGTCTCTTGCTCATTGACACTATTTTTCTAGTTCTTGCTTTTCATCTTGGTATCGTGATTCATTGCGTCGACGCAATTAGGTAGATTATACTTTTCAGGGACATTATACTTAAGCACATAATTATGCCATGCTGATACCCCAATGCAATGACTATCTGTGTATACCGTTCCATTCTCCTAACCGACAGGTATAGCGTTGACTCCAGTCCCAAGGCTCTTTGGTTTCCTGTTGCCCCTTTGTTTCCGTTGGCCACCTCTGTGCGTGTGCTCTTCTACTGTGTCACCGACAGACCAAGTCCTTTTAGTCACTGGGGCTTGTTCAAGTCCAGAAGTGGCTGAATATCGCTGAGGTTTGTCAGGTTGCGAAGGTATTGAGGATTTGTCTCCCTTTTCAACTTTCTTTTTCTGCAACACTAATCAGCTCACTGTCACTGCAGTCAAGGTAACACAAACTCACCCGTTGTGTTACCAGTGCTTTGTTGCGTTCTCTTAGTTTAGCCAACCTCGATTCTGATTTGCCGCCACCCCCGGCTGTGAGTTCAACGTTGATCATCCGGCTGTCCAGCATTGAATGATGCAATTTGAGGGCCTGCTGGAGTGGTACCTTCGTTTCGAATTCAAGGAATGCACAACCTTTTGATTTCGGTGTAGCTGCTACGCCCGGCTTTGCCTTTGGAGTGAGGAGCCGTACGGTGGGAGGAGGGTCTGTATACTTCGGTCAAATAAATTTCAGAGCAAACGGTGGACGGGCATACCACAGACGGCAGAGAAATGAGCGAGGATAGCCTCCTTCGTCGTCGTATAGTTGAGATTTCCGACGAATAAGATGAGTCTCTGCGTCTTCTCGTCGCCTGGGTTCGTCTTTGCTTTCTTGGTGACCTTGGCCTCCGTCTCTACACCGTCCACGACCGCCCCTTGGTCCTCGTCATCCCTCTTACGTTTCCTGTTCTTCGTCTTCCCCATTGAAACACTGCTCCCAGCCTCTTCGGCTCGAAATGTAGCCTTCCCGGGCCCTTTGCTCTTCCCTTTGTCCTCTGGACCGGCCTTCTTCTCACTGGGCTTGTTTCCCTTCTCATTTTTGTCCTCATTTCCTTCCACTTCCATCCTACCACTTTGTAAATCAATGAGATCCTGGTCTTCCATGGCAGGGATTGCATTATCGTCCATTTCAAGGAGGTCGGCATCGTTTGTCGGGGTTGTGCCTTTTTTGCCAGACTTGCGACTTCGGAAGGCAAGGCTCTTTTTCTGCTTCTTGGTGAGCTTTGGGGTGGCGGAGTCTGTGGTCATCGCGTAGTTTATTCTTGTGTTGCGTCGGATACGTTTCGCCTAGCTCGGATGCTTTTCAGCTTCCGAAACGTACGTGCTGAGAAATGTAAATAAATCCTTCGGGGTCGTTACGTTCAATAATAAAATACTCGTCGGTGCGATGAAGAAGACGAGTTGGTCGTCGTTCTCAAAACGAGGTAAGTATTGAAAAATGGGGCCCACGTGCCGTTCATCGCCAGGGGCTATCACTGTCTACTTGCGCTTATCACCAACTTATCACTACATAGCGGGGGCTTAAAAAAGAGTAGATGCATGCGGCAAATTGTAAGAATAGGATATAGTACACTTGAGCAATGCCTGGATCATGAATATCTCTAAAAAAGGACAAATGCAGACTGTAGAAAACAAGAAAACAGGAACATATGCATATTTACTCGTTGATTGTCAGTCCATTTACAGCTTCACCGGCACCAGCAACCTCGCGTTCTTCACCTTCTTGCCTTCGGCGAGGTATGATTGGACGAATGATAGGGCTTGCTAGAAGCATTGGTGTTGATCTCATGGTCGGGCTCGAAGTGTTGCTTGCCAGCCTCGGGTATTGAGTATAAGAGCTTGAAGCTATCGTAGGTGAGGAGGCTGCAGAACTCGCAGTTGAAGAAGGAATCGTGATAGGAATGGCGATTGGATATGCCCTGGAGTTGTTATTATTCCCTCTGGCCATTGGTGAGCTCATTGCAGAGAGGTTATCCCGCAAATAATGCAGGGAAGGGGACACTGCCCGACGTTTTGAGCTCGTTGGGTAAGGATCAAACCTATCGTCCACTGAGACAAACCGTTAGTGTCTAGCCCACAGACAAACGAAGAGGATATTACATTTGCGCTTATTTGAACGCACGGCTGCGGCAGACGTTGGGGGTGGAGTATATCTCCATGAATTGGAATTTGAGATAGAAGGCAAGAGAGGCGATCCAGGGACCTAATTCGACGGGTCAGACAACGGTACCTACCCTACGACCGAGCTCCCAGTAACGCACCATATCGATATCCATCATGTTGCTATTGCTAAAGCTGGACGAACTCGTCTCAGAGACACTCATGAGCATGCTAGAATCATCTCCGTTGATACTGCTAGCAACACTGCCCGCAGGCGTTTGTGTTTTCTTTCGCACAATGGTGATAGGCTGAGTTGAACCCGGCTGGTTAGGCACGCTGAATGCAAAAGGCTCTGATTCGTCCAGCTCCTCTTCGTCGTCGCTGGGTGTTTCTTCCCGCTGAATATCGTCATCATGTACCGCTTCTTCAGGGAATCTCCCTCTTTCAGCAAAAGGTCTGGGTGTGCGCGGTGGGATGGGCAACTCAGAGGTCGAGTGTATAAGGCGTTGAAACGCTGCCTCTGATTTAACTTCATCTTCCTCTGGTCTGGGCTCAGATAGAATCTTCAGGATGCGAGGTTGCTTGAGCTAGCATATTTCTCAGAGTTTCAGAGAGTTTCTTCAAATAAAGGAGACGAGCTCACGGGAAAGGAAAGCCGACGATTGAAAATCGTAGGCATATCTGAGTCCATGCTTGCGGCAGATGACCGCCTTCGAGGGGGTGTAAGGGGAAGCTTTGACGGCTTTGGTTTGGCAATGGCAGGATCTTCTTCCGCCCCCTCTGGTCCTTTCAGTGGTGGTGTGTTGTGTTCAGAGCTACTCGGTGAGTCTGTCGACATGCGCTCTTTCTCGCTCTCCGACTCCTCAGCAATGAAGGCTGTCTGGCTTCGCCTTCGAGCATGTAAAGTAAACGAGGATGTTAGAGGACTATGTATCCGTGCTGAGAGCAGGCTAGGTCTCCGGAAACGTTGGAGCAAAAAGTTGGGGTCATCGAGAGTAATAGAGGAACCTGATGCTCCAGGACTTGATGTTGGCGGCAAAGCAAAGTCCGAAGACGATGCAGGCAACGATGGCCGCGAGAGATCTTTGGGCATTTTCGGTGCGGCGGTCGAAGGGAAAGGGCAGGCAGAAATAGCGTATTCGGCGGTCAAAACATAAATGGCCTTTTGTGGGCCTGGTGTCTGTCGGGAATGCTTCAGATCAATCCCACATTCGACATAGGGGCCACTTCCCCAAATACAGCCAGCTACAACGACATGTGCCTCAAATTACTGAGAATGTACAGAGATTATGTGCAATGTACTAAGTTTGGGTGCGTGCTAAAATGTTTAGGCTGTTCAAACAGAAAGATTTGGATAACCCAGGTACCAGCGAGCCTATTCGGAAGGAATCTGAGTATTGGTCGGAAAACATGGAAGGTGATACAACAAACCCAGCATGGAGAGAGTTCCGAGGCCGTACAGCGCGGTGACACGCTGCACGCCATATAGTTAGTCAGTCGGATAGGCTACAAAGAGGTTCGTCTGTCAAGACTCAATGGGACATACGTTCTTCGGGTCACCAGTCAGATAGCCACGGGTGTAAGCAATTCTTGAGACAACCCATACTGCGCAGGCAATCGCAGCGAGAATAGGATACTTGAGTCCAGTTACAATAGTTCTGAAGTGGAGGTCAAGATGTCAGCCACGCCTTTGGAAGATGCTCAACCCAGTACTCACGAAACATGAATCAAGGGAATGTTCTCGAGCGTGTTCTGATGTGAGCCTAGAGGATATGACTGAGTAGGGTTGCCCCAATAGGGTCAGGCAGTCATACGTTGAGCGCAGTTGAAGATGAGAGCATCCTTCGAGGATTGCTCGAGAGCTTTATCGGCATAATATTTATTTTAGGCTGGTCACGGTATGCATATAAAATTCAACAAAACACCGCTAA
Source organism: Coprinopsis strossmayeri (assembly GCA_900156845.1). NCBI lineage: Eukaryota > Fungi > Basidiomycota > Agaricomycetes > Agaricales > Psathyrellaceae > Coprinopsis > Coprinopsis strossmayeri. The sequence goes on along the minus strand of FTPT01000068.1, from coordinate 611,724 downwards.
GGGACGAAAGAACTGACCCTGAGGGTATGGACATTGGCCTTTTTCCGTTTACTATTCACGATTATGGACTGTCCGAGAAGGAGCCAACCATAGCCAAATCCATGTTTAAACCAATGTCAAACGTCTGAAGGCAGATAATGTGGTTTTGTCCTGGTTGCATACTACCCTCGGGGAAGAATGGGGACGGTCAACATGGACATGATGTATAGGGACAACTGGACGGATAGAGATGGGAGTATCTTGAGAGGAAGCGACTCACTTTATATTTTATATTGATCGATTTCAATTTCAAATTCCAATGATCGACCACTTGTTACGTGTCATCCCGCTGGCCCTGGCCGGGAGCATTGCTAGTATGTGGAATGAACATCAAGATACTGCATAAACTCAAAAGGTGGCATAGAAGCGCATTACAACAGTTATGCATAGTAAGGCATCCTTCCGCTTTGAGCTTTGACGCGTCCAGTGCTATCCCTTAAGTTGTGCTCAACCTGTGTTCCATGCTTTACGATTGGTAGTTAGAACATCACAGGTGAAAGAAGCAAGTTAAATAGTTATAATTCACTCGATGTCCATTGACGTCAGCCACCGGTCACCGGTAAACCACCTTAGATGAGGCTTCGAGCGTACTGCACTAATCCTGAGATGATGAAGGAGCCGGACTTGTATGAAGAGAACAAGAATGGGCCTAACAGAGTGTATTAGTAGAATCAATTACATGAGCCAGAAAGATTCCAACCTAGCAAGGATACCCCTGCCACCGCATAGAACGGACCATTACGCTGTTAATGAGTCAACGTCAGCTTTCTTTCAGTAAAGAAAGTCGTCCTATTGACCTTGGCTGGGTCGCCGGTCATGTACCCAAAAGTGTAGAAGACCCTCCCAACAACCCATAAGCCGCAGGTAGCGGCAGCATATCTGGGGTAATAGAAACCAGTAAAAATGGTGCTTGTATAACGAAGGTTAATTAGACCCGAGACTACCAGACGAAAAGCGAGTTGGAACATACACCAGGTAGACCATTGGCAAGTTTTCCAGGGTATTTTGGTGTGCTCCTGAAGAAAGACATGTTACTATGCTTTTGGGATTTCTACCAAACTTACGTTGAGCGCAATTGAAGACGAGAGCGTCCTTGGACTCTTTTTGCTGCTGTCTATCTGCGTACACTGAAATGTATGGAGCATCAGCGGACATGATAGTTGGTATTCTTCTTGCTTACTTTGAGGATACTCTATACCGGCCTTCTTTCGAGCGATATTAACGAACCTGTACTGCATGAAAAGCAGCCACAGGGTGCTTGTCAAGGCGGCGCCGACATATTCGAATCTGCATCCACTGGTTCGTCTCCTTGCTTTATACCATCCAAAAAGGTCGCTCACCCATCAGGAATGGTTACAGTAACAGGCATGACGATTGAAAGAACGGAGGTAAGCAAGCTGGGATCTGGGACTCTACTGAGCTGCCGGGCAGTTTTTGTAATATTAGTAGCTTAGTACCGGCAGTGAACAGTGCTGTGGACTACGAATCACAGGTGAACGGTGCCGAAGAATGCATAGCTGTGCACTACAGTATGTCATGGTATTACGGCACACCTGACGACTAGAGAGCTTCTGGAGAGGCAGTGACCTGAATATCCAGGCGCCCTGGAGAGACTGATGAGAGACAATGTTTTTGGGCGTCCAAACTAGCTGAGCTCAGGAGGGTGTCCAAGAGGCTGAGGAAGTGGGACAGAAGCCACGGATCTGGCTACCATTCCATTACTGGCGCAAACGCTGTAGGACAATCCGAACAACGCCTGCAGGCCGGGCCGCGAGAGCCTACAGGGGCCGATCATAAGTTTTGCGATTGGGAGATTCAATTTGCTTTCGACCTTATTACTATTCTTTTTCAATGTCTAAACGACCTGCGGATCCATCAACATCGACACGGAGCCTGGATGGACAACCTTTGCCAAAAGCGCCAGCGAGCGCAGTCAGACGCGAGCCTCAACCTTCCGATGAGATGGGAGAGTTTGAGGATGCTTGGGAGGACGAGGTTGAGAGTGATCATGAGGCCGTAGATGCTGCAGCAGAGGACGAAGACGGTGAGAGCGACGTTATACGCCCCCTCTGATATAGTGTGCTCACAGCTAAATAGGGATGGACATCGACGGCGTTCTGCCAGCGATCGAAGAATCTGACGAGCCCGCCCCGCCGCCAAAGGTTTTCGTTCCTGGATTGCACACCTTAGCCCAGGATGAAGTACTAGAAGCAGACGAATCTGTGTATATTATGCGCCATTCTATGCGCGTCAACTGGCCTTGTCTTTCTTTTGACGTCCTCCGAGATAATTTAGGAGATGAACGCCGTCGTTTCCCTGGTACCTCGTACATTGTGGCCGGAACACAGGCCGCCGAAATGAAGAAAAACGAAATCATTGTTTACAAAATGAGTTCCTTGCACAAAACACAAAAGGACGGCGGTGAGTGAGTATTCCGATAAATGGTAGGCTGTTGGACTGAAAAGTTTAAACAGATGACTCTGATATCGAGGACGATGAAGATGACGACGATCTCGATGAGGACCCCATTATCGAATTCCGGTCAATACCGCACCTTGGCGGAGTGAATCGCATTAGAGCACAACCCTTACCACCCGCTACTCCTCTTCCTCCCGCGTCTCAGCCCTACTTTGTCGCAAGTTGGGCAGAGACTGGAAAGGTTCACATTTGGGATGTCCGATCTCTGATTGAATCTATGGACGTCCCTGGCCACTCCTACGACAAATCCCGTGTTCAAACCCCCGCGTTTACCATTAACTCTCATGGGAAAGCGGAAGGTTTCGCTCTGGACTGGGCTGCCTCTGGCCCATCATCCCTTCGCCTTCTCACCGGAGACATTCACTCCAAGATTTACCTGACGACTGCTACGCCCACAGGATTCAATGCATTATCCCAGCCTTTCACTTCCCATACTTCCAGTATCGAGGATATTCAATGGAGTCCATCTGAACCGACAGTCTTCGCCTCTTGTTCTGCAGATCGCACTGTGCAAATCTGGGATGTTCGGACCAAGGGAAGGAAGAGTGTCGCTGGTATAGATCCTGCGCATGAGGCCGACGTTAATGTTATCAGCTGGAACAAATTGACGTCGTATCTCTTGCTTAGCGGGGGAGATGAAGGAGGTATTAAGGTCTGGGACCTCAGAAATATCAAACAACAGGGGTAAACCTTCCTCACTTGCTGGAAAATATAGTCTTAACAACTTCCTCAGATTGAATGGTCCAGTGCCATTACCAGTCGCATCATTCAACTGGCACTCAGGACCCATTACGTCGATAGAATGGCATCCTTCCGAAGACTCCATTTTCGCGGCATCAGGGGCGGATGATCAAGTCACATTGTGGGATCTTGCAGTCGAGAAGGATGCCGACGAAGGTGGGATGGACGATGTGCCAGAAGGCGGCAAGGAAATACCCTCTCAGCTACTTTTCCAGCATTTGGGACAGAAGGATATCAAAGAATTGCACTGGCACCCCCAAATACCAGGTGCAATGATAACCACAGCGCTGGATGGATTCAACATCTTCAAAACGTTCAATATATGACCATCTATCAGCTCAGTATAACGTAGCACTATTATTATTCTTGGGTGCTCGAATCTAAGAGAGATTAAATTAAGTGGATATCGGAGATGATAGGAGAGCACTGCCTTTAGGATATTCTTCTGCATCATGTCGGTAATCGAAGCATACACATTTCTTATGTCGTACAGATGTTGTCTAGCAACGAAGAATTGCTTTTCATCGTGGTCCCTCAGTGCCAGCTGCCCATAACGCATAGGTAAACAGTGCCTTTAAGTCATAAGGAAACACCTACTGCATAGTCTTCGATATTAGGGTATTTAATAAGTTTTGAGCATATCTTTGCTCTGGCTAAATGATCCTGACGGGATATATCACGGATACCAAAGGCAGACTCTTGAGCCCGTTGCAATTCTCCAAGAACCTCTGTGAGTGAGCTGAATGAGCTATAAAGAGTCGGTTGAGCATTGTCACGTACCTTCCTGTACATGCACCCCTGATTGTGCTAAATTTGGTACGGGGCGGGAAGAAAGGGACGAGAAATGAACAAACCGAAGTTATCTCCACTGCATTGACTTCGGTATTAGAGCTTCATGAGTGAGATACTCAGAGGTGACCCACTCTTCTATCCTACATAAATGCTGTGTTAAGTTCCCAGCCAGCCCATCATGTATCACGATAGACGTACTTTGGTAAAGTCAATGTTACCCACAAACGAACTTGCTCCTAGAAGTCGTCAGGCATCTAAGATGCCCTTGAATCAATGGGAAGAGCACACCATTAACTCAGCCAATTCTTCGGCTTCTTCCTTCAACATGCCATATATTTTGGAGGTGATATGTTCGTTAGCTTTAACGGATTCCAGGTATCTTGGAGTTGTCGCCACCGCAGATTGCTGGGCAGTTAGCCGATCGTCCTTAATTTCCGAGTCGTCAAGTTTACGCTTCTTTCCTGCGGCCCCCTCCAGACTTTCTGGCGGAGGATAGACTAAGGGATCTGAAGACTTCAAGGCGTTTGATACATGGAAAGGTGAAGACGGGTTATGTATGGTCTTCAGTAATTCTCCTAAATCACTGGAGAAGGAATTCGTATCAATATCTAGAAAGTGAGCGGGAGTCATACTCACAGAATCTGTAATAAGAATCAGCTTCCCGACTACATTCCCCGTAACAGTTCGACTCGCCTTCTGAGGAAACTTCTTAAACACAATGTCCTCCCCAGCTTTCGCGACATCCCTGCGAAAATTCTGAAACAGATCCAATCAGCACCCGACCACTTATGACAGAGGGGAGGTACCTCAAGCTTCTGGGCCAATTCAGTGTCCATTAATTAGGGAGACGTCGGTTTGAACGCGACGCGTCCCTGACTGCATCCGAAGGTATTGTTTGTGTTTGCTTGCTCCAGTACCCATTGGTGCTGAGTGAGAAGTGGACGATAGTTATCCACGTCTCTAACGCCAACGCCCACCTCGTTCACCCATTCAGTCGTCTCCCAGCGACAGCATGGCGGCAAGCGAAGATGATGCTATCTCTGCCCTTACCGGCTTTTCTTTGAGTCATGTTCTGGACGGACTTCAACTCCCTACTTCAGACGGACTGCGAAACCAACTTGGGATATCTGGCATACCTGCACTCACTTCGAGCCAGATATACAATGACAAGTGGGATGGTGACGATGAGGCTGTTGGGCTCGACCAAGGGGAAGATTGGGAAGCAGAGATTGATCGCGAAATGCAAGAGGAAGAGGAAGAGGAAGATTCCCAAATAAAGCAAGAAATTCGATCCCCGGAACTGAAGAAGAAGGAAAAGCGAGTTCGAGTTGTGAAGCGGTTGGTGGAGAGGCCACCCACGGTGGAAGAACGTTTCCCGACCTTTACAAAGAACAGGGTTTTGGACTTCACCGAGCTTTTCAAGGGTTATACTGTTAGAAAGTCTCGTCTATCCAAACGACAATATCAAGGTACACCGATACCTGTTCCTTTAACTTGTACTTAACGCATTAACTGGCAGCGGAAAATGTTTATCCTCGAAAACGGGAGGTACCTCGGTCATTCCTGGATTCTGTCGTGGGGGACGCTCGAAGTAATGCCAATAAACGTGTAGAAGAAGTGGTGGCAGCAGGAAATGTTGAACTGGACTTACGAAAAGCCCTTGAGGTGCGTAGACATGTTGTATGTGCTATAACCGACCACTAACACGGATGTAGCAACGCGACAAAACTGATGTTCCAGTATCCCTGCCTCTAGATGATCGTACTTTCGATCTAGTTCTTTTATCCAATTGGGAAGATGAAATCATGTATGGACCTGCAGATGTTCGCCCGTTGCCCCCAATGGAATCCGAGAATACCTTGACGGCGCCAGTGAATGCTGCTTTGGAATCTGGAGCTTGGACACAGAGTATCATATGGAGTCCCGGTGCGCCATTCCGAGACTTTACTCAACTAGAGTTGCACGAAGAAGATATCGTGCCCGAAGACAAGCCCAGTAAGTGCAGCCATTCCTTTGTACTCCTTGCACGATCACGATCCTATTCAAGGCGAAAATCAACGCCCGAGGAAACGGTTGCGCACAGATCTCAACGTCAAGGACAAGTTTAACCTCTCGAACGACCAGTATTACGAAGTCGCGAAAGAGGGTGCTCGCCAACACGTGCGACAGACCTTTGGTCAACTGGTCGTCGAACATGCATATCCCGCACAGAAATTGCAACTGCCATTTGTAAGATTTATGTTCAGATAAGTTGGGCTATGTGCTTATTTGTGCTGCAGTACAAAACTCGGTTGTCGAAGCAAGAGGCTCGATCTTTCCATCGACCTGCTCTGCAATTCCCTTCGAATATTGAAATCCACTTCCAGAAAGTGCGCACGGCCAAAAAGAAGAAAGACAAGAACGGACGCCGGTTGGGCAGGGGAGGAAGTGTTGGCGATGCCTTGCACAGAACGTCGGATCTGAGTTTACGGGACACCAGCAATTTTGTGCTATGGGAGTATTCCGTAAGTTTTGGCTACATCCATTATTCAGGTTTTAACGAACCTGTTCAGGAGGAGCATCCACCGATTATTTCCAACTTCGGCATGGGAAGTGCCCTGGTGAATTATTATCGCAAGAAGGACGAGAAAGATGAATACGTGCCCAAGGCACGATTGTTCTTGCTTTGTTCGACAATTGGTACTCAATAGGTGTTTCACAGGCTGACCTTGGAATTCCATTTGTCCTTGAACCTCAGGACGAATCTCCGTTCATGAAATTCGGCTATGTCTATCCAGGCCAAACCTTCCCTGTGCTCTATAACAATCTCATCCGAGCGCCATTGTTCAGGCATAAATCAGCCTCTACGGATTTCCTAGTCATAAGGTATGCTGCTTCATAGACGTTCATACAGGTTATCTGATTGTGTGCAGAAATACGGTCAAAGGCGAATCGAAATACTACATTCGCGAAATAAAAAACTTGTTTGTTATCGGGCAGACGTATCCTGTCACCGAGGTCCCTGGACCTCACTCTCGGAAGATTACAAACACCATTAAGCATCGCTTGCAAATCATTGCCTTCAAGCTCTTGAAGAAGAGTCAAGGAGAGCGATTGAAAATTTCACGGTTAATGAAATACTTCCCGGACCAAAATGAATTGCAGATGCGTCAGCGATTGAAGGCGTGTTCCGTCCTTCATGCAGTCTATTGTGTTATGTCTAATATACTTGAAGGAGTTCATGGAATACCACCGCCGTGGTCCTCATCAAGGGTTCTGGAGGCTGAAGCCCACTTGGACGCTTCCATCGGACCTAGATATGCTCAAGATGGTTGGTCCCGAACAAGTGGTTTTGACCGAGAGCATGCAAGTCGGACAACGTCACCTTCAAGACTCTGGTTACAGCCAAGCAGAAGTATCTGACGGAGACGAATCGAAGCTTTCTATTGAACAGCAATTGGCACCCTGGATCACAACCAAGAATTTCCTCTATGCCACGCAAGCCAAGGCTATGTTGCGACTACATGGAGAAGGCGATCCATCCGGACGCGGCGAAGCCTTTAGTTTCATTCGAATCTCGATGAAAGACATCTTCGTGAAGGCAGGTGAAGATTACGAACAGAAGCTGGGTAATTGTTCTTGTCTTTTGGGTAAGGGGTTCCAGACTGACCATATCGTCATAGCTGAGGCCGAAAGCCGACCAAAGTCTGCTCATCGATACAACGTTGCCGAGCAGCAGCAAATATACAAGTCGGAAATTGAGCGGATCTGGAAGGCGCAATATGATTCTTTAAGCCGGAAAGATGAACCTCAACTGACGGATGAAGATGAAAGGCGCGATAAACAGAAGCAGATGGCATTATCAGGGCCTTCAACACGCCCTTCCCCTGCGTTCAGCCGGGCTTCATCTGTCGACAGAGATAGAGAAGGAAGTGTAGGGCCAGACGGAATCAAAAAGGTGCTCCGGATCAAACGCTTGGTCAGTGCCCTCGATTTTGTCCTATTTTCTCGGCACTCATCCCCCACGTAACAGATTGATGGAGAGTGGCGAACGGAAATAATTCGCGACCCAGCCGTCATCCGTGCTTATGTTCGGGGAAGACAAGCGTTGGAGGAAGAAGCGACCTTGGCAGACCACCTGGCCCCAACGGGGGATGCCGATAAAGACAAGAGGGCCAAGAAGAGGTACGTTGGTCTTGGCTTTGTCTTGGCAATATTCATCTCATCCTTGGCATACCAAGACTGGAGGAGGAGATCGCCCGCATGAAGAAGAACCAAGAGCGTCGGTTGCACAGGAAAAATGCCAAGATTGTTAAAGAGGGTGGAACCCCATTGCAGCTCAATAGGCCCCTCAAACCTGATACCACGGTTAGTCTTTTATGCCCAGGTTTTTTTGCAAAAGGAAACCTTACAAGGTCCGTATTATCAGAGACGATGTGGCCATTGTGGTCAGATGGGTCATATGAGTAAGTGCTTGCCCTCTCGGCGTGAGGTGGTTCGTGAGGTTTGACCGTGAGATTTTCAGAAACCAATCGCAAATGTCCTCGCTGGGCAGAGTTCAACAGCGGCACGGCACCGCCACCTCCAATAACGCCTTCGACTTCCGCAGCAAGTCCTCCACCCTCTGGAGCCGCGACTGCCGGATTTAACCGTTCAGGTGGAAACTTTGGCTTTCAGGCTGCTGTTCCTTCACCCCTCGCTACAAGCCCACCAATGTCAGCTCATATGGACGAAGATTATAACCCCTCAACTCCTGGGGGTGCGCCAAAGCTCAAGCTGACGTTGAAACGAAATTAGAATAATTCAGACTTTCTCTACTGTATAACTATCATTTGTTTGCATTGTACAATACCGCGAATATGTAATACAACAAGTAATTTGGGATTCAAGGACGCAACTAAATATCGAGAAAAAGTGACAAGTATACAGAAGCAAATGGGGTACAGGAGCAAAGGGGAGCATGGAAATGCATGAAACAAAGAAATAGGCCAACTCGGTCCGTGATCAAAGTATATAGAAAGCACTCTACACGACAACCATTTCAATGTCTCCAGTAGACCGGAGCAATGGAGGAGCGACAAATTCTGGATGACTCCTTTTAAAGTCGTTATTGATGGTAACAAGTAGGTCAAGGATGAGACCTGCATGGCGTCTCCGCTCCTCTTCCGGTATTTCCGACTCAGGACCGTGGTCCAGTCCAATCCTACCAATCTCCGTGGTCAACTCTTCCGACTCTGGACGTGCTGAAGGAGAAGGGGAAGCTAGGGCATGAAGACTCGAGAGTGTGTTTGCTCGAGTCTGAGGAGAGTCAGATCGAGTGGAACTCGGTGTCGACTCCCGAGAAGGGGATGGAGGGGAGGTAGAACGAGAGTACATCTGGTTCAACGGCGGAAGGCGGAATTCGGAATCACCAGCAGAAAGCAAGGGGTAGATGGATCCTGGTTTCGAGATCTGAGAAAGATTAGCTGGGGGACCTCGATGTGAAGGAATCGGCAGTTTGGGTTCCATTGTTCCAGCATGCTCAACGACGGTACCTGGCACCGACTTCAAGGGGATGATCGGGCGCATTGCTTTCGAGGCATACTCGGGTGCAGCGAGGTGGGCAACTGGAGGGGCTCCACGTGGACCGCGCATGTAGTCGAAATCGCTGGACATCGTAAGGGGAACCTGTGGAGGAGTGGTGTTTACAGGGGTCGAGACTGTGGAATGAGGAGAACTGCTCTCAAGCGGAGGAGTGGGATGATGATAGTGGTGGCTAAAGCCTGGATTGGACTGACCGTACTTGTTGGCGGCGGGATGGGCGCGACGGTATTCGCCAGGAGGAGAGTAGTTGTTGACCTGGTCGTTGATAGGGTACATGTTGGGATACTGAGCTGACATTGAAGGATGGTTAGGTCGCGTAGGGTAGCCGGGACCAGGGAAGGAGTTGGGGCCGGCTGTGTAGTGGTTGTCTTGGTAGCCGTTTGTGGGCATACCAGGCATACCAGCGAGACCGAGTTGGCTAAGGTTTGCGGTATCAAAATAGTTTTCAGATGCAAGTGGGTTGTTATGAGAAGGAGTCGAATGTGAATGGGAAGGGGGAGGCTGGTGTCGAATGCTGCCAGAGATATCTCGACCAAGTGTAATCAAAAATTCGTTGACAGCCGCGAGTTCCTCAGGAGTGCGGATGTCAAGAGAAACGGAGCGCGGATTGAAAGAGGGATACGGAGCATTGCTACCGTTGTGCTGTTGAGAAAAAGCGAGGGTTTCAAGCCGCTCCGCCATGCCTAAGATAAGATAAGTAGGTCAACCGACTTGAACGAGCTCAGACTTACGTCCATCATACGAAGGATTTACCCTTCGCTTCTTCATGTCGGAGAAAAAGTCGTCGACGGCGTAATCATGAGATCGCTTGGATCCCGCATGAACTGAAGGGCCATCGCCTCTGATGACCTCCCAAGACGGGATTGATTGGCCGGGAATGAACATTTCATGGTGGCCATGGGCATGAACGGACTGATGACCTAGTTCTGGAGAGGGCGTAGGGAGGAGGCCGAAAGGACCTATATGTGAGCCTTGAGTCCAGATATACGCAGGAGACAAAGACGACGAACCATCTGGTTTGCGAGCGCCAGGAGGAAACTTGATCCCGCTGGAGGGGCTGGCTGTGGCGGTGGCCCCACTGCCCGAGGCCTTGGAAGGCGCGGACTTGTCTGTCGGTGCGGAGTTTCCACGGACACGCTGGACATAGGCGGGATCGACGACGGTGATTGCCTTTGAATGCTTGTGCTGCTGGTGGTGCTCCTCTGTATGTATTTTCTCGTGCTTCTTGAGGTCCTGGGGCCGCTTGAATGCCTTTTTGCAGATCTAATGGGACGGTCAGTGAACTGAAGAGACCAAAGGCTCGACTATTACCTCGCAAGAATGTGGCTTTAGCGGGGTATGGACTTGAATAGAGGTGAGCACACAGCGAAGGGAGTCGCAGAGGATGAGACTTGCCTCGCAGATGACTTGTGATATGGTCGCGCTTAGCGCAGGTTGTGCCACAGTCCTTCCACTTGCAGGTGAGGCAGAGATTGTTTGTGCTCTTGCGGCCGATGTGGTCGTTGCAGAGATGGTTATAGAGCCCCTCTGGATCTGCAAAAGCCTGGTCGCAGTCCTGCCAGAGACACCTGTGTTGAACGGGGGGCTCAGCGTCGGCGGGGGGCGGGGTGGCTGTCGGGTTGTCTGGGGGAGCGACGGGAGAGGCCTCCGGTGAGGGAAGGGACTGTGTCATGTGGAAGGGAATTACAAGGTCGAGGGAGTGATCGAGCAGGTCAATGGGAACCAGATTGGAAGACATGCCGTTTTTATGTTTTTATGGTTCAAGGTCGCATCCAAGCAATTCTGCCAAGCCTGGTTCTGCGACTTTCTCACGCTGTTTTGTCCGAGACCGGCCGGTATCCTTGGCATCGCACGGGTACCTTCTTGGCATTGATGGACAAGAAATTACGTAAGTACTACAAACTGGTCGCTGCCTTGGTCTCCTCCTCATCGTTGATCCGGAGAACCTTGACCCACTCGCGATAGTTGAATTGGCCTTGTCGGTCGCTGAATGGGCCTTTCATGAACTTGTCGATCTAATCCACTTAGTATCCTGTTTTTTTATTTATTTATTTATTTATTTTTTCTCACCTCCTCCATATCCATTCGCTCCCCAACCTCGCTAAGCCATTTTCGCATGTCCTCCACCTTCACCAGCCCCGTGTCGTTCTCGTCGAACGACTCAAAAGCCTCGATCAGTTCCCCCTCAGTGTCAAACTCAAACAGTCGCTCGCTCATCATCGTGAGGAACATCGTAAAGTTGATTCCCCGGCTCTCCTCAGACCCCGTTCTGCTGTGTGTACCGGGGCGCGAGTTTAGTAATTCATCCATCATGCGTTGAGATGGTGTAATCCCTGCCATGTCGGACCGTCAGTAATCCCTTAGCACGCCTAGCCATTGCAACCTTACCCAAGCTTGCAAAGATCTGCCGCAAGTCGCTCTCATTCACCCATCCGTCCTTGTCGTGGTCGATCAGCTGAAAGGCTTCCTTGAACTGCTGGATCTGAGGTGCTTGGAACAGCGAAAAGACTCCAGACGGCTCTCGTCGCGCCCGAGATTTCTGCGACTTGGACAGCTTCGTCGGCGTAGAGTTGGGAGACAGGTAATCAGGGTATCGTGACATGCTAGCTACATACAAGAGTCAGGGTGCAACTGCCTCAGTTTGGCGAACGCGTATGTGGCTGTGCTGCCCAATCAATAATTGTATCTACGCTTTCTTGGAATAAGTCTTCCACAACAGCCTCAGCACCCATGCTCTAGGCAGCCATTTGAAGATATAGAATGTCAAAGCACTTCCTCCTGCAGAAAAGTAGGTATAAAATGGTTGGTTTTTTCTCAACGCTTTCCCCACCACCAGCCTTGCAAACGTCGAGTTGGGCATCGAGTTGGACCCTTGGCTTGCATTGATCCGGCGAATCATATCTGGCACGTACTCGCCCCAAAGTGAATCAGGAGCAGGGCGGAAATCCGCCGCATTTGCAGCTATATTTGACTTGACTGCTCCTGGTGCAATGTGGAGCACTTGGATGTTTAACGGCTGCAATTCCATAGCCATGACTTCCGAGATGCTAGCCACTGCTGCCTTGGATGCACAATACAGCCCATTCCATGGCGTCGCACTGGGTTAATAAAGTCAATACAGAAGCAAGGGGCAGGCCAGACAGCACATACACATCTCCAACGATAGAGCCAATGTTCACAATCAACCCTTTGCGTTTCTTCGCCATGTGAGGTGTCACGGCCTTGGAAACTCGAAGAATCGAAACGGTATTGGTATCGAGCACCCTCTTAATTTGATCCATGGAATTGTCAAGGATAGGTCCTAATTCTTATTAGTAGATATATTACGAGACTGCAATTCGGCATACTTACCAGGCGCAATAGTTCCGGCATTGTTTACCAGGATGTCCAGTCGTCCGTGTACGTCGATGATATGCTGAATGGCCTTGGAGACGCTGTCATCGTCAGTCACGTCAATAGCCATTTTCTCAATTGCATCGCTCTTAAAGTCTGCAATTGTCTCCGTTTTACGAGAGCTCGCATAGACCTTGCAGCCTTGATTCGCGAACTCTTCGCACCTGCAAGCTGTGTGAGACCTATTAATAACATCCCAAGCGGGGCTATCACTTACAAGGAGTAGCCAATACCGCCAGTGCTGCAGCCGGTTACGAGGACGATAGGCGACATGGTTGCTTTGAAGAGGTACAATAACGATAGGCTTTATAAGTACGTAGACGCTCGTGTGAGAGGGGTGCCGAGTAGCCGGTATCTGGAAAAGGAAAGGGGCGGGAGAGTCAAAACGGGGACAGTCAGAGATGGCAACATTTGAAAGTCTGCTCTGCCACCGCTCTTGTTCTCTTTCATCTACCTTCTTCCTCTCTATTCAATTAAATAATCCCCTAGTCTTTCTAACCTGCTCGAAATTTATCTTAATCTTATTTCTCTTCCTGTCTTTCCATGAAACTCACCACCGTGCACGTTTGGAGGTTCCTCGGCACTGCACTAGCCCTCTCCAGTCCTCTTCTGGCCGTGAATGCCTCAGCCATAGGACGACGTGCAACTATATGCAATGGCCATTCCGAGCTCTGTGATCGAGGCTATGGTACATTGGCATACGTTGGTGCCCACAACTCCTACGCTGTAGGCGTCAATAATTGTGCGTCCGTCCCCGCAATTGCTCCCCATTTCACCCAACTGAAATTTTCCGTAGTGGCTGCTAACCAAGATCACAACAGTACGTTTTTCTCCTCCGTTTCTTTGTCCGGGGGACGTAAAACTGAGGACATACACCAGTCACTCAACAGCTAAACGATGGTGTGCGCATGCTTCAAATGCAGGCTCATGACGAAAATGGCACAATCAAGCTCTGCCATACAGCCTGTGTGGGTATTCGCTTCTCCGAAGTATCCTTTTCAAAAGCACTCACCTTTGCTTCTAGCTACTCTACGACGGTGGATCTCTCGAAAACTACCTCAGGACTGGTACGCACCAACTGAAACCTGATATACTTTCACTATTGATACACTTCACCAGTCAAAACCTGGCTTGATGCCAATCCAAACGAAGGTTCGTACCTGGCTTTATGTACCCTCAATCGTTGTTTGACCTCCGTACCTCTGCAGTCCTCTCACTCCTTATAGTCAACTCCGATAACGTTCCGGCAAGTCGTTTCGGAACAGCTTTCGCCAACACTGGCCTCGACGTCATTTCATACAGCCCCCCGACGTCACCGCTTCCTGCTGCCGAATGGCCCACTCTCGGGGAACTCATCGATAGTAACCAGCGACTGGTCACTTTCCTCTCCACCACTGCAAACAGGGAAGAGGTCCCGTACCTTATTGATGGTACGTGCCATATGTGTTCTCTCCACCAAAAGGAACTATCTCAAGACCCCTTTTCCAGAATTCTCCAATGTCTGGGAAACGGCTTTCAATGTCGTAGATCCCAATTTTGACTGTCAGGTCAATCGAACAAGAGGAGACCCATCGACGCAGTTGTACCTCATCAATCACTTCCTGGATAAACTCGTCCTTGGGCAGGCTGTTCCTGATATCGAAAAACTCAATCAGACGAACGCTGCTACAGGATTTGGTTCCCTAGGTACTCATGTTGAGACCTGCAGAGCAGATCATGGTCGTCCTCCCAACTTCCTTCTTGTCGATGTGAGTTATCCACCATCCTTTGATCTTCAAGTCAATCTGACCGCAATGTAGTTCTATGAATATGGTGGCGGCTCTGTGTTCCAAGTAGCCGCAGAAATTAACGGCGTGATATACAATCCTCCGACTCCCATCGCTTCGCCTGTTCCCACTGCTGTAGGAACACAAACCGAAGGCAGAGAGGCTACAAACAGCCCGGGCAGCAGCATCCCTCCTCCTTCCCAGTCACTCCAAGGTGCTCGATTTGTCGCCATGCTGTCCATCGTTGTGGCTTCTGTTGCTGTTGCTCCTTTGTTGGTTCTCTAGATCTGATCATTGTTCATTTATTCACGTTCGGCGTTCATATTCGTTGTTCGTGAATGCAAATGGCTACCAACATTGCAACCCTTTATATACCGATTTTATATAACCCCGCTACCATATACAAGCATCTCCATTTCTATCAGCATACCTCGCACTCTGGCTTTACGCCTTGATTTCGGGATGACAACTAACTGGACTTTCCCTGGCATCATGATTTAGATATACACAGAAGTTCCTATAATATGCATTCACATGAGACGAAGTTGGAGAGATCTAGCTGTAGATCGACCTGCGCCTGGGAGTGTTCTTCCGCTACGTACCAGTGGGCACTTTGCACCCTACAATGCGTATGTTGCATTACGGAACGAATACCTATGTTGTCACTCCGTCGTCCACCCAAAGCAAATGTTTACACCTCGTGTGATCTGCGCGGACACACCTCAGCTCCGTCCTACCACGTTTCATTTAAACATATACTAAACATGGCACGATGAATCATGATTCCGAGTGGTATATCCAGCGGGCGTCTGATAAGAGACTTGTTTGACAAGTGAGGGCCCATTAAAGGCCCAGAGTATATATATGCCCCTCGTTCTACCTCCACTAGAGATAACGGTTGTCTCCCTTGTTTTCTTTCAGTAACGCTATCATGCGCGACCCCCCAATGACTGTTCCAACTGCCCAACCCACCTTCCAGTACCATTCCCAACGGTCTCGTGGAAAGAACACTGTACGTCATGTTAGAACCCACGCCTGCATTCATACTAAAACACACTTTATAGGTTGACATAGACCTCCATAGCCTGACCCGCTCAGAACTAATCGCACTTGTCGAATCTGAACGACGCGCACGGGCCCCAGAAGAACAAAATGATGCTGCGGAAGGCGAGGACCTCAAAGACGCCATCATCGACTCCCTGCGGTCTCGACTGCGCGAATGCGAGCAACACAACCAGCGACTGCAGCATACCATTCAAGATTTGCGGAATGAGTTGTCGGTTATCTCGATGCGAGAGGGCAAAAGCGCGACTGCGGGTCAAAGTGCGGGTAGGAAAGATAGCTTCCCTTCCCCTTCCCCTTCCGCGAGCTCCCCACTCTCCAATTATTTTGGAGGACGGAACAGCCAGTCCAACACGTCGGTATCAACATCAAACTCTGTTGATATTCCAGAAAAGGAGCTCATCTCCCAACTGCGTACCTTGAACAACATGATTACTGTTACTGCGGCAAAACTGGCAAAAAATCTCGAGTACAACGACCATCTCATGACAGTCCCCGATCGAAGAAATATTGACGGTGTCCAGGAGCGTCTGGTCCGTTCCACGTGGGTGGTGGGGGAGCGCATCGCTGCTGAGCTCATTTCTTGTCCAATACCAACCAATGCACCGGAATGCGAAGCTCCATTCCTGCTTGCCCAAATGGTCTTTGAGATCGTATTCGCCAAATGGAGCGCCCTCGTGCTCGGCTACATTGACAAAATTCTTGCTAGGGCAGGTAAGCATGTACAACTTGGCTACGCACGAAATTCTCACATGTGCAAACAGGACCGAATGCGTGGCAATGGTACCAGTCAGTCCAGCGTCTTCCATTCGTACCTGCAAACAATGAGGGGTGGTCATCCTCGATTCTGAATTGCATTCGCGACATCACTTACGTCTCTGGTTGGGCTTTCAAATCACAGCCCCACAAAGACCCTAACCTATCATTCACGCCCTTCATTTCCGCCGTTCAGGGACTTAGAAAGGCTCTGGACAACCTGGCAGTCCCTTCGAAGAGTTATGATGTTCAGCTGATCACTCCAGGGACGCCTTTCACCCCTGGTCGCGGTCTCATGACGGAAGGCTTCGCGGTTGAAAAGAAGTCGATATTTACCATGAAGCGAAGGCCTTCAATCGATAGTAGGGTTATTGCCACCACTGGATTGGGACTAAAGAGTTCGGCAGATGAACACAGTTTGGTACCTCCCCGCATAGTGCGAGAACGTGCGTTTCTCGATGCATTCTCGAGATCTGCACAGATGGAGGAGCCCCGAATCCGTGTCCGAGTCGGTGGTGGGAGATCAGCCGCGGTCGTCCCTGTGAAGGCTCGACCCGAATCGTGAAAAAACTCCATATGTATTGACGACGAATATTATCCATCCAAGATCATGATTTCGGTGCAAAAGTGCTCATGGGAGTCATCATTAACTACCTCCATTAATAGGACAGAATGCAACGATACAAGCGAAAAAACTAACGGACGAAAAGACCCCTGCGGATGAATCATCGTTTTCGCTCCAATTTCCATTTGTAAACCCTCGGTTTATATGTCGCTTCGTCCACCTTTTTAGATTTCTTGAGGGGCCGGCCTTTGCGAGCATCAAGAGCATCCTCGTCATCCTCACTTTCCCCCTCGCCTTCGACTTTCTCTACACCTGCAATCTTTTTGGCAGCACCTTTCCCCATAAGGAGACGCTGCATTTCAAATTCGCGTTGGGTATATCGCAGTTGACGGTCTCGAATCAAGCGAGCACTAAGTTCTTTGAATAGTCGAGTACGTTTATCGGTCGATGATTGAGAGCTCTCTTTGAGTTCGTCGAGACCGTCGTCCCATTCTCGTTCATCTCCCCCTGCCTCCTCGGCGGCGTGCTCCGCTTTTCGCTTCTTCGAGCCTAGAACCTTCCACCCTAAGTCTTTGCGGGTGCTCTGATATTCTTTGAGTGCCTGTGACTCTTTTAGATCGGTGGGAAGTGGTAGATTTTGACCTAATGTTTGAGCTTCGGATGGTTTCCAAGTCAGGAATTGTCAGAGGAAGAGGATTGATTGACCTACCTTCTTCGAGGCTCTCTGCAAACAGGACATGCCGGGATTTGGCACGAGATCGCTTCTTTCCCGACGAAGGAATTATCCCTGTTTCCTGTAGAATTTGCAATTCCTCTTCATCGAGTCCGTCACTCCCGTCTCCCAAACCAGCCTTGAATAGATCGGCCATTTCAGTAAGCTGGCGCTTGAGCTTGTCAATTTTCTAAGACAGCGGTCAGAGTCTTGTGAGTGAGAATGAAACTTCAGACTTGCTTTGAGGTTGGATAGACGCATTGTGCGGACATAGTTTTCGTCCTGGGTCTTCAAGACTTTAACGATGTCGGTCGGAATGGCTGCATTGCCTCTGTCTTTTATATGAACTCCTTCCTGAAAGCGTTTGAACAGGAGGACAGTGTGGGTGCAAAGAAGAGCATACCCTAGTCTTCTCCCTCTTCATGGAGAAGTAGAATTCATCCTTATTACGCTCAGCAGCCTTCTGCCTGAGCCTGTTGAGACGGTCCTGCTTGGAATGGTAGTCTCTAGCACGCTTGACATAGTCCTTGTGCTTCTCTAGAAAGCCTAGCTTTGTCCTGTGTGCGAGCTGGGAGCGCTCTTTGTGGTTTCGACGGTGGAGGGAATTGCGCAGAGAGGAGGTCATGGTCAGCGCTTAAAAAGGACCAAGATTGGGGTATGTGATAGCACGAGGCGCGTGGGAAAGAGTGAATCTCGCAGATTTTGAGCCAATATTCGTCTAGTTTGGAGCGATTTCCCCTTGCCCGGGACTATTTCCGCAGAAAATGCTGGCGCAATTCAGACTTGGCGATCTTCACCAGGCCGTCCAACAGCACATCCCTGACCCGTCCCCAAACCATACCACCTTCGCCACAAATCCTGCAAAGTCCGTCCCACCCACAAAGCAGCCCTACGGCTCTGGCGACACAGACGACGGCTACACCCTCGTATTCCAGAATCTAGACGCTTTTCAGGCATGGCGCGAGCAGGAGGAGGAGAGGAACATGGTCGAGTTTGTCAAAGTCAGTTCAACATCCCGCCCTGACCTCAAATGCTCATCTACCGTCCCAGGGCGACACCCATGGAAGCAAGGCCGTCCCACCCCGCTTCAAGGACCATACAAAGCTCGTCTGTGCAAGGCATTCCCGTAGCGGCCGAAAGAAGTATGTCAAGAAGCATCCGGAGCGTGTTCGCAAGGTCCCAAGCAGAAAGGTCCGTGCAGCCCTTCCCACCCAACCCCGAATGCTTATCATTGAATAGCTCGAGGGTCAAGGTTGCCCCGCCTCGATAAGTTACAAGACCTATTACGACACAGAAGAAGTCCGCGCTTGTTGTACGACTGCAGTCCTAATTCTTTGCAACAGATCCTGATTGAGCTTCATAGACATCTCGCAGCATTCCCATGAAATCGGACTTGCCAATTTACCTTTCACCAGACGGGGTCGGAAGGCCGCTGTTGAGAAGGAGAAAGAGAAACGCGCCACCAAAAATGCTGCTTCGCCTGCTTCCAGCGCTGGGCCATCGACGACGGCAGCGGTGTCCCCCCAGAGTATACCCCCGGAACCAACGCCGGTGCCTCATATCACAAGCCCTCAGCCAATGTCCCCTCCAACTCAGCACATCCAACAACACCAGCATGTCCAACATATTCAGCAGCAGCAGCAACAGCAACAGCCACAACAACAGGTCCAGCCACACCAGCCACAACCAGTCGTCACGTCTCCCAATGCAAGTCAACAGATGACCTCCTTCTCTTCCGCTGTCTCCATGCTTGCCCCGCTCCCCAATCAACAAGTCTATCCCGCTCCCCAGCAACAGTACGCTCAAGCATATGGCATGCCCAGTTACTCCGCCCCTCCTCCCATGCATCCTAATCCAAGCGACCGGTGGGAAAACATGAGCACATTGTTTACGACTGTCCGAGATCATGCGCGGACATTTGAGTATCCTTCCGCCAGTGTTGCAGCGCTGGAAACTGTGCTTATTCGTCTCTACCTTGAAAGCCCGATGGGACTTGGAGCACCCACCCCGAACCTGGGTGCCCTCGTGAATCAGGTCATGGGTGGTCGAGGGCCCACGGTGCAGCAGCAACAGCATGGCATGCCCGTCGGTGCCGGCAACGAAGGTGCAATGCAGAATGACCGGCATTCATGATAGATTGGATTGACTTGGATTTCCCTGTGTACATTAGCTTAACGACCCATAGACGCCTCTCTCTGTATTTCATGACGCCAATCCTTTCTGTATTATTGTTTGTTCTGTGTAGCAAGTTCAAAACTGTATATTATCGGAATGTGTGACCGACTGACCTCATTAATCATGCACAAAACCACTGCCTCCGAAGTCGAAGTCCGAAGCTCTTGCTCCTCCTTCCTCGTCCCCACCCATGTCGGCATTCAGCTTTAAGCAAGCTTTCGGCAGAGAGAAACCTCATGTAAACTGTTCCAGGAGAATATCCAGCGTAGGCTAACCCAGTTATCTAGTCTTCGATCACCGATTGGGTCGAAATCTTGACTGGAGCTAATATCGCGGAAGAGGCTTACGATGGGTCGGTCACCCTTATCTCCTCGAGCATTATATCTGATGTGCTCTATCCTTAGAATTCCAGAACTAGTAGAATCGATAAACCTACAAGTGACCGGGTAGGGTCGATTGAAATGGATAGTATCGAAGCCATAGCCTTATCGTACCTCGTTCTATAGACCTGCTGAAGCCTCCCGCGCTCTACGGAAGAAGCTGAAGCACGGAAACCCTCATCAGCAGTATCGTGCCCTCGTGGTTCGTACCCCTAAGCCCGTCTCGCCATACAAGGGGTCGCAACCCTCATGAATACCCCATAGCTCCTGAAGGCACTCGTAGAGAACTGTGGAACAAAGTTCCAGAGTACGTCCTCGTCGTCATTGTATTAAAGCTTCTATTATCTTTATTTGCCACACTGAAGCTTCATTCCTTTTGATTCTAACAACTTGTCCATTTAAATAGATACTGTGAGTGCCAGTGATGCTCAACTCACTGAGACTCTCCGGCAAGTGGCCTCCGATTCCGTTGGCGACAAAAGGGTCAAGAAGAAATTGGCATTTGTCCTCGCTGCGTGGCAAGAGCAATACAAGGACGATCCATCCATGGCTTATTTTGCCAATCTTTACAAACAATGTCGTATCAGTGAACGGAAGAGTCAGGCGGATATGTACAAGTTGTTGGGTACCCCGAATCTCAAGGAGGATGAAAGAAGAATCGAGAAAGCAAAGGTAAAGGAGGACAAGAGAGCGGCAAAGGAGAAGGCCGCCAGAGAAGAGGAAGAGCGCAACAGGACGGCCACTAAACCGAAGACGAGGAGGGTTCCCTTCGACTTTTCGCGCGTATGTTTGGGATCTTGGAATGACAAGCGATGCTAATAGAGGCTATAGGACAAGCCGAAAGTCCTTGAGAGTATAGTGGAAGCGTCCCAAGCTTCCAATAACCTGATGAACGCAATCACTGTACGTAGACCACGGCGATCTCTATGTGACAATTCACTGAACCTACCCAATTCAAGCTTGTCAATCTGGACAAGGAGAGCCTGGAAGAGAACGCCAGGGTACAGGAATGCCTGACCAAGGCCAAGCAAGCCCGAAAGACGGTCATGCGGTATACCCAGGTATTTTGAAGTTTATTGCCGGGAATATGTCCATTTATTGAAGTGACCGCCATGATAGCTCGTTGAGGACGAAGACTTGATTGGGACCTTGATCGAAAGCACCGAACGGATAGTCGATGTTCTGGAGACTTACGACCAACTCGTTGCTGCCGGTAAAGAAGGAGACACGCAGACAGCCGATACCCTTACGTCCAAGTTAGCAGTTGCTAGCATATCGCAGGACCAAGATAATAGCGACACGGAATATCACCATACCCAGGTTAATTCAGCCGGGTATAGCCCTCAACAGGCGTCAAGGCATATTCACCCAGACCTTGAGGATTTGGAGTTTGGTCCTATAGGATCAACATCCAACCGGTTGCCTCCTCCTCTTCAACCGTCGAAGCGAGCCCTTGATGATGACAATGATAGCGACGACGTCGGCCGACGGGGCTCACTGTCCGATTTCAGCGACTATGAATCCTCTGACGAGGAGACGCACAAAGCCAGAGCAGGGACATCCGCTCGGAAAGCCTATGTTACAGTTTCAGATAACGACGACGACCTTGTGGCTCGCTTCGCCCCCAGCAAAGCTCAGACCAAGGATGATGATCCATTTGCAGATCCATTTGCAGATAACCTGGGCGTCAGGAGATAGATTAATGAGTGAATGATAGCCCACGCGTGGAATATTTATCTGGCGAAACTTGTATCTAACTAAATAGGTAGATGCCGTACCTGCACTAACCGTAAAGGACTATGATTCTGCCCATTCAATCTGCACTCTCTTGTTATTGCTCTTCTGGACAGGCCAGAATGCCCTCAACGCTTGAGGAAGGCGAAGCCCGTATAAGCGTCCGGACTCATCGAAGAGGGCACCATTCTCCACAAGGGCGACAATCAACCGTGGAATCGCAGCCCCAGTTCCATTCAATGTATGCACAAATGGAAGACGAGATTCAGCATCGTTGTCTTTGTGTTGTGTGCGGTAACGGATGTGTAAACGCCGGGACTGGTAGTCGGTGCAGTTGGATAGGGATGTGACCTCCCCCCAGCTTCCTCGTCCAGGCATCCAAGCCTCCATGTCATACTTTCTGTAAGCACTGGCTCCAAGTTCCTCAGTTGGCATGTCTAAGATTCTGCATACGATGTCACCAAGCCAGAAGACTCCCCAGAGAATAAATTCTCACCGGAAAGGCAAACCCAGTCCGTTCAGGATCTCGGTCTGAATCTCCTTCAATTCTTCCATCATCTTTTCACTCCCCTCGGCATCTGTGACAGCAAACAGTTCAACCTTGGTGAACTGGTGAACACGATACAGACCACGAGTGTCGGCCGATCGAGCACCAGCTTCCTGCCGGAACGCATGCCCTATGCCTACGTATTTCAACGGGAGGGTGGCTTGAGGGTAAACCTTGTTAGCAAACATCCCAGCCAAGGGTATTTCAGCCGTGCCCGATAGAATAAGCTGAGGAGCAGATTCATGGTTCTTGACCAGATGGTACATATGTGACGGGGCGTTTTCTGAGTCGGTATCTCGGGGTTGGAAGCCACATCGGACGGCGACGTCTGAGCGCACGACGTCTGGGGTCGTCACGGGTGTAAAACCATGGCTTATAGCAGTAGCTACGGAGTAGTTGGAGAGTGCCATCTCCAGGAGTGCTGCTTCGTTTTTGAGAAAGTACCAAGATGAACCTGTTACCGTGGCTCCGCTCTCAAGGTCGAGCAAGTCGAGTTCCTTTGCAATTGCCACATGATCCCGCTTTGAATCCTTTGGAAGAGTGGCGGGACCATATACACCTATCGTTTTGGCCGACGATTCCGGACCAATAGGTGTTTGAGGGTGGGTATCGTTGGGGATATGGAGCGCGTATGTTTGGTAAGTTCGTTCCAGCTCCTGCAGGCGACTCTGCAGTGTGTGGACCTGGTGCTTCAGTTCTGCCGCTTCTTGACGCGCTGCTGCCCTCTCTTCATCATTTGCAGCTGAGCGTATACGTTCGCCGATTTGAGACTGTTGATGACGTTGAAAGTTCAGCTGCTTGGAGGCTTCCTTGGCTTCTTTGTAAATGTCGGTGAAGGCTTGAATCTGCTGAGAGGTTACTGGTGCTGCGCGAATTTGCGCATTGTATGTTTTGGAGTCGACGTTTTCTGCTATGGATTTATAGTCCAGCCGAGGAGGGGGCAGTTCGCTGACATCTGCTGTCGTCGATTTACGTCGCTGGCAAAGGTGCTTGGCTCATGGCAGAAATTAGGGAACACTACTCGGATTGATTAAATTATTTACCTACCACCAGTAGCTTTGGACGGCCTCCAGTACCTTCGCAAGCCACAGCGCAGCAACGAGGACATAGTGACGGCCAAACCTCAAGATTTGTCGTGTCTATGATCCTGGGCCGGCTGTTACCGATGCCTCGTCGCGTGCGTGACGCGACGCGTTTCTGGCCACTTTCATCTCATTTCTCACCATGTCTGCCTCGACGAGCAAAGGAAAAGGCACTAATGGTGTTGCAGCATCTGGATACGAGCTTCCGTGGTTAGTAGTTTCAGTTGTTGTGTCTTGCAGGCATTTACTGTGTCCCTCAGGGTAGAAAAGTATCGTCCCCATGTGTTGGACGATATTGTTGGCAATACCGACACTATTGAACGACTAAAGGTCATTGCAAGGGAAGGCAATTGTCCTCATCTCATCATATCTGTGAGTACCTGAGCCATTTTTTCTCACTCTGTCCAAGACAAAGTTTAGGGAATGCCAGGTATTGGCAAGACCACCAGCATCCATTGCTTAGCCCATCAATTATTGGGGGATGCTTACAAGGAGGGCGTTCTTGAACTGAACGCGTCGGATGAACGGTGCGAGGGTTAATTCTTTCATCAAATCCTGAAATTAACAGCGACGGGCGCAGTGGTATTGACGTTGTTCGGAATAAAATCAAAGCGTTCGCGCAAAAGAAGGTTACTTTGCCACCAGGCAGACACAAGATTATCATTCTCGACGAGGCGGATAGCATGACACCCGGCGCTCAACAGGCTCTTCGAAGAACAATGGAAATCTTTTCCAACACTACCCGATTCTGCCTGGCATGCAACATGAGCAACAAAATTATCGAACCGATTCAGAGTCGTTGCGCTATCCTGCGGTACGCGAAGCTGCGGGACCAAGAAATCCTGAAACGGCTGTTGGAGATCTGTGAAATGGAAAAGGTCTTTTTCGGGCGTCACTTGTCATGCCTTTGATCTTGCTCATTTGGATGGGACAGGTGCAATACAACGACGACGGGCTAACAGCTCTGATCTTTACTGCGGAAGGCGATATGCGGCAAGCAATAAACAACCTGCAATCAACCCATTCAGGGTTTGGGTTCGTGTCCGGGGATAATGTATTCAAAGTTTGCGATCAGCCACATCCTATTGTGGTGCAAGCCATGATTCGAGCATGCCTAAAGGGCGACATTGATGTCGCGCTGGAGAAGCTTCATGAGCTCTGGGGTCAAGGGTACAGTGCGGTGGATATCATTGTCACCCTTTTCCGGGTCGTGAAGACGTTTGACGAGTATGTGACTTTCCATGGCAGTTTTAGGCCAACTAACGCGGCTTTCCTAGTATCGCGGAGTACACCAAACTGGAGTACATCAAGGTTGGTCGCTTCGTGCTGAAGAGAAGGCATGAATATTAATGATGTTGCAGGAAATCGGGTTCACTCACATGCGGATATTGGAAGGTGTAGGGACATTAATACAGCTTGCAGGTCTGGTGGCTCGCCTGTGTGGGATGGTATGGTCTTCATTCTGCTAGAGTGTATATGAAAATCTTATTTTGACGATAGAACGTTAAACCGGAGCTACTGAAGGTGTAAAGTGCCTGCTCTGTACAGTAGTATATTCGGCCCCTAACCCGAGGTCCGTTATTGGATATGTGATTACTCATCGAGGGAGATGTTTTGCTCCTACTTGTACTGTTTTATCCTTATACCAATGGCCACGCAAGAATCAGCAGTGACAAAACGGCTAGAGTCGGTAAAGCACATCATCCTGGTGTTATCTGGAAAAGGAGGTGTGGGGAAGTCGTCTGTTTCTACTCAACTGGCGCTGAGCCTGTATGGCTTGACTCCAACGACACGAGTAGGGATCCTGGATGTGGACCTGACAGGGCCGTCGATTCCACGAATGCTAGGTGTGGATGGGCACGGGGTGCATCAAAGCAGCAGTGGGTGGGTGCCGGTTTATGCTGATGGAGCCGCTGGGCGATTAGCATGCATGAGCGTAGGGTTTCTCTTGAAAAAGAAGGGAGATTCCGTTGTGTGGCGAGGACCGAAGAAGAACGGGATGATCAGGCAATTCCTGAGCGATGTGCGGTGGGGCGAGCTGGATTATTTGGTGATAGATACACCACCAGGTGAGATTGGGAATGGCTATGGTAATTATGATATTCATGGCGTGGACACAGGGACGTCTGATGAGCATCTGTCACTCATGGAGCACCTGGCCGGTGTACATTCACGGCTGGCGGCGGTTATTGTGACGACTCCACAGGCGGTTGCGCTCATGGATGTGATGAAATGCCTGTCGTTCACGCGGACAGTGAACCTGCCTGTGCTGGGCCTGATAGAGAACATGAGTGGCTACGTATGCCCCTGCTGTGGAGAGATATCGAACGTGTTCTCGACGGGGGGCGGAGAGGAAATGGCACGACGGGAGAAAGTGGAGTTCCTGGGACGACTGCCTGTGGACACTGAGCTGATGACGGTGCTGGACGGAGGCGAAGGATTTGGACTGCTGGAACGCTACGGTCGTACGCCAACAGCCAAGCTATTTTCTGAGATGGTCAGTAGGGTAGCGTAACAGAGTTTGTCATGCCTCGTTTTCTGAAAGTTGAGACCGAAAAAGGAAAGGGGATTGTTGAATGGTCGCACCTTGATGTCTGCTTTGAATTGCTATGGACGACCTCCCGTACACGACCCCCGACGAAGACCCGTTTTATGTCCAGCCTCTACGACTTCCCTTTGACGACTCCCAGCGATGTGGAACACCCACTCATCCATTCCTCGCCTACCCTGACTTTCCCCACCGCACCACCCAAGACGACGCGTCCACACTGTACAACTACGACCTCGTCGACGACGACGACATTCCAGAGCCCACCCAGGCTCCAATCAAGACCCTCTTTAGCTCCTCCACCCTTCGTAATCTTAACCTTTCATTTGGTGACGGGCCCTCTTCTCCCCGCGTCTCCCTTTTTACCCGTTCTTCGCGCCAGCCCACCACAACTCCTGCCCACAACCGCTCAGCAATGACCTCTTCAAAGTGGCGTCCCAGCATCCTCGGTCACTTTACTCAGTCATCCTCGCTATCCTTTGATCCTAGCTATACCCCTCCCAGGCCCAGTCTGTCTTCGGAGGATACCACCACCTTGTCGAGTGACCTGCCTCCTACACCAACCAAACCCTCATTCATAGACTCCATGCGGACCAAGAACCGCTCCAGTCTCAGCATCTTCCGGTCACAGAATAGTGCCAGTTCAATATGGTCCCACCCCCAAGAGGAGACCGACTCGTTCGACTGCTCCTCTCAGGCTCAAGCTACCCTTCCTCGTCGGATACCCTTTGCCGCCAAATCCGTCAATCAATACGATAACCTCTTGGATGACCTCGACGATTACGTCCCCCCTCCGCCTAAGCGCGAATCCGCGTGTGGCTCTATCGGCTTTGGCCAGAACGGGACCTTTTCGCGCGTCTCATTCGGCACCCGTCATCAAAAGAAGAAGAAAAAGCTTGTCATTAGCGGAGTAGGCGTTCACGAAACGCGTAAATTCGAAGGCGTAAAGCGGTGGTGCGAGGTGGGCTTTCTCTGTTACCCGTTTCCTCCCCTCCTCATCATTCCATCCAGAGCTTTGGCGAAATCCGCCAAATTACACGTGCACCCAATGGGGATCTTCATATTGAATTTCGCAAAGCGGAAGTAGCGGATACGGTACGTCAAAAACATGCATGCATGCTGTCCACCTTTTTAATAACATGTCAATTAGGTATGTCGCGTGCGGGCAAAAGTCTTCATCGCCGGCGTTGGCAGCGTCTATCTGTCATGGATCACGGGAGACAAACGATAATCTTGTACGCTTTCGTCTTGGCCTTTCTCACTGTGCTCAAGACGACCACTTTTTACGATATCATCTCACGAACCTTGTCTTGTATTTTATGTTTTCCAGTCACGTCATGAACGGCCCCTCACTGTCAATATGCAGTCAGTTTTTGTTCTGTTGTCATCTTCCATCTCATCTTGACGATCTATTCCCTTTCAGACTCATTTATCGATACCATTATGCCAAATCCATGGACTCTCGACATCCTTCATCTCTACTCTAGTATACCATTAATCGCCGCAATACCCTGCTTTCTTTCCGAGTCATCAATACCCTTGTCCTGTCTGTAATTGTCTGTAATTGTACGTGTTAGCAGTTGCAATGCCTAGAATTTTCCTTTGCCCCAGTGTCAATGAAACATACCGGATCTGATCCCAGAGACAGCTTCGAATAGGGGTAGGACATCGTGTGCGTAAAAGTTAGCCAGTACTGGTAGCTCAAAGATACATTTACAATACAGCCTTACATATACACTTTATCCTCGATTCGCAAGGTGATGCTTCCCTTTCGCAGCAGCAGCCCCAGGTTCCTGCTGTCCCCCACCCCCGCCCTGTCGCAAACTTTTCCCGTTGAATGCCCGTTGGCTATGATAATGGCGCTGAGGTTGATGGTCACGCCGATTGCCTTGGCGCTTGTGTACAGCGGGGCCG
This sequence comes from Coprinopsis strossmayeri, assembly GCA_900156845.1. Taxonomy (NCBI): domain Eukaryota; kingdom Fungi; phylum Basidiomycota; class Agaricomycetes; order Agaricales; family Psathyrellaceae; genus Coprinopsis; species Coprinopsis strossmayeri. The sequence goes on along the minus strand of FTPT01000068.1, from coordinate 583,478 downwards.
CTCTGACGTACACCGATTTGGTTTGGAATATAGGCTGGAGGTTGGGATGGTGCCAACCGATTTTGCCAACCAATCGACTGCGAAAAAGAACCTGTGTTCGGAGGGGGAGGGAAGTACGGATGGCCATACATTCCCCAAGGCTGAGGTTGTCCTATTGACGAAGGATGACACATAGGAAGAGGCGCATGGGGAGGAAGGCTTCCTTGGTCGACTCCCTCCACGGGACCCGAATTGGCAGAACGGCCCGGCTGAGCAGAAATCTCCATTCGTTGACTGGAGTTGAATGAACCAGTCTGTGTCGGATAGAAATATGGGGCCTTATCCAACATTATTTAGTTCAACGACGCGTATCATAATTAGTAAAACTTACCGGATATGTTATCCCTGGAGGACACCAGCCTGAATGGGTTCCAACTTCGGTGGGGTCCCCGGGTTGTCCGAATGTATGCGAGGGATAGACCTGGTAGTATGGAATTGCATAAGGGTTCTGGTACACGTTATGTGCTGGAATCCAAGTGGGCGGTCCAGGAAAGTACGGTGTGTGTGGGTATACATATGGATAGGCGGGTGGCGGCACAGTGCTCACAGACGTGGAAGATGGTGTCGAGTTCGGGCGGCTCGCTGAGTTGGATACTAATTCCAAATCGTCATACCATTCCCTGTATGTCCGCGGAGCATCTTGCACAGTTGGGCCAGGAGACGCAGGTCCTTTGTGATCGGGGTTGTCAGAGGACGATAGAGAAGGTGAGGGCGTGGTATCATGGAGAGTCTTATCATCTGAGGTCGGGGAGGCCTCAGAAATAAAAGAGTGTTCACCCAAGACTGCGCTAGAAGTAGATTGATTGCTATCCGAACACCCAACTGGTGATCCTATCGAGTTGTTTGAAGGAACGTCAGTAGATGGAATACTCTTGTGTGGAATGTCAAAGCGCCCTTGATACACGTGATGATTCTGCAAAAACCGCCCCCTTCCGCGCCCATGCTTCCAAGGGTTGCGAGGAGGGTTGCAATCTCGTAGTTGAACGCGTAAAAGACGTCCTTCATAGACACGGTTATGCTATAACGAGTTAACACTGCGTGTAGGTAGGACGAAGAGTAGAGACAGACCTCTTCAAGAACAGCACGAGCAGGGCCATCAGTGTTGTTGAACTTAATGAAGGCGAACGCAGTCGTGGCATCGACTGAAGGCATATAAGCATTTGGAAGAGTAAAACAGCACGTTTGACTCACATGGTCGGACAAACTTTACGCTCTCTAACCCCCCGTATCTGGAGAAGTGATCTCTTACACGTTCTTCAGTCCACGGACAAGATCCCAGGACATCCAGACCCCCGACAAAGATACTCATCGGGTCAATGTTCCGTTCGGTAGGGGCCTCTTTTGGCATCAATGCCGATCTTTGTGGCTCTTCGTCAATCCAGCTGGTAGGAGTGAGTGGGTAATATGCTGCAGCTGGTACCTTGGGAGTTGCAGGAAGGAAAAGGGCAGAGTTGCTAGACGTAGCATGGGAAGCGTTGCTTCTGCTCTCAAGGGAAAGAAATGTAGGAGCGTTTCTGTTTCCTTGGAATACATCGCTGGTAGGACTGATGGGATCGCTTGTTAATGAGCCAAGCTCAATGTATCTGGAGTGAAAAGACCAACCTGACGCCTGATTTGGTGATGCAATCGTTCCATTCAAAGCCATCGCGTGGCATAGACATGGACTTATAGTTGGATGGTTTGGATGAGGACAGGAGAGCGATCTCCATCTTGCCTGTAGTTGTCACCCCAATACTTTTTGACGCATATGATTGGCCAGAAGGTTCCTGAGAAGAGCCCACAACGAGAGCGTCTCTGTTGACGGTACTGCCGTCGTCCCGTACCGTTTGAGACAAGGGAGGTGCTGTAGACGAGAAGGGAAGTCCAGGTAGAAAAGGAGACGGCTGAACGGGATGCCGAAGCTGGTTCACGCGAGGAAGGTTGTAGAAGTCACTTCCGGGCGAATGGGGTTGATGCGCCCAGGTCACCGTAAGATGAGGAATCCTCCTCATTGCCTGAAGAGGAATGAGTGATAGTCACAAGCAAAAAATGGAATCGCCTTGCCACTAGGGCCCCCACGCAGTCGTCTCTATGGTCCCACTTAATTTCCCAGCAATGCGGGTCCATGCAAGGCAAACGCGGTGCTGTATGAGGGGTTGACGGCTCCTTCCATGCGGTTGGAGAACGTGGAGTAGCATCTAACGCAGTCTTTAGTACAAGACAGAATACGGGTTGCAGAGCGATTTACTACCATCTTCTTGTCTGATTTCAGATTGATACAGTTCAAGCTTTTCGACTGCGCCAAAGTAGGCAGCCATTTTAACAATTGTCTGCGATACATAGTGAGTGCAGATTGTGCACAGGTGCACGGTGTACATACCGCTTCGTCGAAGGTTAGAGGATGTAGATAAAGGCTAGATTCGGTATTTCCGCAGTCTTGCCCCTGAGATTCCGCTGCTATAGCTTCAGTATTATATGCGATGTGGTGGAACCTCCTTGGGCGTCAGCTGTCATCTAGAACCGCTTTGGAAACAGGGAATAGTACCTTGACGCTTGAGGCTTCCAAATCCTCATTGCGAATGGCAGTTCTGAGGGGTCATGGATCTGCGGCGTCACATACCCAGGCAGGATATACGACGGTGCTCTGCGCATAGTTCCAGAGTGATGCATGTCGAGGCGAGTGTATTGAGACTTACCGGTAGGAGACTAATAAGGTTCTGAATGCTCTGGCCGGTTCGAAACGGAGAATACGGCCGAGGAAGGGCTTAGGAGTGACGCTCCGCAATGTTTCTATCAGTGTATTCGCCGACTGCGCATCCTAGAAAGCCGTTAACGGGAGAACAAATCGCCAGGACGTGAATTGCAGACTTCGCATTGTACAAAGGCGCAGACGCCCCCCTTGGAGTCGCGAACGACCTTTATGTTTTTGACTTGTATATGTTCGGATAGATGGTCTGTCAACATTCTGGTAAGTTCTAGGTGGTCGATATTCGAAGGCAAGCTATAGATGGCAGTAAGCGCGATTTTTGAAACAAGGAACAGTCATGAGCGACCTTCCAACGAAAACGCTTGCATCGTGGGGTGCCTTTTCAGCACGCCTTTCTCCCGATGTATTCAAGGATAGGTCAGAAGCTTCTTGGTCGTTCAAAGCTTGCCCCGCCACTGTTTCCCGAGAAGAAGGTGGAGAGGGGGGCAGCTGGTCAAAGCGTTGCGTCCACGCCTGTGGCTGGAGCCCCTGGTTTGGAGGGATCATGGAGGAAACGACGACGCTGGCGGGGTGGGATTTGACGAAGGAAATAGAAATGAACTTATACAGACAAAAATAGTGTTTCTGGTTCCATCAGCCGATTATTTAGATATTGTTCCGGGATAAGAAATTGCGGAAAGTATTTTCTTTTATTTGAATGTCCGGTTTGAACGCGATAGTGCTGGAGTGGTTCAGAACCGTTCGCTAAACGCTGCACGTTCTGTCGCACCGACGCGATACGCGCCACTACGCAGCGAAATTAATTCAACGAGAGGCATCCAAAGGACGATCGTATCAGATGCCCCTGGTTAGCTTGCTGTCATGTCAAGAGAAGCTCCCAGCGAGATGTCAGGCTGAATCTTCGCGGGAGCGACAAGTACCTTGTATATTGCATTGGCGTGGCTTTCTGGCACCAAGAAAGAGTGCAAAACACAGTGAGAATATAATCGTGTTCGCAGTGATGCAAAAGATGGCCTGTGAAAGGTCCTCATAATGAGAGCCAATGTGGTCCTGGTTGCCAGAATGATCAGAGATTCTTGAGATCTTTTGCACCTAGAGAGTCGCATCTTAATAAAACGAGAAGAGCAGGCTTCTTCACTGATAGAGGCATGCGGAGCCGATGTCCATCTCAGCCAGAGCCAGAGACAGCAGTTAATCGCCGAGGAACATTTTATCGCGTCTCCCTGGTGATACAAAATCCCACTGGTAGCCTTTAGGCCATGGACGTCGCGATGATGTCGATAATGTTCAGGCAGAAGGTGCAGAAAACACAGTGGGGTACGATGAGGAGAACGTGACAGTGGTCACACTGAGCGTTTTTTTAAACTCCGCCGTCACCTGTGCCATTCGTGCTCTTGGTGGTCATGGATCGAAATGTAATTCTCTACTGTTCCATTCATTCTATTCAACACGTTCAGCAATGTCTGACGACGGATACGGCGGAGGAGAGGTTGGCGATGACTACGACTACGGAGGACCTGGGTATGCTCTTTATTCCTCTTCTGCTTGAACTTGGACTGACAACAATGGGCTGCTTCAGTTTTGGCGATGAGTATGGAGTCAGTACTGTCTTCAACACCCTCAGCGAGCAAGTGACTTAGCATCCAGCCTTAGGATGAAACCTACGATCTGCTAGCTCAAGAGGCGCCTGAGGGCGAAGGCCAGGCTGGCGAAAATGGCGAACCGATATTGGGAGAGCCGGGACAGCAGGTCAATGGGATCAACGGGGCAGAGCAGGACCATGAAATGACCAATGGAGACGCTGCTCCTGCAACTGCAGCGCCAAATACCGAACGCCAACCGAACAAGGTTCGGGTGACAACGCCATACCTCACCAAATACGAACGTGCTCGAATACTGGGTACGCGTGCGCTGCAAATAAGGTATTCCCATATCTCGATTCGTCCTTAGGAACCGGTCTTGACCTTAGATCGTTAGCATGAGCGCCCCGGTCCTCGTGCCCCTGGATGGAGAAACCGATGCTCTTCAAATTGCCATCAAAGAACTCTCTCAAAGAAAAATACCCCTAGTAATTCGAAGATATCTTCCTGATGGCAGTTTTGAGGACTGGAACGTCTCTGAACTCATTACTGACTGATGTCGATCTCTGTTTGACGTGTACATATATCATGGTTGCGTAAAGTTCGCTTTGTTTCTCCAGTCCCGCCGACTCACCGGGTCCTGCTGGAGGCAACAAGCTTTGATTGGTGTGCTTTGCTAGGATGTCAGGCTCCTCCTTCTCTTGACCTAGCTTCTCCTTTCAAGGTCATTCTATTCTCGAGTCGTCAGCATGCCGCACTGAAAAGTATGTATTTTATGTAAAGTAATATCAGTATCATGGTACTCGAATTGGACAGTATCCATCAGGCCAGTACTATAGCAATTGGCACAGTATGGTATTTCATAAGTATGCCAGGAAGCTCCGAAGAACCTCCAAGCGGGGCAAATCAGACGTCAGCCCATCCTCCTTCATCTAGTTTGTACGATGCTTCACTTTCAGGCCGGTCCGGACTGTCAACCAGCTTGGCGACTCGTTCTTCAGCGCGACCTGAAGAAGACAGCATGGATTAAGTAGCTGATCAAGAAGCCATTTAGTCGAACCTACCTTTCCTAAGGAAGATCCGCGTCGCAGACGCATGAGACAAGATGTGTCCCCCGATCGGCTTCAAAGCTCCCCCCGCAACGAACGTCATCGTAGCACCAGGGTCCGCTATAAATATTTTTGTCAAAACACAGGGAGAGGAGCACAACAGAGCAATATACATTGAACTTGATTCGTCATAAGTATGGCAATCTAGAGACTTAAAGGTAAGAAGTTTCCCGGCGAGAGAGGGGAATAGGAACCTACATTGAACTCTTCCGATAATTTGGTAAGTTTCGAAAGCATTTGGGCCAACTGGACAAGTCAGACAAAAGGAATTGTAAATAATCCATTGATCACCGTACCTTTTGCTGACGTTCGCTCAGTTCTCCTCGTCCGGAATAATCCACTCTGAACAATGCCATGATGCTGTCGATGATCTGTATAGGTGTCATTATAACTTTTAAGGGATAGCGAACAGGTCCTACCAGTAATCTGAAATCCTTATCTTCCGCGAACCGAGCAGAGCACTCGTTAATGAGCTCCATCTAAAAGAATGGGTCAGTTGAGGAAGGACGAGAGAAGATTCTAAGAACAGACCTGATGTTCGCTATTGAAAGCGCGTGCTAAAGCCCCGTCAGGACCATGAATCAAAAAAAGGGGGAATTTGGCACCGTATAGGATGTTCTCCAAGGCCATAGTCCCATCGACACCAAAACGATCCGCAATGGCGCGGATTCGATCAGGGCGGAAGGTACCTAGAAAATGTGAGATGCTTTCAAGAGCTACGGTTGGCCATCCATACCTTCAGTGTCGATATATGCGACCTTTCCAGCAGCACCACCGTAGTTAGGTGGCAGTTGGGCAACTACGCTCATTGTATGCGCGAGCTGAGTCTTTCCAGTGCGATACTCCCCGTATACTATAAATGTTAGGATAACTGTTTGAAGGGCGACACTCGATTCACCTTCCGTGATCGACTGGGACATTACTCCTCCTTGAGAGAAACTAGAGGTTAACAACGCATACGAAGGAGAGGGTCTTCGCCTACCTCCGAGAATACCGTCGACAACCTTGCTCCCTGTGCTTATGCAAATAACTCGTTTGCGTTTATCTTGTACTTCGACACCGGTCGCAAAAGAGGAGCCCTGGAAGCATGAATAAACAGCATTCCACTAGCTCTTTAGGCAAGGCGCATACAGCTATTTTTTGGGCCGCCTCCTTGATCTTTTCGACCTTGGCCTCCGACATACCCTGAATATATGCACTTAGAGATGCTACGATCCTAGGGAGTGTCGAACCTTGATCTTAAGCATCTGGCGCCTGGTGGTCATGATTACGCCCGACACAGTGTTAATTGCAGCAGACTGGACAGAAGGAAGTTCAGAAGTTCTTTGGATGAGGAACAAGGAATACTTTGAGCTTTGTTATATCTTGGACGTTGATTCCATGCTGCTGAAGTTCGTCGACAGAGTCAAATGCCGCCTATAACGCGTCAGTACGCGCATATACACATGTTTTCGAGCGTATTTCACTTCGTCGTCCTCGAAGACAGGTGTTGCTGCTCGAGACGGGGGCTCTGAGGCTACAGACGGAGCGCGACGAGGAGGCATTGTAATTCGATGGTAGGGGAGATGGTACAAAGGGACGGGAGCTGGAAACTCTGAAAGTTAAAAGTGACAAGCTGCCAAGACACGTGCACTGCTGTCAACTATATTGAATCGGTCGCAGACTATTCAACTGTAGTGTACTGTATGAACAACATTAATATTGATTCAAATGGATATGAACGGTGGCATACCAAACGGAAAAGAAAAAGAAATTTCAGTCCGCATCCACAACCATCCCACCACGACCCCGACGGATTCTGTCTTCCAATCCTCCCGTACCACCAAAGACTCGTTTCTGCTCGAAGCTGAGGTAGTTGCTCATGCCCTTCGACTCCCTCCGTGCACGATTATCGGCCTCCAACTCGGCCTTCTCCCTCTCCAACAATGAAGCCAATCGCTCCTTCCGCTCGACTGTCATTGACGTTGCGTCAGCCTGCATAGCAGCCAACCGTGCTGCTCGATCTTCCGCAGCAGTTGGTTGGGACTGACGAGTATCTCGGGGGGGAGGTGGTGGAGGGAGTTGTTCTATTCGGCTTCGCTTGGTATAAGGATCGTCACGACGAGGACTTCTGCTACGAGGCCGTTTTCCTCTATCGTCGTGGCGAGGCGGTTCGGGACTACTAGACCTATCAGATGCCTTCTCATATGGCCGAGGAGGGGGTAAACGAGAGGGGAGTGAGTGGCGACGGTAGCCGTCTCGCTCTGAGCCGTCTCGCGATCGAGACCGATGGCGATAGGATGTTTCTCTGTACCGGCGTGGTGAATCATCGCGTCTTCTGTAATCTCTAGACGAAGGCGACCTTGAGCGACGGTAGCCGTCAGGGCTGCGAGACCGTTGAGAACGATGGCGTGGATCAGAAGAACGAGAGCGGGAACGGCGATGTCGTCTCTGTTTCTCTTCATGCTTTCTCCTCTTCTTCTCCTCTTTGTCCTTCTTCTTGTCCTTCTTGAGCTTGACGCCGGTTCGCTCCTGTAATTCACGCAAGCGAAGGGGATTGTTGAGAAGAGCTTCGTAGGCAGCTTGCTCCTGCTGTTTGATAGCAAGCAAAGGGTCTTCCCTGATCTTGGATGCGATGTCCCGAGCATTGTTTGCATTTTGAACAGCGATGAAATTCTTGTGAGACGCTCCAAGCTAGAAAAGTATTAACATGGAGCTCGACTATGGGTAGATATGAACACACCTTGGCGTTATCGTCAGCACTGAGCATCTTATCAACCCTCTTCTTTCCAAGCAGGTAGTCTTCCAGGTCATTCGGGTTGGTACTGCTCCCGGTCGCTGGAGTCGAATACATCCATTCTAGCTTCTCCGTCCGCTTTTTGCCAGTTTGCTCTTCTTGCAACCGTTGCAATTCCTGTAGCTGGCGTTCTTCTTCTTTCTCCTTCCGTAATTGATCTAGTTTCTTCTTCTCTTCTAACTGAACGATGTGTATTAGTATTGTGAGTGTCCGTGTTAGGATGCATCAACTTACCGCTTTCTTCTCCTCAAGCCACACCCGCTCCTGATTCTTCAACAGGAGCGGATGCCAGGACTTTTTCATGTTCAAGTCGCCACCACCCATCTTGAATTTGGCTCTTGTTCAATGCTAGAAAGGTTTTGATAGTTGGCCTGCGAGCGGCAGGGAGCGTGGACGTCAGTGAGCAAGAATCAACTGGCACTGTTGAATCACTGCAGTGCCAATGCGTCTGACTAAGCAAAGAGATGGGTTGTCACTGCCATCATCCGCCGCTCGGTTCCCGTTCACTGCAGCCATGTCGAGCTCGACATCGTTGCCCCACGTCTATGAGGGTCTGAATAATGGAGACCCAGAAAATGGTGGTCAACCAAAGTGTGTCTTCCCCTCCTACACCGTGTCGTGCGCCGCTGATGCAGCAGCCGTTTCGGTAGACCTACCAGGTCTATCTACGCGCTCACTCGCAGTGAGATTTTGAAGGGAGTGGCGAATAGATTCGTTCACTCTAGGGTCTATATTTTTCTATACCTGTCGATGGCAGCCCTTTCAATCACAACGGTGGTTCTGAGTCTTCAGGACGGATGCCCAGGGGTTGCCTTCTATGTCTTGGAAGTCATCATCAATACCACTATGATTCTAGAAGTCGGAATTCGGTTCGTGGCTCTTGGAAAGGTAAATAATGCTTCGGCATGCATGGAACCGTGTTAATTGTTTCTGTAGCAATTCTGGCAATCCCCTTTCAATGTTGTGGACCTTATCCTCACCGTGTTCTGTGCCTTGACTTTACTTGTCTTGGTCTTCGCAAAATGCGGAACGGGTAGCAAAGAAGAGGAAATCTTCGATACACTGCTCCTGGTTGCAAGGAATATCTTACAGTTCGGACGCTTGGCGTCTGTGATGAGACAGTAGGTTTTCTCCCTTTCGCTCGTCCGCCTTGCCTCTGACGATTCACTGAAACAAGGTCTGGGCAATCGATATTCTCGCGACCTAAACCGATTGATATCAATGCGGCTCGTCGAGCAGGATTTGGAATGGAACTTGACGTGGAAAGCGACGATGATGACGAAGTACAACGTCCGCTGGTCCGGCATCCGATTCTATTTGACGCGAACAATACAAGCTTGGACGAGAGGTCGCGTTCGTCGAGCCCGCGCAAGTTTACAGACATGCCTCGAGCTGCTCAGGCTATCCGGGATCGAGATACGGAGGATGTGTGGGCCGAGTTTGGTTGATCTATATGTTGGTTTGGAGACACTTGATCTATGGACGCTATGATACCATATCATATATTATATTGGACAATAATGGGAGGCAAAGGTTCTGATATTCGGTGTGATGTGATTTTGATTCTGGGCGCCGTGTCGGGGCTTTCTAAGCGGTGCAATTCTCAGGAGCGGACTCTGTATTGCCAACAAGTATCGTTTCCACCGACTGTCTCCATGCATTGCTAGCCCGTCACTCTTTTCTACCCGCACCCATGTTTTTGCCGTCCTGAATTTCCAGAGGTCCTGAATACATAGCCTAGGCGCTCGGTTGCGGCGGGATGGCTGAAGCATCTCCGCGATCCTGGTGGTCAATGTCCTCCAAGCAACGATATTCCTCCGAAAAGCCAAAATCGAAATCGCCGTTGAATTCTCTGGCCTCAGCGTTCGGATTGAAATCCAAGAAAAGCCCAACTCTCGCTATAGAAGACCCTCCTTTGCCAATCCAGTCTCCTCCTGTGTCCATTGCCAGTCTCCCGAAGCTTGGCAATAGACCCCCCTCTAAGTCTGTCTCCTCCACCCTCTCAAGAGCAGACTCCTCTGAGCCCCGCACTCCCTCTGATGTGCACCACAATGCTGCCCGCCACTCCTTATTGACCTTATCCGACTCTGACCCCTTCGCTGGACGCGGTATAACTACCATTTCAAGACCTAATGACCCTACGCGGCTCTCGGCGTACTCCAACAGTTCCGTTCAAGATGTAACTCACATAAAAAACGCTGAATTCCCCCACAACCGTGTCTCCTATGCTTCCAGTTCTTCCCTTTCCCAATCACACGCCAACGCCGGTGAATCCATGCAGAGGACCCTATCACCCATATCTCAATCCGAATCTTTCCCAACCAAACGTCTTGTCAAAAAGTAGTTCTGGTTGCACTCCATTCTTCTCATATGCTGATTTTTTCTGACAGATCTTCCGAGAACAATATTGGGCACACCAATTCATATGCTTCTGTTGATAGAGCGACGAGACCGCCCACTCAGCCAACCTTGCACAAGTCCGGGTCGTCAAACACTCTTTTAGCCAGCGCAGGAATGAAGCGTCCTGGTATGCGGCCAAGAGGAATGACAGACAACAGTGCCGCTCACAAGTCTGGCTTTTTTGTCGAAATTCCTGCGAAATCTGTTATTTCCTCGCCCCTTGAGAAACCGCCGCCCTCTTCAAAACCTATTTCACCTCGGGTTGTAATTCGTCAGGCGTCCTTGCAACACCTCAACCCACCTACTGCACCACCACCGCGACACGGGCTCCCTGCCACTCCTCAGTCTCCTGCTAACGAACGTGACAATGAAGCCCAATATCGTCTAGAACCAACCAATTCACAAGCATCTTCTACTATATCGTTCGCCTCTTCAACTTCGTCAAGGGATATATACCCAACAAGCCCCGTGTCAGTCCCGGAACGTCCGCGACGATTATCAGATCGGGGTTTCTTCTCGACCACCACTTCGGAGGTAATGAACAACGCGCCCCCTGAGCATCCGAGTGCAGGTCAAGTAGCACATTACCCTCCGGTGACTTTGAAGAAGGTTCTATCACAACAATCCTTGCGGAAGCGGACTCCCCTGCCTTCTTCACCTCCCCAACCGGAGTCGAATTCGCCAGCCAGCCCCCAGGATGCGGAAAAGATGCCAAGTAAACACCGCGCCTTCCCTCACCCTCGTATCCCTATGCCGCCTATCCCCCTCTCCCTCCGCCCCACTAACCCGTTACATTCAGCCGTTCAAGAACATAATGCTAATGGGTCAACCAACACGGGGCAAAAGAGGTCCAGTTCTAGTAGTCATTCTGGCGGCAGAAAGCGCTTGTTTTCAGGGTCTAGCTTGAGAAGACCCTCCACTTCTCACTCTAACCAACCTGATGATGACAGTCAATCCATTTTAAGCTTGAAGTCCGACCAAGATGTGTACATTAGCAATGCTTTCTTCAAGCCATGGATATCGACCCAGTCTTCGGCTTCTTCATTCTGGGATGAAGCTACTCCCGAAACCGTCCCTAATAGCCCTATTCGCGGTAATTATGATTTCGCTACTCAACAGCAAGCGTCAGTTGCCACGCTAGGGCGAATGGACTTCGGGTCTCGAAGACAGCGTGCAATGTCCGTTCGATCGACGGAAACTGCTGTTTCAGAGCACGAGCCAAACCAAACCATCCCCTCACGAAGTGGTCCAGAACCCATGCGCCGTTTCCAACGCTCAAACACGCTGTCTCCTCGCAGCAAGCTAGATACGATCAAGACATCTACCGTCACAGAGCGGCCATTGACGGCACAATCAATATTCACCCCGGTGGAACCTAATGCCTCTAATCGAGCTGGGCAACCTTTCGTGCCCTCGATCTCTCCTCCTCCTATGATTAATAGTCTTCCACCCCCACCCCGACCGCGACATCGACCTCCTGCTGTCTCTCAAACTGATTCTCTGGCCGTCGTCTCACTTCCTCCATCGCCTGCCCGACCGCCCCGTGCTAAAGCAGTGTCAATGATGGAGAAAAATATCCATCGCCGTTCCATCATGAAGAAACCTTCATTCTTGGAGATAGACGACGATTCTGATCAGGATATCGGAGGTGATATAGTAGAACTGGACAAAGTCATGGGCGATAGCTTCCTAGATTTTGCCAGAGAGTCGTTTGATACCGTTCGGAGTACGTGATAATAACCTTGTTGTACTGTACGAGTACTGTTTCCTACCTACATTCTTACCAGTATGTACATTGTCTCAGTAGGATTTCTTTGTTCTTACCATCTAGCTGCACATCTTGTGTCCATCCCAACTACATACCTGTCCTTCTGACTTATTTGTTATTTACTTAGCTGCTATATCCAGTTATTCTCGACTCTGCTTGGACCAAATGCGCAATTGCAATTACACGACTATCTGATAAACTGGAAACAGAAAAGTGAACAAAAAATATGATTAGTCGGTTTCGTCTGTATGGTATCCTGCACGGCGCATGGCACCAAGACGATGCCGGGCAGCACCGAGGTCCTTTTCCAGTCTCAAGATCTCGACTTGTTGCTCCATCTCCCGCTTCTTGAATTCAAGAACAGCCATGTTCTTGTAGTCAACATCTTCGTCGGCAACTTCTCGAGCCGAAATGGCCTTGACTTGTCTGACCAAAGCTTTGCATGCTTCAGTGACTGCTTTTGCAGCAGCTTCAAGTCGTTCTTGAGTCTTGGACATCAAGTTCGCCTTGACACGCGAGGCAGCAACCAATTGTGCTGTAGCAGCAGCTACTTCATTGGACGCGACAATGAGTTGCTCAAGAGAATGGGTTCCCGAAAGGACCCCATCAGCACTTTCGATAAGGAGGTTGGTAGCAAAGGCAACAGCTTTGGCTGCAGAAATGAGACCTTCAGTCCAACGGTTGTTGCGCTTGTAGAATTGCTGTGATGTGCTTGATCCACGTCCTTGAGCGACAATTTCTTGTTGAGACTCAGTTGCCGCCTTGATAAGTCGACCGATTGCACTCGTGATGGCCATGGCCGCCGAGAGAATAGAATCATGGACTTGTAAATCGATAGCAGAGAAACGGCTGGAATCCTTCGGGCGGGCGATGAGCTGCTGCAGTCGCTCTGTGGCCAGTTCGATGGCTCTCGCAGCACTAAGCATTTCTTGCTCAACAATATCGCCGAGGTCACCGTTGGCCCGTGTTGCTTTGGCCCCTTTGGAGACAAGGCCGTCGACCACTTCCGAGAGCTTTGTTAAGGCAACACGAGTTTGGCTGTTGTTGCGCATCGCGACTTCCTTGCGTTGAGCAGGTTGCAAAAGGTCGAGCTTGTACGTCTGCAGATTTTCGAAGAACCGTGTCCCAGCGTCACCGGCAGCTCTTGCGACATTGGTAATCTTATCGGCAGCATCGTCGTCACTGGCCAGTCGAGTTATGCCTTTCGTATTGGTCAAAACTTCGGCAAAGGACTGAGCCAGTTCATTTGCAGACTTGATCACGGATACGTGGTCTCCTCTATCTTCTCCGCTTAGATAGAGATTGTAGATGGTTGCAAATTCCGTGGCGTTATTCGTCGCTTTCTCAATCATGGAGAGTGTATATTCAGGTGTAGAATTTAGATTGCCTGCTTGGGCAGGAGATTCCAGTTCGTAGATGGCATCATCGACTTTATGAACACAAGCTTGAAGGATAGAATCGATGATATCATTCAGCTTCTTCCTGTTGTCGAGAATGAGGTTATCAATTTGGGCATTGGTTGTCTCATCTAGCAATCCCTGGTTCTGCGAGGCGATTAACGTTGTCATTATACAAAGGAATTGAACATACCTGTTGCACTTCAGATAGCTGTTGAAGGGTGCTGTCCACCCCTTCTCGGAGAATGAGAATTTCTTGCTCTTTTTCCTCCTTCAATCGCTCCATGCTTGCGGCAGCATCGTCAAGCTTAATTAAAAGCTCGTCAATTTGATATTGCTTGGACTAACAGGAAGAGCGTTGTCAGAAAAGGGACAGAATTGAAGGGAATGAAACAAACCCTGAGTGAATCCTCGAGTTCCGATATTTGCCTGTTGTATTTCGACAAAACAGAGGACACTTCCGAGCTCTTCGATCGTGAGGCGTCTTCTGCACGTTCATTGGCAAAGTTCAGTTCCCTGCGCAGACGATCTAGTTCTTCCTTATGAGAAGACTTCTGCCTATCGACTTCAAACCGAGCACGATCACGCTCTCGAAGCATATCCGCTAGTTCGATGTTCTTTGCCTTGAGGTCTCGTTCCATCCTCTCCATTTTATCGATGGCCTCTTGCGCAGAGTTGGCCTTCAACTGCAATTGCTTGAACTTGGAAAGCATGTCCAAATGCTCGGTTCGGAGTTGGCTGTACAATTTAGCAAGGGCTTCATATTTGTTCCTCCACAAGGTAACTTGATCTTGAAGCTGTTTGATCAATTCATCTTTCGACGACATTTGCGAGTTGACATGATTGTTCATGGCGGCAAGCTCTGCCTCCAGTGTTTTGACGCGCTGTAATCATTGAGATAATGTATCGCCAGCAAGAGATAGGAAACCGACGTACGCGATCATATTGCTCAAGGAAAATTTGATCGCGTTCGTATTGTCCTCGCATAGCAAGAAGCTCTCGCTCTAACTCACTAGCTTGCTGCTGGGCTGCTTGGTTTGTGTACATCATTTGCTGCTGCAACAGTTGTTCCTGGGCTAGCCTTTGAGCTTCGGCCTGTTCTCTTTGGCGCTGTTCGAACTCCCGTTGTTGCTGCTGCTCCAACTCAAGCCGCCGTCTTTCTTCAGCTTCGTGCTGTGCCTGTAAAGAAGCTTGCTTTTCTTCGTATTCTCGGAGCATTCTCGCTTGCTCATCGATTTCCGCAGCAGTTGCGGATGGTTCAGCAGGGGGAGACGGGGACTTGGCCGCCGTCTTAGGGCGAGCAGGCAGGTCAGGGACATCACCACTATCAGTCAGGTTTGGGGGTTCCTGTATGAATAAGTTCAGAATTTGCTATAGGACGTGACTCAACGGGCGTACGTGACCCAATTTCGGAACGTTGATCAATCCTGTGAGATACTTCAAGTTTGAACATTCGTAGTAGAACTTCCTCAAATTGTAATGCTGTTGGATATACCGTTCCCGAAGAGGTTCCAGAACATCGATGTCGTTGGTACCTACAGCATGACCAAGTTGAAATAGCGAGAGAACCATTCAGAGGAAAACTCACGTCGGTACATAGCACGCAGCATACTGGTGATAAAGCGGTAGATTCCCCAACTTTCTTTGACAAGGGGAACGAGCGAAGAGATTCGACATTCATTATTATTGGAAAATTTGAAATGAGAGAAGACCAGTTTCTGGAAGGAGTCGATCTGGTCTTGCAAAGTCATCAAATCGGATATGGTCTCGTATCTGTTCAACGTCAGCACCCCGCCAGGCCGTGTTTCCAACGAAGGGTGCGCACCCTTCATTGGGGTCGTCGATCCCTTTCAGAGTGACGTATTCTTCGTACTCGAACAACCCATTGAATTCTGGCCGTAGTCTGTGGAATCGTAATTTGGCAAGGATGAATTGGACATATGTCTTGATGATGGGACCATATCCTGGAATCTAGGTTCAGACATCCGCCGTTTTGAACCTACAGCGTCATTACCTCGCATTCCGTCTGATGAAACGGTTCGAGCACAAGTTTCCAGCCATGCTGTCTGACCCTGAGCTTCTTTGAGGGTCTGAACCCTGCTGATTAACCCCTAAACGAACGAACGTGGAGGAGGCAATGACATACGTTAGGATGTCCCTCTTGTAAAACTTTGTGAACCGTAATCAAGGCCTTGAACGTCTGTACCTCATCTGATAGGATAGGTTGCACCCGGAGACCACTCCAGAAGGATATGGATGAATGATAGTCCCAGGTGTAAACAATACACTCTTTGAAGGTATTAACGCTGTATGGACGCCACAGATATAAACCTACAACTCACTCCGGACATGTTTCTGCTTCGGCGCAGTCTCCTCGGGGCTGGTTGCTTTCTTGATATTAATGACAAGTTCGTGTTCAGCCTTGTCCTTGTCGACTGGCCGTGTAGGGTAATGGATTTCCTCGTCCACGTCGAAATTACCCCGACCCCTACTTGAAGCACCAAACCTGGAGTATTGAGAATGAGCCAGACCCCCGGAGCACCATACCCGCTAGACGTACATTTTGGATGTTCGATGCTGCTGGATTATAGCAGATGATGGTCAGAAACCAAGAGCTCCGACTGCGCGAAATTGAATGCCGGTGTTGCTGGCTGCTGTGACACGCTGTGGTGATCGCGATTGGCTGCGTAACCACAATAGGCACCGCGAAACGCCATGGCGCGAACTTATTCTCCTCCACCAATGTTGCCGCCGTCCTTTCGTCTCTTTCAACGAATTTTCCAGACCCCGTCATATCCAAGATGTCAACGAGCCTCACTTCATTTCTGGAGATCGTCCAAGTCTAGTGTCCCAACTATCTACAAACCCCGCCAAGAGCCATGGCTTAACGCGACCATGGTGACTGTCGGGATTATTCCCTTTTTCACATTTGCTTTGGGAACCTGGCAATTGAAAAGGTTGAAATGGAAAATAAATCTTATTGATGAGCTAGAAGAAAAGCTTCAGTTGCAACCTCTCTCCCTTCCCAGCAAAATCAAGTAAGTAATGCGCCTCCCCGTTCTTCTACTGCCCACTCACTGCAATCAGCTTGGATGTGATTCCGGAATTCGTATTTAGGAAGGTTTTAATCAAGGGTAAATGGGACCATGAACACACAATGCTCCTGTCTCCTCGGGTGCGAGAAGGTGTTCACGGTGTCCATGTCGTGACTCCTTTAGTCCGAGAGAATGGTTCGACGATCCTTGTTGACCGTGGTTTCGTCTCAAACGACATGATTTCTTCTCCTTTGCTGAGGCAAGAGACAGGGAAGATTGAAGTGCTCGGCATGATAAGAACCTCTCAACCAAGAAACCGTTTCACCCCGGACAACGATCCGAAGAACGGAAAATGGTACTGGACAGACGTCGATGCGATGAGTGAACACGCCGGCGGCGAGAGAGTAGGATTACAACCTGTATTCATTGAGCAGATCTTTGGTAACCTTGCATGCACTTCTCTGCTCGGCTGGCGCTAATGAATCCTCATAGAGGGGCATGCTGGCGAGGCCGCGTCAAGACTGGAGAAAGGCATTCCAATTGGACGAGCGCCTGCTGTCGATTTACGCAATTCCCATCTGTCATATGTCATAACATGGTATGCTCATGCGCTCCTCATCGTCCCAAAACTCATCGTTAGCCAGGTATTCTTTGTCTGTACTCACTGCGGTTATGTTTGGGCGGCTTCTGTTGAACCGGAGGCGATCCCCTGGCAAAAAGCTCCCTCGGTTCAAATAATATTCTGTCGAGTGCATGATAAAAAAAGAACGGCATATAGCATATATCTTTACTATATCATAGAATAAGGTTGCATATGTGTATGAACTATAATTCAAGCTCTGATGACGCTGGAACCAGGAAGAAGCGTCCAATAGGTCCCGCATATATCAAATGCATCCCCATTTGCTAACATGTGCCAGGGACCGTGTATGGTGTCACCGTCGTTCTTTGCGCTGCGTTTGTCATTCACTGCTACTTAGACACCCTGGCTCGAATGGCAATAAGGCTCTTCCCATGACAAGATGGAGAATACAGACAAGACCTCGAATACCCAAGAACCTAGTGATGTCTTCGCAGATACGGTGCCGACGAACGTCGCAGGCACTTCAGGATTGCGCATCCATTTTCCATCTTCCATTGATGCCACTGCAATACGACCCTCTCGACAATATCCAGAACATCTCCAGAAATCATATGGAATGAACTTTGCCCCACCAGTTCGTAGAGGCTCGCCTTTGAATCCCCAGAAGAGCAGTCAGAGGCGAACAGTACAACCCAATGTGCAGCCCCTTGACTCGCCGGCCCTTCGCCACCGACGTATGCCTAGTCCAGGATTAATGGATGCAGGTGCTCTGTCTCCAGAGAGCGAAGCTGATATTAGCCTCTTCTCTAATGAATATGACTTGTGTGAGTCGGAGGTCATGTCTTCGTCACGCAGGAGGCTAATACTTGCCGCGCCTTCCAGCACATGAAGGTGCTTACAATGGTCTGATACTGCTTGTTATCATAATGCTCATGGAATATCACAGATCCCCGAATACTACAGGACGTCCAGAGAGCTATTAAACTCAAAGCGAGACGAGAGGCACGCCTTAAACGACAACAACAATCTCCTTCCCTTTCTTCACCAGGAGATAGTCCTGCGTCTGCTCCTAGTGGACCATCCTCGCCCCTTAATGCTTCTCAATCTTCTTGGAATCAGCATAGCCTGAGATTACCTTCACCTCCAGCATCGCCGACACCTGCTCGCAAAACTAGTGGACACAGTGCGGCTTCAGACATAGACTTCAGTCCTTCAACAGGGCTTCACATTCCTATTCATGGGCATCCGGTACCAACGTCTGTCGACAATGGAACGACGTTGGACTGGACGGGTACCGTTCTGAATGATGAGAAAGATCGACGGTGGTTGCACCTTGGAAAGAAGAAAGAGAAGGATAGGATTCTGCCTCTGGGTGTTGTGGCAGAGCAGCAAGACGCTGTATATAAAGGTGAATATAGTCGAGACTCTGTAATTTCTTACTTCGGCGTCTTATACTCCTTCAGAGAAACTAAACAAGATCCAGCTGCTTGCGTCCCAGCAAACGCTCCGCAAAGCGAAGATTACGAAAGAGCAGCTCAGTCGGAGGTACAAGCTGATTCAAGACTCGCAAACGTCGTCTGGCGAGGATTTCAACTTCCTCGACGTAGCCCGCTGGTATGCGCCATTGAATGATTTCGTCAAGCGTACTATGGAGAAGACAGAGCCATTCTCTTGGCTACGACATTTGGAAGGTGCCGGACGGAAAGCAAACAGATCTCAGTGGCATTTGACTGCCCTCATGATGGAGGAGTATATGCAAGCAAGCTCCCGGGCGAGACGCGTTCCAGCCGTATCTCAAAGCAATTTCTCTACAGAAACGATTCCCGATGAAGTGACGACGCTGAATGCTGGTGCTAGCCAAGAAGATTCCGAGCTTCTCTCGCCAACACATGAAACTATATCCTTCGGTCCACATCACCGTTCACATGTCGACTCTTTGGATAGCAGAGTTAGAGACGCGATGGACTCAGGGAGCAGCTTTCGTTTCCCGATTCCATCTGCTTCTGTGTCGCCTTCGCCGTACGAACCGAGAGGAATCTCTCGCCCTTATCTTCAAAGTAACGCCAAAAGTGACCGTTCTTCTATCGTTGACTCCCTGTCAGACATTTCCGATTCGGGTGCTGTAAAGCGCCCACCAACCACCGCCAACAAATCACCTCGTCCGCCACCAGTAGAATTGGACATTCCTCTTGTTGTGGAGCCACAAGGAGAACCGACTGCTATTCCTTTGGAACTCAAGGTCTCTACATCTTCCAAAGGGTCAGATCCAAGCGTCAATTCCAAGGGCCCTACAGGCCATATCGTTCAGCCAACGAAGAAGAATCCATTACCTAGACGCATCTGGACCTCTCTTCCAAGTTCCGAGACTGTCAAACCGTTCGTCGAAGATGACGAACTGCGGCTGCGAAGAGAATACGAGGTCAAACTCAGGTTCGTTGATAGAGAAACTATAATCGGCATTCAAAAAAAGCTCACTTTATCTCTCTCAGAATTCTTGAAGAATCGAACAAGCAGAACCACCGCATCAGACAAATGCTCAATCGAATATCTGCCGCGGTGCGAGAGTATGATTCCGTGCAAAATTCAGGTTCCAAGAAAACAGGGGTCCCATACCAACCACTTCCTAAAGAATTGCTTGACGCGTTTAGCCACGATCCTGCTGCCGTGACTGGGCCAACGCGACGCCTTCGGGGATGGAGAGCTGTAGAAGATATTCATCAGCGAGTCCTTCGTCAGCGCGAAGTCTTCCAAGCCTTTTTATCCAATCCATCTTGCTCATCGACGGCTTCGGAAAGTATCCTGAACGGTCCCGCCGAGTCTCTGATGGAGACTCTGGAAGCGCTTGAAGTCCACAGGAGCAACATCACTGCGATGGCAACAGAAATCACAGAGTCTCTTCAGCAAGTGCAACACAGGCACAGTGATGTGAAGGAGGAATACAACATGACGATGTCTCGAACCTCTGTTCTTTACCCGGAGGTGCGACTGTCCAACTGAATTTGGATACCATATACTGACCGTCTTTATAGCTCTCAAATATTGTTGCATTAGAAGAAAGTTACCGCGACCGATATCAAGGATTTTACGATTTCGGAATGGATGCTTTGACGCTCCTACTAGACACTGTTACTCCATTATGGAGGACACATGGGAAGACCATCGGAGAAGATGTTCGGGACTTCCTCATCATCCCTCTGTATCGCAACGAATTTACAGGTGAAGCCAAGCGGTATCCAGTGAAGGGACTACCATGCCGTCCGCCGCGCCACTGGCTCGGTCTCGTCGTTTTCTTCTTTGTTTCCATCTGTGTGATGTTCTTGCAACTTCGCACTGCTGTGACTTCGATATTCCACTATCGATTGCAGTGGATCCCCTACGAAGGGGTGCGCTGGACTGCTCTACCATTGTTTTGGATTGGGATATTGATTCAATGGCTCGCTGTCATTGTTGAGATGGTTGTTGTCGTCATGCAGTTGGGTACGATTGTATGGTGGGCTGGTTGGTTTGTTAAGATATTTCACTGATTTGTGCCTACTCGAAAGGGCATTGGTTATACCCCGTTGTAAATTATGTATTATCTATTGTAGCACCAACACTCCTTAGCATATTGGAATAGATAGCATGTCAGAGGGCTCACCGACTGGAGCATTAACCTCTGTCGAGGAGACTTGAGAAGCAGGAGTGCCCGTCGTTGGTGGGAAAGCAGAAGTAGATGGTGCCTGTGCAATTGCGGTATTGGTGTTATAGGCGCCGTTGGGGATTGCTGACACCTGGGGAAAACGGGTGTTAATATACGTGTTATGGGCAGTGTGCGTGATTGTTGATTGGTGGGAGGTCTGAATCTCTGGATAACCACTATGGCCTGCTGCCCGGCCCGACTCTACACAAGGCCGACAGTATCCTTGGAGAAAGGTGAGGCCTGATACAACGAAGAGAAGCTGGCTTTAAACTCACTACCGCCAAGAATAAGCGGAACATCCTTCTGATGGCACACTAGACATTTAATTTCAAAAGATTGTGGGTGAGAAGTTTTCTGTCTTTTGGTTTGTGTCCGTGGGGCGGTTGCGGTCTTTGGGGCCTGAGAGACCGAGGGATCGATATTAAGTGTTGTGGTCTCGATTGAAGGATCCTGTTTTTTGGGCTTCGCTGGAGGACGTTTAGGTCGCGGGGGTCGCACAGGCATAGGCCCATGCTTCAGGAGCCTCATGGGATGCGGCAGGGCCAACTGGAGATATGTGAGAATTGAGGGAAGCAAGCATTCCAGTGACAGTTGCCTTACGGTTTGCAATTGAGATAGCAAGGGTCCTGGAGCTAACCGGTAATTAAGATACACACGTTTGGGAGATGTCTGCGAGATTATAGAATGATTAATCGCCCAAAGATAGTGAGGCCGTTTGTTGCTTACCAATGCCTCGAAAACAGCGCGGTATTCATTGACCTTAGCGTCGTCGCCAATCCACCGGCGCAGTGTGTCGGAAACGGCAAGAGGGGTACCTTTGAGTATAACTTTGGCCCTGTGGTATTTTCCCCCCTCTTCGTCACTTGGTTCTTGGGGCTGTGATGACGCGGTTGGCTGTTGCTTGTCTTTACTGTCAGCACTTTCGAACGGTAAACGGAGCTTCAGCTCCCAGTCAGCCGGTGCAGAAGAAGGCTCCAACAATGCGGGCCCACGAGGGAGTAGCCACTTTTCATTCGGTGCTTCACGAAATTCAATGAGTACATCGAACTCTTTGATGGGAGGACTCAATGCCGTCTGACCCCACGGGCTAGGAGTATGGGGTGCTAGTAGTGCACTGTTCGACTGTGCCGTTGCAGAGGACGTGTACTCAGACCAGGCCTGTGGTGCCAAAGTGGCCATAAGTGCACCCAGGGATATCAATTGTTCTTGGGTGACATATGGGGTAGCGGCCAAGTGCAAAAGATTAGCAAATGTAGAGTTCCTTGAAGCGGCGGCGTTGACTTGACTGATTGCTTCGGACGAGAAAGGGTGTGCAAGGGTGGAAGATGTCGAAGGTGGAGTATATTGAGTAGGATAGTAATAAGTTGCTCCGTATGGTGTGACGGAGGGCCAACTAGTTCTGGAGACACTCGGATGAGGCTGCTGGGATAAAGCAGGGTAATTGGGCTGAGACGGCAGATAGTTGACTTCGTAGAATGTTGTTTCCTCAAAGATATGAGGTCCTATTTCAAGATTACAGCGCCCCCGGTTCTGGATCGTGTGTGGCAAAGGGGGTGGGATGTCCGAGGCAGCCTTTCCTCGAGATTTTGTCTGAAATTTGGGAAATGTATGGTGAAGCCATTTGTCTCGTGCTATTATAGACTGAGATGGATGGTGTTCTGCGGGTTAAATTGGACGTACACTGCCTGAGAGCTCGAGCAAGGACCCCACTGGGCGGAGGGTGAGCGGCGTCGTCGTATACGGGTGGGCAGAGATGGCACGGACCTCTCTGCTATGGACTGCAGGTCAGCGGATTCTTCATCGCTCAGAGCGGTGGGCGAGTCGCTGACGGGCAAGGGGATGTCTGGTTTATTAGGCATGGAGTAGGAAGGAAAGGAAACAGTTGCCTTTCCGGGGAAATCTTATCTTGGCGGAGATTGATCCGAGTCACGGCCGGTGAGCTCCTTGTTTTCTCTTCGACAGTGATGTCGAGCAGAGTCCGTGAGTATCTGTCCACGCCAGACCCAACCGCTGACCTGAGTCTGCCTTAGAAAAAGGAAGTGCTGTCTTCAAACCAATAACGAAGGCACGTCCCAGGGCTCTTGGCCAACCCACCGTCTCTCGACAACCCTCCGTTGCAGCCCAGGATGCTGTCCCCGGTCCTTCGAGAATCCATCCCCCTTGGCTCCCTGCTGTCGATTTGCCTCAACCACGTAACCCTGCCCCAGAGGTAGCATTTCCAAACCCCGCTTCTCAGGGTCCCTTGCCTCCGACTCTTGCACCGGTTCAACCCAGGAAACCAATCGGGACACTCATATCTATATCCACCCCTTCCCGTATTCCTCCTCCGATCCAGTCTCAGCCTACGCAAGCCAATATCTTGCCTGTACCGCAAGCGACTTTCTTGACTGTCCCAAGCAATGCCCATCCCCCTACTGTACTGCCTCTCCCAACTAATGCGCTCCCCGCGAACCCCTTGACTGTCCCGAGCGATCTTACCCTGCCAACTGCTCTGACGATCACAAGTAACTCTCATCTTCCATTAATGACTCCTGGCCATTTACCAACGGAACAAGTGGCCGAAAGCAGCCAAAGCGCCGTAAAGGGCAAGCGTAAACGACGTTCCACTACAGCCCCTCCAGAAGAGGAAGGAGAATCCAAAAGTAATGGACGTAGAAGGCGTTCGAAGGCCCCTTCCCTACCACCCTACGATCCAAATGCAGATCCGGGCGAGGAAATTGACCCTACAGTTGTGACCATGGCCGCCTTGTGCAACGACACTGGTCAAGGCAGAGTAAGCAGCAAAGCAGCCGAGATTCAGAGCAACCATGCTCTTTGGAAACAAAGGAACCGCGACAAACGGACTCGAATGCGAGCAATCATGGAAGCAAAGAAATATGGCCGCACGGATGAGGAGGCAGAGCTTATAGCCGACGGTGGGGAGCCTCCAGCGACGACTTTATCCGCACCACCGATCAAGACCACATCCAGTAGCAGCAACGATGTCGATAATTCAGATTTTGATTACACTCAAGACCTTGCAGCCAGTCGGTATAATGTCCAGGTCAGGATAGGCCCTAATGGCGAAACCATCATCGACGAGGACTCTCTAGAAGTTAACCGGGAAGAAACAGACGAAACGGCCAATTATACTCATGTTACAGAGTCAGACCATACAAAGTTTGTCAATTCTGGCACTTATGGAAAGCGGTTCCGTGGTTCTCGATGGAGCGCTGAAGAAACTGAACTGTTTTACGATGTAAGTCTCCCGTAGTGTCAATCTGTAAGCGAGCTTACACCCCCGTAGGCCCTGTCACAGTTCGGCGAGAACTACGAATTAATTGCTTATGTCCTCCCAGGGCGGGACAGAAAATCGTGCAAAAACAAGTTCAAAATCGAAGACAAAAGGAACCATGCAAGAATAAATTATTGTCTAAATAATCGAACGGCAGTCGGTGAGTTGCCACGGGCACTAATAATTCTGCATGTCTTGACTAACGCCATGAAGACATCGCAACCTTATCCAGAATGACAGGCAAAGACTTTTCTGGTCCTGTTCCAGAGATTCGCGCACCTACCACGCATGCACCCATTATTCCCACCGCATCCACCTCGGGAGAAGCTGAAGCACCAGAAAAAACGACCTCCAAACCCACTCCCAAGAGGCGCCGGACAAAGACCAGCGCTGCGGACGATGGTGTTGTTATTGTTGGTGACATAGGCAGTGTAGAAATGGAAACGGGGGCATAGCGTTCCATGCAGTATAATGGCCCCCATTTCCGACGCAAGAGCGGATGCAGCAACCGTTCTCGACGGAAGATTAAATAATAAGGCAGGCGAGAGCCTGAATATCACGCTGGGTAGTAGAGCATGAAGGAATCAAGAAATGAATGTAGTTTTTCTAGTTCATTACCCAGAACTGGTTCTGGGATCAACCTACTGCATGTCAATCACAAGAAGTGTTGCTGTTTCGTAATTTTGTGGAACCCGTACGGTATTTAAAGATTCTGGAACATGTTGGTCTTGGATCCAATTTGGGGGGTGGCATCTATCTTAACGACTTGCTATGTCTGCAAACAAGGCAGTTCTTTGTGGCGCGGGATTTCTCGGTATGTATTGCTATGAATCAAACACTAATGGCAAACTCAGTTGTGAATCTGGGCGCATAGGGAAGCATATTGCGAGAAGCATTGGTTCAAACACGACAGTTCCCCGCAAAGTTCAAATTTCTTCTCGTGATCCTTCAAAACTATTCCAGACATTGAAGAAGGAGATCCCCGCAGACCGCTTGTCGGCTGTTCCAGTCGATGTCACGAAACCCACTACGCTGGCGCCGGCGTTCGAAGGAGCCCATACGGTGGTGTCCATGGTTGGAATTATGAATGGAACGCCCGACGACTTTGAGAGAATACAGCTTAGAGGTGCTGAGAATGTCGCCTTAGCCGCCAAAGAAGCTGGCGCTAGACTGATTCACTTCAGTGCCATCGGCGCGGACCCAGCAAGCGACATTCCATACGCCAAAACAAAAGGACAAGCAGAAGAAATCGTCAGAGCTATTTGTCCAAACGCGACTATCATTCGACCGAGTCTTGTGTTCGGCCCTGAAGATGCGTTTTTCAACGTAAGTTGTATTCTTTTCGCGCTTGTCCTTAAGTACTTTTGACTCTTATATTCCAGAGGTTTGCTACATTGTCGAAATTTCTTCCAGTGCTTCCTGTCTTTGACGGAGGTTTAACACAAATGCAACCCGTTTATGTCGGTGATATCGCCAATGCGGTTGAGGCAATGACAAGGGGGGATCTTGAGATTGAGAAAGAGATTGGTGGAAAGGTGATTGAAGCTGGAGGGCCGCAAGGTACATATTGACGTTGACATTCACGCCGCGCTGTCAAAGTCCTGACCGTGTTCCCGCCCAGTGCACACCTTCCGGCAGCTAATGGAATACACGTTGAAGTACATTCCTAGATGGCGACCGGTTGTGTCGGTGCCGCTCTCGGTAGGACTGCTCCAAGGTAGGATAATGGAAAAACTTCCTGTGAATCTGTTCACGATAACCAGGGACCAGGTATGATAACGAGCAAATCATACCAGAGGCATCATCTAACAAGAATTCAGGTTAGGCTGTTGCAGATTGACAATATAGTCAATCCGGATCCTGGGCCAGACTCGGTCAGGTTTGAGCACTTCTTATTCAAACACTGCAACCAATTCCCGATGTCTTTGCACAAGATAGTCCCGGGTTACTTGCATTAGGTACCCTCGTATTACGCTATCCGGTGCTATCGGACGGTTGCGACCTTTCGCAGGAACACCGGCTATGGGCCTTACAACTTACCATACTCATCTGCCTATCCAATGTAGTAGGACTAGCTCCTCCTCGCACTCAATACCCATTCTCGTAGAGAGAAACCCAGAAAATACGATGGTGTCCCATTCAAAGTACACATGAATTGCATGGAGTATACAAAATGATGGACTCTCATCGACCATGACACATTGCTGATTCAGATGACTTGGAAGCGCTTCTGGAAGCGCTCAGTGGCCTCTGCATTCACTTCCACAGCCAAGGACTCTTTCGCAAATGAATACGACGCAGAATGACTTGACCAGCACTTCACCCCTAAATTCTCCTGCTCTTGAGCAGCCAGAGCAAACAGTCCAAGAATTGCACAAACATCTATCCCAGGCTGAGCCAGAAACCAGTGTGGGCCATAAAGAGCCTTTCAGCATATTCTCTAAAAGCGAGAAATGGCTCATAGTCAGTCTGGTTGCACTGGCAGGATTGTTTAGGTACGCCCTTACACTCACATTCGATGTTTATCTCTCCGGTAACATGCTTCACAGTCCTCTTACTGCGAATATATACTTTCCTGCCCTGCCAGCATTAGCTCGAAGTTTCAATAAATCGCTTGAACTCATAAATCTAACGGTATGAGAAACGCACTGGCATCGTACAACTTGAACCAAACTGCAAAGCTCAGGTGACAATATACATGGTATTCCAAGGCATTTCACCTATGGTCTGGGGCCCACTAGCTGATCGCCGTGGAAGACGCCCAGTGTATATTGCGTGCTTGCTCACGCTCGCTCTTTCTTGCGTAGGGTTGGCACTCGTTCCCACCTCAGCATACTGGCCCTTGATGCTCCTGAGATGCTTCCAGGCGGCAGGTTCTGCTAGCACAATTGCTCTTGGTACTATAACAAAACTTTCCAGAGATCTAAATATATTTTTGACTAGTATATCAACTAGGTGCCGGTGTCATCGGTGATATATCCACCAGGGAAGAGCGAGCGGGCTTTTTTGGAGTTTTCACAGTCGGGCCCATGGTATGCACAGACATCTGTATGATCTTGATAACGGCCTGGTAACTATCACCCAGATCGGTCCTGCGATAGGACCGGTGCTTGGAGGAGTCATTGCAGACCATTTGGGCTGGAGGTACGAGTATATGAAGAGACTTCCATCGAAATTATCATTCACCTGAATGATGACAGGGCAATATTTTGGTTTCTTACCATCTGCTCCTCCCTATGTTGCATCGTCGTGCTATGGTCAGGACCCTTTCCTCGACCCGGGACTTGTTGTCTTACGCTGTTGCTGATAGCTTTCTTCCGGAAACATTGCG
The DNA here is from genome assembly GCA_900156845.1 of Coprinopsis strossmayeri. NCBI lineage: Eukaryota > Fungi > Basidiomycota > Agaricomycetes > Agaricales > Psathyrellaceae > Coprinopsis > Coprinopsis strossmayeri. The sequence continues at coordinate 555,821 of FTPT01000068.1, read as the reverse complement.
AACACTGGTCGGAAACGGTAGTATCGTCCCTTCTCGATTGTATCGGCCCTTTATCCCTCTACTTTCTCGGAGGGTACAGGCTTTGGATTTGCGTTCTTCGGCCCAACTTCCTGCCAAAAAAGTCGGAAATCCGTTTCGATTGTTTATGGAGATCGATATTCTTCTATTGCTCGGTATGAATGCTATATTGAACAGCGTTCTTTATGGCGCATTGGCAATACTATCGACCGCTTTTGAAGTAACGTATCCTTTCCTTACAGAGTCCACCATCGGGGTGTCTTTCCTGGCTGTAGGAGGTGGAATGATCGTTGGCAGTGTTGGAAACGGTCGGATTCTTGATCGGGAATATCAAACTTTCAAGAGGAAGCTGGGAGGGGTAGAAAGCAGGGACGTGTTCCCAATTGAAAAAGTTGGATGTTCCTCATTCATTCCCTGACGGAGGCTGATATCCCTTTGTCACAAGGCACGGCTTCGATTACTTCCATTCCTCATGGTCGTACTTGCAGCTTGCAACGCAGGATACGGATGGTCTTTGCAAACGAAAACAAATATCGCCGTTCCTTTGATCTTGCAGTTCATAGGTCAGTAACAACCTGTTGGCTAGCCCTGGGACACTGCTGAATCTCCCCAAGTCGGTTTCGGGACTATCATCGGTATGAACTCGACTTCTACTCTGATGATAGACCTATTTCCCGGTCAAAGTTCTTCAATAACCGCTTGCGTAAGTCGATTGGTTTCTACTGAATTATTAACGCGCTGATATTGCTCCAGAATAATCTGGTACGTTGCACAGTTGCCGCAGGCCTCGTATCCGCTCTTCAACCCATGATCGACGGAATCGGCTATGGATGGACATACGTTATCCTTGCTGGCGTGACCTTACTCTCGATACCTCTGCTTTACATAGACATGCATGCAGGTCCCAAGTACCGATTGCGACGCTACAAACGCTCGTTAGGTAATTCAGCCACGGACTCTGGTAACTAATGCCAATTGATGTAAAATGTTCCGGGGTATATTCTCCATAGATCAGGACCCTAGATACTGTTCCAAATGACCACTACTAATCCCATGCCCGTTCATACTGATTGGCTGGTTTGATTGCGACTCTGAGCTTTTGAGCTGCGTATAAAGGCCAGTGAGGGTTTCGCAACAGCTCTCTGGCCAAGAAGATGACATCCGCCTTGCCGTCTTGTAGGTAACCTTCCGCTTGCTCTGGTTCAGTAATGAGACCGACAGCACCGGTGGTAAGACCAGGAACAGCTTTCTTGATTTCTTCGGCAAATGGGACCTGAGAAGTACACTGGTTAGTAATAGCTTACTTGGTAAACAAGTATCGTCAAACCTGATAACCTGGTTTCAAGGCAATTTTCTGATCGATCCAGAGCCCACCAGAGCTGACGTCTAATAGGTCTATACCCGCTTCTTGAAGCTTCTTCGACAACAACACACTCTGCTGCGGTCCCCAGTACTTCCATTCACCGTCGTTACCTTGTTCAGGTCCTTCTACCCAGTCCGAAGCGCTTATACGGACGAACAACGGTTTGTTGGGCCACGCTTCTCGAGTTGCTTTAACGATGCGAAGCAAAAATCGAATCCGGTTCTCAAATGAACCACCATATTCATCCAATCGATTGTTCGAAAGTGGGGAGAGGAATTGATGAATAAGATAGCCATGGGCACCGTGTATTTCTATGAAATCGACTTGGAGAACGTCGATAGATATGCAGAGCCGGGAATGAAGAGAGACGACTTACATCCAGCCGATTCTGATCGATGGGTCGCTGCCATGAAGGCATCTACCAATCCGTCTATTTCTTCGAGTGATAATGTTCGGGGACTGGGGTACCAGGAAGCAAACATGATATCAGAAGGGCCACGAACTGATTTGCACGGATGAGAGATCAACTCAGTCATTGCAGCTGGAGAGCTCACCATTGTCCGGCCAGCCTCCTTCGTCTGCTTGTGCAACATGAGAAGAACCCCCTGGTGCCTTCGACCGTACCCATGGGGTAAGGGTAGATGCTTTCCGCCCCGCATGGGCCAATTGAATGCCGATCTTGGTACCTTGGCTGTGAGAAAAGTCTACGATTCTACGGAACGGCTCTATGTGCGAGTCCGCCCAGATGCCCTAGATCGAGGGTTAATTAGGGTCGTAGAGACCAAGGGCTTGATCGGACTGACAGCGTCTTCAGGAGAGATTCGGCCTTCAGGGACAACTGCTGTTGCCTCAACACAGATGGCTCCAACGCCACGGGTTGCGTATCCCTGAGAAAAGGGCTAGTTTCAGCGAGCATTAGTTGGTCATCTAAGGGTCGCTTGCATACTCCGAGATGGACAAGGTGCCAGTCTGTAGCATGGCCGTCCTTTGCACTGTATTGACACATGGGAGCCTAAATATGAATTAGGCAGAATCTGGAGTGGAGACTAGTGTATTGACATACAACGAAAATCCGATTCTTGAAGGTTACATTGCGCAGAGTGATAGGCTTGAAGAGCTTCGGATCGTCTTCCTGTGGATTGCGTTAGATCTCTGTGGTTCAACGTTGGCTGCTGAGAGCACCGTTGGGTTGAGAGGTTCGCCGATATTAGGCTCGTTCAAAGGAAAGAACTGATAGGCATCAGGGACGGGCTTGTTGATGTAGGCCATGATATGAAAGGCTTACCGGTGCGTACAGGATGGCGACATAGTTAATCTGGGTAGTGCTAGGGGCGGCAATCGCCGAGCTAAATGGGCTGCAGGATTCGATGACATCATTCAGACAAGATGCTCACTGACGCCCTCAAGCAGAAACTGGACAACGTCGACCCAGCCAGAGAATACTCTGGCACCCTCCCAAAGATCCATTCAAAGTCAAACAGGACATACTTTGTCAAGCAAGCCTCGCCGTCCCAGGCAGAGCAATCCGAGGGCGAGGCACAGTCCCTCAAAGCTATCGAAAGAGCAGCGCCTGGTCTTGCACCCCGTCTATACGCCCATGGCACCTTTCCCGACGGGAGCTCCTACTTCATATCTGAGTACAAGGATCTCGGGGCGCTCACCACCCCCGCGGCCGTCCAACTGGCGAAACGTCTGGCAAATGAACTCCACCAGCTCAAGAGTCTCCATGGCTTTGGCTTCCATGTCCCCACTTATTGCGGCCCCACTCGCTTTCCTAACGGATGGTTTTCAAGCTGGGAGAAGTGCTACGCTTCCATGTATCAACATTTGATCGATAGCATTCGGAAGAAGGGAGGGTACAACAAACTGTGCGATACCGGCGATGAAGTCGTCAGGCAGTGCGTATCTCCCACTTCATAATCATTCCAAATTGACATTCGATCTAGGGTCATCCCGTGGCTTCTTGGTAGGCAATTCTTTCGATAGTCTGAGTCAAGATTTTTGACAAAGGCAAAGGTGGCCTAGTCATTCAGCCAGTCCTTCTGCACGGTGACCTTTGGGTGGGTATCCTCGCTGTTAAACTGCAATCCATGATCTCAGTTAGATTGTTGTAGAGCGGCAACGTTGGTGTCGATGAAGCAACAAAGAACCCAATAATCTACGACCCTGCTTCATTCTATGGTCATAACGAGGCAGAGTAAGTCGTCGATGTGGATTTCAGGGTTCTTTCTTGCTAACCGTTCTGCAGCTTGGCGATTGCGAGGATTTTTGGAGGGTTCCCGCAAACGTTCTTCAGCACCTATTTTGAGAACAACCCCAAGACAGAGCCAGTCGAGGAGTTTCCACTGCGTGCTGAACTATATGAATCGTTCCATTATTTGAATCATACCTTGATCTTCGGGGTAAGTACGATTTTTGGCATGGGAGATTGGTATTGATGTTCTCTAGGGACATTACGGACACCACGCGAAAGAGAAGATGGAGAAGCTGCTTGAGGCAAAGGGCAAGTTAAATTTAAATCAGTAGCTTACCTAAAGCCGAGTCAAGTAGAGATAACAGAGCCAAACAGAGCTTACAAATTGGTCAGCACAACGCATTCGTGAATCGTTCTTGTTCTCTCAAGACGCCGTCATCGCGCACCAGGAATCTCACATACTTGGTCCTCGGTCTTCGCCATTAAAGCGCAGAGCGTCTTTCTGAGTTAAATTTACAGAAAAAGGTCATGAGCCAAGGTAATTAGCAACGTCTTTGTAACGTCAGGTTCCTTTACACCTTCCCTCGCAGAGTTCACAGAGGACCATTATGCCTTCGATGACCCCAACTATGGAGAAGACGAGTACGACGAAGATATGGCACCCATCACCCAGGAGGATTGCTGGACCGTGATTTCCAGTTTCTTCGATGAGAAGGGTCTTGTCGACCAGCAGCTCGCTTCGTTCAATAGATTTATCCAAAATACGATGCAAGAACTGGTCGATGAGAACGCGGATCTCATCCTGGACCAAGCAGACCAGCACACTGGCCTTGCAAACGATACCACCCGTCGCTACGAAATCAAATTTGGCCAAACCTACCTGTCGCGTCCGACTGTTACAGAACTCGATGGTACAGTTTCGCCCGTCTTTCCTCAGGAAGCACGTCTGCGGAATCTCACTTACTCGACGCCCTTGTATATCGACATGACGAAGCGGGTCAGGATCGGTCGGGAGGATCCTGACACACCAGGGGAGATCCATTGGGAAAAAGACCACGAGCAAAGTGATAAGGAGCCTACCAAAGTCTGGATAGGAAAGGTACGTCTTCTACCATCTAGATCTTCTTCGTTTTCTAATACGACGCCTTCAGATGCCAATCATGTTGCGCTCTAATTATTGTATCCTTAACGGCTTGGAAGACAAAGACCTATATGACCTCAACGAATGCCCATATGACTCTGGAGGATACTTCATCATCAATGGCTCCGAGAAGGTGCTTATTGCGCAGGAGCGCATGGCCACTAATCATGTCTATGTTTTCGCCAAAGCACAACCGTCTCCAATCAACTTCCTTGCTGAGATTCGCAGTGCCGTCGAGAAAGGCGGGAAGACAATCAGTCAGTTCCAGGTGAAGATGTTCCACAGAAACCAAGAACGTTCGGTATGTTGTTCTCGATATGGGACCCGAATGCGAACTGACGTCTTCCCAGATGGGTAACGTTATGAAGGCAACCATTCCATATATCAAGGTTGACATTCCCATCTGGGTTGTTTTCCGTGCCCTCGGTGTCATTTCCGACCGCGATATTTTGGAGCATATATCTTATGACATGCAAGACGCTCAAATGCTGGAGATGCTGAAGCCTTGTATCGACGACGGTTTTGTTATTCAGGATCGCGAGGTCGCGCTGGATTTCATCGGTAATCGTGGGACAACAACTGGTCTTCCTCGAGATCGTCGTATACGCTATGCGCAAGAAATTCTCCAGAAGGAGATGTTACCCCACGTATCCATGGCTGAAGGATCCGAGTCGAAGAAGGCCTATTTCTTTGGTTACATGATCCATCGTTTGCTCCTTGCTGCTCTTGAGCGACGGGAGTTAGATGACCGTGATCATTTCGGAAAGAAGCGCCTCGATCTTGCCGGGCCTCTACTTGCCAATCTCTTCCGAATGCTGTTCCGCAAACTTACCAAGGACGTGTATCGATATTTGCAAAAGGTAATTTATTATATCGGTTCTCTTGTGTTACCTCTGACCATCCGACATCAAGTGCGTTGAAACACAAAAAGAATTCGTACTTAGGCATGCTGTTAAGCAACAAACCATTACCAACGGACTCAAGTACTCTTTGGCCACTGGAAACTGGGGTGACCAAAAGAAGTCAATGTCTTCCAAGGCTGGTGTATCGCAGGTGCTCAACCGATACACATATGCTTCAACTCTTTCGCATCTTCGTCGATGTAACACGCCGTTAGGCCGAGAAGGAAAGATTGCTAAACCCCGACAATTACACAATACTCATTGGGGAATGGTATGCCCGGCTGAAACACCTGAAGGTCAGGCCTGTGGTCTTGTCAAGAATTTGGCCTTGATGGCCTGTATCTCGATTGGGACCCCCTCTGGCGAAGTTATCGAGTTCTTGGAAGAGTGGGGTTTGGAATCTTTGGAAGAAAATGCCCATTCGACGACTCCCTTTACCAAAGTCTTTGTCAATGGTGTCTGGATGGGTGTACACAGGGATCCGGCCAGCCTCATCAGGACGCTCAAGAAACTTCGACGAAAACATGATATCGGCGCAGAAGTTTCTATGGTTCGAGATATCCGAGAGCGTGAACTTCGGGTGTATACTGATGGAGGACGTGTCTGCCGACCTCTCTTCGTTGTCGAGAATCAGGAACTCGTCCTTCAGAAGAAGCATGTACGCTGGGTGGCTGACCGTCAGGACGATAACGGTACACCATACAAATGGGAGAATTTGGTTGAGTCTGGTGTTATCGAACTGTTGGACGCGGAAGAAGAAGAAACTGTGATGATTTGTATGTCGCCAGAAGATCTTGAAGTATCGAGAAGACAGTCGGAAGGAGTGGACGTGCAAGAAGAACCCGAATTCGACCCTGCTGCTCGCCTCAAGGCAGGATCGCATGCGCACACATGGACCCACTGCGAAATTCATCCCAGCATGATTTTGGGTATTTGTGCCAGCATCATTCCCTTCCCTGATCATAATCAAGTGAGCTCAATGTGTGTTTTTTATATTATGGATATTCCTAACATCTTTCTTAGTCTCCTCGTAACACATACCAATCGGCCATGGGTAAACAAGCCATGGGTGTTTTCCTTACCAATTTCTTGGTCCGTATGGATACCATGGCCAACATCCTTTATTATCCTCAAAAGCCTCTTGCTACGACACGGTCCATGGAGTACCTCAAATTCCGAGAACTCCCCGCTGGTCAAAATGCGATTGTCGCCATCTTGTGTTATAGCGGCTATAATCAGGAAGATTCCGTTATCATGAACCAGAGTTCTATCGACCGTGGTCTGTTCCGCAGTATCTATTACCGCAGTTATATGGATTTGGAAAAGAAGAACGGTATGCAGCAATTAGAAGAGTTCGAGAAACCCACCAGAGATACCACCTTGCGGATGAAGCACGGCACGTATGACAAGATTGAAGATGACGGGCTAATCGCTCCTGGTACTAATGTATCAGGTGAAGATATCATCATCGGTAAAACTGCACCTATTCCCCCTGACAGCGAAGAACTTGGTCAACGTACCCGGACTCATACAAGACGAGACGTATCGACGCCACTAAAGAGCACAGAAAGCGGCATTGTCGATCAAGTGATCATTACTTCGAACGCGGATGCTCAGAAGTTTGTCAAAGTTCGCGTCAGGTCGACACGTGTCCCTCAAATTGGAGACAAGTTCGCCTCGCGCCACGGTCAGAAGGGTACCATTGGTATTACCTACCGTCAAGAGGACATGCCTTTCACAGCGGAAGGTATCGTCCCTGATCTCATCATCAATCCTCACGCCATCCCCTCTCGTATGACGATCGGACATCTAGTCGAATGTCTTCTGTCCAAGGTGGCGACTCTCATCGGTAATGAGGGCGATGCTACACCTTTCACAGATCTCACTGTCGAAGGTGTTTCAACCTTTTTGCGACAGAAGGGCTACCAGTCCCGCGGGCTGGAAGTCATGTACCATGGTCATACTGGACGAAAATTGCAGGCTCAAGTGTACCTTGGTCCAACCTACTACCAGCGATTGAAACATATGGTGGACGACAAGATCCATTCTCGAGCTCGTGGCCCGGTGCAGATTCTCACTCGACAGCCTGTGGAAGGCCGTAGTCGTGACGGTGGTCTGCGTTTCGGAGAGATGGAGCGTGATTGTATGATCTCGCATGGTATTGCTGGATTCTTGAAGGAACGTCTTTTCGATGCTAGTGATGCTTATCGTCTTCATGTGTGCGACATGTAAGTCATTCCTTCATCCCGTGTCATATCTTCAATACTGATCTTGGCTTCTTAGTTGTGGATTAACAGCCATTGCTAACCTCGTAAGTCTGGCTTCGGTTTTCCATGTCTTTTGTGATTAACCAGTTCCTTGTAGAAAAAGCAAAGTTTCGAATGTCGTGCCTGCAAGAACAAGACAGCCTGCTCACAACTTTACATACCTTACGCTGCTAAGTTGCTGTTCCAGGTACTTCGCCATTTACCTAACTCAGGCTTCGATCTAGTTGTTAACTGTTCATTTCAGGAACTTCAAGCCATGAACATCGCTGCTCGTCTTTACACAGTTTCATCCGGGCGTATACGGGATTAATATTGTCCATCATGTATTTTATGTTTGTACTGCTATAATATTCTACACATGCACGATATATTAGACGACTCCATAGGATTATAAAAGATCAATCTTCGCGACGCATCAACCCTTCTCGCTCTTCTCGACCATTCGCAGGGCGGTACTCGTCATGCTCTCCAGAGAGCCGCTGTGACTTCCGCTTTTTGTGTGCATCGTCGTCATCGTCATCTTCCTCGCCGATCTCGAAGACCACATCGCCAGAAATCGCGTCTGGACCTCCTCGTCGACTGCCCACGAGCGTTGCCGCATCGTCATCATCCTCTTCACGATGCTGACTTCGGTTCTGGATGGCCTGAAGATCGTAGTCTTCCGCCTCTTCCTCGTCTTGAGCGATCTCATCTGACATAGCCAATGTGGATATCAAACGGAAATTAGTTCATGAAGAGAGCAACAGAGAAGGCACTTATCTTCTGTTGTTTTCACTTGGACGCCATAAGAATGCAATGGCAGTGAAACAGACGAAATACAAAAGTGCCAGCCAGCCGTCGAGGAGCCACCAACGGCTCCGCCAAGTATTGGCAGCATAATCTGTTATTGGACGGTCTGTCAGAACAAGGGAAAGAGATGGAGATTATCTTGTACCTTCCGCCAGACGTCCAGAAAACGACATTGAAGAAACGACAAAGAATGCACCGATTACCACGACTGCAAAAATGAGAATGTAGTGCAAGCGCGTGAACATTCTGAGTTTGTAGCGTTGTTTGCGGGCGCGGAGTTGTTGGACGGTTGCTAGAGGGGCAGCCGTCAGAACTGTCTGGCGCACGTCGAAGAAGACTCACCATTGAGAGAATACATGATCCATAACAAAAACCCGCTGAGGGTGAAGGCAAGCGGTATAATGAATAAGAGTAAAATGAGCGCAGATGTAGATTCCATTTCCAATTCAACGATTCCGATGGCATAGAGAACTGCAGGTTGGTCAGTACGTGACGCTGATCAATATTTATCTGTCTCTGCTTACTTCCAAAGATGAAGTGTGCTCCTGCCAAAGCCTGGCATTTGCGCATAGTTGGGCCCAAAGATTCGCGAACCACGCTCAATCCTAGCGAGACGACCAGAAGCATGAAGAAGGACATCGAGTTCCTCCCAGCATCGAGAATGGCGACTAGTATGTGTATAAGTATCTGCAGGTAAACTGACTAACAGTCAACGTACCAACAATCAAAAACGCTGTTGAAGCGGCACCTTTTCCGTGCGCATTAAGGTATCTGTAGTAGGCTACCATGGAATGAGTGTACTGTGACATTGTAAATTAAGAAGACTCACCCCAGTTCGCACACATCTCTACGACCAGCAGCCCAAAGAGGCCCGAAAGATAGTACTGTCCGATGGCATGTTATACTTATTGCCGGCATCATCGAAATGACAAGCACGTACTTGGATGGGAAGCAACTCCTGTATGTGTCTGTAACAGAGTATGCCCCACAGAAGTCCAATGACAGTATAAGCAACAAACATGGCGAAATAGAACTGGGTTATCTTCAGGCAATACATTCGAGTACGAATCGCGAAAAGCGCACCGTTACTTTGGGATAATCCGTCGCCGGTAAATTGCCATCGAACGTGTTCTTGAACAATATATTTGCATTATAAGGAGAGTGGGTAGTAGACGAAACACCGGAATCGCCAGTGGCTGCACCTTGCTTTTCCTCATCAAGAGGAATGATCGCTATCACAGGAATGAGCCCATCAAATTTTGGGAAAAGAAATACAACTCACCGACGCAATAATAGCCGGTTTTCTTCACAGGATAATGAATGGGACCGTTATAGTTATATATCTCTTTGAACTCCTCGCCGCGGGTCGGAAGACTACGTTTCCAAGGAGAATCCCATTGGCTGGGCGGGGGTGTGGGGAAGCTGCCGTTTGGTGGATTGTTCCAAAAACCGCTTGCCGAGACCGAAGACGGTTGGAGAGAAGACTTATTTGAAGACAGTTCAACACGAGCAGTCCAAATGCTCGTTTCATTGACAGTTTTGCCTTCGCGCAAGTTCAAGATGAATCGTCCAAGCTGGTCTTCCGTGCAGTACCCGCCATTCATGGCGCTTGTTGTGCAGATGTAGACATTCTAAACCACTATGAGTTCAAGAAGATGCGATGAAAAAGAGGTATTTTACAGGGAGTTCCTCGTAATTGGGAGGTTTGCGTTCTTTCCCGAGGTAGCCTTCGTCCTTCCATTCGTAGATTGCCATTGCGAATTGGCCCTGCGACGCCTTGTCGAAAGTGACTGTTGGGATAACGGTTGAATTCAGCTAGACAGTAGATATACTGTCCACTTACCATTGATATGAGCCGAAGGTCCTCCCCACATTCCACTACAAACTTGGCCAGCATAGTCTAGTAGATGTAACGATGAGACGTCATCAGCGCTTAATGCAGCCTTAAACGTGCCTTTATCCGAGATGGAAACCTCATAGGCCATTACCGTAGGCAAAAGGAGCCATATTGAAAGCCAAAACCAAACATACCAGCGAGTAGCTGGCTGGAACCCGTTGAACATGGTAGAATAAAGGTAAGAAAGCTGTGTTGATGCTTGTTATACTTATGATTCTGCGCTGTTGCTGTCTCACGACGAGTTTCCTTGCGAAGTTATACATCCTATTGACTTTTGACTCTCCTGCCAGTGCTCTGAACCTCCGACAGTAGTATCCGACGTGAATTGTCAACTCTCACTCGATCAAATTCTTTATGCTCTGCCCTGTCGGATAGCTGCGGATAGCTGCGGACAGAATATCAATTAAGCAACACGTTAGCAACACGTTTACAGCGGATTCCAAGCGCTAGTCCTAAGCAATCCTGAGCAGTAGAGCCAGACTCTGTTCATAACTAAATACGTATGCAATGGTAAGACACAGACGGAGTGCAAACTAGGATGGGGACTCCTTCCCTGCCTCTGGTACCGGATTTCACCAAGGAGAGTCCCATGGGCTGCGTGGGGGTGTAGGGAACTTTCCATCAGGGGGGTTATCCCAGAACACCTTCACTGAGCCTGACGCGCCATTCTGGTCTGGCAAACGATGAGTTCATCCGCAAACTCGACGTTTCTTCCACCTGCCTTCAGAGACGGGAAGCCCACGGGCCATGATTGCAAACAAGAAAAGGCAAAGGCAAGCATATGCTGGGCGGACAGCTGAGGCGGACATGGTGGAATAGAGATATGAAAGGGATGTTGATGCTTGTTATAAGTAGTCTCGTTAATAGATGATAAGTCAGCAGGTGCCGATAACTTGATCCTGTACCTTTATGTAAGTACGCAGCTAACAATGCTCAACGACGACGAGGACGTATTCGACAGCGTTACCTGGGAGTCTCCTTCAGCCACCGGATACGACAATCCCCATGCTGCTCTAGGGCCTGGTTTTAGACAGAGCACGGCCGAGGGTAATGACGACCCACTCCAGCCCAAATGGGAAGGCCACCTCGTTACTTCGGTAAGGGACCCAGTCAAGGAACTTGCAGAAACAAAGGACGCATATGTCTCCTATCTAGTCTCCGCCAAGGTAGCTTTGTTTTATTCCACGTTGAGCCCTGTGGTACTCAGTTACTTCCAGACAAACCTTCCCATATTCTCCACCCCCAATCCATCTTCGAGACGACGGTTCCAGGACTTCGTCTTCCTGAAGGATCACCTCGTCCGCGACTTTCCAGCATGCGTCGTCCCGGCGCTGCCTGACAAGCACAGGCTCGGTAAGACCATTACACAGAAACCAGGCCCCGCAGTTGTCTAATTGGTACATCCAGAATACATAACAGGGGACAGATTCAGTCCCGAATTTATGGAGCGTCGCAGAGTCGAGTGAGCCCTTTCTTTTCGTATCTGAGTCTCTTCTTACCTTAAATCAGTTTGCATCGATTCCTGCAGAGAATAGCACGCCATCCCATCTTGCAGCGAAGTACCTTGGTTCGCGCTTTCTTCGAGTCAACGGAATGGGTCAGTCCCTTCTAAATTAATCCTGTTGGCTGAACTGAACGATGATAATAGCACGTTTACATGCACCAACACGTCGCACATCCGCCCACGCAAGAACCCGCTCCTGGCTTGATTGACAACATCTCAGACACTCTTCTCAATGCATTCGCTCGTGTTCGCAAGCCCGACGAGAGGTTCCTCATTATGCGGGAGAACGTTGATAAGTTCGAGGAAGGGCTGGCATCCATGGACCGGCTATACAATCGGTTACGAAACAGGACAAGCGGTAAGTCATGCACTCTACTCTACCCATTCATGTTAGTTGTGGTCTGAGGCTGAATGAGATGGGAATCCTGAATCTGGTGAAGATTTGACTGCCGACTACCACGACCTCGCCGTCGCTGTTCAGGGACTTGGGTTCCTGGAATCAGGAATCACCGATCCTTTGAATCACTTTTCCAATACTCTGTTAGAGTTTTCAGCACTTCTCCGTCATCTGGTAAGCGCATGGATTGCCTCTGTTGATTGCATCTCTTCTCACTCAGCGAACAGACACAAACTACGACCGACCCCTTATTGGTTCACCTGCATTCACTTCTTACTTATTCTCACGCCAACCGAGCTGTGCTTAAACTTCGAGATCAAAGACAGCTTGATCTCGAAGAGCTCACCGATTATTTGTCGGGTGTGACTGCTGAACGGGATCGACTGTCGGCTATTATCAGCGGTCACGCGGGGAGCTCAGGGCTTGGACTTGGCGCTTATATCAAGGATAGAGTCGATGCTCTTCGAGGTGCCGACGATGATCGTAGTCGAGTGGAGAAAATGAAGAAACTGGACACAAAGATTAAGGAGGTCAGTGAATCCATGTGCTATTCTATGGCCTTGACTGAATCTTGCAAACAGCTGCAAGACGCTGTTACGACCGCCCATGAAACGTCAGACGCGTTCAACGATGCAACACTTCGAGAACAAACGATCTTCCAATATGCAAAACAAGCGGAAATGAAGGAAACACTGGGCGAACTTGCCAATGGTCAGATAGAGTTTTACAAGGCGGTAAGCTAAAAATCTCTCGTCGACTGCGTGAACCTCGATTAATAGTTTCAATTCAGGCAATGGAGGAATGGGACAGGATTATACCCATAATACAACGCATTCGTGTGGACGTTTGAAACTTTCGTTATTATATTGTACATTATTCTACGTTTTGTCTTGCTTTGGTGGTTGCGGTGTTTCCTTGGCGGGAAGCTGCTCCTCCTTTAGTTTCTCTCGTTCCCATTGCAACTTTTCAGCCGATTCTTGAACCGCTAGCGAAATCTAATTTGCCCATCAGTATCTGGGGAAAGTTGAACTGGCTTATATTCACATTGATTATCCCCGTAGTGACTGCACGGATCATATGAAGCTCTGCTTTTTCAGACGATCCTGCCGTCGTATGTTGTGTTTGTGCTGGTATCCAAGGAGGAGGATCCTGAACATCGGAAATCAGAGATATGCGCTAGTATTACGGTCCATGACTTACTTTGGTCTGCGAAACGGAGGGTGCTGCTTGGTCTCTTAATTCTAATAATATGGCAAACGAAATATCGTCTTCCGATGTGAAGGATGTCAATAAGGCCCGAGAGATACGCCTGGATGGATAATACCTCCAAGTTCCATCTGTCCCAGCGATGCTTCGATCATAGATAGCTTTATAAGGAACGATCGGAAATACTGCACAAGGGACTTCCCGCTCATGGCGTTCTCAACACTAGAGGATGGTATGGAAGTCAGAGAAATGTCTTTCGAACCTTCTACAGGGAATGTGCACTTACCTTGTGGACTTGTTGAAGGGTTCCACATCGATCATGCTCTCGATAGAGAATATGAACCGTTCCATTGGGACTTCTTCCTTATTCTTGATAACCACAACCACCTTTTCCACAGTACCCTGTCTCAAGTGGATAGACTTAGTGCCCCTTGTTTCTCTCACTAGGCCACAACACAGAACGAACCTGTGCGATTTCGTCCCCGACTGCCTTTACAGCGCCAGAGATATATTCATTCAAAGCAGGATGTCGTGATTGATACACGGGTGTTTCATACTTCTTTCTCCTAACAAAGAGGCCAGGAGGATAGACTTGTCTAACATATAGAATAGTATGTATAGCAACTTCGACTGGAAAGAAGTTGAATTATTCAAGAGCGAATTCTAGAACCATGAAATAAATAGCGCACTGAATTCTGTGATGCCTGTAACGATTTCTGGAAAACAAAAGGTTATTTATGCAACGCAGTCAGAGCGGCCAAAGAACGCACGATTGAATGTTAACGGTTCGTCGGACATGGTGGTTTCGGTAAGACGCGACTGCCAAGACCTTGTAACGCGATGCGACAAGTTCAACTTCGTCCGATTCGGCAGCTTCATGACTGGTAACTTCGCCTTATAAACTCCATACTCACCAGATAGAGTCCAGCTGACTGGTCACCAGAGACCGGGAATTCGAACTCAATGGCAGGGGAACCACACAGCTCTCCGTCTTCCATAGACATATGAGGGGTAATATCGGCTTCCTGCCTTCTGGTGTGTGACGCATCAGCTTCGAGGGCCCAACGAGGGCCGTCACTTGGCCTTTGGTTTCTGCGAGATCTCGGTTATAAAAGGATAGCCGCTACCTCGGAAACACTTTATCAGTTTCTTGACAGCCGCCTACTGTGCTTTGTTTAATTATTCCCTCTTAAGCTGCATCCTTCTTTCTGGTATTCATTGAAATTCGCAGTCCAATAATCGACAGACCTAGATATACAGTATGTTAGTGAGTACTGTGGGTAACTATTACAGCTACCGGCAAGATTCTAGTCCCTTTTTGGTTTTTAGATACTTATGTCTGCCATGTTATGTAACCTTACCCATCTAAGTAGCATGACGTAGGGAAGCAGGCATCTGTGGGGATGTGAGAAGAGCTCATAGCCTTTCGTAGCTGCAGCAAAAGTAAACTGAAGGCAGAGTAAGGTGGAGGTTCATTGGAGGCTGATGTGGGGCTGAGGGCGGCGTTGCATCATGCTTCTTAATGAGGATGCTTATAAAAGCGCAGTATCTAAGAAGCCGAAAAGGGACTATGCACAATTTTGCCGGTAGGTGTAAAAACAATATGATAAAACGTAACAGTCCATCCTTTGAACAGAAAGCAGAAAATATTATATGTTGGGTGTTAACCTGGAATGTCTCGTCAGAATCCAGTTGCATTCAATAAAGGACATATCGTACCAATCTCGTTGTACCAATTCATCCATATTCATAAGAGCTCCAGATATAAAGCTCCTTGCCTCAATCCATACCCAGAGCTTCAGCAATGCAGCCAGATTGCTTGTGGGCAAGTCTCTTGCCCTGATCCCTTCGTTTCTGGTCTCTATCGCCATCTGTCCTCCCAACTGCCGCAAAATGGGTAACGAACTGGCGAATAAATCCATCGTTGGGTCTAGTTGCCTTCCTATTCCTTCCAACAGCAATATGGAAATAACCGTGTTGATAAAGTCAGGTTCCATCTTCACTCTATGGGTGCGGACATTCTTCAAAACTTCGGTTAGTAGGTCTGCGATTTTAATTTGGCCCAGGCTGAAGGTCTTGCGCTTGACACTAAGGATCAAGTGTTGCATTTTCAACGCGAATGTTTCTTTGTCGACAACCAGCTCAGGAGTGCGGCACCGTTCAATCATGAGCTGACCTGTTTTATAGCCATCAAACTCAGCTACTGCCCTGAATAGGTCCAGGAAGTTCCTTCTGTTGAGATCATTGAGAGTGGTAACGAGACCAGCATCAATGAATACGATCTCGGGGATATAACCGTCAGTATGGAGAGAACCTAATTCGGTATCCCATTCGTCGAGGGAATTGGCCACATTCCTTAACTTAGAGACGATGGTGTCGGACTGAGAATAATCAGCTGGAATCATAATAGGTGTTGGAGGTGCATCGTCCTCCTGCGAGTCCGAAGGGGAGGGAAAGAAGTGGTTGTACAGATTCTGAAGAAGGATCCGCGTTGTCGGTGGTTTACTAAACTTGATCATGATGTTCCCGGGATGAAGGTCGGAATGAACAAAGTTATCAAGCAAAAGCATTGTCTAATAGTATACGAGTTAGCCTCGGGAAGTGAGTATTGGGGTCGATATGCGTACCAGGAAGGCATTCAGGCCGACGGTGGCGATTTGATAGTCGTAGGGCCCGCCGCCGTTCCGGAGGAACAGTTCTAGAGGTAAAGCATTTTGATACTCTTCGACAAGCATATCCTTAGTAGACCAGAGCTTCAGAGGGCGAGGGAAGGTCACGGGAACCTTTCTTGGGGAAAAATTGGCTTCGAAAGCCAGTAGATTGTCCGCCTCATGCCTCAAATCCAATTGCCGATTCATCATTTCGCCAAAGACAACGACTTCCTCTGGAAGGGAAAGCCACTTCATGCCAGGGAAAAGAGATATACATGAAGCAAAGAAGTGCATGATGGCCAGATCCCTGGAGATGGTCTTTCCAACTCGAGGGTGAAGTATTTTGACTGCAACCGAGGCAGTCGGCACAGATGGGGGAGGGTCTTCTAGAATGATAGGGCCAAGTGCTCCACCAACTTTAGGAGTGCGCCTGGGCCCATGATATGAGGGTGGAATAAGATCCTGCTTGAGAGTAGCGCGATAAACCTGTGCAATAGCCCCAGAACCGATGGGAGTTTGGTCGAATTCCTCAAAGACCTGATCGAACGGGCGTTGGAAGACGGCTTCTATGACATGCTTTGTGTGAGAAAAGGGATGTATTCTTCCCTGGGAATGGAGCGCGCCGAGACGTTCACACAAAATAGGGGGGAAGAGATCGACCCTGGAGGCAGCCCATTGGGCCAACTGAATTGAAGAAGGATGAGTCTATTTACGCTGATATCAGAAAAAGAAGGCACGGACCTTGATGAATGTCGGCCCAGCAGCTTCCATCTGTTGAACAAGGTAGCCATACCACCAAACAGCGCCCCATCTGTCTCCTTTGAACTCTTTCTGAGGTCGGCCGACGAGAAGCATGGGGCTGGATAGGATGACGGGGAAAAAGAGCACGAAAAGACGCAGGAACCTGACTGCTGTTCTGACTGGTTCCCATACGCTGTCGCGAAGGAGCTGGAGAATGGTAGACCTGAGGGAGAGGGCATGCTCAGAAGGAGAGAGGATTGTGGGGTTGAGGGCGCGGGAGGGGATGAGGGCGGGGGACGCGAGGATGTCGGAGGGGCGGGGCTGTGGGCGGGGAAGGCTAAGGACGCCGCCGGCGACGACGACGGGGAGGGCAATGACGAGGAGGCGGGGACGGAGGAGGCGGAAAGAGGCGAGCATGGCAGAGCATTTGCCGAGTGTTTTTAAAATATAAGATGACGTCAAATAAAATATCTGTGAGAGTGTTGACGGTTGTTGACCAGTTTCGGTAGATATCCTCGAATTCAATTTCCCGCTTCTCTCCAAGTCGGTGTCTGCGTCTGACGGCCAACGAAGCAGCGATTACTGCTACAACGGCCATGGCCAGCCCGTACGCTTTCGCCACCCTCGTTTCCTCAGACGCCTATCTCCCAGGTGCCCTCGCACAGGTCGCTGCCCTCAACGACCTCCACAACAAACGGGACTTTCACGCCCTCTGTCTCGTAACCCCAGAGTCCGTTGACGTTGCAACAATAAGGACCCTTCGTAAGGCCTTTGATGTCGTCGTGGGCGTCGAGATCCTCGAGGACTCGAATGACCAGGGTCTCAAGCTCTTAGGTGGGTTATCTCTTCAAGCCCATCCCCGACAATCTTCCATCCGCGTATCGCCCCCTCGCCTAGCGCAATATCGCTCAGCGAGGCTTCTAAAACGCGTCTGGGCCCAAATCTCATTCAGTTGGCTCACCTACGTTCAACTATAGGCCGTCCAGACCTTACCACTGTCCTTACGAAACTTCATATCTTTCGCTTAACACAGTATTCAAAGATCATATTCTTGGATGCTGATGTCCTACCTCTACGGCCGCTTGACCATCTTTTCGACCTGCCTTACGAGTTCTCGGCTGTTCCTGACGTTGGTTGGCCGGACATATTCAACTCCGGGGTCTTGGTCCTCTCTCCGGGCAAGGATAAATTTAATCAACTTAACGAACTCTTAAAGTCCAAGGGATCTTGGGATGGAGGTGATCAGGGCCTTCTTAACGAATGGCGTGGCAACGACTGGCATAGGCTGAGTTTCACCTATAACACAACCCCGACCGCTGCATATACGTACGTTTTTCCCCGCTCTATTTCTCCTGGCTTGTGTTCACTCGGGTCTAGATACGCACCGGCCTACGAACGTTTCGGCTCCCAGATATCAGCTCTTCACTTCATTGGGAAGAACAAACCTTGGAATTCAATCTCATACCGGGCCCCGTTCAAGTCCACTTCAGTCGCGAAAAATTCGCCCGAGCAAACCTATGACTATGATTCTCTGGTCGATAGATGGTACGCTGTCTACGACAAGCATTATCGTTCTCAGCCGGCCTCCACAAAACCATCTTTCGAATTCAAGCGTTACACTTCTGCGTGGGACGAGTCTGCCAGCTCACCTTCCCCTGCACAGCCAACTGGAGCTCTGGGATTGGATGAGCTGAGGCAATTGGCGATTGATGGTGTTGCAGCTGCGCTTAGCGCAGAAAGTCGTGCTCCTGGTGAAGGGGTGTACTACAGTCTGCCCTTGGAAGGCCGCGTAGATCTCATGCGGCCCCGAAAACCCGAGCCTGAGAAGTCAGAAAATACTGGCTCTGAACAACAAGGCCCTTCTCATCATCAAGATCGCCCACGCCTGCCCACCCTCGATTTTGAACTCGAGGAAGTCCTTCCATCTACCCCTCAATTTCGATCCACAGCTCTATACGGAGAAGGTGAAGAGGGAGATTATCGATGGGGGTCTCTTGCTACGCCACATCCCGATGACGTCCCTTCCAGTCCCCGTATAGATCCCGTCTCCCTACCTCCAACCCCAACCCCTCACAGATTTGAGCCAGTCAAACCCGACTTCTATGCTAGCGAAAGTGAAGATGAAGTAGGGCAAACTGGCACTCAGCTATTGCACCAGGATCATCAAGGACATGATCCCAAAAGCCTGCAAGAAGGTCGTGAATCTTCCAAGCAAGCCCATTCCTCTCGGCCAAGCTCAAGAAGAGCCTCTCATAGTTTCGGACGTCCCCTCCAACTCAACTATACCGCCAGCCATCTCAAAGGTGATTCACATCATCATGACCATCGCGGGCATTGGCAGCCTCAGCAGCATTCACGGCCACAGACACCTTCCCAGCGCCCCGCTTCACCGCCCCTGCTGGCGTGGAATCCAGCTTTGGAACCACCTCCAAATAACCCACCTCCAATGTCAGCTTTCCCTGCAGATACATACTTTCCAAATCTTTGGGATCAACCACAGCCGCCTAAAGCCCAAGAGCGATTAGGATCTTCTGCTCCAACGTCGATTAACTTCTTTCAGCCTCTGCCGGCTCCTGAAATACCTCAGACATTGATCAAGCAAGGTCATTACAGGAATGTTACGGGAGAAGACTCACTTTCTCCTAGCCCAGACCGCGGCAAAGTCAAGACTATCTTTCCGTGGGAAGAACGACCCCGTGCCATGCCCAATCGTGTGTTCCCCGATAGCGACGCTCCACCCCCTGCGCTTTTCCTAAGCCCAGGCAGTCCTAGCCAAACCTCAACGGCTGCGCCTAGCACTCCTGAGCAACCCAAGTCGACCCCGCTGGGAAGGGTGCAGCCTCTTTCTCCTCTGATTGGACTACCTCCAACCCTGATCTATTCCAATGCCTGGGATACTGTCCCCAGCATACAGAAGTACGCATCTAAGCTTGTTCATCCGCAACCTCCGCCGCCTCTTGCTCCTGCGTTTGATGACGAAAGGTGGCGCAGAGCTCGACCAAAGACGTGGGACGACCGTTTGGAAGCTAGCAGTCGAGACGGGGATGACGAGGATAATGCTGATGACGAGCAGGAGGATGAAGATGACGCAGTAGACACGAAGTGGGATAATAGCGACAACGAATCCGGGAAAACCTCTCGTAGAAAGTCGCGACTGCGGTCCGCTAGTAGATCATCGGTCAAAGGCAGCAAAGAATACCGCGACCAGGCTATCCAAACGAGCATTTCTGTGTTACAGAGCCAAGGTACCCAAACGGAGAAATTCTTGCGAAGGGGGTCGACCAGTAAGCGACACTCGATCGCTGCGAGTAGTCCGAGCTTTTTGGTTCCTCCTTCCACTCGTGACGCAGCTGCCTCGACTGCCATCGACAGGCCAGCGTCTATTGTAGCGCCAGTGGCTGAACGGCCTGTTCTCTCGGCTAGACCTTCCAAAATGTCACTGAAGAGCGGCGCGGCATCACCAGCGATTTCTCCTCGAGTGAGGTCTCCAATGCGATCTCCTGTTCGCGAGTTTATTGTACCGCCTCCCCCGGCCGATAACGGGAACCTTTCGCGTCCTGCTTTACCCCGAGTTACCACGGCGCCGCCCATGAAATCGGGTTTGCGCGCACCAGCACCGGTATCAGGAAATAACGGGCATTGGTCTCCAAATGTTTCTCGCCAGACGTCGAACGACTCTTCTATCACTTCTCCAGCATCATCTACCGGCGGATTCCCGGAAATTCAAGGACAACGACCTATGCGGATTGGAGGGAGGGTGTTTGATCCTGCGCGCGGAGTCGAAATATTCAAACGTGGGTCAGAGGAAGTATTGGCTCGATTTTTGAGAATGGGGAACTGGGAAAACGAGGCTATCCGCTGAGTGGATTTCTATGATCACGAAGAGTATGGTGGGGTGCCTTGGACTGCCTTATCGATGGGCTTGTAAGTCAGATACATGTTGTTTTTTCCTTATGTTGTATGTACCGGCATGCGGCTTCTCGTTGACTGTCTTCAGAACTCTTTCTTTGTTTTTCATTTCTCGCCACCGCCTTGCAGCCAAGTCCGACTTTCTTGTTTAGCGCATGTTTTTCTCATACCATTCAAGCGATATCCCCTTTCATACCACGGACCCTCTATGCCTTGAAGTTTGTTATTCTTCCTGGGCATCCACCTTGCACAGCGCCGATGTTTTGATTCGTGTTTAATAGACTTGGTTATTCGATCAGGGTGAAGTGTAAGCGCTGGGATGACGTCATGGGCTAATGACGTTGGTGAGGAGTGACGAGGTGTATAAAGGACAGGAGCATCATGAAACTCGATAAACTGAACATGTCCAACATCCCTTCTGAGCACATCAACCACACAGAGTGAGTCTCTTGATCGAATTTCACCAGCAATACCCTAATCCCCGCCCTCAAGGTCTTCGTTCGCCACCACGGCTGCCCAGGCTCAAGCATCTGCACCCAACCCCGCAGCTGCTGCAGACATCAGTCATTTTGCGACGCAGGAGCAGAAGGCTGTCACGGCTGCTGCCAAACAAGCCCAGGAACTCGGTGACAAGTTCACTGGGAACCCAGAAGGCGACGCCGATAGCCCCAATGTAAGGAAGTCGATGGCCACCACATCTGTCAAGATTGACCAGGTTTGTTGCCTTCAGTCTCTCGTGGCCAGACACTAATCATACGTCGGCAGAGCTATCCCGAGTCTGGCAAGTCTGATAAGCAGGCGGGCGAAATGAACGAAGCAAGCGACGACACCAAGGGTATCATTGGCACAGTTCAGGATAACCACAAGGCAGCGGCCAACAAGGCTGGTGAATCCTTCCAGAACGTCAAAGACCGTGCGTTCGAAGCAACATCGACGTCGAACAACAACGCTGAGGACAAGGGCATGCTGGGTAATGTCCAAGATACTGCCACAGCCGCTTTGAACACTGTCACTGCTCCTTTGGGTAAGGTCGTTGGTGCTGCTACCGGCATGCTCGGTTTCGGTGGTTCCCAGCAGTCAGAAGAGACCAAGACGCCACAAAGTAGAAATTAAATGTGATACCCAGTGTAACAATTAATATGTATATTAATCAATTCTTAATTTTATTCTGCGCAGTCAGTACACTGGCCAGTGTCCTTGAATACCAAGGTTTTGAATCCGTTTCCCGGCCGGAGATCCGAACTTGAACTATGACGAATAGGGGGCAATCAATCTGGTGGATCCGACATATAAATCGGCACAAGAATCAAGGTATGTATTCTGCCATCTCTCCTAAATACCAACACGACTACATCTTGCTATGGTAAAATTTCCTCCTCTCTACCATCCCATCCGTTCGATGCGAGTCGTTTCATAGGACAACTTGGTCAATTTCGCGAAGAAAGGGCTCGAAGCCTACAACGAATCTCAATGTCAGTCCCATAGAACGCTGCTATCCATGGGATCGATAAGCTGATGTCATGCACCGCGCATTTGCTCTCAGCCAATGTCAGCAAGACGGGCGGCCATGAGTACAACTCGCCCAACAATTCTGCTCAAAGTGGCTACAACACCCCACCTAGTTCGTTCGTCTTCAGATTTAATTCACGCTGAGGGTTGATCTCCCCTTTTCTCTTCCCCTTGCATACCAGTTGATAAAGACGAGGCCATCCATAATGCTAAACAACAAGGATCTGGAGAGTCCTCGCTCTTCGATACCGCTCTGAGCTTCTTGTCTAACAACAAGGCAAGTCAGCTCCTTAGCACTGCGGAGTGCTTTTATTAATGGGCTTCTCTAGAAATCTCAAACCGAGCCATTGGACGAGGATGAGGTCACAAGGGCACATGAGAAGGTCTACAAGGAGGGTCAGACCAGCGGATTGAGCGCCAATTTGCTGGGTAGTGCTGCGGCTTTGGAGGTAGGTTCTCATTGTTAGCCCCTATCTATTGATCATTAATGGCGCCCCAGACTCTCAGGAAATTTGCCTCTGGAAGCTCCAGTTCCAGTACTTCAGGAGGAAACAGTCAAACCAAGCTCCTTGGTCTTGCCATGGCTGAAGCTACCAAACTTTTTGACAAGTCCGATGGAACTGCTTCTGGCGGGAAGCAAGACGCCGTTAATGGCGCTGCGATGACGATCATGAAGCTGATTGTCCAGAGTAAGTTCGGTGGCGGAGATCCTACTGTTGGCGGAAAGGATTCTGGAGGATTGAGTGGCCTTTTGAGCTTGGTATGTCGTACTACCTTTATCAGAGTATGTTCATCGTACTCAATGTTGGATAGGCTTCAAAATTCGCCAGCGCCAAGTAATGACGAGAAATAATAGCAAGATAGTACATTTAGTTTGGGCTGTGCTAGTAAAAATACAATGGATGATGTTGAATAACGATATTGCAATAAGCAGCGGATGCTTAGGGGATGTAAAATGCCGAAGGGTATATGAAAGGATGAAAGCAAGATGAACAGCGAAACAACAAAGGATAGCAAACGAGAGCATAGAGCATAGAAGAGATAATAACGCCATATAGATAAACCTTGGAAGCAATATCATGAGAGTGAATACAAAGGGTCAGATTGCGAAGACGGCCACAACGGTTGGGTTTTAGGTAGAGGCCCCCAATCGTCAAGATTGAATGTGAATGGTGCTGCACCGTCGAACAAGTTGGAGTGTTCGCTCGGTTGCAGTGAAACAGCATCGTCGAGACCGTACACAGAAGGAAGGCTGGCGGCGCGTGACGGTGAAGGCGAATTCTCAGGGGTAGCTAGATCGCCTGAAGAGCTGCCAGACGATGACAATGAACTATTGGAGGCGGTACGAGGTATGGGCCGTTTGGAATAGTGTGTACTTGGAAGTGAAAGGGCCAATGGGGTTAGACGATCATTGGATGTCGTCCGACGCTTACGGTTGGAAGAGGAAGACTTGGGTGTTTTCTGTCGAGGAGTGGCGGAACGACGGGAAGAAGATTGCTTAGCAGCAGAAGGAGGTGACAGAGAGGTCAGGGATGGTGACGGTGACGGCGATCGATGGGAGGATGAAGATGAAGATGGTGAGGGACGGACAAGAGCTGGATGGGGAGCACCAATTGGGCCTATGCATCGGTGGGCATACCAAGGATCGACCGATGGATCCCTCACCACCTTTGGGCCGGCAATATGAATCGTAAACCGAGCACACAGCTCGTCAATAGTGCAGGGCTCATGCCGAGGAGGACGAGTAGCAGGCTTACGGTCCCATACTGGGGACGCAAACTTGAACACCCCGCGTCGACATGGGAAGGCTTCATCAGCAAGAGGATGAGATTCCTTGAATGAAAGAGGATAAGCATGCGAGGGTGCATCAGTGCAATCGAGAACAGTATTTCCGCGCGCAAATTCTACAGAAGGTTTATTTGATGTTTGAACTTCATTTTCAGGCTATAGATGGCAATGAACACAACGATTTTGCAACAGAGGTGAATATCAACTTACAGGCGGTGTTGCAAATGCTCGCTCTGGGGTTTCTGATTTCTTTCTTTTCGGCATAGCAAGGGGAGACAATTGTTCCTCCAAAGACTCTAGCGATAACTGGCGGGGAAGCTGGTCCATCGGTACCTTTGCGAATTCCCTGCCTTCCTGGCGCCCACGCCGACGATGGTTTTGAAACTAAAGACTTGTCAGAAGGTTTATAACGTTTGACGTAGGAGATCCTACCCAAACATCGATTTGTCGGACGGTCATCATTGTTTTACGAGCCAGCCATTCACGGTCGCGCGGAGATGGGTACGGCTGATATTCGAAGTATTTCTCCAAAAGAGGAGTGTATTCCTGTATGAAATCGTTGTAAGTACCTGTTAATGATATGGTTCAAAAGGAGAGCTGACTGCATTAAACGGAGCACGCTTCTGCTCCGAGCGCTCTTGGCTTCGCAATCGCTCGTACGATTTGAGAAATTCTTCTTTTATACGTGGGGCTTGTTGTTGAAAAGAAGCTTCGCAAGCGAAGCGGACAGTGTCAAAGACTACCGTCTGGCTGGCAGTTGGCAAGTCTCTGTTTGTCTGGATAGCATTCTGGCACATCTGGTCATAGTTTCGGACGTGAATGGCTTTGAGCTCTTGTAAAGTAGTCTGTATTTTGCGAGACGCTTGGGAGGCCACGTCTTGAGGGAGGTTTAAGGTCGAGAGGAAATCGTAGAAATCTGTGGGTACGCTTAGACTAAGCGGGGCTGGTGAGGGGGGTGCATGTTGCGAGTTTGAAGGGGAGGAAGGTGTGTGGAAGAGCCCCTTCCACGTACGAGAGAGCTGGAACAGCTTGCTCCAAAGCTCTTGATTATCGGCTGTGGACATAGCGCAGAACACCAGGTAAAGGTGGGGAGGGTGTTTTGGAGAATCAACGAACAATACGTCTCCCGGTTGTCATACACGCTTATTTGTAATGCTTTGGCAGACAATGCCCAATTTCCGTGTTTGCATCAGAGACACCTACGGTCCTCTGCTACTACGAAGCCTCAGGCCTCAGGCGACTACCAACACAAAAATGTAGGGCTTTCACTAGCAGAATATCCAAACTCTAGATATAACCATGCGAGGGATGAGATGGACTCGGAGTCGTAATCCCAACCAGTGCCAGTGCCTATGTAGCAATTGCTGATGCCATTTCGGTCAAACAAAGGATTTGCGGAGTGCTACAAGCATGCCCAAACAGGCGCCAAATGGAGAACCATGGCTGGGCACCAACTTCAAGGGAATTTGTTGATGTGTTGTCCGGATACACTGGCAATCTACTATGTCCAAAGATAACTTTGGTAGGCAATGCCCCTGGGGTGGACCTCCCCGTTCCATTCGATATGAAGCATATGTAANNTTACATATGCTTCATATCGAATGTGACAGGGTGCTATCAGCCCCATTAGATTGCTGCTCGAAGTTATCTCTGGGCATAATGTATCCATCATTTGTCCCGCCGATACAACCCTAAATTCCTGTTGTGTTTAGTGTGCAGTTGTGAAAAAGCGAGCACATCAACGTTTATGCATCAACGTCAACTTAGACACTCGTGCAAACCAAGTAGAGATAGGGATAGGATACACACTATATAACAGCGAGATGGCGGCATCGGGCATAAGGCATAAAGGCTATGGGTATAAGATATGCTGGGTATAACATTGCAAGGGGGTGCGCGTCTATGTGAGAAAGGTTGAGAAGGCCAGAGACACTATGCATGTGCAGTCACCGGTCGTCCCTCCATGTCCGTGTTGGCCAATCCTCAAGTGCCTTCTGCGATCCAGGATCTCGCATGGAGTGAAAAGCCGTACGGATTGCGTCAGTCGGCACCATGGAGTCCTCGCCGTACGGATCGTGGATTCTCTGCCACTGCCCTCGCGAGGGACACCGCATTGCTGGCTTTGAGGAAGCATTCCTCCTGCCAGCAGGGTGCTTAAATAATCCGAAAGGACACAGTGCAAGTGTCACCTAACTTCCGTAAACGTAGCCGCGAGCCATGGTGATGGCACCTTCGAAGTGGGGAACCACTGGTCAAACCGATAATGGTACTCCCTATCCACGGAAGAGTTGACTTGTGGTATGGGATCAACATAAGAGTATGCGATTGGCGGTAGGTCGGACAGGGCAAACGAATGAGGTGAGTTGCCGGGGGTGTTCACCTCGCTCGAAGAGCTGTCGGAGGATGCTTGCGAAGAGATGGAGCTGTTGGAAGGCATCCGGGAAATCGGAGTTTTACTGCGACGAGAGTATGGCAATGAAACCGAGGGGGTCTCCCCATTGGGAGTTTTGTGCCTCAACTGTTGTTTCTTCCTTTTATTCGACGTCGGAGATGGTGTCTTGCGATTAGAGCGGATGAGGGCAGGATGGGGCGCAGGCAAAGGACCAGTACATCTTGACCCATGCCAAGGACCGGCATTAGGATCATCGTCTGGAGTTCTGAGCTTCGCGTCGCGGATATGAAGCTGGATGGAGAACGTTTTGCAAAGGTCATCGATGGTACACGATGGTGGGTATACTGGCGACCGCATTGCTGGTTTGCGATACCAGACCGGCGCTGAGAAGACCGGACGACCTTGCTTACAAGGGAAAGGATCGTCAGGGCAGGATGGGGGGTACGTAGTCGGGAAGGCATGGGAGGGAGCGGTGACAGCATCAAGACAACTGGAAGGGGCTGGTTTGGAGACGGGTAGGATGGCTGGGGTCGGGACCTGCAAATGACTGTGAATCTATATAAAATCATACGCCCTTCAACTGACTTACAGCTACAGCTGCAGGAGATTTGTCGGGCGTGCGCAATGCAAATGGAGACATCTCCCTTTGCAACATCTCCAAAGCTTGTTCGGCAGGGATTGGAGCAGGGGATAGTCTATGAAGTTCTCTACCCTCGTTTCTGGCGCGTCTTCGATGATTTTGGAACTACACCAGACAAATCAGCCACTGGGAAATTAAAAGTCGGCATGAACGATATACCCAAACTTCAATTTGCCGAGCAGACATCATTGTTTTGTGCGCCAGCCATTCTCGGTCGCCTAGAGATGGGTACGGATTATATTCAAAGTACTTTTCGAGAAGGGGAGTGTACTCCTGATATATATTAGACTAGTCCTGTATGGAGCAGCTCTGAAAAGAAGCTTACCTGGTTAAATGGAGTACGTTTTCTTTCCGAGGTTTGTTGAATGCGTCGATATGAAGCAAGATACTCATCCCTGACCTGGGTCAGTTGCTCCGTAAAAGAGGTCTCAAGGGTAGATCGTATCGATTCCACCATGATAGTATGGCGGGATAATGGGAAGGTAGGGTTGTTGAGGTTTAGTTCGACATAGTGGTTGAAGGCCTGTTGATAGCTATTAACGTGGATTTTGCGAACCTCGTCAACCATATCTTGCAGTCGGCGGGCAGCTTTGTGTTTGATTTCAGGAGAGAGATTGGAAGATGACAAGAGTTCTGGTATGTCAAAAGGCACATTGAGGCGCATTGGTGGGCATGTTATATTTGGCCGGATTTGTCGGCTAGCAGTGTGGCGCCGGCGACTGGCAAGAGATTGCCAGGATTTGGAGAACTTGGAGAGATCTCCCCAGAAAGAAGGAGTGGCCTGTTCAATCATACGGCAGAAGGTGAAAGGTGAATGGGCAACTAGGGCTTGTTGATATACCAGCATGTTTGCATTCGTTTGTTGGACAAAAGGAGGGAACAATGAACCCATCAGTCATCATTCACGCCACGCTTTCCTTTCACAAAGATTAAACCTCCTCCGTCTATTCCACCATACGTGGAACCAGCAGCATGATGGCTAATAACCAACCTTCACAATCCGTATCCCACCGTAAAACAACGTGTAGACATTGCCCGCCAAACCTCCTCCGCCCGCAAAGACGTCGATGCATCGGGTGGAACGACCTCCGGCGAAAACACTTTGATAACAAACGCGCAAACATCGTGGAGGCCAAAGCAAGTCTCGACCCGTTTTCCGATTTACCTGGACAGCGGTGCCTTGACAACGAGTTCGCGTTGATCGCCAGTCGTGCTGCCTCTTTGCACGACGACAAGTTCTCCAAAGAGCAGCCTTGCCCTCAAGTTGGACCAGATAATGGAAGACATGACCCCTGCCCTGGCAGAAAAAATTAAAAACGATAAAAAACAGTGGAGAAGTCAGTCCAGTCGGATAAGTCCCAGAGCAGAAAGCGAGCTCGCGCTGCTTATCCAACCCCAGAGTGTGCCCTCTTTTGCATCGGGGTCCCCGGCCTCGTCAGTTTGCGATATCGCACCTGACCATTCCACATCACACACAAGCCGGAAACGTCGTGTATCAGACTGCCTCGACGAAGAGCCCTCGTCTCGCGTCTACAAACGCGCTCGGTAAGTCTCTCTGTTGCCCATTTGAACACACATACTCATTATCCACAGTGACGAAATGCATGACCTGAAATCTGCCGTTGTGTCTGGCCTTCCATCGCCGACTTTTTCAAACGACGGAGATCTTCTCCCGCCTCAACCGTCCTCGATACATGATACCAACTCTGCTTCTACATCTTTGAAGCGCAAACGGCGACTGTCCGATAGCTTCCAGTATCCTGCTGCCAAACGCCCACAGGTTCGCCCCCAAGCTGTTTCTGACCCGTTCCCAGTCCTTTCACATCCTGAAGACTGGGAGCAATGGTTCTCGCAACCCAACTTGTCCGAGCTGAATGTCTCTTCCAACATTCCGTCCCCGGTATCTGTTGAAGCTCCTGATTCCAGTACACCTCTTGAAATTGTGTTGTCTACATTCCCCGCTATTCCTGAGACTCCATCTTCTGCTGTCGAGACCAGCCCTCGTATGTTTTATTCTTGATTGCTGTTGATATCTTCTGATCGTCCGTCCATTTTAGCACCTCTAGATCAGCTCCCTGTTCTCGATCCATCCGAGACGGCAATCGATCTAATGGTTGCTTTCGATCCAGCCTTGGACTGGACAAGCTATGATTTCACAGCTCAACCAACAGGTAGGATCAACGATATCCGTGGCAGAGTTCGTACTAATAATGTTTCAGTCGCAGACACTACTCAAGAACTAGAACCTGTTCCTCAACCCTCTGTGTCAACCCCCTTCGAGGGCCCGGTTGCCGACATTCCCCCTTTGGACCAGTTAGACCATCCCGCTTTTCTCCCTAATTCGGCTCTCTGGATACAACAATTGGATTTCTCTGCCCTTTTCAGTCCAGTAACACAGCCTTCCGACGCTGTGGTTCCCGAACTTGTGCAACCGTTGACCACCCAGCCGACTACGAGTATCCTTCCAGATCCTGAACGGGAAGCCAAGGAACGCCAGCTCATTGAACTGGAGGCCAAAGCTAGGGCCCTCCGCGCCGAGATCTTCGGTTGACCGCGCGTCGTCGCCATTGATAGACCATATGCCTTTTATATACCCAACACCACTATGACTATTGCCTCTCCTATGCTTCTTGCTTTCTGCTTTGCTATACCCCCGAGCTGTCTTATGCTTTCGATCTTCGCTTTCTTTCGATCTGTTATCAATGCAATATCGCTATCCCATCTGTATTTCTACGTCGCATTCACATTGTATCTATCATTATTAACAAGTTGTGGTCATTTAAATTCGAGCAATCTCAATTACACTCGGCGGCCGAATTTACCAACGCACGAGCATCCCCAAGGACTAAAGTAAGGAGCCTATGAGTTCTTAGCATCATTGCCAAGATGAATCATCCATGAGGGGATTGGTTTTGACTGTAGTGAGTCCGATTCTTTATTGACAGGGTATAAAGATATTATGGAAGGAACAAGTGCTGCTAGATCTACAAGATAGTTTGGTTGGGTATGCGGTCAATACAAATACATTGCGGTTGGTGGATAGCTGAAAAAGCAATAAAAATATAGCAAGGAAAGCAAATTGAAAAGCAAGGAAACAAAGCACAAGGCAAAGCATGAGACAAAGCAAACATAGCCATATGACGAGAAGACAGCATGGGAAGAGATCATAGAGATGGAGAGAATACGAAATTAAAAAGCGAATTGCAGGTACCAAGGATAGAAAAACTACTGAGGCCAGACAAGGTAGACATAATCGCCAATAGATGTGACATAATGCTATGTCAATAACGACGATCGAGTTGGCCTGCTAGGTATTGACCATAAGGGTGTCGTCAGCGACTTGGGTGAGGACGCATAGAAATCGAATGCAGTGACAAGACACGAATCTGTCCGGGGGGTAGAAAACGGTTCACGGCTGCATATTGATAAATGGTCATCAATACCGTAGACAGAGGGCAGGCTTAGAGCTCGCGACATTTGAGGAGAACTATCCGGCGTATCGAGGTCGCTACTTGAAGTGTGTGAGGACAAAGAGCTGTTGGAAGATGCCCGAGAAAGGGATTTGGTACAAGTTGTGCTGGGTTGACGACGATCCCCAAACGGAGAGCATAGGCGTTGCCTCTTGTTCCTATGTGTGGGTCGATCAGAGGAAACTGGACTGCGTGGAGGGGACGAATGTCGCGAACGGGGTGGCGGTGGTGTGGTGGTAGAACATCGTATAAAAGCTGGATGAGGGGCCAAGATAGGTCCGATACACGTAGAGGTATACCAAGGACCAGGAAAAGCCTCGTCCGTGTCCTGTAATGCAGGACTGCAGGCGATACGCAATAAAGAGAAATCATTGCATAGGTCATCGATGGAGGGGTTTTTCGTAGCTATGATTTTGGTTTTGGTTGGCCTACGGTGCCAGACGACGGGAGGAAACTTGATAATCCCGCTTTTGCAGGGGAAAGGATCGTCTTCGAGGTTAGAAAGGTCTGTGAACTTGGTTGGATAGGCATGTGTGGGAGCGAACGTGCTGTCCAGTATAGTATCGCAGGTCGGTTGGATAGATAAAGAACGTGGCGACAGTCTGCGTGCTCGTTCGGGCTGGCAGGAGACGTCAATCAAAGACGAAGTCTGGGTAAGGAGGACTTACGGGCGGTGTAAGAGGATATTGACTTGGGGTAGGTGATCGAGGGCGTTTGCGAGCGATGAAAGGACCCATGCATTCCTCAAGTGATTCTATTGACAACTCCCGAGGGACATTATCCATTAGCACTTTCTGCGGAATTTTCCCCTCTTTTCGCGCCCGTCTACGGTGATTTTGAAACTAAAGAACAGTAAGGATTAGAATCGAGAGAAGGGCCGGCGACGTACCCAGACTTCAATTTGGCGGGATGTCATCATCGATTTTCTGGCTAGCCAATCGCGGTCGCGGATAGAAGGATACGCGTTGTATTCATAGTATTTCTCAAAGAAGGGTGTATATTCCTAGAATTAAGCATAAGCTCCGTGTCGGGATATCGCAATGAATGAACCAACATTGTTGAAGGGTGTTCGCTTCAAGTCCAATGGATGAGATTGGCACTTCGCTAAGCACTCCGACTTAATTTGGGCTATTCTCTGTTGAAACGAGAGTCGCTGCTTGCTAGCCACCGATTGGAGGAACCGGGTGTGGCGAGATGGATCGGAAGTGACTCCGATACCGTTGATTTTAATGTACTTTTCGCAAGTTTGTCTGTAAGACTCGAGAAGTACACGTTGCAAATCCTGGACACCTTGTTGAATTCTACTTGCTACAGCATCCACGGTGTCTTCGGAAAGCCCGGTGTCCGACAAAAAGGAAGTCAGGTCATTTGGAATGATGAGTTCGAGGGGTGGGGGAACGAAAGCTGTCCGGGGGGTTGTCTGAGCCGATGGGGTGGGACGGCTGCGAAGGATGCGGTGAGAGACAGAGAGGATGCTCCTCCACAGATCGTTCTGAGAGGGCGGCGACATGGCAATGAGAGACAGTTGGGGTACTTCAAGGGCCTATGTAAACAATCTTTGTTTGGAGAACAATGAGTGTTTGCACAATGCGGGGTTTGAATGCACACAGGGTAGGACAATGCGGGGTTTGAATTTGAATGCGGGACAACGCCGGGGACAAATGTGGGGTTTGAATGCATTCCCACCTTCCGCTAGTGGCTTCCGTTCAACCATCCTAGACGCTCCCATGGATAGCCAAATTCTCCAGCAGCTTTCTGTATTTCAACGCGACTATTTTGCTGCTATCAAGGCTGAGGACACTTCCGACCTTGAGAGCTTCAGCATCTCCTGGAGCTCGTTCAACAGCATCATCCATTCAGCCTCCAGCAAACTCTCTCAGCGGACGCTTGAACTTGTCCACAGCTTTGCCTCTATGGTGGACTCAATATCTTCAGAGCTGTTAGAGCTGTACTCTCATCCTTCTACATCCGAGCTAGACAACCTTTTGCAGGAAAGCTTGCTGGCAGTCGCCCAGCCATCCCGTCCAGAAGGGCTATCTGGTACGGCTCGCTATTTTCCTATCGCATCGGTTGTGTACTTAATTGGCATTAAGCTACTGCGCCAGCGTACATTTGTCTTGCCTCTAAATGGCTGGTGGATAATATACAATCACCTTACCCCTCTGTCGAAACCAGAGCCTCCATCGCAAAACAATGCAAATGTTCTAGGAAAGACGTTGATAACTGGTTTATCGACGCTCGCCGCAGGATTGGCTGGAACAGTCTCCGAAAGAGACGCTTCAATAACAAACGGGCTGACATCCTCACGGCCGCCTCTCGCTTCTTCGGGGACGCTCTCGATAATGCGGCAGTTAATGATTGTGATTTCGAATTTGCAAATATTCTACGGAACGCACGGAACATTCTTCACAAGGTTACCGAAACACCGTTGGCATCCAAGTTGGATACTGCAGTCAAGAGCATGACCCCAGAACTCAAAAAGCAGATCCAGCAAGAAAGAGGACGGAGACAGCAAAAGGAACTCGAAAAGCGCAGGAAACTCAAAACGCAAGAATCCTACCCCTCTCCAGAACGATCCCCCGCGCCTTCTCACCAGGTCCAGTCGCTGTTTCCATCGTCATCGGTCGAAAACCTTCCCAAACTTTATACATATTCCAGGGAGCCCAGCTTCTCGTCACTTGATCGCCCGGTCGATGAGCATATTAGCGAATCTTCTCCCAACGACGCAGTACCCTTCCTTAGCCTTCCTTCTCCAGCACAGTCCGACGATGGGGTTGTGGCCTTTGGGGAGCCTTTTGATACGCCTTCCATCGATACTATTCCTTCTACGCCACCGACTTCATCAAAACGCAAAAGGCGATTGTCAGAGAGTGACGGCGGTCCGTGTCCAAAGCGTCCTCAGACAGGCAGGGTCTCTGCTCGACCAATTGCAGTTTCAGACCCTTTCCCGCTTCCCCTTTTTACTTTGCCGACTTCTTCCCTTGACGCATGGTACTCGGAGATTGGTTTGCATCCCACATCACTGGATGGAGATTTGGATGTTACGGCTCCCTTAGACATACATATATCCAACCTCCCTTACAAAGGCTCGGTGCCAACAAGTGAGCGCCCCATTGACTTGCCCCTCTCGGCATCATCGTCTCCGAACACCGTTTCCCACATTCCGCCACCTTCATTTGACGATACCACCGGTGACTGGTCGTGCGTTGCCCAATCAATCTCAGGTTCGTTTCTCCATGCTAGTGCCAGTTCTGTAATATTAACACACCCTATAGCATCTTTCATTCCCTATGATCTCAGTTCGTTAGCCGACTCTAGACCCGCATCCGTCACACAAAGCAACCCTCTTAATTCTAATAGCCTGATCTCCCTTGATAGTCTTGACAATTTCTGGGGAACCACCAATGCCCTACCTGACCTTTCAACTACCCCCGTTCTTTGTTATTCTGATTCAGTACCCGTCATGCAACCTGACATGTCAAGAACAACGCTAAGTCCAGTAGCATCATCTTCCGCTTTGTCTCCATCTGAGAAAGAAGCAAAGCAAAGAGAGCTGGCGGCGTTACAGACAAGATTTCTTACTTTATATGCTGAGCTTGCTAACTCATCATAATGATTCTTCGTGCTAAATGCTTTAAATTATGCTTATGTATCATCCAATGCTGTCTGTTTGCTGTGCAGTTATCGCGATCCATTGTCCATACGTCTTGCTATCTTGTTTTGCTCAACCATGTAGTTATATATCCAGCACATTTATTAACCCGATGTATACAGTATTAACGTCTGTATTAGTACCGCCGAAATACAATCTATCAGTGCCGTCCCCCACTGCCTACCTCATCTTCAATTCTCCACCGACCGACCTCCCTCATAGCTTCTGCGTCTCCGGTCGCGAGCTCCGGCGCGTCCAGCAAAGTACTGACCATTTCCCAAGGATCCCTTGCTCCACCCCAATGCAACACCTCCCGTTTATACTTCTCACCCAACTCTCGACTGAGCGGGTCTTTCGAAAAGACCTTGGACCAGACACGCGAAGCAATCGCACGATCGAATAAATACGAATAATAAGTCGCTCCGTACCCAAAGAGATGTCCAAATTGCGTCTGGAACGATGTCCCAGGTACATGGGGGATCAGCCCCCGAGTATTCAGTAGATTCCCATATTCCTTTGTCGAGTCGAATGAAGGTTCGAGCACAGTAGGTGAGTGGTAGATTTGGTCAATTACCGCGAGCATAATTTGAGAATAGGTGTCGATTGCGTGGCAAGGATCATTGTGGTGGTTTCCGACTTGTCGGGGGGTGGTACCGTCGGCATCGAAAAGGGAAAGGACGGTCGGTGAACTGAGGAAATGTTCCATAAGAATGGAGGGCAGTTCGACAAAGTCAGTAGCGCAGCGGGTACCAGATACGTTTTGGTATTCTGTTCTACCGAGCATGGCTAGAAGTAAAGTTTGTGAGCTGAGGCAGAGACTGAAGAAAGAACATTAACACCCACAATGCATTGCGTGACCCATCTCATGGAACAAAGTCTGAACTTCGTGCCACTCCAAGATTGTAGGCCCCTTGGAAATCGTCGGTCGTGCAAATTCGCAGAGCAATACCACCAAAGGAAGTTGATAGACCCCCTCTTGATTCGGTAGACGGTGTCGTTTGACAGCTTCGAACTCCTGAGATTCTATGATCTGCAATTCTGCCCCTTCAGAGATCCCATCATTCGTCTCGTCGTCATTATCCGTCCTTCTAGAGCATCGAACAGTGTAATGCGCTGCCCCACTTGCTTTCCCTCGTCGAGCAAAGAGATCAGCATATATCCAGCCGATTATGCCTTGTTCTTCGTCAACGACTTCCAGCTTCTGGACGTCTGTGTGCCATACTTCGCCGGAGGAAGGTGGCACCGGGCACAAAGAAACTCCATACAGGTGACGGAATAGCCTAGACAAGCCCATGAACACAGTGCCAAGAGTGAGTGGGGGCAGAGGTATCGGAGGTGCAGGTGGATCTGGTGGGCAATAGAAATCACGATCCCAGGCTTGGATTATAGGTAATGAAGATAGTCCGTGATGTGCTTGTTTACGCTGGGCCAGAGTACGAAGTGCGCTTCTTGCGGATGGTCGGGTATGGTCGATTAGTGCGTCGAGGAAGTTAATAACATTATCTTAAAGCTTCCATGAGTTGAGATTGTTGTTATGTATGGCCGAGAGACGCACCTGGCGTTTTAGCCATCTTATCGTCTAAAGTCATATGGGAAAAACTTTTTCGCCCAACGAGTTGAGCGAGCTCTGCCCGCTTCTTCAGTAATGTCTCCAGCACTTCAATTTGTTCAGGAGTGCTCGAGTTGGCTGCAAGGTACAACCTCCGACGCGGTTCTTCATTGGGTGCTGAACGCATAATCATCTGTGCTTGCAAGGAACCGGGGTATACTTGCAAGTCTCGTTGGGTGAATTGGGCTTGCAGTTGAAGCCTAACTCCCATCCCTTTGTCTTTTAGACCAGCTAATTCCGAGGGTTTGACGGAAGTAGGGGGACGAGGAGTGTTTGCATTTTCCAGGAACTCGCGTCCGAGCACAAGAATGTCGGAGGATAGCGAAACGAATCTGTTGCGTTCGGCAGGTGGTAGATCGATAGCAGATTTTTCGAAATCACGCCAAAAGATAAGAGCTGTCTGATAGGCTTCGGGGCTGAGTGAGCTGACTAGAGATGGATTGGATAGTACGGTTTTGAGGATCTGCCCAAAATGGAACCAAAAAATGACAATTGAGCTGCTATTCGCGCCTGAGTAAAGAGAACACGCACGTTATACAGCCCTGTATGTGTATTTAACACATTCATGAATTCGCATAGCGTCTCGTAAGCATGGTTTGCTGCCTCAACCCAGAGTCGGTCTGGGTGTGCATTTCGAACGAGCTCAGCAAGGTCAATAACCCCACATAGCATGTCGCTGAGTCGGTCGAGATTCTTCACGGCTTGTGCCAGCTCATGCTCGGACTTCCCAGCCTCCAGTATCCGTTGTGTGAGTAGCTGTGCTCGCACAAGGGTCGATTCCGCCAAAGAAACCAGTGACCGGGGGTGGGTTAACGAGGGATGGCCAAAAAGGCCTGTTGTTCTAAATGGCGACCGTGACGAGGTAAAACTTGGCTGGTCAAAGAGGGCTACCAAAGCTTTGTCGTCCGGGGACGCAGGGAGCTGGTGGTGTATTTGGGTGGCCAGACATCGAACCCGGTGTCGCTGCTGCTGCTTGTCAAGGAGGCAGCCACGGAACCTGAATAACTGCCTCGCTGGTTGTCGTACGAGGGCAGCCCTGGTCGACCTGGAGAGCATCGAACGGAAGGAAAGCAGGGAAGGCAAGCGCAGGGATTTGGCTGCAGCTGACAACCGATTGGTGAACGCCGCCTTCTCATTGGTCCATAGCTTGCCTTTTCCGTAAAAATTCGGCTATGCTGCCGGTCCATCGCCGGCCAGGTATAGTTATATCCAAAATGAGTAAAATATAAGAGCATGTGGGTGTGATGTATGAAATAGGTATGCTATCGGATGAATACTTCGACGAAGTAAAGGTAAGGTATTACGATAAATATCCAGAGTCCAAGAAATAATAAGCAGCCCTCAAGAGTGGTCCACAGGCATAGGTGAGAGGCTGCCGTCCATACTCGGGTCACAGCTCTCGCTTCTGCCGCTATTCGTTCCATTCCATTCGGCCTCGTCAACGGCCGTATTGCTCGCTGATGTCGACCCCCCGTTCTTCAAAGCATCTATATCAGTCATCGTGACATCTTCGTCTAATGTCGACACATCGTTGTTAGTCGGCGCAATAGGTTCCACCGCGTACACCCAGAACTTGGACTTCTTCTTGCCTGGGATTTGCTCCACTGCCATTTCAGTGGGTCTCAGAGCAGCCGCCCCGGACACCTTGAGATTAAGACCGTTGGGGCCAGCACTGTTAGTTGAATCTTCCACGGACGTGGCGCTAGCAGTGCTTTCCTCCGTTCTCGCTCGTTTTGGAGCGCGGGCATCATCCAATTGGGTTTCCAACGACCCTCCTAAGCGTGTTGACCTTCGCTCTCCCCGCCAATTCGCCCACTCGTCAGCCGCAGGAGACTGATTTCGTTGTGTAGGTTTTGTAACGCGACTCGACCGTCTGGTTGCAGTCAAGGTAGATTGACGTCGCTTACCAGAACCTCTTGAAAAGCCATCTTCATCGAATTCTCCATCTTCTTGATACTTATACTCGTCTCCTTCATCCTGATTCCAAAAATAGCAGATAAGACAAGTTATCCGGGGACATCACAGTTCCTGCATTTCTCTTACCTCGCTATCGAAGGCATTACCATAGACGTAATCAGGTCTCTGTGTTCGCTTTCGAGTTCGAGTTTCCCGTAACTCTGCTTGCGCCAGCAGCGTTCGCCGCTGATCGATCTTTTTCCGCACCTTTACGACGCGCTAGGATGAAGGAGATCACTAACTTAATCTTAACACCAAAAAATGCCACGGTCTTACCGCTATTTCGGCATCAATACCCTCTATACGACTCTCGAGAACCTCAATCAAACTGATATGAGATTGCTCTAGTTTAGTGCGCTTTTGACCTTTCTTCAATGGTTGTGGTGCCGTTTCCTTGAGTTCTTCAAGAAGATTGACATACTCTTCTCGAGTTGACGAAATCGTCTGAAATGTCGCCGTCACTTTCCACGGGTTCGTGGAAGCGTAAACACGAGGAGAATCTATAGAATTAGAGTGACATGTTAGCATCGATAAACCGACCCAGAAACACATATCTTCGAGCGGCAACATCCGGTGCGGAGGCACCACGAAACCAGAGGGATGATGAAACCGTAAATACACACAAATAGTAATTCCGGGGAGAAAGAGGAGGGAGAAGAAATGTGCACGGACCATCTGCAATCCAGTAGCGCTTCCGCGAGCTATCCTGCCCAAGAGGTAGCAATTGCAGATTTTCCTGGCTCTTGGAGTCTGTAGGATCAGGCTTGGGTTCAGCGGCTTGCCCTTTCTTGTGCTTGTTATGCACAACCCCCCAAGCGCGATCAATAGTCGATTTCACGGATGGAGAATGCGTGAGCTGCAGTTCGACCAGCTGACGAAGGATTTTAAGCTGGTTGGAAAAGAGAGGCAAATGTCAGCGCGACATGAACTCTGCCCGTCATTACGTTACAACAACGCGCCAAACACGATGAAACTAACTCACTTTGAAATCCCATTCCGCGGCGAAAAAGCCACTCTGGAGACCTTCGAAAGGGTCAACATTACGATGGAGCTCATCGTTCCAGAAGATGGTCCTTTCGTTTGTCTTGAAATACTCAGACAATACGCTCGCCACGGTAGTGGATATCTGATCCGCACTGTGGCCATGGACAAGATGTTAAGAACAGGGTGCCCAGATGTATACGTCTTTGAACTTGCATTCACCTCAAATTACGCGTCTGAGGCTTGAGGTTAACAATAAACTGCACGAGAAGCTGTGTCAGGATTGGATGTGGTTCTTTTGACATCAATGCTTCTTCGAAACTGGAGAAAAAACCACGTTCAAGTGTCAGATTGTGAATACGCATTCCACTGCAAGGAAAACGCACTCCATAGGTGTCTCCAGACCTTCCTTCCCTCTCAGGTTGGTAAATTTACACACAAAGGAGTATACGAACAAGGATTCCCAACGGTCATTGGGATGAGTAGCATCGGAAGGAGGGCATACA
Source organism: Coprinopsis strossmayeri (assembly GCA_900156845.1). Lineage (NCBI taxonomy): Eukaryota > Fungi > Basidiomycota > Agaricomycetes > Agaricales > Psathyrellaceae > Coprinopsis > Coprinopsis strossmayeri. The sequence goes on along the minus strand of FTPT01000068.1, from coordinate 516,339 downwards.
TGGGGTTTAGGTGCCATGACATGTTGGGCAGACATAAGAACCGACGCGACAGGATGGTGGAGGAAGAGAGTAAGGCGTGTGGAGAGATCAAAGTTTGATATACACCACCGTCACTTCCGCATTTCGCTGGAACAAATATATTACAATAGTCCCTATTCAGCTCCGCTGCGGGCGTATTTGAAACTCAGGAAATTTACAATTGCACCAGAACATTCATCGCGGAGAATTTGCGCTCTTCCAAGAGCGACCGCAGCGGAAAATACAAACTTGGACAGGGTATAGACACAGAATAATAAGACGCATGGAGCACGACGCTGCTACTGGCATATCTTATCCTGGACCAACCTGATCTGACTGTTAGCCGAGACGTGTCTATCGATGGCATAGAACGATCCAAACTTGCCTTAGGAATGTCGTGGTGTTCACTTAAAGACTCCAATTGGTTATTAAAGTCTGCTACCCTATCCTTGTGTGTCTTCTTCGCGAGTTTCGCGACACGTTGCGCCAACTGCGATTGTCAATTAATTTCGCTTTCTTGACGGGCTAAGACTCGACATACCCTCTGTCTCTGTACTTCCTCGAACCGTTTCTCTGCCTCTGTTTTCCGTGAAGAACTACCGCTCTCACCGCCAGAGACACTGGGAGAGTTCCTAGTGCTGCCAGAGGAAGTCTGAACAAGGTCCTCTGAGTACAAGAGATCTTTTATCTTTTCTCGTTCAAGTTTCTTTGCTTCAGTATCCGACTTAGATTTGGACTTCTTCTTCTTCCTAACTTCACATCAATTGATATGCGTCTTTTGGAGACAAGAGTATACTCACTTCTTTACCACGCCACCGTCCGCTACACCACCCTTGAGTTTAAGAGAGCCACCAGGGCGAAAGTCATAATCCGACATGAGAGTATGATGGCAAGGAGTGTGATACCGGCCACCGGATAGAGCCGAGTGAACTCTAAGCGGAGTATGAATCTGCGGCCACGCCAACACAAACGCGATTGCTGTATTGCCGCATAGAAATTTTCCCTTTTCCGAGAGCCTTTGTTTTCCAAGCTCGTACTCGTAAGGCTCCAACGAGTTCCAGCTTTGTTTTATATCTCAACACCGCTTTAGTGGTCGACGATCCGAGAAAGCGGAAGCAACCAGAAGATCGGTATCCCATCGTGATTACCTTCTTGCCTGACCGATATCCGCTCTTTTGGGTCCCCAAGCTTTGGAGTACTCTGAATCCCCGCAATGGTCAACAATGAAGCCAGTAAACCTTTGGAAGACGATGGCATAATCGCATCAACGGTAAGTGTACGACATTCTCGACAGTTTGGAGGCGGGTGATAACCGGGTCCCAGCCTTCCCAGCCTATCCTGAACGGTTTATCAGAGGACATTGAAAGAATCTCTTCGACCAACTCAGGGACAAGTTTAATACCCCACGATCCATATCAGTTCAGGGATAAATTGATATCTGAAGAAACCCTTTCTGGGCTTCGAAATCGCAAGAAAGGCAAGCGCGTTGCCAATTTTCATATCAGGCAAAATGATGTACGTACATGCCCCAGTCCTTCGCAGCCTGTAACTGACTGAAATATCTTAGTTAATTCATTCATTGCTGAAGCCCATGGAAGAGCACACAGAGAACGCCAAAACCGAGGAAGAATCCTTCCGTCTATCTGTGATTTTTTGTCACCCGAACTCTTTAACCCAACAATCTAATGCCTGTTACTCAGGTTAAGATAGCCATTTATGCCAGTTTATGGTCCAACTTGGCTCTCTGTGCGATCCAACGTACGTTTCTGGCTCAGTCTCTTTCCTCTTGACTTAAATGTCTGTTCAAGTGTATGCTGCAATTTCTTCTGGGTCTTTATCTCTTGTCGCCACCGCAATCGACGCTGTCTTTGATATCGGCAGTAATACCTTACTATGGTGGCTGCACAGGAAGGCCGTTGCACTTGATATAAACAAATGGCCTGTCGGCGGTGCTCGCCTCGAAACGGTTGGAAATATCGTTTATGGTAGGAACATGCTCTTTTATCCTCGTCTTACGATCTAACTTTACCATGCAGGTTTCTTGTGAGAGTGCTCGATCGTTAAGGATGTACTCGCAGTGCTCAAGCTCTATTGCAGAATGGGCACCGTCAACCTTATTGTCGTCATCGAATCCGTTCGAACCTTAATCTTAAAGGAAGGAGACGACCTACGCGAATTTCATCTCCCATCAATCATTGCGGTGGCCGTAGCCCTAGGTTTGCTACAGAACATTTTCTATATATAAGAACCGTTCTCATTCATTTACAGCGGTAAAGCTGGCCTTATTTATCTACAGTTTCTCTATACGCAAACAGTCCAGTCAAGTGCAAGTCCTTTGGGAGGATCATCGCAATGATCTCTTTGTCAATACGTTCGGTATGCCCTTCATCATGGCCAAACTTCAAAACATATCTGTTTACGATGTTGCAGGTATTCTCATGTCCACTGGTGGTAGCAAACTTCGATGGTGTAAGTAATTTGCGTAAATGGGAAGAGGAGAAGTGCTGAAATAGCTTTGGAAAGATCTTGATCCTCTCGGTGCATTAATGGCAAGTGTTGTTGTTATCCCTACCTGACAGTCCATTCTGAGAATCTTGGTAGATCGGTCTTGGTATCATCATTTCTTGGCTGCGGACTATATGGATCCAATTTGAACTCTTGACTGGAAAATCGGCCCCGCACGAGTTTATCCAATTGCTGATCTATAAGGCGGCCACTTTCAGTGACGAAATTCGTCAGGTAGACACAGTGCGGGCGTATCATGTAAGCGTCACATTTCGAATTTACCCCCGTTCAGCTTACTGACTTTGTTTAGAGCGGTCCCGTGAGTAAGAAAGCTATGAGGATGTGGATGCTTGCTGATACCTGCTGTAGAACTACTTTGTCGAAATCGACATCGTCATGGACGCTAACACCCCCCTATGGCGAGCCCACGACCTCAGTCAACAGTTGCAAGACAAGATCGAAGTGTTGCCCAATGTCGAACGCGCTTTCGTTCATGTCGACCATGAAACAAGCCACTATCCGGTTCGTTGTGTTCCAGTGCCCCTATTCGTAACTCTTATACAAAATCGGAATGTCACACAGGAACATCGGAAAACTACAAAGCAAGCGATATAACGACAATGACGACATGAGTTGATAATCTTTTCGTATTATAGTAAAAAAACGATGCTCCTTCGGGGAAATATATCTACGAGTGTACTTAGATGTCTACGACGTGTGCTGGACTATGACGCTTCGGAGACTGAGGACGCAGAAAGAGTGAGAGCAAGCCCCTATCCGAAAATGGCAGGAGGGTGTTCATAATGGCGGAATTGCCCATTCAACTCACTTGCCGTCCTCCACATTCAAGTCCTCCGCGACCCTTTTCTCTCTTCGCCCCTTTCAAATATAGTTCATTGCATAAAATGTAAGAAGCCTTCGTCACAAACGACTGTGTCAGTGTCTGTGACCATCCTCATTCCCTACTAGCAGTCCGCCGGAGGCTGGCATTTTTGGACAAGGCGCCCAACAGCGGTCGACGCGACATAGTCCCATTTGCGCGGTGCATAACGCAGATTGAAACGCAGATTGAAACATGGTATGCTACCTGCTCCCTACTTCCAGACGATCGGCTGAGATCCGGTACGGCGATTAGGACTCTCGCCACCAAGATCCAGAAGAGTTCTACGTGAAGCAGGATAGGATTGGTCCGTGAGATGGATTTGCTTCGCCTAAGGCGGTAATCTGACTACGAGAATACTCTATGTAGGTAAAGGGTCGTTTGGAGAGGTGTACAAAGGGTCTGTGCTCTTACTCCAGGTTGCTACTGATAACAGCTGGTTAACTGTTCGACCCCTGTTGCTTAGATATGATAAACGAACACAGAAGACCGTAGCTATAAAAATTATCGACCTCGAAAGTGCGGAGGATGAGATAGAAGATATCCAGCAAGAAATTCAGATTCTCTCACAGTTGGATTCCCCGCATGTCACCAAGTCTGTTTTCGTACTGTCCGAGGACTACCGAGTCATGCTCAACTGTAGGATTGCAACAGATACCATGGTTCATATCTCAAGGGCTCACACCTGTGGATTGTTATGGAGTGAGCTAATCCACTCTCCAAAACGTCCGCGATCCCTTCTCACTACTCCGTTTATTAGGTATTGCTCCGGTGGTTCGTGTTCCGACCTGGTATATTGTGCTTGACTAGTTGTCTTTCCCCAGTGCTAATCAACTCCCAGATGAAACCAGGTGTTTTCAGGGAGGAATATATTGCTATCATTATTCGAGAGCTACTGCGGGGACTAGAATACTTGCACACAGAGGGGAAGCTGCATCGCGACATCAAAGGTGGTTCTATATCCCATCTTGCCATGAATACCGGAGTTAACATCCAGACAGCTGCTAACATACTTCTATCCGCCAACGGAGACGTAAAACTTGCGGACTTTGGTGTTTCGGGGCAACTTTCTGGTACCCTGTCAGCGAAGAAGAACACCTTTGTTGGCACACCCTATTGGATGTCGCCAGAGGTTATCAAGCAAAGCGGGTATGACCACAAGGCAGACATTTGGAGCTTGGGAATCACTGCCATTGAGTTGGCGAAAGGTGAACCTCCGTATGCAGAGCTCCATCCCATGAAGGCATGGTATTTCGACTGCCGCCAAACCAATGTAATTAACGTTAATGGTTTCCAGGTTCTTTTCCTCATCCCTAAGAACCCTCCCCCGACACTTGAAGGGAACTTCTCCAAATCGTTCCGAGAATTTGTCTCGTACTGCCTGCAGAGAGATCCAAAAGAGGTGGGCACAATCTATTTCAGACCGGCATTCGTAGCTCAACTGGGATAAGCGTCCAACAGCACGAGAACTCCTGAAGCATAAATTTGTTCGGATGGCTAAGAAGACTAATTACCTTACTGAGCTGATCGAAAGACATGAGCGATGGAAAGCCGAAGGAGGGGACAGAGGCATGGAAGAGGATGATCGACCACGAGGTGTACCAGACGCGTAAGTCCCCTGCTTCTCTCGATTGTGCTAAGTATCTGGATATTCTTCAAGTGCGGCAAATGGCGAACCTGATGACATGTGGGACTTTGGAACCGTTCGCAATACCGGAAGGACCCTTGGTCGCAGCTCTGTTCGTGCTGCTGGCCCACCACTTACGTGGGAAAACGATGGACGATCACGAATGGACGATTATTCTGGGTCCCGATTCAAACGCAGTGTGAATGCGTCGGACATTTCTTACAGTTCATCTGTAACGGCAAAAAACGATCTACCTCCCTTGCCCAGCTCTGCGAAATCTCAGACTCGTTTTGAACCAGATACAGTTCGGACGGTGCCCCAACCAGCCATAGCGACTCATTCGAATTCGAACGTCGCTCACGAACCGTCAGATGAGTATGAAGACTATGACGACCAATACGACGACGACACGTACACTGGCAAAATGTCAGCTTTACAGGATAAAGTGGAAGATATAAACATCGAGGACGATCTGCCAGACACTACAATGTTGGACTCTGTCGTCCTGCCGGCCATTGCTTCAGTGAGTTTCAAGTTCTTTCATTATCACGGGTATGACTAATTATCAATCCTCCAGCTGTTCCCTCGTGTTTCAACTCAAGAAGCACGTGTTGCATTGAGTGCCCTACAACGGGCGTTTACTGAGGCAGAGAGAATCATTCCAGGAGTGACGCATGAATTGGTTAACGAGATCGTCGATTCTGTTGAGCGTGTCGATGACGAACGGTGACTATGAACCAAGCAACTAATAATGAGCACTTTCCAAACCTGAATCCACATCTACTCATCGTCCATATACATACCCCTTGTATTCATATTTTTGTGACTCGTTTTGTCCGTCCTTTGTCGATTCATCCCGCATTATCAGAGATGTTAACCATGTTACTGTATTGTATCATCACTAATGACACTGAGTTCTTCCAATTGTGGGCAGACTATCACGGTCTGAATCTAAGACACGACTACGTTGGATACGGAAACATAAGTGATAGTATAACTTAGACTCCGCTGTGTGCAGTACTGGTCCAATCCATGTTCAATCCATACAACAATGCGAACTATCTCACAAGAAGACTTAAGTACTTCCGTGTTCTTGGTCTGTACTTGAACCATGGTTGAACTAGGGATGGATTACAGACAAAAAGAAGTGCATGGGGTAAACTACTAGATGGGATAGCAAGGCACGAAGTCCTCTATGGATGGCCTCCTGGCAATGGACCGAGGGTCACGTTGTTGCGAATAGCCCAGGTGCGCTTGAAGCGACTAAAGATTGGGGTCTCTATTTCATGCAGTTCACGAATAGCATTTTCCTCAAGAATGTCTACCAATTCCTCCGAGAATCCGCGACCACAGAGTGTTGGTCGACCTGAACGAACAAAAGTCTAAGGCAGGATGAGAGTGAACAGCCACCAGAGATATAATGGAAAGGCTACTAACCAAAACGTCGTCCTTCATATGTGTGAATATGGGATCTTCAGGATCGTCATTTGGGCCTGGTACAACAGGGAGCCAGACATCTTGATGAACTATGTTGGTAAAGGCTCCATGGTTCCGCACCCAGTCCAAGATATGGGTGGCAGCTCCGACATTTCCCCCGCCCCGTTCAATAGCAGCGCGAAGATGGGACATCCACCGAGGCCACCACGGAGGGCCAATTTCATCGATGGGAGCATGTATGGGCTGGTGATTACTGTCATAGATGATACAGTCCGATTCTCCCAATTCTATCAACCCTCCAGGTCTCAGGACACGGGCTATTTGTTCTATCAGATTCCTATAATCCGAAATCTTGGGCTAAAGTGTTAACACAACTTCACAAGCCATAGTCGGTTCTCCAAGCAACTCACACCTGGTGCAATTAGCCTGCAATGGACGACATCGAATTCTCCAAAGAAATGTTCAAGGCCAAGATTGATATCGTCGATTTCGCACCTTTGAGTGGAATTCCTCAGTATTTTCGCCATTTCCGCTTGACAGAGTCCATCCCTACCGTACGTTGTCGGGTTTGTCATGGGCACTGCGACAGAACGGGTGTCACTAAAGAAATCTCTCGGAGAGTTAAATTGAACCCTACTCTCCCATCGGAACGAGATCAACTGCTACAGCTTCGCAGTTTGGAAAATCTCGAGCTACGGCTTTGATCCTAATTTCTCGTCAGGGTGAAGTGAGTACCACTGGGAAGGGAGTGCACGATACCAATCACCATTCCCGCACCCTAAGTCAAGGACCGCCTTTTCCCCGGGAATATTGCTGTGCAGTATTCCGGGTAACGGTGGTGGATATCTCCCTATCATTCGCTCCAGCATGTTGTGCTGTTTATCTGGTAGCAGAAAACCACGATCAGCCCAAGGTGAGAGTACCGCGCCATTGAACCTACGGAGACGGTGCAGTTCTTCCTCATCTACTGGTAATCGGTATACATCTGAATAATTGTTCAGTGACCGTCCAAACTCTTCCTTGTACATCGCCGCTTGCATCTCTTCGGTGAGTTCAATGACATGGGTAGGAGGTGATCCTTGGGACGACACGACCGACGGGTTATGAGTGTATGAAGTTGCAGAACTTTGGTTACTGCCAAGAGATGAAAATGGGGCGAATGAGACTATAGACTGGGTTTCACTTTGAGCGTCACTGCTAAAGTAACGCTCAGAAAACGATCCATTGGTTGACCGCGACTCGTCCGTCTCTGAGCTTTCCGAAGGGCCATCGAGTTCAGCCGTCGACTCGGTGTCACTCATAGCAAAGTAATAATGGTAGGACATCGTGGAGGGGTAAGAAGCGGCACGAAGCAGAGTAGAAAGACGTAGAAGCTCAAGGACCTTATATTTAAAACGAAACTAACATAGACCTGATGGCTTTACTACTTGTGCTCTGACATTTGCCAACGAGCGTCACACCCACGGCTATCAACGCCTGCCTTCGAAACCTATCGTCGTCTCCTATTGTCGTCGAAACAGCCGCTACGACTATCACCCATTGGACTGACATAGGTCACATCGACAGTCTCCAGGGTTGTGAGAGCATGAGCCAGTCGACTTTCAGGGCGGAGTTATCTGTTCTGCCGAGCCACCCTAGTACCACCCCCAGACAATCAGTCCGTAGCTCCGCGCAGGTCGTTATGACGGTGCACAATTGATAACGTGAATCAACATGACGTTAATATATAACAATTTGTGATATAAAAAAGCTAAGGTTTTGTCCGTTTCTTTTTCCCAGCTTTCTTAGCTCGAACAACCTTTATCGCCTCTGGCGTCGGAGTCCGAAGGTCAGCATCCGGCACATCGTACTGCGGAAAAGACGATAGCAAAGGGTGGGGTGAATGTGCCCGGGAGTTTGATTGCGAGGGTGTTGGCTTTCGTGATGGTGTCAGAGAAGGCCTTGAGTTCGCTGCACCTTCTGGCATCTCTCCGTCTCGATCGATAATGAATGCCTGTGAGTCGGAAGAGTGAGAGGAAACACGCAGGGATACTAAACGGTCATCGGCTGCCCCTGCAATGCATCAGCGGGCATTCTTCGCGCCTATAGATAACATAACGTACGTGTGGGTAGGGAAGGCATGTCGTCCAGCCGTACCACCGCGATGGAATCGATGTCATGGGATATCTTCGGTTTATCGTCTAAGATATAGTAAGGATCATCTCGCAACTGGGCCAGGCGTTCAGCTTTGCGCTACGAGCAACAATCAGAAGGTACCACAGCTAACTTGGAATAGTGTTACTTACTCGTTCGCGTTCTTCGATGTCTTCCGGACTCTCGGATTCGGGCGTAAGAAGGTCACCGTCACCGAAATCTGTTTCCTGTTGCTTTCTCTTGCCGGATTTCTGGCCTCCATTTTCCTGTTTAGCCTTCCCTTTTTTGCCTTTCTTTGTTTTCTTGTCCGAAATGTGGACTTCTTTGACTTCAGGCTCCGGAACTGGAGGCATAAACCACTCATCAAGATTCAACCCTTCGGGCACCGGTACACTCGACTGAGCATTCGTTGCCACAGGGTTCAGTTCCTGGATGGAGAACAAAGGAGGTATGAGATAAAGTGATTTGGGGAAAGAGGGTGTGTCGGGGTCAAAGCCGTCTGTTGTTGATGGGCCCTGCTTCTGATGTTTCCAGCTTCTCAAGTCTGCCGAAATAAAAGTGAACAATCCCAATGCGTTGGACGCCTGTGTTACCAGTTTTGAGCTTGGGAGGAAATTGTGCGTGCTCAAGTTGACTCACCCGCTCCTGAATTTCAACATATGGACTTGAAACAAGCTCTTGCATTCGCGAGATTATCGAATCGACAATCTGTTGGAATTCAAGAAGACGATCATCGTTCCATTGTTGACTAAGTTCAGCTGCCCAAACACCGAAGATCTTGACAACTGCCTGAATATAGACAGCTACTATGTCGGATGTTAAGTTTGACACCTCCGTGACTAAGAGATAGGGTATGAGTTTCTGTGGCTCTAGTAATTCACTGAAAATATTGAGTTGACAGAACACATGGCAGAAGAAACTCCGCTGACCGGCAATATTCCCCACAGACCCAGGCGGCTGCCCATAGGACTTCTGAGCAAGAGCCATCCTCATGTGCACTTTCCAGTAGCCCGTCATCGGCAAGCAAAGTGTACAAGACTTTGACTGCATAAGGTCTGACAGCCCGCACACGAATCGCGATGTCAACAAGTTGATCGCGCAGTTGTAGTCCGATATTCACTTTGGAAACGTGAACAAGGTCAACCAGGACCGAGACATACCACTCGAAATTGGTAACATTCTCATACACCGATGCTGAGCACATGTCGAGTATTCGCTGAGCCAAGATCAGCCGATAGGCAGGTGTGAGAGGAGCGGTGTTCGTTAGCTTTGTGGGAGCAGAAGCAGCAGACTCCTCCAGCGACCGGACTGCAGATGGTAAGTCAGACCCAGATTGGGGGATTAGATGGGTGAGCAGCTGCTGGACAATGACTTGTAGGTTACTACGATTTACCTACTAAGGGGGTGAGCAAGTAGGGTGGAGGGAAAGATGGGAACTCACCATCGCAGAAACCAAATCTAGTGCTCGCATCCTTATGCTGATGTCCTGGTCGCTGACGCTCGCAAGAATAGTATCACGGTATTCAGCAACCAAATGCGGGTGACTCGGCACAATCTTGGTCATAGCGAGCAAGGCAATGTATTTCACTAACGCGAATTCAGCTGGTGTTAGCATTATATATTATAACATACTTACAATTTTGGTCTGAATCCTGGATGAAGGCAGCCAATTTGGAGACGCACGTTTTGGCCAATGAGTCACCATTAGGGCCTTGGAGCATCCCACCTATGATACAGGTGTGGACGCATTCATAGAGAAGTGATATGGCCGGGGTAGTTGTTATGAGTTCTGTGATTGGCGATAGCAACTTCTTGACTAGACGAGGTTCATGTGGACATAACGAGCCGAACTGAAGCAGATGTCAGAGAATACGAAAAATGCATAGAGGTCACACTGACGAGTTTGATGATCTTGATCAGCATCCAATTATTTGAAGAAGTTGTTAGAAGGTGGAACAACTGAGGTGCCAGTGAGAGGTAATCCTGGGGATTCTGTCGAGCGAGCTCGCAGAGGACGTTAACGGTTGCAGCAACAACAGCTAAAGTTCGGCCTCGATGAGTACCGGTTGTCTTGAAAGAGACTCTAAACCCACCAGGATCAGAATCTTCCAGCTTCTCCTCAAGACGAACCCGCGCTTGGTTAATTATTTCTGGGTATTTCTTGACGAGTTTGTAAACAGCGAGGATAGCTCTCTTCCTGATATGCGGCCGCGAGTGATTGAGCATGGAGATCAACTCAGGGGCAAGATCCCGCGCCAAGTCTGGCGTTACTATATGTGCCAGTCCATTCAGCGTAATGGCGACGTCTGCAGGGTTAGAGCTGAGATCCTATTCCATTATTCAGAGCGGCCACGGGGCACAGGGAGGAGCAACGTACCTTTTTCAACAAATTGGTGGTCAACATAAGAACGTCGGTGTCCTCGTTGAAGGACTGGGTAGCTCCAAGATACCCGACGCTCTTGAGATGGGCCTTCGCCGACGACATAACCTCGACTACATGGAAGGAAGCCCAACTCATGTCATAGCCGAGCATATCAAGCTGCATCCGTCTGGATCTAAGACGGAGTCTGGGGTAACGTTCAACGGACAACGCACATATGTTAGCTTGAGAACTGCTCCGGCCTTCAATTCCATGTCCTCTGACTTGATTTCTTGCCTGATTTCGTCGACAGCTTTGGCAATGAACTTGGCCTCGTCTTTCCTATTCGCGCGTAGACCCCGAATGAGGTCTTGAAGGGTTCTCTCCCACATAGTCCGTACGGTCCTAATGTCGCGTTCTCTCAAAGTCTATCCGCGAGGAGGTGGTCAAGAATGGATATAATTGGGTGCTAAGACTCGGTGGTCATCGTCGTGATCGGTATGTACTATGCTTGATTTACCACGGTGCCCAAGCCGCTGTTTCGTCATCGACAATAGTCCTACGCGACCCCCCTTTCGCCATGTTCTTCCATGACTAGGCACACATTCCTCAGGACAGCGGATTCACTTGAGCACTGCGGAGAGCATCTCTACTGTGCTAGTTCACGCGCACAGCGAGCGCAGCAGGCTGCGTTAGCGCCAACAGACAGCGGGCTTGGTGACCCAACAGGAAACTTTCCAGCAACGAGTATCTGGTTTTCTTATCAATCTCTGGAGCTCTGTGGATGTGTTCCGCATGCAGAATGTTGGTCCGCCTAAACTCTTGGTATCAGCGGGCATAAACGACCGTCATTTCACCAATTTCATCGCATCGGTTTTGAAAGCCCGCCTCCTTAAAAGCCGTTCTATAGGGCTGTCTTCCCCGAATAACAAATCTCCATTTCTGCCGCGCGGAGATATTTGGCCTTCCTGGACTCGCTCAGTCGCATAAAGCTACTGATCGTATCCACCATACGCTTTGTCCGTTTCATCTCAGTTGCGCCATGGTTCGTATCGGCCAACATCATAGAACCGCAGGTATGTCTGCTTATCGGCGTAATCCCAGTAATCCCTTCCATTGCTATAACTAGGAACCCCAAAGCATAAAAGCGAAGGCATGTTACGACCGCTAGAAGTCACTCATCAGCTCGACCGCGACGTTGGCCTCGTAAAGAAGCCCAACAATAAGAATCAGCCACGCCGACCTAATAAATTGCAGAAGCAAAGGAGGGGAATGCCACATACCCACCACCGTGCGGATCTTCGCCGTACAGTCTCTTTCGATATTGCTTCCCTCTCCGATCACTCTCATAGAGCGTTGCTCAATGCACATTTCGCCGTCACTTCCAAATATCAAGGGCAATATCCCGCGGTTATTCAAAAAGCTGTTCTAAAGAAGCGTAGAAACAATCGCGTACGCAACTCCTATCAAGGGTTTTCTTCAGCTCCCCCACGCTTGGAGTACCGGGAGGATCCTCACTACCAACATCCATTACCAGCGTCTATCCCTTCTCACGCACCATTCAACGCGCCTCAAGACTATCCTAATCATTCCTCTAATGAATATTCATCCTCGCTAACGGGTGTCGACCCAAATATATTCCCTGCGGCTCAAGAGGGAAACCCTATTAAACCAGGAGACATCCTACCAGTTTCGTATACTCGCATGGATCAAACCACTCCAATAGCACACTCTCAACCCGACTCATTATCTCTTTCAGACGTCAATTCGAAAGATAAACCACTCCCTCCGACGCCTCAAATTGAAGCTGCGGACCAATCGGCTTTCATCGAACAGTTCAGCCCATCAACTTGTTATAGAAGCTTTTCTTCTAAATTGAGAGAAAACACCGATATGCTGGTCAGCAACATAGGTGAAAATGAAGTGGACAAGATCGATTGCCATTCGACTTTGCCTTCATATTTGATGAAGCCGCTTCCACAACATCCTTCTCAAACGAAACTCCAATACGTCATTACAGATTTCATGGTTGGCCAGCGCGCGTATCTGCAAACGCTCCGGAGTACAGTCGCAAACGATCAAGCCTGTGATTCCCCTGTCGATCTATTGCTTTCTCTCCTCTCAGTCATCCAAGTCAGTGAAGATTTCCTAAGGCAAATGGAGGATGACGCTACCCCATCTGGTATTGCCAAAGCTTTTTTATCAACATGCGGACAGTTGGAATCCCGCCTTCTTCAATGGTCTCGACAAGTTTCGGAATTTATCAACGACCAGTCTGTTCAACTGCAGGCCGGAGATGTACATTCTTTTCGTCAATCGTCGGCTCCGTTCGCAGAGCAACCCCGTCATTCGGGTATGCGGCGGTATATGGGCTTTTTGAAACGCAAACCCTCTACTCAGCCACAAGTAAAAGCGCAACAACCAAAGCCTCTGTTGCCTGATAAATTCTGGCAACCATCGGAAACAGGACCCGGTTTATGGGAAATGGCCGTTTTGCCCACACAACGAACTATGCGATATGCATTTACGTTCAAAGGTGCGACCTAGTTTTGGCAGGTCTCCCAGTCTGTGTGCTCATGATATCCCAGAATTACTATCTTCACTCGATGTGTCTCACGAAGACTACCAAATCGTGGAGCAAGCGTTCCATGCTGCTAATTTTATTGCACAGAAGATGACTCGTGCCCAGCAACGACCTTTGCACTTGGTTTGAAGTTTTATTCAATCTGTCGTAATTTATGATTTATGATTTTGTATGTAGCATAACGTCTACAGTTGTTATTTAATCATTACCACATTTCACCATATGGCCATATTCGACGACGTTGAGATATGAAACGGGTATAGAAGTCCTATACATGAATACAGTAGTACCACGACTCGCAGATCAAAACATGCCCTCTTTAGGCGCGGCTGGTGGCCTCCCCATCGAGCTTCCAGGACGACGTACGGACCTGGGTGGCAAAGGAATCGGACCAACAGGACTGCCAGTCCTAGGTACCGGACTTCCACGGAGCGACCTCGGTGGTCTTTCTCTCTCCGGCCTTTCTCTGTCCTTGTCCACGTCTCGATAATACGATCCTGAAGCACTTGAATTACTCTGCCGTGATTGGGACGCACTCAGTGGAGGTGCAGGGGAAGCTTGCCGACGAGGTGCAGGAGAAAGGGGAGCAGTGGAGGGAGGCGCTGAACCCAAAGGGACATCGAAGTTTGTTGGTGTTTGGGAGGCTGAAACTGGTGTGCGGCTGCGGTACACATTGGATCTCGAGGGCTGCAATGCTGGAACTTCTAGCGGGATGCCAGAGTAAGTCGAACTACCAGGGCTATAGAAGTCTCCGCCGGATCTTAGGCTTGCTGAAGGGGGCGACTGATGAGATGATGGGTTGGGAAGCGGCGCAGACCCGTTTGGAGGAATGGGAGGGGGAGGGGCTGGAGACCGATTGCGTCCAATCGGCGCGGCAGATATAGTGACTGGTGGTGGTGTATTTAGATAAGAGGAAGTCTTTTTCTTGAGGTCTGGCCGTGAGGCCTGTCTGGTGGCTTGGACGATCTGTTTAGATTGGCGATGTTCGTTAACGCGGAACTCTACAGTGGCATTAGGGGGTTGCTTCGGGTTTTCAACTAGAAGTGAATTCAGGAGGTACTTGAAGTCTAAGCCATATTCTTCCAACAACTGCATTACTATTGAGCAAAGTGAACTCTGCATAATCAAAAAACTCGAACCTTTTTGCTTTGTAGGTGTGTAACCTGAACGGCTTCTTCGACGATTTTAGGGTCAACATCTTTTGAGTAGACCTGCTTTCGAAAAATCTCTCCATATTTTTCAATCTGCTGTTTCGCCCAAGTAATAAATGCTATTTGAAAGCCGTCAGTCCATGAGTTATAGACTTCTTGAGACTATCACTTACAGCTTGCCACCTCGTTCTCTTTGAAACTGGCTAAATACCAGTCTGCAGTATGCTTGATACCAGTAAAGAAAACAACTGACAACTCCCCGACGTATGTCCCTACATGGCCTTCGAATGGAATCTTACGCATCAGGCTATAGTTGACCCGGCTACGCATCTCAAGGAATGTACTTCGCGCTGCCGCACCCGCTTTTAGCCTATTCAACAGAGAGATGAGATTCACAGCGCTTGATTTACGGTTGGAAGACAACGCCAGAGATTCGAGTAGAGAGGCGGTAAGCTGAGTGGTCAGAAGCGGTAGTCGAGCAGCCAGGAGAGGCATTGTTGCAACCCTTGCTTGGCCTGCGAAAGACTGATTACCACACAATCCCTCGAATGCTATGGAAGATACTGACCATCCTCAACCAATTGCACGGCTTTATTCCACTCCTTTAAAGCAATAGCAACAGTCAACTCGTCTGACCAATCCCCGACCCATCTCGCATCACTTTCAGCTTTCGCCTTCGCATCAGCAGCGACGTTAGGGATATCTCCCCCCTTTCTCGCTAGATCCACCATCCACTCTGGTAATGGAGGTGCAGGCGAGTTACGCTAGGAGATCGCACCACATATATTAGCCACCATGAATGTATCAAAAGTAACGAGAGAGAGTTCGTACTCCTCCACTTTGCCACATGCTCTTGCGGCGTTCATGCTCGCCTTCGCGTTCTTTCCTTCGCTTCGAAGACAATTCTTCAGCGACTTGGCGAAACATGGTGAGAATAGCTTTCTTCTCTTGTGGGCTCTCCGTACGGTATACATGGGTTTCTTTCCCGTGTCGTATCTTGAAGACGTTGGTCATATCTGCCTTTTGTGAGCGAAAGATGGTATGACTAAGAGGGGAACCTACTGGAGGAATCTTTGGTGTCAAGAACGAGCATTTCGCTCAATTGCCAACATTTCTCTGCGACGAGTTTACCCTCGTTAACTGTTCCACCCGACCCATCCGCTGCTGCTCCGGCGTTCCGTCTTCTTCGTTTAGCGACCAAAACCGCGTCGTCCAGCACCACGAACTTGACCTTGTGAATAATCTTGTAAGTTGCAGCATTGAGACTCAGGACATTCTCGAATTCTCCAACTACATGACGACCTGGTGTTGTTGGTACGAATTTAGCGGCGCCTTCGATGGAAGAGTGAAGATCCTGCATCTGGTTGAAATACAGAATTCTGAGATCCGCTACCGAGGACCGTTTGTACGTCGACAAGGTTGACGATGTCAAGGAGGTGGGGTCCGGGATGTGTAGTACTTGAGGCATAGACTTGTAGTCTGAAAGTAGCTCCTTGAGTTCAAGCATTTCATTCTCCAATACAGAGATTTCTTTCGAAATGAGAACGAATTCTGCATAGCTGGGGAAAAGTGAGAGATGCGTCAACTGGATAGCCCGGGACCTACTTCTTGAATACACTCCGTTGCAAATCCCCGGCAGTGTCATTCTTCGCCCTTTCGAGAGAGGATTGAAGTGAGTGCAGCTCGGCCTCGGTAGAATTGGCAAGTTTTGACTTCAAGACTGGGGCAGATTAGGTCAAGTGACATAAAACGGGGTGGGGGCACGTACAAGCGTCTGGATCAAAGTCGTCGGCGCTCAGGAGTTTCTTGTCTTCCGCAGCAACCCTGGCCGTATCTCTCTCCTTGGTTGATTCAGGATCTGGCTCATCGTACATTATTCCACTGCCCGGTCCATCTGGGACATAGCCCATGAGACTCGGCATTGCAGGAATTCCATTGGAGTCGATCGGGCTTGAGATTTCCGCATATCGCATGGACATGCGCTTCTTGATTTTATCATCAACGCGAGTAGTTTTAGGACGAGGGATTGGTGCGCCACCCTTTGAGAGTTTTGAGGGAGACTTTTGGCCCTTGCGCGGGGCCTGAGACGGACGCGAACGCAGGGAGTCCATGATGGTTGGTGTGGTGGTGGTGGATAGGATTAATGTGCAACAGGGGTCGGATTGTTTGTCGGTGGTTGGCAAAAGTGTCCGATGGATGGATGAAATTCGAATGTGTTACAAGCCAACAAAGGTCATAATCGGCGTCATTAGCCCTGCGTTTATCTGCTATTTGCGACTTAACTGGCCTGGTTGACCACACCGACGACGAAGAGACTGACGGTCTAAATCTCTCTTGCTTCCATAAACACCAGTCAGCCGCTTCACAGGCTCCCGTCGCCCATCGATGGCCATGTATGCCCCACAACAACAACCAATCCCGACTACTTGGGATCCACAGCAGGAACATCCCCCTAGGCATTCCGTTTCCCGAGAATTCTTGTCTCAGGACTATCAGGGATCCCTCAAGGGGCAACCAGACCGGCCAATGAGGGAACTCCCACCTGGCTCAATCCAGCATCAAGGTCCAGTCCCCGGCAGAATGTACGACGAGCCAGAGTTTTACGAGGACCACACACCAGAGGGTGAAGATGACAACGACGACTTTTTCAATGGCTCGTCGGCACCCAATGGGCTGCACCCAAGCTATAACCCAGCAATAGGCTCAGGGTCACATTCACCTTATAGGAATGCCAGCTCCGTAGCCACGCAGTCTATCCGTGCCCCATCGCCACCCCCAGGGCCGATTCTCGATCATTCCCATCTTCGCCCTGGTAATCAAGCATCCCTCCTCTCTCATGAGCGCACGCTCGAACTATATCGTGCAAATGCAAAGAAAACGCAGGACCCGGAACTCCAATTCGAGTTCGCTGTATTCATGATCGACGCATCTAAATCTCTTCCAATACCAAAGCAAACGCCAGGCAACGTCATGGAGGTAGAGAAGGCACTAGAGAAACGGGAGGACTTGGTGAAGGAAGCCACCGCATTGCTGAAGCGTTTGGCTGATAGAGGGCACGCTCCGAGTCAATATTTCCTGGCCGACTGCTATGCCAATGGCATTGGAACCTACAAGAACAAGCAAGATTTCGACCGGGCTTATCCCTTGTTTGTCCTTGCCGCCAAGCACGGCCATCCTGATGCTGCCTATCGCGCCGGAACGTGCTGCGAGAATGGCTGGGGTTGTAGAAGGGAATCAGCAAAAGCACTGGGATTCTATCGCAAGGCCGGTGCCGCCTTGCATCCCGGGGCTATGTACAGACTCGGTATCGCGGAGCTAAACGGTGAACTTGGGTGCTCCAAGAGCCCAAAAGAAGGCGTTAAATGGCTCAAACGAAGCGCCGAACATGCCACGGCCGAATTTCCTCATGCTCTCCATGAACTAGCACTGTTGCATGAGCGTGGTGTTCATAATGTCGTATTCGTAGATTACGAATACGCCGTTGAATTGTTGGCCCAAGCTGCTGAGCTTGGCTACGCACCCAGTGCATACAAACTTGGTGAATGCTACGAATATGGTAGATTGGGATGTCCGCAAGACCCAGCCCTTTCCATCCATTACTATGTGAGTCGCTACTCTCAACGTCCAATCTTCTAATAAGGTCTTCCTGTCAGAACATTGCTGCCCAACAAAATCACCGCGATGCATGTTTCGCGCTAACAGCTTGGTATCTTGTGGGTTCCCCGGGGGTCCTTCCCCAATCCGATACAGAGGCGTTTTTATGGGCACAGAAAGCCGCCGATCTTGGTTTGGTCAAGGCAATGTATGCCGTCGGGTACTTCCTTGAGGTTGGCATCGGTACAACTCCTGTCCTTTCGGAGTGAGTACTCGAACTCTATCCGACTCCTACGAATCTCTTACATTCATTTGTCCACAGGGCTGTAACTTATTACAAGAAAGCAGCAGAGCTAGGAGACAAGCGCGCCATCCAACGGCTGAAGAGTTCACAGAATCAGCCTATGCACCAGCCAGGAGGAGCCAACGCCGTTTTGCATCGAAACGAGGGAGATAGCAAAGACGGTAAAGACAAAGATTGTGTGATAATGTAGATTCGACTCGGATGTCTCGGTTCCCTTTTATTTCGGACAGTGACAATCAGGATCTTATTACTCAATTTCTTCGCCCGCCTCGTTATACATGGGCATTAATTCATCATTTCATTACGATGTTATCTTTCCCTCTCTCATTATATCATTCTGGGCCAAACCTTTTTGAGACGGACCTTCCCCCTTCCCGTAATTTATTGATGTTTCCTTCTCTTCAATGACCCTCCCATTATGACCCTCCCTTCCTTTTTTATCCCCCCCCCCTTTTTCTGAAATTTATAATCATACGATCTTCCTTTTCATGTAGGTACCTTAATCCCTCTTAGTATGCCTGTGATAAGACGTTTTGTAACTCTGTATCTTTATTAAAAAAATAGCAGGATAGACTGGAGAAATTCACGATGAAGCATAGATAGCAACAGGCCAGACAGGAAATTCACAGAAAGTTAGATCTTCACGATTGTTGCTGAATTCGCATTCTTCGCAAACTCTGAAGCCTTTTCTTCTCGCCATTCGCAACCATTGCGATACTCGCAACTCCTACATCGTTTTAATGTTTCTCACGCTGGACGAAGATATGAAGAACTCACTCGCAACGTCGAGCCAGATGTGGGGGTGCCCCTTTAGGTTTCCTTTGTCCCCTCCAGAATTCGAATATAGAGTCTAGGTGACTTTGAAGGATTAAAGGGTCATACAAGAACATCTTCGTTCCAATCGTCTTGAAGCTGTGCACGCCAGTATCCGTGTCCCGAATGACCGTAGTTTCTGTAGCAACCATTAATCCGTGTTTTATTTTAACCAAATTGACAGACAAACCAACGGGTGCGACATCCCCTGTACTATTTCCATTCGCCATTAAAGTGTCGTTTGCCCG
Organism: Coprinopsis strossmayeri; assembly: GCA_900156845.1. Lineage (NCBI taxonomy): Eukaryota > Fungi > Basidiomycota > Agaricomycetes > Agaricales > Psathyrellaceae > Coprinopsis > Coprinopsis strossmayeri. The sequence goes on along the minus strand of FTPT01000068.1, from coordinate 496,686 downwards.
CTGGAAGGACTGGTAAAGAGCGCGTTGGAGTTCGGGGTCGACTTCATCGATATCTGTCTTCGTGGTGGATGATGTTGTAGCATTGGCATTGCTGGAGTGTTCATCACTTCCTTCCGTAGTAAGCCCCCCAGAGATATCAGCAAGACTTGCTGCGATAGCGTGCGCTATATCACTCTCTTCCTGATTTGGAGCACCTAGTTGCACTGGGACTTGTATCTTCCCCTTACCCTTCCATTTTGCTCCTTTAGGCTGTAACCGATAGACTAACTCAAGACTGGGATCAATCTCCACGACATTCGAGTCCACTATCATTCGTTGCCACTCCTCAGCTAGTCCATTAAGCGTCGTCTTGGGGAAACCTTCATTGTCGGTCAATAGTCCAGACTGGACTAGGAACCTCGTCGAGAATTCTTCCGACGGGTCTACTCCGATCTTCGACCAGAAATGAGGGAAGTCGAATGGAACGTCAAGGGAGAGAAGAGCGGATAGGAGTTGGTGATAAAGCATCACCTGGAGACGGGATGAAAAGGTATCCTCGTCGGGCGGAAGCCAATCAACCGTTCTCGTCTTCGTATCTACTATTCGTAGCTTATAGCGCTCCGTGAGATGTTTTGCATGTTTGCCTTTCGACGAAACTGCGCCGATAAGTGGAAGAGAAGGGGGAAACGACTGGTTGCTGTCGGGGGAATCCGAGTGACGCGGTTTCTTCGAGCTCTCCTGCCTCCCAAGCGAAGGAGATTGCCGCTTGTTGTTGCTAGGAATTTGGTGGATCTCATCCTGGCTAGCGCGGTCACGGAGGCGCAGGCTTCAAGAGAAATTTTCTGCTCACCACAATGCCTGTCACGATTTCGTTGTTGATGATACCAAAGACAGGCATTTCACGCTAGATCACATTTCAGCCATGAGCCTTGATACCATGAAAGCAAGTCGCACTGTAAATCCTTCGTTCTGCATGATTTGAAAACATGCCATAGCGTTTAACAGTCTATGTTGGTTAAAGTAAGTAGGCTTTGCCCCTGAGTATGCCTAAGAAATATAAACCCGCACGCACCGCAGGCCCCAGCGTTCCTCTTCCGAGGCAATATCGACTTTCAACTCTTCGGCGCGGATCTCACGTTCCAATTCTTTATGCACGGCCTAGCACGAGGTATTAAACAAGGTTCCAACTGCTATCTCCAAGCTGCACCAACTGACTTGCCCCTGTTTCGTCCTCACGTCGTTCTTCTCTGCGACTTTCGTTTCCACTTTGATTTCTTTGCCGGAACTAGAGACGAAAGATGCAGGTCTGTCTTTAAGAGGTCGAGAACGTCGCTGGCGCAGACCATAGTCGTATTGGACTTCACACCTATTAATGGTAATGAGCGGTTAGACTCAGTTTCGTAGGGAGATGTAGGGCACACCAGGCTGGTCCAACGAGGTCGGAAACAGACAGAATCCCTTTTGGACGAAACAAATCCATTAAGGACGCGTTAGCACCCCATTTTTTCTTCCTCCCATTATAACGCCACGTCGTCCGCTGAGCGCTACTGACAATTCTGCCTTTCGATGGCCCGGCTTCCACTTGCAAAGGTATTATACTTGTTGTGTCAGTCGAAGGTAGTTCTCGCTTGGGCGACGTTAAAGCGTTCGAGATGACCCTATCTATTTCTAAATATTCCTCCTCAGTAATCTGAGAAAGGTTCACCGCGTCGTCTTTGTCAAACTCGAATGAATCGTCCGGGTGTTGGTCTGCCAACCTTGCCGGCCTCGAGACCTGTGTCTGAGTCGCGTAATATTGTTCAGTTTGGGCGTCGATTTGTGCGAAGTCTTCTGTAGTAAATTCTGAGAAGTCAAATGTGCCATAACCGTCGGATTCTGAGTCAGACATTTGTGCCAGTAGATGTGGATAGGTTGTAACAGAAACGCCAAACACAAACTCCGAACTTTTGCCGGCAATATGATCGGCTAAACTTCGGAACAATGATAAGATTAGATTGGTCCAAAAGAGGTTCATCTGTAGATGGAGCGTCCACTTCCGAGTCGGCAATTCCAGTTTCACCTGCTGTTACATAAGTACATTGAACACGCAATGGAACACGCATAGACACGCATAGACACGCATATGCTGATGAAAATATCGCTTACGGCAGAGCAAGTGCGGTGTTTGCATAAAAGGACGACAACAACGCTCTCCAGAGACATATTCCGCCACCACCATGCCGATCCACACCCTAGCATTAAAGGGTTTGAACACAAGCCAACCTCCCCCAATATCATTCCCCTTCACTATTCATGTCGCTCCGCAAACTGATTTATGGAGGAAGCCACCTTCAGTATCTATTAAAAACCAACCGACATTTTATGTCCCAATAATTTTGAAATCTCTTCATTCGGCCACCATCAAAATTAAGAAGATCCCCTATGCCCATCTCTACGACCAAGCTGGCATCGTCCTCGTGTGGGAGAACAAGCCAGAGGTGTGGATAAAGGCAGGAGTTGAGTTCTATGAAGAAGAACTGCGACGCTCTGCAGTTGCGCCAGGACTAGGAGGGTGGAGTGATTGGAGCGTAGCTGCAGCCGTCGAGAACAACGAAAACATCATTGTCTCCACAGAGAGGAAGGAGGCTAATGCATCTACATTGATCATTAAAGTAGATGGTATAATCATCCGGGAGATAAAGGGAGTATTTATACCTGAGAACGAGGACCAGGTCGTCTACTTAGGCGTTTACGGGGCTCGTCCGGCTGTAGCGCAAGAAACGCTGGATGTGGAGATTGCAGAATTCAACGTCGATACAATATAATTTCCGAGGTTGTCATCGTTTGACATGTTAATGAACACGACAATAGGGCTCTTTGCTATTTACACTATCAGCGCAGTAGTAGGAACTATACTTTACACTATGAACCATGCAACCTGTTGAAGTAGTACGTCAGAATCTCGTCCCAATCTGCAGTTATATCAGCACAGAGGGTGTACTGTTTGAGGTTATGCCATGAACTCAGAGCGGGAAGGGGAGTTCTTCGTCGCAAACCATCTGTGTATGATCACGAAGGAAGCATCCCAGTAACTTCTCGGTTAAGACCCGAAGTCCAATCTTAGTCCTCGCATAAACGGAAGCGACCCCATCCGAGTCACTGACGGGAGGAAGAAGAAAAGTCGACCACGGGGCATCTCGTTAAAGGGCCCGGTGATATACTTCGTGCTTGACGTTGACTCAGACTGCCCCTCTTCACCCCAAACTCCGAACTGTCCTAGACTACCTCCATGAAATATGATCGCATGAAGAAAATCAAGCAAGGTCGAACCTGTGTCAATTGAGTAGTACAGCAAAGGAAAGACGGAACTATATGGAGACGGCCCTCAGATCTCAGACTGGCTCTTCAGAAAGCTTGGTGATTGGTAAAGAGAAGTTATGCCGATAAACCTAAAGCAGCGCATCCGAGTCCGAGCCGGAAATTCGACTCATTACGAGCTTCGACTTCTGAAGACGCAATGAATGAGCATGCGGTGGTAGAAATCATATATCACAGATGTCACGACTTTGCTTAAATAAAAGGCGACACATAGTCCACTGGGGTGGATTCCACGATCGTCATGTCGTCCCACACCCTGAAGTTGAAGGCTCTAAACACAGCTCAACCTTCGCCCTCGTCTTTTCCCTTCACTTTTCGGATCCCTCCACGAACCGATTTGTGGAGAAAACCGCCTTCGACTTTTTCTTCAACCCAGCCTACATTCTATGCCCCTATCACCTTAAAATCCCTCCGCTCCGCCACCGTAACCATCAAGAAGATACCCTATGTCCATCTTTACGACCAAGCAGGGATCGCCCTTCTATGGGAAAAGAAGCCAGAAGTCTGGATCAAGGCTGGTGTAGAGTTCTATGAAGAGCAACTGCGACGGTCTACAGTCGCACCAGGACTAGGAGGGTGGAGTGATTGGAGTGTAGCCGCACCTGTCGAGGATAATAGAAACATCATCGTTACAGCGGAGAGGGAAAAGGATAATGGCTCTGCCTTGATCATCAAGGTAGACAGTATAATTATCCGGGAGGTACAAGGGGTATTTGTTCCTGAGAACGAGAACGAGGTCATTTATTTGGGCATTTACGGCGCACGTCCAGCCGATGTCAAAGAGACGTTGGATGTAGAGATCGCAGAGTTCAAAGTCGACCTGGCGTGATTCGAGGGTGGTAGCAGTCAACTGCTAGTAGAGAGCCTTTTATCGTGTACAGTAGTAGAAACCCTGCAGCATTGTCCTAGTCCGAATCCATTTCATCTGACAAGTTTGGCTCTCTTCCTAGCAAGTTGCCATCGCCACAGATCTAGAAGCCACTAACGGGTGAAATCCGAGCTCTCAACAATGAAAACGATCACATTGAAGGATTGAAGGCCTTAAAAAGCAAGGGAGTGAACTCAGTATCCAGCATTACAGGGAGTGAAGTCCTATTGCGCCCAGACTCGGAATGGCTTATACTTTCAATCGAATCCGAATCAAGTCAGCCATCGCCTTTGTCCTTCTTTTCGTCACCGTTGTGGCGGCAGAGGCAAAGAGCCCACGCACCAGGCAGGTGAGCGCTAATATTACATCTTGATGCGTTCAGTACCTGATTTGTCGCAAACAGACCGATGTCCAAACACACGATGACGGGAAGCCCCGGCATGTTACGAAGCGGCATTTTGCAATACGCATTCCGCGCCCCTACCGAACACGAGAGTCAGAGGATGGGCAGCCGCCACAAATCCAGGATGACTACACGTTGATGATAAGGAAGGATGCTTAGTGGATATCCATGAGTTTACGGGCAGAGGGAGCTGGAAGAGGTCTAGGAATGGACGAGATATATGGCTGGGTATATAATCGGACTAGAATCACCCGAGACAAGTTTCGAGATCAAACAAGTGACTTGTGCTTACGCGAATTACAAAATGAAAGTGGTCCCATTCCGCATAACCAAATTCCGCGCATCCCAAATGTTTTCGTTAATCATGCCTGTACATGAGACCATCATCTCTGTAGGTCAATTTAAATTTCCTCAGCCCATTTAACACTCGGTGCTTTACGAGTCGCCCCGCCGTCCTTCCCAACGTCCTTCCCCCCCGGCCAAACTGGCTAGTTCTATCGTCCTCCAAGTGGCCTGAGGGCTGACCGCTCTCACTAATTGCTATGCCTAGTTCGGGCAAATGTAATTACCTTGCCATCGGTCTAAAGATCATAATGTCTGCAACCTTACCACAGTATGGGACTACCGAGCAGGAGGAGCCCACGCCGCCGGCCAACAGTCCCCTTTCCGTATTCTTGGTCATATCTGCAAAGGCTTACAGTTCGATTGGCTTTTCATTGGTGTGTTCTTCTGACTACCTGTTTTTTGCGATGGTACTTAAGGCGAAAAGAGTGTATTGGCGATATGGATCCGCTGGTTCTTGCCGGGGGCAGACCCATCAGCTTCCACCATCCAAATTAAAGTACCTGGACATCCGCCTCGTTCAAAAATGCGTTCGCTTCCCAAACCCTCTCGGGTTAGTGTACCCCCTCCAATACCTACCCGACGATCGTCTGCTCCTCCGCTGAACCAACAACCACCTCCTGCTCCCATATTGGGACCTAGCCCTGACCGACCCGGTTCTTCTCATCGGCGCGTTTATTTCGCAGATATGCCAGTTGCCGTTGTTAGAAGAAACACCGCACCTCTAGAGCGTTACGAACCTGCTCACGAAGAAATGTACCAATCTGGTCCAGCTCCCATGACAGTAATGCTCCCTATATCAACTCAAAGCCCTCCTTCATCTGCTGCATCGATGACGGACGCGCGCGCGACGACGCCTGTGACCACACAGGATATCCTACCAACGACTCGCGAACATGATATTGATGCGGAAAGTTGTAAAGCTTCAACGATGCCAACATCCACACCCCGCCAACATAAACTAAGGTTAAGCTTTAATTTGAAGCATAAACGTAATGCTACCCCGGATAAATACCGTGACGAGATTCCCGTACAAGGTGCGTCGCTGTCGGATTGATATGCCTCTGGCTATAACAAGGGATCTCCAGAAAATGTAACAAAGCCTGCAAAGAAAGGTGCTCATCCTCTCATGCCTATATGGACCAATTCACGGAAAGGAGGTGTGTCATCGGAAAACCAGGCCGCCACACCACCCGTGCGTGACAACGGCGGAGCCAGCAAAGCGTCGTCTTCTATTCTGCTAGGCTGTCAGAAATCTTCTTCGTCATCGACCAAATCATCTAGCTCTTCCTCGTCTATTGGTTCGCTTCCATCGATATTACACAAGAAGGCTCAACGTAGGGTTTCAGCACCCGTTCCACGGACGTCGCCCTATGAAGCACCTTATTTTGCTACACCTCCCTTGATTCTTGATGACGCGTATTCGACATATCTCCGAAAGCTTCCACAGTTTGAAGATGACATGGTATCGCGCTCATCCAAATCCTCTCGTGTGTCGGCTACTCCCAAAGAGAGACCCACTTCGTCAAGTGGAGTGCCGCAGACCGCTGTCCAAAGGCCCGTGGTCAAGCGAAGGTCTGCCAGTGTAAACTGGGAAATGAGAAGAAACCCTGATATTATTCAATAACTATTGCAATATAACTTGTGAGTGGTTCATAAGCGGGATTTGCGCCCTTGCTAATCTTAACCCTCTAGATTCGTTTATTAAATTATCATCTTCGCTCCGCAAAATGTTAGTCTAAGCATTATCATCGCATCGCATCTCTGGCATATATACTCTTATTCTACGAACATCAAATAATTTGGAACCATGTACATTTGCTTACGTTAGAGCTTATCGTTTCGGTGGAGGAGTGATTCTTAAGATCTTAAGTCCAGCACATCTGTACCAGCAACATGTCTGTTCAAAGCTCATACACCCCTGAAACGGAGCCAATTCCCGAAGACGGCGGGTCATCCCAGTTCGTGCCGGCTCTCGTCGTCATCGACATGCAGAACGATTTCGTTTCTGGTTCATTGGCTGTTCCTGGAGGAGGCACCATCATACATCAAGTTAATGAGCTCATCGACCTCCCCGCTTTCAAGCTCAGAGTTGCAACGAGGGACTTCCATCCAGAGAATCATACTTCCTTTGCCATTAGCCACGATAAACCACTGTTCTCCAAAGTGGTAATCTTCCACCCGGAAGATAAAGAGGCTTCAAAGGGGTTGGAGCAGGTTTTGTGGCCCGTCCACTGTGTTGCCAATACCGCAGGGGTGGATTTTGTGCCAGAATTAGAGACGGCGAAATTCGACCATGTCCTGCTCAAAGGCACCCACCCGAAGGTGGAGTCGTACTCCGCCTTCCAGGACATCTGGGCGAGAAATACGACAGAACTACCGGGAATGCTGAAGGAGAATGGGATAACGGATGTGTTCTTTGTCGGGTTGGCTGGGGATTATTGCGTCAAGTTCACTGCGAAGGACTCGGCGGATTTTGGGTTCAAGAGCTGGGTGATTGTAGATGGCGTCAAGTGCATTGACGAGGGCCGTGATGCCTGGGACGAGATGAAGGAGAAAGGAGTTAAATTTACAACTGTGGATTATGTTTTAAAGAGATTAGGGTAGAAAATTGGTTTGTATATTGTATACTATTGTTCCAGAATGTGAGGAACTCAAGGCGCTGGAATCCATGCCACCGCGGAGCCCGTGAAAGCACAAACAACATTATTTAGATGCATATAAATAGAGCCCTGTACTGCTCAATGGTTATCGTAGTTATATTTCACAGAGGCAACCCAGGTAAAATTTCTAATACTATAATCTACTGACACTGGAATTCAACAGTTCCCCCTAACTTTCCCTAAGGCAACTGGCGGGCCGCTGAGTCAAAGCTTAGTAAGCACCAGAAGCGGATTTACGAGTCGGCAGCATGGTCTTAGAACATACACTACAATCGACCTTTCTAATGGCAGAGGATGACCTCTACACCTTTGAACTCCTCTCTCTCGTCGCAAAAGTCACCCAGGAAATATCCAACTACATAGGTATCGATGACAAAACTCTAGCCGAATTCGTCATAGACCTCCACGACCAATGCAACAGCGATGTTACCAAGTTCAAGGAAAAGCTCCATGAGATGGAGGCCGGCTTCCCCGATTCTTTTATCGAGAATGTGGATCGCTTGATTCTGAGGATGCATCCCAAGCACAAGAATGCGACACAAGCGTCGCAGAAGGGAGGCGACAGCGCGACAGGGAAGGAGGGTACCTTGACCGACCAGGAAAGGACGAGGCGGATGTTCCCTGGGCTTGCCATCTCGAACAAAGAGCCTCCTCCAGCTACCGTATCGGACGACGTGTTCTTAAAAGAGTTGGGAGATATCGTCTCAGGGAAGACGGTACGACCCCCTCCGACGCAGGAAGAGCCACCGACGAAACGTCAGCGTCGCAGTAGGTCTCCGTCACCTAGGAGAAGGAGTCCTGGGCGTGGTCGAGATAGGAGGGATATAGATGCAGGATATGACCGAGGGTATGAACGGAGAACTGGAAGGGAGCCATTGGACGAAAGACCCGTGGTGTTCAAGATTTACGATGGCAAGGTGGCCGGCATAAAGGATTTCGGAGCTTTTGTTCAACTGGAGGGAGTTGTTGGTCGTGTTCAAGGTATGCTATTCCCTTGGGGGTCAATAGTAAAGTGGATACTAACCTGGATGCAGGTATGGTTCATGTTTCGAATATCCAAACTGGAGCGCGGGCCAACTCAGCTGCCGACTTGCTGAGTAGGGGACAGCGCGTCAAAGTGAAGGTTATGAGTGTCGCTGGTGACAAAATTGGATTGTCCATGAAGGATGTCGACCAAACAACCGGACGGGATCTTACTCCTCATTTACGCATCAAGTCGGAGGCAGAAATGGAAGAAGACAGGCAGAGAGCAGCTCGGGCGAGCTCAGGCGCCAATGCGCTTCCACTTCACTCAAGAGATGAAAAGCCCATACGCACAACAAAACGGCTTACTTCACCAGAACGTTGGGAAATCAAGCAATTGATATCGTCTGGAGCTCTCGACCCAGCAGACTATCCTGAATTGGAAGAAGATCTACACGATCCTATCGCCAGGGCAGAAGTAGAGGAGGAATTGGACGTTGAGATCCGGGAGGATGAACCTCCTTTCCTCGCTGGACAGACAAAACGGACATTAGACTTGAGTCCCGTCAAGGTTGTAAAAGCACCTGACGGTTCGCTTAATCGCGCTGCCCTTGCTGGTGCAGCACTCGCTAAGGAACGGAGGGAAATGCGACAGCAAGAAGCCAACGAGGAAGCTGATTCTCAAGCACGCGATTTCAGCCAACCTTGGTTGGACCCTATGTCGAAGGAATCCGATAAATTATTTGCTCACGATATGCGCGGAAATTTCAAGAACCAGAAGGCCGGCGAAGTACCATCATGGAAGCAATCGAGTTTCAACAAGGCGACCACTTTTGGCGAAATTACAACAATGAGCATCCAGGAACAACGGCGTTCGTTACCTATTTACCACCTTAGGGAATTATTCTTGAAGGCCGTCGAAGAGGTATGTCGCAAATGATCTTCTTCGTACCATTTCGTACCGATTCCATCACCAGCATCAAGTGCTAATTGTAGTTGGTGACACCGGTTCCGGAAAGACGACTCAGATGGTTCAATACCTCGCTGAATCGGGGTATGCCGATAAGGGACGAATTGGCTGCACGCAACCTCGTCGTGTCGCTGCCATGTCCGTCGCCAAGCGTGTTGCAGAGGAAGTTGGCTGTCGGCTTGGCCAAGAAGTCGGTTATACCATCCGTTTCGAAGATTGTACCAGTCCGGAGACTAGGATCAAGTACATGACGGACGGTATGCTTCAGCGAGAATGCTTGATCGACCCACTTTGCAGCCAATACTCTGTTGTCATGTTGGATGAGGCTCACGAACGGACAATTGCGACTGACGTCTTGTTTGGATTATTGAAGAGTACGTGGTCTTTGTGTGACTAACCAGCTGAACAGAAAACTTACAAACATTTCAGAGACTGTAATGAAACGGCCAGACCTCAAACTCATTGTCACTTCTGCCACCTTGGATGCAGAGAAGTTTTCAAAATACTTTTTCGGCTGTCCAATTTTTACCATTCCAGGTCGAGCTTTCCCCGTCGAAGTCTTGTATTCCAAAGAACCCGAGAGCGATTACCTCGACATCTCACTGATCACTGTCATGCAAATTCACTTGTCCGAGCCTCCTGGCGACATCCTCCTCTTCCTTACGGGTCAAGAAGAAATCGACACAGCGTGTGAAATCCTTTTCGAACGTATGAAAGCTCTTGGTCCCAAGGTCCCCGAACTCCTCATTCTTCCCATCTATTCCGCCCTTCCTTCTGAAGTTCAATCTCGTGTCTTCGAACCTACGCCACCTGGCGCACGCAAAGTTGTCATTGCAACCAACGTTGCTGAAACCAGTTTGACGATCCCTGGCATCTACTATGTTATCGATCCTGGATTCTCGAAGCAGAATGCATATGACCCGAGGTTGGGTATGGACTCGCTCGTTGTCATGCCCATCTCGCAAGCTCAGGCCCGTCAACGAATGGGGCGTGCTGGGCGGACAGGACCTGGAAAATGCTACCGGCTCTATACAGAAGCTGCGTACAGAAACGAAATGTTGCCCAATTCCATTCCAGATATCCAGCGAACGAATTTGTCGGCTACTATCTTGCAGTTAAAGGCGATGGGTATCAACGATTTGCTTAGCTTCGACTTCATGGATCCTCCACCCGCTCAAACCATGTTGACAGCTTTGGAAGGTCTTTATGCATTGTCGGCGCTTGACGATGAAGGGTTGTTGACTCGTCTGGGCCGAAAGATGGCTGACTTCCCTATGGAGCCGCCTCTTGCGAAGATGTTGATTGCTTCTGTTGAACTCGGATGTTCGGAAGAGATCCTCTCGATTGTTGCCATGCTTTCTGTGCAGAGCGTTTTCTATCGCCCAAAGGAAAAGCAGGCACAGGCGGATTCGAAAAAAGCTAAATTCCATCAGCCAGAAGGAGATCATTTGACGCTTTTGACCGTATACAACGGATGGAAGGCTGCCAATTTCTCGAATCCTTGGTGTTACGAGAATTTCATTCAAGCGAGGAGCATGAAGAGGGCCCAGGATGTACGAAAGCAGTTGCTCGGCATCATGGATCGGTAAGTTACCTTTGATATACCTAATCATTCATATATTGACATTGTTTTAGGTACAAACATGATATTCTCTCCGCGGGTCGTGATTATAACAGAGTACGAAGAGCTATTTGCTCGGGTTTCTTCCGGAATGCAGCCAAGAAGGATCCTCAAGAGGGCTACAAGACTCTTGTAGAAGGAACCCCGGTTTACATTCACCCGTCGTCAGCCCTTTTCAACAGAGCACCAGAATGGCTTGTCTACCACGAACTAGTGCTTACGACGAGGGAGTACTGTCATAATGTGACAGTCATTGAACCTAAATGGCTGGTGGAGGTGGCCCCACAATTCTTTAAAGTTGCTGACGCAAACAAGATCAGTAAGAGGAAGAAGCAGGAGAAGATCGAGCCTCTGTACAACAAATACGAGAAGCCGGATGAGTGGAGGTTGTCGAAGATCAAACGAAGTGCTAGATCGGTATGTAATTTCTTGCTGATAGCTTTTGGGTTGCTTGCTTACTTTCTACTTGCAGAGTCAAACATTTGGCTGATCGCTCTTTATGCTCGCTATTTTGTATATTGTAGTTGCTTTCCCTTTGCTATTAAATACATAGATTTCTCTGAAGCCTGAAATGCGCAATGAGTATCAAGTTCTGACGTTATTATGATATACAATCGTTCATGGTTATATACGGAAGTTCTGGGGAGAGTGTGAGAGCTGGAGTTTGTCGTTATGACTCGAATTACGAACCTCACTTCGAGTACTCGAAGTTGCTACCCAACGAACCTAAGTGCATCTGCGCCGACATAGTATATTGCCACCTCCCCGACTTTCGTTGGGGGCGCACTAGGGTCAGGGACGAGCATAAACGTCTGAGAGAAGACACGGGGTTGTCCTTCAATTGTTTTATAAGGAGTGTTTGGGGGGTTTCCTGCTGGTCCTTTGCCGTGTGTTACATTTCCCGATACTGTGACAAGCAATGAAGGAGGTTGAGGCCCTGGAATATAAATAAGAATATCGAACAAAAGCAGTTACATTTTGACCCGCACCTGGGATAGGATGACAATCGAAGGATTGGATTTCATGCTTTGTGGGTGGCATATTCTCAATCAACTGCCTCAGCCCATCCGTTCCCTGAAACGCCTTCCCATTCCATGTTAACGATGAGGTGGGGCGATAGAACGCTGGAAGGTCGGCTAGACGGGTGTCCGAATCGTATGCAGAGTAATAACGATTGGTAAAATTATCTGCCGCTCGTGTAGCGATTTCGATGCTGGAGAGGAAGAATTTTATTTGAGCGAGAGGTCGAGGTAGGCAAGGAGGGAAGATGCGCACTCGCTGGTTGTGAGGGTTGTTGAAGGCGCAACCGGGGTGGACATTATCGTCGTTGTCGTTGAAGCTGGGGTCTCGTCGTCGCGGTCGTGGAGGTCAATGTAGAAAGTGGACGTCCGACGCGGCGAGTCGCGACTTAGGACGGTCTTGTTGTCATCACATCATTCATCTTCCGGGCATCCTCTGGCTTCGCCCCTGAGGCCACCTTGCCTAGTAGCCGCCACGATGTCAGATACCCGGATTCGAGTTGTGAGTCTGAATTGCTGGTGAATATGGCTTGCATTGCTGCATACTGTACCCACTGATGCCTTAATAGGGGTCTCAAATTCGTAGCCAAAAACAGGGAGGAACGAATTGAGGCCATTGCCCATGAGTTGTCCAACTCAGACTACGATATAATAGCTCTTCAAGAAATCTGGGTTTATGCCGATTATCAGCGGGTCCAGGAACGAGTTGCGAAGAGACTTCCGCATGCAAAGTTCTTCTACAGGTGCGTTTTGAGGCCACCTGGGCCCATTCATGCTCCTAATACATCGTCCATTTAAAGTGGCGCACTAGGCGCGGGACTTGCCATATTTACCCGATATCCTATAGTAAATACCTCCGTTACTCCCTATTCCCTCAATGGGGCTCCAATTGATGTCGCTGCTGGTGACTGGTTCGTTGGGAAAGCGGCTGCAAGTGTTGTGATCCTTCACCCTATTCTCGGACAAGTCCAGATTTTTAACACGCATGTATGCTCATTCCTACATGCTTCATATGTCCATCTACTGACGCCTTCTCTAGCTGTTCGCCAAAGGTGGAGAAGACGGGCCAGAATTCCTCAGAGCGCACCGTCTCGTAGGTGCATGGGAGTTTGCCAAACTAGCTCGAGGTTCCGCAGAACAGGGGCGATATGTCATCTGCGTAAGTCTCTCCAGACTACTTTCGTCATAGCACTCAAGATCGTTCGACCAGCTGGGAGACTTCAATAGCATCCCACCTACCCTTCCTATGAGTATTATCATGGACCATGCATCATTGACAGATGCATGGGCAGCGACTCACCCGGGCTACGATGCTGGTCCCCCACCTACCACCGCTCTTGAAGCCGTGGAACGTCTTGGAATAACTGCTGACTCTCCTTTGAACACTTGGTCGTCAGGTAAAGGCTATGTGCACGGCTGGGGCAAACGTCTGGATTACTGCCTATACCGCCAACCGCATCGCCCAAGCTCTCCCGCCGAAGGGGAATCTTTCCCTATCCTCCGGGCATCAGATTGCAAGGTCGTGTATACAGGCCACGTCCCTGGTTACACTTTCTCATTCTCAGACCACTTCGGTCTTGAAGCGACTTTGGAAATTGAAACGCCTTTGTCCGACATGCCAAATGTGTTGGATTTGCCCAAGGAACTTTCAAGTGCACAGATTGCAACGGCCATTCAAGCTTGGACAGAATGCTACCGAAATGCGAAAGAGAGGTCGAAAAAAGAACTCATCATATTCGGCGTCTCTTTCATCACCTTGATTGCAGTCATCATTGGTTCAGCATGGCTGCCTCATTCCTGGATTAACCCCATTTTCATCCTCTTCACCTTGGTTGTTACATGGTTGGCGACAACAATGCTTTATCATGGATTCTTGTACGGCAACTGGGAATGCAATGCTCTCATGAATGCCATTGAAGACATGGAGCACCACCGGTTGGGGTTGGAATTATTGAAACCCCCGACGCAAGTCCAGCCAAGCGAGGAGATTCTGTCTCGGATTTGACCTTATTAGTATTACCATTGGATACTGGACAAATTATGTTACTGCCATCCCATCCGATATCTACACGTACATTTTCTCCTTTTATCAGCTTAAGATTCCATACCTGCCATTGCCAACGGTTATCCGATACGTTTTCGTTGCAGACTGATATTATTCGGATAAACTAGGGATACAGGTTCAATACAGCTAGTAAGCTACAGTGTGTCGTCAATGTGGTGCGTAAGTACATGCATGTGGTATCAAATGGCAGCGTTTAGGACGAGAATATGTTGCAGGGCAGCGTATAATGCAAGATGAGATGGAGTCGAACAATTAATGTAGTCAATGTGCCCATTCTAATTTATGAAAAGGAGAGCTACGAACGAGTGGGTTGTATGTTGGCAGAGTACAAGTAAGTGTGGTTGGCAGGCCCTTGTCTGGACCAGTTGTCCACAAGTGAAGTCAAATCAGGGTGACTGTTCGACTTTGCGGATCGACGAATGGCTGGAGGTGGGGGAGAGTTGTGCACGGTCGATATGGTTAAAGCAGATGCTCGGAGGGTGTGATAACTACGTTGCGGTCTTGCTTTGGGCCGGATGGGAGCGACAGAGCTTGAGGGACACAGCAAGGTTTGCGAACGAGACCGAGGACTACAAGCATTTGAAACAGGCGTGGGACTGGGTTGAGGCGACGAAGGTGAAAATTGCAGCGTTGAAATCCCTTCCTGATGATTCCAGTGGGAAGATTCTTGACCCTTCCCCACGTCCAAATTTCGATTGTGCGACCAGACAGGAGAACGAACCCAACTGGAGGAAACATCCTTCTCGTCATCTGTGTCAGAAGTATGCTCGGTGCCCTGACCTGATGTATGTCGTTCGAAATCTTCCATCTGTTCTACGCTTGCCGCCATTTCAGTCCCATCCCCTTTCACGATGACGGCGTTAGCACACTCCATTTCTTTCTCTAGGCCTCTTTCGGCGATAGCAGGCAAAGGTTGGGGAGAGCGACTCTGAATCTGAGGAAGCATGTGCTTCACGAAGTGTCGTATAGACCCGAAGGCTTGCTTTGACGCGTCCAAAAAGGGGTATGCTTGGAAAACGTGGATCTGTACAGAAGGGAAGCTTTAAATCCCAATTAGCAATACATGGACCAGTCGGCCACTTACGCAATCCTCATATAGTTCATGGACAACTTCAACACCAGCAAGGGTCGCCTTGTGCGCTAGCAGTGTAATCTCGTCTCTGAGAACTTCTGCTTCCCCGGCCTGGATAAGGAGAGGAGGTAACCCCGTCATGTCCCCGAAGAGAGGACTAACATAGGGATGAGTAAGATACTTCTCCATGTGCTCTCCAAGATAAAGGGCAATAGGATGCATATGGTTATTTGCTGAAGGGAAAGGGACTACATCGTAAGCCGCATTCAAGTCCCAAGACTCGCAGCTCAGAGTAAGATCTACAGGAACCAGTCAACGGGTGGATATCTCGAATCAACGTTTACTCACCACACCATGGCGACAACAGGATGCCAGCAGAGGGTAAAGGGTAATTGTTGTCGCGAAGATACAACATAAGGGCGAGCGAGAGACCACCACCTGCACTATCACCAGCGAAAATGATATTCTCGGATGGAATATTTAAATCTTCCACGAGTCGGAGGTAGGCACTAACGACGTCGTGCAAAGGACCTGGGAAACATGTCTCCGGGGCCAAGCGGTAGTCAATTGCTAAGGTGTAGGTATTAGCAGGATGGAGGGAAGGTCAAAACCGCACATACCAAATACACGAGCATCTGCCCATTTAGAGAGAGGAATACTGATAATTCTCTGCGCTGCGGCGCTGGACAGGTAATATGCACCTATCAATCATTCAGTTGGATTTGAACATCGCCCCGAAGAGCGAAAATAGTTACCTCCGTGAATATAAAGAATGACACGTTCCTTCTTGGCAGTGGGTCTTGAAGAGTCTCCCTCGGCTTGAGGATTGGTCGATTTCCATTCATGCTGTAGACGTTGCCATGTCTTCCTTCCTACTACCCATTCACCGTATAGTTCTCGTTTGCCTGTCTCCGCAGCATCAAATTCTTCCAGAATTCCTCGCAGATTACGACGTTTGACTTGGAACGTGACAGGAGTGACGATAGCATCGGAAGGAACTGGGACAAGACCAGTGAGACTCATGACCATCCTTACCACTTCCTGAAAGGAATTGAACGAACAAGCATTAATCTCGGATATATGGCAGACCACGGATCATACAAAGGAATTCTCACTATGTCGACAAGGTCAGCGTGGCGCTCAATTTCACGGATGAGGCTAGTCAGAATGGTCATCTCGATGCCCCAGGACTTCCTCCTTGGTCCCCAAAGTTTGTGTGTAAGGACCTCCGAAGTAACATGAGTCGCTGAAAAGATGTCTGAGTCCGCTATCCGCTCGCAATACAATGGAGGCTCACCTTTGGTGGCAGCAACTGCAGCAAACTTCCAGTACTCCCAGAACCGCGGGGGCTGCCGAGGAGGAACCTTGAGCTTCGGGTCGATACGAGCTGACGGGGGAGCAATGCCTGGGGTTGAGTAGTAGAACAGGGCCTCGGTCGGTGAGCGCTTGATGAGCTGGGACGTTGGCTCGTTCGCTACCGCTCGACGACGAGTAAATACACGGGGAATGACAGAGGATATTGTAGAAAGAGGCATCTGTGCGGCAGCATGAGGGTAGAGAACAGAAACTTGACGTCTCATAATTAGCTTCCCCACTCTCTCATCCGTTCTTGCACGTGCTCCACCCGGATGGTCCCCTACAACTTCGGCAGCCGATTTTCGCCCATTTCCTCCGCCGTAAAATCACCCAAGCCGCGCAGAGGTGCATGAATATGTATTCTATGTACTCGTCCTGAGGCCATATAATACATTATTTTACGGCAGATTTGGGTGTTACCGATAATCTGGCATTACCTCACACTGACTTGGTAGCCCCGATCAGTAATCATCCCCGCGAGTGACGACTTCTTTACATGTCGGCCGCAGTAAAATCGTGTGTTCCTGCACCGTCGTCAATATGGCAAATCACGCACCATCAGCCCATCATCACTCACAAATTGTGCAGTCATGGACCCTTTGATGTCGCACAAAGGAGGGTAGTCTTGAACAATCCCTTGTTGGACGAGATGATTGAGCTTTGAAATCCAGTCTTAGTTGTATTCCAAGATTGAAAGAACCGTAAACATACCGCCAACAGATACTTGCTTTCTCCAATACGATCAAGATAACGGCGGCAGAAAGGAAGGGTGCCAAAATTGTTGTTGATAGTTTTCAATAAAGACTTGGCCGAAGTCAATCTAGATCTCAATTTCAGTTATCAGTGACTGCTCAGGTGATTGCAACTTAGAACAAAAAGTACACACCGGAGGGGCACATGAGGGGCGTCCACCCGCTTGGCGTAATGGGAGCATTCACCCTTCGACGTGTGATAAGTACGATTCGGGTGTAGGTAGAAAGGATCATGGGATGCGACACTCACACCTTCGACGATGCGACCCAGACCAGTCGAACCGAAAGTTTCTATGGCGAAATACTCCCCCTCCTCCATCTTTGTTTCGTCGTCATTCTTCACCAGTAGGACAGACTTTCCACCATGAATTTGATATCGGTTAATTGAATGACCGCTTAGATTTTGGATTGGCTTTACTGCAACAGAGTCAATACCGACTCAATTGGCGAAATGGAACGAACAAACCAGGGTAGACCTTGCCTCCAACTTCTACTTCGTAAGATTCCATTGTTTCTTGGATGTAGCCCGCCAGTTCGCCCAGTCGCATGTCAATGCCCGCTTCCTGAAACAACCGTTAGTGCAGCCCTGACACTTCAATGTACAGTAAATGCATACCCGGACACCAGTCTCAGTAGCAGCCTTCACCGCTTCAATTAATTTATTGTAAGTAGGTTCCCAAGTAAGTGTGAACGCAGAATCGGCTATCCTGCCGTTGACTTGAACACCAATGTCAACTTTAAGAACATCGTCCTTCTGAAGCACTGGCCCAGTTCCATTAGTGAACTGATTGGAAACCATCCAATGGAGGACATACCAATAGAGTCCCCTGCATTTGGCGTATAATGGGCAGCGCAATGATTCAAACTGAGACCCGTCGGGAAACCTACGCCTGCCTCCAATCCATTCTCCTCCACAAGTGCCCGAGTTCCATCCTCGATCATATTGGCAATATCCGTCATCAACATTCCAGGCTGGATCCATGTTCGGGCGTGTTGGCGGACAACCCGGTGAACATCAGCAGCCTTTCTGATGTTGTTGTACGTCAATTCAGGATCCTCCATTGCCAATTTTTCGTCATAACGCTTTTCTTCAGAGGTAGTGCGCCATCGGTTACTGGTTGAATCATTGATTGATGTTGATTAGCTGGGACAGCCTGAGATTGCCATACGCACTCGTCCTTGTACTCTTGAACCTCCCCAACAGGATAATTTCCGTTAGGAAAGAATTTCGAGAGCCCAACCCTTGGAGGATCACTTTGAGTAGGCTTGTTCGACTTTTTCTTCGGCTTCTTTTTCTTCTTTTTCTTCTTCGCGTCTCCTGAGATAGAGGGGAACCCTATGAGACCTATCAATTGGAACACTAGAAATTGTTCAAACCTTCTACAGCCGGTGCTCCGTCGTCGACTTCGCCTTCTCCTTCGTTTTCTTCAGGCTCCAAGGTGGGTTCTTGGCTGTTACTAGCTTTCGCCTTGTTCTCATCCTCTTGGTGTCGCACACTAGCAGCAGGCATCTCAGAGGTCGTTTGTGGTCGATATAAAAGAAGAGGTCTGATGTTTGTTGCGATGTCTTTTAGTCATAAGTATCTCCCTGTCAGGTGATGATATCATTCTCTGGACTACGCTGAACACCGATTTGTCTAAAAATATAAAGAAAAAACATGGAAGGTAGAAGAAAGAAATAAGTTACATGGCAGAAGGAATGAGCCTAAACGATGTGTGGTTCCCCGAAACTAATTATTATAAGTCGGACCTGATCGTTCGAAGCGAAGAAAGAAAGGCAAATGCCAGATGCTAGACAGTGCCCATGCGGTCAGCATACAGCTTCCATATCAAACCTCCAACTTCCCCAAGTTCGAGGACGCTAGGGCCAACGGGAAGGTGAACATCCCATTCGCCAGGCTTCTCGGGCTGTTCCTTAATCAGGAGCTTGTTAACCTTGAGCTGTACCTCGCCGGGTTTAGAAGATTTCTCCTTCTTCGCCGATTTCATGGTAGCCTGCCTTGCTGATGCTCGAGTAGGCGGACGACCACGCTTCCTCGGCTTGGTCTTCTTCACACGTCCATTCTTCGTAGGAGTGGTATCCACATCCATCTCATCCTCTGCCCCTTCCTCTTCTTCCTCCTCATCACTACTCTCTTCCTCCTCGTCGAGTTGTTGGTCCAAGAATGAGACATCCTTGACGATGATCCTAGATTCCCCGGGCCCTAAGCGGATTGCCCAAGACTTGACTCCGTCACGATAGTCCATATACACAATCCTGCCCCGGGGCTGAATTTCTATCTTGGCACATTTTAGCTGGTGCTGACTTGAAGGAACAGGTGTAGGACTCGGTGCCAGGTGTGGAACAGGTGTAGGCGCAGGCGTTACGTGCTGATAGACATGAGTCGCTGACACCTGCTGAGGGAGAGTTGGCACAGGAACAGGCGTTGGTATCGAGGGGGCAGGAGTTGGCACGTAAGAATTGGAAGGATATGTCGTCAATGCCGGTGCGGGATGTTGCACCGGAAGCGGAGCGACTGGAGCGACTGGCCGTGGCGCAGCAATAGGCTTGGGAGTGGCAGTAGCTTTCATCACTGGAAGTTTAGGGGAACTTGACGGCTTAGATGTTACTGGAACTGGGACCGGCAGTTGAGCAGGGACAGGCTTCGCCGTGTTTCTCGCAACAGGAAGGGTCGGCTCAGGGATGGCTGCAGGAGGTTTGTGAGCGGACAATGTAGCGGGAACGCGAAGCGTAAGAGAAGAAGTATGTTCGGCTTTACTCCCTGAAGTAGAGGCATGCATAGTTGGAGGCTTGATCTTGATCTTTGTGGGTGGTTGAGTATACTGTGGTACAGAAAATGGGGCAGGGAGGTCCGACATGTATTGTCGAAATAGATTCTGCACGAATGAATATGTAAATGTTTGACCATTGTCAACGAAAAAACACCGTACACGAAGAGCGAGCGCATCCTCCCAAATAAGAGTATGGTCTTGATTAAAGGTCATCGCATTACTGAATATCAGTTCGACGTCATTCGCAAAGTCTTCAGCAGTATGATATTCTTTGCGTTTCAGTCGCTTCTGTGATATTGTAAGTCAAAGCCGACGATAAAGACAAGTCGAGTCCTTACGAAGATATTATTAAAACATTGTGGTTTCTTAATTTCTTTGTAGTAATTGGGCCAGAGCTTCCGCGAAGGTAACTCCATGAACTCTGTTGACAAGAGACGTCCCCTACAAGGATATCAAGTCAAACCATAACAACCTCATAAGAAATGTCACTGACGATTCTTCTGTCTTGTCGACGAGCTTTTGAAGTCTTGTCTTGAGCAAACGATGGAGGCTAGGAGGTTTGGATTTCTTTTCTTCGCGATCTTCACTGGGCACCATTTTACTGTAGGTCTTATTGACCAGTTTCTACAGGAAGGGACCTCAGATTGCTGTCCATTGAAATACAGTGGGACGTACCAGCAAGTCCTTCGCGTCGTTCCAGACCTGACTTCCCTCCATATTATACGTCTTGGCATTGTTGAAGCAAAGTTCAAAGTCCTGACGAACTGCTTCCAAGGTAGGATACTTATTCTTGTCCAGCTTGGATTTAATATCATCGAGAGCTATGGGTTGCTGGATGATTAGATAGTAGTCGGGAAATGTCTTCTTTGGAGGTTTTTTCAAGAAAATCTCGCATTGGAGACGTCCACTATTGATTGAAGTCACGGAAAGGTGGTTGAGGTGTAAGAGACAAAAAAGCCGGGCGACACAAACTCACTCTTTGACGGCATCCTTTACTGTTTGCAGCAATGTCGACCCCAGCGTCCTCACCTCTTCTGGCGACATCGGATTCTCCGCTGCAGTTCCACTTTCACCGCCTTCAGCGTCGGTCCCTTCGTGGTCCGACATAGCGCCATCTGAAGCTACGCCTTCTGCGCCTGCGGCATCCCTGCGAGGACGTTTCGGCCGCGACAGATCCGTAACGTCTGTTGAACTGTTGGAGACACGCTTCGACATGCTCTTTGGACCACTTTGCTGGCTCTCTTCAAAGACAAGAACCGTGTGTGCTGACGAGAACCCGGAAAGGCAGAATTAAGCACAATTATTACGGTAGGCAGCTCCAGAATAAACGCTCGACACCATCGTTTCATTATACTCACGTGACCCCGGACGCGTTGATCCATTGTTTTGCCCTATTTTAGACACCAATGTCTCTTCAAGTCGAACAAGATCCCAGTCGTGAAAAATAGACACAATGACAAATAGTCGGTTTACAGCTTGTTTAGAAAGGTATCTACATAGACTTTCCAATGAACTTTGCAATTCTCATCTCACGCATCCGTTTCTTGGCGGCGCGAGAGTGATTATTGAAACCCCCGTAAAAGCCCCAGTCTGCACGCAGGTCGACTTCTCCATCAGCGTGCATAGCATGAGCTCTAAGGAGCATTGCTCCTCCAGGCTGAGTGTATCAGCAACGTCGTATCCTCGCGGGTGTGGCAAACGACTTACATGTTCCCCAAGATACTGCGTCACGTCCACAACATATCCATCTAATAAGAGGAGACACCAGTAGGCCTTAGTACGCTCTTGATGCTCCAGGAGTTCATGTCTATCCCAGACATCACCTTTCCAGTTCTCATCGTCATCTTCTACAGCGTTATCGCACCTGAGGGACTTGTTTTCCATGTAGAGAAGGGAATCAGTGATATCCGCATCTCTAGCTCGACGAAGGCCCGTCACCAGACCAAAACAATGTAGAGAAAGGATAATCCACTTGCTTGGGTCCCAGTCATACTTCGAAGGACCAGAGCGGAAGTCTTGCGGAAAGGCATGATGCTGCGTAGGAGCCCATAGTCAATGTCAATATGCGGTGACGTATAAGAATTCACTTACAAAATTATGGTTTCCTTCTCCCCCTGTCAGAAATGCGAGGATCTTGCAAAAAGCGGCATAAATTGCGGAGGTCCAGTCAAGATAATGTCACTTACGAGATTTCCTCTTGATGTATCCTCATCAGAATATGGCTGTAGGCCATTCCTGTGGGCCAACCTGCACATGCATTTTAATTCCCCCCAGGGAATCAAATTTAGCAAGACTGCCTACGAGTTTACGAGAAAGGTGCAGTGCCAGGCTCAAGAGGGAGTCGGTGAATGAACAAAGGAATAATATCTATATCAACTTACTCAGGAGTCGAGATACCAATCCAGCCCAAACAAACGCTCCGAGAGAATCGCTCCAGAGCAAACCGAGAAGGGGCGGCATACCAAAACCAAGGGTTAGTGCCAGAGATACTATAAGATGCAGTTAGTTGATACCGAAGGTGGATGTAAGGTTGATCGAGGTCCCTGTCAAATGTACCAACCGTAGTACCTGTGCTGAAATTTGACAACTAATGGGGGCAATATGGATAAAAGGTCAGAGCCAAATAGCAAACAGTACTGCGCTGGGATCTGACACACCCGGATCTCTTTCAAGGTCATCGCGCTCAATTAAATACATCCTTTCGTAATTTGGCTTGAAAAATATCCATCCCATATGAGAATAAAGGAGGCCTCTGGTCGCTGCATACCTGCCGAAGCTTTAGAATTTCGCAGAAGTAACGGATGTAGACTCACGGATCATGGACATGGTCATCTGTGTACCTCTGATATGTTTATGATCGTGAGGGTGGGCTGGCGGCGATACTGAGCAGAGGCAAAAACGTACATGATGTAACCGATGGCGAAGGCACCTACGGCAGGAAAAGGTCCATGAATAAACACAACACAGAAGCGTGAAGCTCACTCACCACCACTATACGAAAGGTTATATTTTAGAGTCGTTCCTAGGAGAAAAGGAAACCCCGAAGAGACGACAGCGCGCACCTTTATCGATCCTTGAAATGCGATTGACCCTAGCAAAGCTAGAACAATGCGAACACTGATGGAAGCACGAAACGCTCTATGAGAGTAAAGACGATGATACCCGACTGTTATTCTGGTGTCTTCCGTCAGAGTGCGAATAGAAGGGACAGTGACATAGCAAGAAAGAGATACCCAAAGTCTGCCAATTGCCATACCAAAAACGCAAATACCAGCGTCGGTGGCTTCACCGACCAAGGCGGGCAATGATATACGCCATAGACGGAAGCCAGATGCACAACGATGAAGAATATGCCGTTAGACCACCATATCTTTGGTTTAACAGTCTTGGACTCGGCGCTGGACGATCGTCGGTCTTGTTGAGAATCTTGGGGCACCATTTGCCTGGAGAAGATATAGATCCAAGAGTGAGAAGAAGGATTGAATTGTTGGCGAACTGTTCCCTCATTTCATTTAATAGATGGCTATCCACCTCCTTACGAAACATTCGATTCGAAAAGCTAGCCGCTAGTGCGCAGTTGATAGATCGGACTTCTTGCTATGTTTGTAACGAGTTCGTTTATAGTGTAGAGGTGTCGATGATATATGGATAAGACTAAAACTTTGAGGGTATTGGATTGAGCTGGTTCCAGACTGTAGAATATTGAACATACGATCCCCAGAAACTTTTGCAAGTTGTTATTCCAACGGAGCGAGAGGACTGGACATATGGACAGAATAGTCCTCGAAGCCAAACAGTTGGGACATGTTTGGTAAGATGAACGGGTTTACTCCTGTCGGATCTTCTTGAGAAGTTGTTCTCGTGCTGCGGCACCAGTAGTAGCGTCCCAATATTCATCCCAAGCCGTGTCTGCAGCGTATCTCACCCTCGTAATTTCTCTTTCACGAGTTTTCCAGACTGACCATTCTTGTTCAGGAGACGCGCCCATCCCCATCCCATCCTTCTTGAACTGCATGACGCTTGCCACCCAATGCCCACCGCTGAGATGAATTTCTCTTAATCCTTTGGGAAGTAGCTTCTGAACGACGGGTGTCACGGTCTTACTGTTGATACCACTTCCGGGCATGATAGTCAAGCCCCAAATGTCCTCTTCGATTAACGATTTCGTCGAATCGAACAAACGCTCGAGGACAAGCAAGGAGTCGGGGACGTTCGATCCGTGCCCACTAAGAAGGACGTTAGTACATTTTGGGTACATCATTTTCGGTTTATCCTTGCCTGGTTAAGATGCGAGATATGCCGCCAATCTCGATAATGTCGCGAAGCGCTAGCAGTGTCACGTCGTGCTTTTAGTCTAGTCATGGATTGCGTTGGGTATTCAAGTTCACACACCTTCCTCAGGGTCTCTAGTCATATCGAAGGCTCGATGAAAGCAAACTTATAGACTTCCCTTAGCAATGATTGTTCTAACTAGGTCCCGCATCGACGCCTTCTCACCTTCTAATGGAAGGATAACATCGACTAGCCTGCATTGAAGTATAAGAATTGTATCCTGCAATGAGTTCGGAGGCTAGTTATACTGACTTCTTCATGGCCTCGACATCAACTCGGCCATTTTCCGTCAAAGCACCGACAACGAAACCTTGAATCCCGCATTCTTTCAAAGCGGCAATATCTTCCAACATAACGGCCAATTCATCGTTGGTGTATCTGAAGTCACCCAAGCGGGGTCTGATCATGACCTGCGATGAAGGTTGTGTTGGTCAACCGGGGCCAAACGACGATTCTCCTACCATTACAGGGACATCCTTCACGGCCTTGCATATCGATCTCACTAGGCCTATACTAGGCGTAACTCCTCCACCAACCCCAAGATTGCCACAGACCTCAAGCCTATCGGCGCCTCCCTTGACTGCGCTGTCTCGATTTGGTTCCGTTGTCAAACTTTGCAGTGGGGAATCAACAGACGAACCTGAGGGCCGATTCGAGAGAGTCTACACAGACTTCGATAAGCAAAGAAGGGAGAGCGTCCTCCAACATATCTGGAAGTGTCGAAAGAAACTGCTGAACATTTCGTTTGACATTTGACAAAATTAGACAGGGTCAGGGCATCATCGACATCTATAATTAGTGTCTGGCCGAACCAAACAGACCGCGAATACATTTTGTTCTCTGCCACCACCACCACCACCAATGATTTATGTTCGCTGCAAGGTAAATAGACTTTCAAATCCATTTCTCGTGCCATCTCACGATGAACCCGAATATTCAGTTCTACGATGACGAGGGACGCCTTATACCACTCCCGCCAGGCTCCAAGGGATGTCGAGGAGCCGACTGTCTGTTCGTACACCCCAGTCACCCCAACTGGAAGTTTGCTCCCAGAAAGCAAATAGCAACCCAAGAAGACTACACCAAATCTCGCGTATGTTTTTGAACATTCTAATTTGTTAGCGAACCGCCCAACCTCGTTGCAGCCTAGGCCATATAAGCCGACACCACTATCACCATCAGATCCTAAGCTAAAACATCTGTCCAACGTACGCCGCTCCGTCGAAGAACAAAGAGCATCATCATCAACAAAGCAAGATTTCGACAGTTCCAGCTGGGGTGCACCCGCTTTTCCCGGTGTTGATGGCCACCCTTCGGGTGAACTGCCTGAATGGACCCCAGCACCTATTGATGAAGATAAATCAAGCGGGGGAGGAGAATGGGGTGGGGCAGGGGGATGGGGAGCCTTAGACAACATGTTTCCTGGTTCTGTAGCATCCACATGGGCTCCTCCACAATCATCACAGACGTGGAAAGGCTCGTCTTCAAGTTCTGGACATGGTTTGCGGGATATATCATATTCAGCCAGTGCACCCGTTGATAAACCGTCCGACATGACGCCCCTTCTTACTGCTCGACCTGCCACAAGAGAGCCGACGCCTCCTTTACCTGTTGTTCGCCGTACCAGACCTTTGCGAATGTCATCAGCACCTTCCGTTCCCCCGACGCCGGTAGACACTGGACCGAGACCTCCCCCACTTCCCGTATCGCTGAAAGGAAAGGAAGTGGACAGGAACATTTACAAGCATCCGTCAAGTCTTGTCAGGGCCCTCGAACCCACTGATGGTGTTTCTTTGCTTGCACAAATCGCAATCGATCCGAGAGAGCCGCGCACCCAACCGGTCAGGACTAGCAAGTCGAAAGGGAAGACCGTCCAGAAACCCGTTACGCCTGAAGAACGAAAAAAAGTCTATAGGGGTGTGGTCAAGTGAGTAAAACGAACGGTGACATCTGTACGAATGTAAATACTAAAAGGCTTCACTAGGCACGTTCAAATGCTTGTGACTTTAACAATACAGTTACAACGCGCGCAGACTGACCTGAATCGATGGAAGAAAATCCGAAATGCAGATCATTACATGCATTCTACAATGGCCACCCGTGCGCAACTATTGGATGCAAACACAAAGCTCGCCGGGAAGGTGGAAGAACTCAGGAAAAAAAGAGAGAAATGGATGTCCACCTTGCTCGACCTACCAGACATTCCTACAAGAGCCAAAATTTACGATTTTGAAGCAGACACACAGAAAATTATCGACTATACGACAGAGCTGAGGAGATGGATGAACGACCTCGACCTGGCCAGACGCCTTGAATTTTTGCAACCAAGCCCAAGTCCTGAACCAACTCAGCCAGAGATTCCGACGAATGAACAAGCGATTAGAGGCGCTGACACCCAAACGCGTCACGAAGAAATACAGTGGACTTGGGACTTGTTGGACAATCACCTGGCTGCTCTTCATCAGAAAATACAGGAGATTGAAGGCAACATAGGACTTAGCCTCTCCACAGACCTCTCTGCGCACAACGCGGCATTTGAAGAGTTTCTGCAAGTTGTCAAAGCAAAGAAGCTAGCAAAGAAACTCGGCAAGCTCAATGCATCTTTAGACAAGGAGAACACAAATTTGAATGGCTTTGATCAAAGACTGAAAGCCAGTGTTCAAAACGCTTACACATTTTTTGAAAAGATCAAACAGATGGAGGACTATATGGAAGCTATGAAGAAAGAAACTAATGAGCTAAACAAAATCAATGAAGAGGTGCGATGTGCATTCTTGGTATTGAGTTGCTGGCTGACGAATAGCATCAGGACGAGAGATTATTGGATGAATTGGAAGCAAAGCAGAAAGAGAAACAGGACCTCATAAAAGAAATCACAGAACAACTTCAAGAAATAGCGTTGATACGAAAGTCTTCCCCACCTGGCGACGGGTATTTCGCCATTGAAGACATGACTCCTAAAATCCGCCAGATGCTGGTCGACCGGCTTACAGAAGAACTTAAACCCATTTTACAGTCCGCAATTGGCTCGACAAAACAAAATGCAGATAATCTTCAGGCTGAGTTCGACAGGTTTTTGGAGCCTCTCCTGGCGAAAACGGAAAGGGTTGTAGGTCTGGTGCTTCAAATGCGCTCAACACAGGCTTCTTAATTATTATTGTATTGGAACCAGGGGCTAGTCTACCATCGTACATTATTATACATTATCCTAGTCAAGTATCATAGCATGCACTGTACAAAATCATGGGCCTAATCACCCACTCCTGTCCGTACCGGCAACTTGCGCCAAAGGAATATTGTCTTCAGACTCAGATTCACTGAATGTCTCCGGTTCATAGCGAACGTAACGGTATGGATCCACCCCTAGTTCTTCGATATAAAGTTTCAGCATCTCTTCTCTAGACTGAGGTTTTACTTCGTATCCTTCTGAACCACGGCGAATCCGTACTCGACCATGGGAAGGTTCTGAGTAAGTACTTTCGAGGTCGCTCTCTTCATCCTCGCTTCCCCCATCGCCTTCAGGAACAAATTGTCCTTCTTGGTAATCTGGATGATATGGAGGCAAAGCATATACTGGGCCCTCTGCGCCAGTGACACGGTTGCTAGAGGAGCGATGACGAATATTGGAAGGCAACAACGTGGGGTTAAGCGATTCATTTCCGTACGTGAAGGGCGACGTTGATAGATCAACTTTGGGTCGTGCGATAGATTCAGGATCACGAGGAGGCCAAACTTCATATTCGGCTGGAAAAAATATCGTCAGTGTCCTGCTTCTAAACTCTGACTGGAAGAAGAATTTGTGAAAAGCTTGGGAAAGATTAGGCACTGGGTTAGACGTTGGACTGGGTACTCGCTGGACGGCGATCACTTACTTTATACGTCTTCTCTATGCTTCCCCTTGTCCGAAAAAAATTCCCACTTACCAGCATGACTGGTCAATTCGAATCTCAATCCATTACCTGGCATGGGTCGAGGGCAACACCATAGTAAAGGCTGGTCTCCGAGCACCGCCTTGACGTTTCTCATTTTGCCCAAATCCTGGAGAAAGCATTAGACATGCCGTTGAAGGAGGTCAGTTGAAAGACTAACATAAGGGTATTTCATCTGAAAGATGTAGTTAGTCAACGCATCGCTCTAAATGGCTGCAGGAAAATAGCGCCTACTTCTTTAATCTGCCCCCGACGAATCATGGTGGCCACTTTGTCCTTCTCCCACCCCTCAATGGTCGTGGAGTTTCCAAGGAGGTTAAAGAAGTGGTAGATACTAGGATACAGTTAGATTCGCGTTAATCTACGAGGTCAAGGACTGACCTAAAACCTCCAACTGCAAGAAGAACTGGGACGCAGGCGACATAATTGAGAATAAGAAACACGAGCTCCGTGCTGGAAGGCTCGTACTACAGTAGGTTAGGTCAGTAATCAATGATAGAAGGCTGAGCATACCCAAAAGTTGCCCTTCATGGCGTCGAGAGTCCGCATACCCACCATGGCAAGGTGGTAGGAACAGGAAATGTCGACCAAGAACAGGAATCGTAGGAAGTGTGAGTAGTTGAAGTGCCCAACACAATTATTAATCCAAGGGCAATGATGATCTAGGTCAAACATTGAATATGAGGAACACGTTTTGAAGAATAGGAACCATACCCATACGAAGTACGCAACTGAATGACAATGTAAACAAGGCATGTCTTTCAGTTAATCGAGTGCACGTACCGGTCACAGTCTCTGCAATGATGGGTCCTCGGTGGTTTGTAGCATTTACACATCCTGCAATAGCGAGGCTCGCCAGTGAGCTTCTTCACCTCGTAGCCGTCGGTGTGCGTGTCTGGGCGCTGCGGAGTGCATGGGGTGAGGACCGTTGCGAAGAGCGAAGCGAGTGCAACAAACCCAGCCTTGGGGAACGGTACCAGGATCCGTCCTTACAGAAAGGTAGTAGTTGTAGAGCAAAATTGCAACAGATATGCTAACGAATAGCTGCTTAAAACAGTGAACTTGTGATGTAGCCTAGCACACTTACTTGAACGGGACCAACAAGGTGAGCAACTCAACGGAGAGTTCTCGTCCGTACCAAGGCCATATGATGAATATCTGCGAGGAGTATGCGATGAAAGATATGAGGCATATAACAGAGCCCACAACTATGCGGCCAAGGATATAATGCATCGTCGTCGTCGTTGACGACGTCCTTGAAGAGAGACACGCTGCAGTACAAGACGCGTTCCGGGCCGCCAACAGTAAACAATGGCAAACAGGGTGACCCTTTTCGTGACGGAGGACTTGTGAATGTCGGCCATGCAATCCCTCTGTCGACGCTCTCTAAGGCCTGCCAATCTTCAGATTCGCAGGTCTTACACTGCTGGAGCTCCCGACAGTGCCCAGGACGACCGTAAGCTCATTCCTGCCTTCGACACCTCCTACAATTCTCAATCACCTTGCAGTTTCCGTACCCTCGTTGAAGAAGTCACAGCCAGAGTCAATTCTGGAAACCCTGCAAAGCTCAAATGATGGTATCGCCAGTCTTCTGGCCCGTAGTACTACCTCAGGAAGAGCAGCAACGTCTGTAATCCGTGAAGAACACCTAGAACGCATAGGCGCCAACGTTGCTCGGCGACGTGCGGAACGTCTTGCCCGTGAGGCTGCTGCTGCAGCAGCTTCCACAGAGGCGCAGGGAACTAATCCTCTTAAGAAGCCCAAGGCACGGAAAACTGTCCTTCGACCCACTCAAACCAGCCAAGCTCCTGCAAACCAAGCATCCACCCCCGAAGCCACGATGGAGTCATACCAGGACAGGCTGGCGAAGATCCGTTCGAAATTAAAAACGATGGACGACAGAAGGAAGAAGGACACTCCAGCACGAAGCACCCGCAGGAACGCCCCACCGCCTCCGCCGCGTCCCACGCGTGTCCAATCCGAAGCTCCCGCCGTCGACGAGATATTCTACTCGACTGTTGTGGATCCTCCTTCCAGCACCGATCCAGCAACTTCGATCTCTAAAGACCTTTCAGATGTTTTCCCTACCATAAATTCCCAGCGGAGACTAGCCAATGCCGTGAAACAAAATGACGACTCGAAAGCACTTCGTGTCTACGCTGGTGACTACTCGAATCTTATTCCCACCAGGCCTGATCTCTATGGGACACCCGTACAAAAGCTGGACATCCTTGCCCAGATTCAGGTAGCCCTCGGCAACAACAGGGCTGTTTATGAAGGGTCCCGCCTATCCAAGCTAGTTGGAGAAGCCGTAGGCAAATACCAGCGCAAAAGCAAGTAGCAAGCGTTCATAAATTATCATGGCATTCATTTAATATACTCGTATAATATAAAGTAACCGGGGCACGCAGCCTCGCCTGAGATCATGCCTCCATCTTATTGTCGTCTTCGTCCTCACTCTCGATTTCTGGGCGTTCTTGACTGGACAACGCCTGGAAGGGGGGCGATCGTAGGTGGGTAGACATCTCATTATTTGGTGAAGTGACCCCATTTTCAATTGGCTTCTGCGTCTTATCTGGAAGTTGCTGGAATTGTTGACCCTTGTGGTCGCCGAGTATGCGAATTTCTGGGGGCAAACTGTGGTCGGGTTCGAGTTGGTCGACTTCATCTTCCGTTTCAGACTCGTCTGACCCATCAGGCTCCCGTCCTGTCATCATTGGTCTTTCAGTAAGCCAAGCCGGGCTCTCGTATTCAACGAGTTCGGTAAATATCCAAGGTAATTTGACGCCGAACGCCATCACATTTCGTGGTTGCTTTTCCCTGGTCCCAACATTGCGCCGAGCGGTTTGAAGAAGAATACATGTTTCTCGAGGTTTCGGCTTTGCTCGCTGCCTAACTTTCGAGACATTGGAACCGGATGGGGCAGGGCTTCCGGTATCAGGTGGGGGCATAGTCGATACTGGAGCGACCTGTGCTGAGATGGTCTCGATGCTGGGTAACGAGGGAGCCCTTGAAATGGATTTGCGTCCTTTGCCTTTGCTTTGCTTAGGACGCTTTCCAGGTCTCGCGATTGAGACAGACTCGTATTCTTCGACAACAGGACCCGGAACGGGGGCATCTGGAGTCGAAGCCTGGGATGGAGGAATAAACTGAAGGACTGCTTGAGACAACGGGGAAGCCTGAAGTAGAACATGGGATGATGGGGAAACCTGAGGAGCACCCTGGGATAGAGAAGAAGTCTGAAGTGGCGCTTGAGATGGAACAATCTCCTGAGGGGGAGCATGAGATAAAGAAGAAACCCGAGGGGGAGCTTGGGTTGGAGGAGGAACTTGAGGGGAAGCTCGGATTGGAGGAAGGTGAGGGGAAACTTGAAGTTGGGGAGAAACCTGGATTGGAGAAACTTGAGGGGTAGCTTGGATTGAGGAAACCTGAGGGAAAGCTTGGATTGGAGAAACCTGAGGGGAAAATTGGATTGGAGAAACCTGAGGAGAGGCTGGAATTGAAGAAACCTGGGGGGAGGCTTGGATTTGGGGAGAAACCTGAACGGAAGCTTGAATTGGAGGAGAAACTTGAAGTAAGTCCTGTTCGGGATGAACCTGAAGTGCAGTGTGAAATGGAGAACGAGGAGAAGAAGGCTGAGGAGGGACGGGAGCCGTAGCTCGATGGAAGTGGATGGTGTTTCTCGGAGGGGAGTCCGCGATCGCCTCCGAGAGAGGTGGAGGAGAAACTCGAGGAGGCGATGACGGGATGACGGTTCTGATATTAGATATTTGTTCAACATTCATGGGATCGTCAGTGGGGATGCTGGTAGGTTCATTGGCCGTGACATCAATTGCCATGTCTGCATGAGCCGGATGAATGACTGGAGGAGGCGGTGGGGGTGGTGAAGTAGCAATGGGTACAAGTTGCGGTTGCTGTTGTTGTTGTTTGCGTGCTCGAGGTGCAGAAGGCTCCTTAGGCGTTGCAAGCCTCGGTTTTTTGGCCACTGGGGCATTGGGCGGCGCGTACGAAGGAGAGCGGGTCGAACTGGTTGAACCTGCCTTTGGCAGCTTGAGTTTTAGGGAGACAGGTTCCGTAGGTACCTCAGGTTCAGGAGGAGCAACCGGCTCCGGTGGCTTAGTGGCCTTCTTCGTAACTCGTTCTGGGGGTAGGAGAGTCCGGTACCGTTCCTCCAGGATGGAAGCCGACTCAAGCATTTCTTGTCGTCTTCGCTCGCCTTCATTAAGAGCGGCAGCTCCATTGACCTGAGCTCCCGGCAGACTTGAGAAGTCCTCGCCTGGAGCCAGTCCGGGTATAGGAGAGAAATAGGATACCGGCAAGGACAAGAATGCTGATGAGTCCATAGAACGGAGTTGGTCAATCCTTTCTTTCAGCTTGTAGTGTTCGTATTGCAGTTTCTCCTTTTCTCTGAGTCGAACTCGTTTCTCGAAGGCTTCGTACTTCCTGTGTCGCCTTTCATAGGCGGCGTCCGAGGTATCAACGACGGTCTAGAAACACAGTGACAGTTAGCAGTCTTATCCGGATGAGTGTCACCAATCCTCTACTCACTTGGTCTACCTCTCTCACTCGGAACCGACTACCGACAACTGGAGCATCCTTAAGGTTGCAGAACTCCGGGGTCTGGATCACGATTTGCTCTCTGTAGGACCTGATAACTTCTGGCTTGTTGAAGTAGCGCTCGTTGACAACGGTGTTCACGACGCGGTCGCGGTCCACTGAAGATTCGGCATAAGTTGAATTGGTGCTTAAAATGAAATGCTGAGTTTCTGAAAGCAGTTGCTCCGTGTCTGTGTCAGAAGTGGGATTGAGCCTCAAGGTAGTTCTAGTGTCGCGTTTATGCTCACCCCTCCACTTGTGGGCGTCCAAAATCATTAAATCGACCTCAGAACCGAGCATTCCTGTCGCTGCACGCCTTGTCCTCGAAGGGAGAAGACGTTTTGCGGGCCCAGCATCCATCGACGATGACGGGGCATCCATTTGTCGCGGTGTTATGTATCACTTGCTGTCGCGAGTCGCGCCCTGTCAGATATAAATTTTTCTGGCAAGCACGGTGGTAATGTATATATGGACTCCACCACGCCTGTGAAGCAAGAGGGAATTGGGAAAGGAAGAAAAGTTTGGGCTTGGAGGGAGGGAATGAGAACTGTCACGACAAAATTGGCATGTGCATCTCAGAGGCGCGCTCGGCCCAAGTACGCTCAGCGTTTGTTTAGCCTATCATCCACCTAGTTATATTCCATTGTCTTCAAATACCCATCTAATTACATTCCGTTATCTTCAAATACCCATCTAGTTACATTCCATTGTCTTCAAATACCCATCCGTCTCATTTCAGAGCCAAAACTGCCTCCCCAGTCTGGCCCCTAGGAACCAGCACAAAATCCGTATTCCTGCCACACTATCAATCCCACCCCCGGTCCAGAAAAATATGCGGCGACTGTACCAGGTAGAAATCGCAAAAATGGGCACTCTTGCCTCCTTTAGTGGCGCTGTGAACGCTGCCATGACCCCAACCAGCCCTACGCAGCCATTCAGACACAGGGGTCGGCCCACAAAGCTAGGCACCTACCATGCTCCATGGGTCCTTTTATTTTAATACACGACCAAGTGCTACTCTCTCTATACACTTCTTCTATCTCGTCATGCCATTCCCCAACGATAGATATCTCTTCCGCAGTTCGGGTTACAGAAAGAAATCTGCCCGAATTGCCGGCAAGCGAATTCAAGATACTCGAAGGAATATCTTGTCCCGGTAATAGTTGCACGACAAAATATGCGCCAGGTAGGATAGCAAGATGCAACGCAGAGTTGGTCGAGGGTGGGGGCATGGCGGTCACTAGTCAGACTAACCTATCAATGCCAAAAGCTGCCGTACATAGTACACAAATGAATTGGTTTTATGGGCACTACATAGCGACGGGTTTCCTTGTAGATGAGGATTTTATGCAGTACTTACTGAGTGGGCCACTGTTGCAAATTATCGTTCTGGCTGGGAGGGTACTGCTGGCCATTGAGGTTCCTTTGGTTTTGTTGGGACACGGGGAATCCGAACGCTGGTGCGAATCGAGGATTTATGTGCGGTTGAACAAAGGGTATCATGCCCATTGCCGGTTGTTGGAAAGTAGACGGGTCGAAGCTCATGTTCTGTTGTTGCATCATGCTATTAGACTGAGGATAACCCCATGACTGGTTGACTGCGTTTGCCTGCTGCATATGTGACCCATAAATTCCCTGGCTCGATGGATACACAGGAAAAGCAGCCCGAGGGTCGTACTGTTCGGATATCGGCATTTCTTGTGCAAAGCTCTGCTCCTGATTTCCCCAAGAACGCGGGTATCCTCCGTTAAAAGAGGTCATCCTGCCTTGATCCGGCCGATTCATTGTTCCCCGACCACGGTGTGTTTGACCTCTTCCTCGACTACGTCCACGTCCACGAGGCTGGGATGGTTGCACGTCATCACTGGCACGATCTCGGTATGCTGCAGGTGGTTGAGGCTGAGGATCTGCCGGTGCTGTTTGTGGTATGTTCTCGTATGGGTTGGCATAAGGGTCATCATAAGCAACGGGACGAGGACGAGATGGGCCAGGCTCGGAAAAATCCATATCATAGGGACCATGCTCTGAATAAGCACCTTGACCAAGGATAGTACTGTCATTCAACTGTTGGTCCCGCAGGTGAGATGGGTTCGGAGTAGGTTCTCTCGTAGGCACCGCGGATCTTGCACGAGACTCGGCGCGTCTACGGCATTTCAGTCAATAAAAAGACTTTAGCAAAGGAGTTGTAAAGCGCTTACTTCCGCTTGAGGCGACTCCGGTATGCCGCTTCGGCCTCGTCATCCGAGAATTCGAGCTCGTCATCCGCTGGTTCTTCGTCATAGACATTACTAGCGTCGCTTCCCTTCAGAGCTTTGATCTTCTCGACGAAAATAAAGTTGCTGCATGAAGGAACCGAAAAAACCTCTCGACCAATTTTTACTCGATCGGGATTGAGTGGATACTTGCTATTAAACTTGATCTGGTAAAAAGGTTGCGTGGTGGGCCCGAATGTTTCGTAAATCTATCTGGAAACAACTCCATAAAGTTCGTAAGGGAAACAGGAAACACGCACATAACCCACGACCTTCCTATCGTCGAAAACAAGCAGTGTTTCAGTGTCGAGCGCCGTTTGAGACGCTCTGTCTGATTGACCAGATGGAAATCCCTGTACAATAGCAATGCGGTCGAGGACATTGATGATATTCCCGACTTTTTCAAGTCGTTCTTCAGCTCCTACTTCGTCGAGCTCGGGTATAGTGATCTCGGCATCGACAACTTCGTGTTTGGTATGAACATACGTGGTTGCACCGGTACCACCGACAGGGTCTTCATCGTCAAATTCGTCTAAAGCCTGCTCTAAAGCAGACTTCTCCTCCTTTTTATTTGTTTCCTCCGATCCCGATTCCGAATCAGAGCTCGTCTCGGAAGAGGAACATGATGGTTCTGACCTGGTCCAATAAGAAAGAGAAACAGGATGAAGAACACGACATACGCAGATTTAGCACTTGTGGGCACTGATTCGTCTCCAACAACTACTAGGTTTGCTGCAATTTCGTCTTCACTATCATTGCCGTCCTGCTCCATCTCTGAACTTGAACTGGAGATGTCATCCTCTGAGTCGATGATTGAGGATTCCTCTTCCTTTTCGGTGCTTGCAGGAGGTTGTTGAACAGGCCCGATGAGCTCTTGTATGAGCAAGAGATCTTGGGGAATATTGCCTGGGGCCTTGAACTCGGCCATGGTCGAGCAGAAGAAAGAACGCCAGTGCAATTGGCACCGAGAAACTTTTTCGCGTCGACCTTCCGTTTTGGGTCACGCGTCTCTTCTCCGCCAACTATGCTGCGAACCCTCAGAACAAGCCTTCCTCCTCGTTGCCTTCGCTTCTACTCGTCGGCACAAGAGAAACCCTCTCTGAAGCTCGTCGCTGAACTCAGAAAACGTACTGAGGTCTCCATCGTCAAGGCACGGGAAGCGCTCAGCGCTTCAAACAATGACATCGAGGCTGCTCTCGAATGGCTTCAAAAGGACCTCGAAACAAGCGGCGCCAAGAAGGCAGCCAAAGTCGGTGGACGAGCGACTAACCAAGGTCTCGTTAGTGTCTCCGTACTATCCAATTTCACCGCTTCCGGCTTGCAACGTGGACTCCGGGCAGCGATCATCGAGCTTAACTGTGAGACCGATTTCGTTGGGAGGAACGAGCTGTTTGGCAAGCTGGCTAGCGATATCGCACATACAGCGGCTGTCATTGCAGAGCCCTCTGGACAAAGCTCCTTCCAAACTCTTCCCCTAGAGTTCTTGCAAGATGCACCACTTGTTTCCCATTCCGATCCCAGTCAAGCACCTCAAGGCACCGTTGCTACATCCATCCGGGACCTCATTACAAAGGTTGGCGAGAACGTATCTCTGCGAAGAGCCTTGGTTGTTGCTGCAGATCCCCCTGCAAAATCATCATCGCAGGCTCTCCGTCTCGGTCACTACGTTCACGGCACTATCCATCAACCAAGCGAGGGGCGAATTGGTGCATTGGCTTTGTTGGCGCTGAAATATACCTCCGAACAAGGCTTCACGCCTGAAACTACAGAGAAGCTGTCAACTCTGGAACGAGCCGTTGCAAGACAAATCGTCGGTTTCGAGACCCGTTCAATAAAAACAACAACCGAAGGAGACGAAACGGCACTCTATTCCCAACCTTTCATGATGCTTCCGGGGGAGCTCAACAGCAAACCCGTTGGAGAAGCATTGAAGGCTTGGTCTGTACAGGAGGGCATTGTCAGCAGTGAAAGCGACATTGGCGTGGTACAAGCATTGGAGTTCGCCAAGTGGTCGGTCGGGGAACCTATAGAATCATAGAGTTATTATATAGCCTTCATCACTCCTCCACTCCTCAAAATTCGTCGGATATTTATACCGTGAACCTCAATATAATACATCTCTAATGGCTACAACAATGATTACTTAATCGACGTTCTTCGCTATGCCGGCTGTTCTGCCAACATGAGGGAGCCCATATTGGAAAAAGACATAGTAGTTCTTAGGGTGGTCCTTGATGGAGAGTGTGCTAAACTCCGGATCAGTAGAGAAGCGGGCTACTTCTAGCCGGACTTACACGTCTAATGGAGTCAACAAGTTGTTCTGTTAGCTGGTGGCGGTGGTCAAAGTACCATTGACTTACATTGAATACCACTGAACATGTAATAGGTACCAGCACCCTGCAAATTTGGTTAGTCTCCACCAAGGGGAAGACAGGAATATACGAACGGTCAATATATGCCACCAAGAGTGGCCTAAAAGTGCCACATATCAGCTATATCATCCACGAGGATCGTTGCACGCCACTTGCCTTCGAGAGCAAATGCTTGCGGCCAGCCCAAGCGTAATTTCCACTGGGTGATATTATGGCAGAATCCATTGTCCATATTCCAGATCAAAAACCCGAGGGCAAATAGAACTGCTCCAGTCGTGAAAAGCGTTCCGATGGTAGCTTTCTTCTTATCTGGGATGCGGTGGGCATCATCTGAGCGCCGTATAAGATACGCCACTCGAAATACAGTCGAAAATACTATGAAGGCGAAGACGACTTGGTGGTATACTGGGTTACGGTACACCATGCTATCGGGGAAAAAGTTTAACGAAGCAGTGATTGGAGACGAGATTTGCTTACTAGCTCCAAGTGAAAAGGACGTCGAGGATTAATGCAGTGACTGTTAGGAACTTGGTTCTGGATGAGGCCAGTCCAAAGCCGGGTTTACTGTCAAACAGTATCCATAAGCTGAAAGAGCCAACATAGATCATAGGAAGTTCGTCCGCGAGTTGAGCCTGATACTGAAGAGTCGCGTGGAAGAAAAAGCTGCCGATGCCGACGAGCGCTACACCCTACGACAACATGAAAGGATGATGGTCACAATCGACGAGGCGTTGTCGCTTGCAAACAAAAAGAGCACACCAGATAGCCCAGAGCATAGCGGGTGGGTAGTTTCTGTGCAAGGGCTTGCTGAAACCCAAGGATAGAGATCCCGACGGTGAACAAGTTAGAGAACGTGTTCGCCATTTCGGCGATGTACGGGGAGAACTGGTGGTTGACCTGGGGGAGGACAGTGAGAGAGCCTAAGACAATACGCGATGGCCATGTTACCTCGCACCAGTCCAGGGTCGCCGTTACTGGACCCCATATACCCTGCTTCTGCAAATAGGGCGCGACGGAGGTCAAGTTGAGCATCGTAAACAACAGGCGATCGGCTTAGATGATGGCGGTAAGGGAACAAGAGGCACGGAGACCGGCAGGCGTTAAAAAAGGACGCGAATTATGTCACAACAGGGGACAGAGGATGACCCATGCAGAGCAGAAAGGGCTAATCTTCATAACGCTCCGGAGGCTTCACCGCATCAACATGACGCAGCAACAAAGCCGTAAGCACTGAATTATGATCAAGATAAAAATAGTCCCCACCGTGGTTCGAACACGGGACCTCGCGATATCGCTTCCGTTGCAATCGCACGCTATACCACTTAGCTATGGAGACGTTGCCTGCTAATCACGGGGTGTACTCAGGCCCGGGAGCGGTCATCCACGTGCCAGGGCCGGTGACTGATCCTCTTTGAGCCAAAGTCTTTCGCATCGACCACCGCAACGATGCGCAAGGCCAGCTGTCTCCTCCGCCCTGCCCGACGGATACCGTCGAAGAGACAATATAGCGCACATGCATCGCTGCCGACGGTCCAAATTACAACCCTTCCCAACAAGCTCCGAGTAGCGACGGACACGACGCCCAGTCATTTCTCGTCGGTCGGCTTGTACATCGACGCAGGTGCTCGGTATGAGACGCCAGAGACCACCGGCGCAAGCCATTTCCTGGACAGGATGGCCTTCAAGGTGGGTATGACTGCCACCTCCATGTTGCTTTACTGAGACAATATCTAGAGCACAACGAGCAGGTCAGATGAGGATATGACGAATGCAATCTCGTCCCTTGGCAGCCAGATTATGTGCTCGTCGTCGCGAGAAACGATGATGTACCAATCCTCGCTTTTTCACAAAGGAACGCCACTCGCGCTTTCTCTAATAGCAGACACAATCCAAAATCCTGCGTTCCTTCCTGAGGAGATTGCTGCCCAGCAAGACGCAGCCTACTACGAAATCCGTGAAATCACCTCAAAACCAGAGATGATCCTGCCAGAAGTGCTACACAACGTTGCGTATGGGAAGGGTGGACTTGGGAACCCACTTCTGTGTCCAGAAGAACAGGTCTCCGCAATGAATGAGGCTTTGTTACGGGATACGATGCGGAAGTGGTACACACCTGACCGGATGGTCATTGCAGGTGCTGGGATGCAGCACGAACAGCTTGTCGAGCTCGCAGATAAACACTTCTCTTCCCTCAAGGCACCAACACTGCCCGTCTCGCCTCGAACAAGTTCCCAACCTTCTCAGACCGTCCCACCGCATCTGCTCTCGCCGAATGCCAACCCGGTCGGCAAAACTCTCACACGGGCTGCTTCATACCTCTTCCCTAATCCTGCTTTCCCAAGCATTCCTTCCTTGACATCAAAATCCGCTGCGTCAACGTACACGGGCGGTCACCGGTTCATCCATGATCCCGAAGCGGAATTCAACCACGTCTATATCGCGTACGAAGGTGTAGGAATTCACGACGATGACATTTACACCCTTGCAACCTTGCAAGTGCTGCTTGGTGGAGGCGGTAGTTTCTCAGCCGGTAAGTTTCCGAGCAGTTGCAATTAAGTCTTTTTGTAATTGTATCCTTTAGGTGGGCCTGGAAAGGGCATGTACTCCCGGCTTTACTCGCACATCCTCAACCACTACCCTCAAGTTGACCACTGCGCCTCGTTCCATCACATTTACACCGATTCTTCATTATTCGGCTTGTTTGCCTCTTTTGTCCCTGCCGCTTCCGGACAACAAGGCGGAAATACTTCTAGCCAGATCCTTCCCCACCTCATCAATCAACTCAGCTTGCTCGTGTACACTTCGGTTCCCAAAGTTGAACTCCAGCGAGCTAAGAATCAGCTCAAGTCAAGTTTGATGATGGCTTTGGAGAGCAGGGCAGTTGAAGTTGAGGATCTGGGTCGGCAGGTATGTGTTACCCCGTTCACTACATTTTAGGCACCTGCTCACAACAAGCGTTCTTTTCAGATTCTCGTTCATGGTCGAAAAGTACCAGTCACAGAAATGACTGAAAAGATTGATCTGGTCGACAGTGACGCTGTTAGACGGGTTGCTGGCCGTTTATTCGGTATCAACTCTGGCAACAAGCCCACTGTCGTGTGCATGGGTCACGACGATATCTCGTCTTATTCCGACGTCTTTAGGACCTATGGCCTTGCAGGCTAGCTGTACTAACCTCTACGCGCCTTAAAAATAGATAGACTTGTTGTTCTAATTCACAGCTTCGCACATCTATGCACATCCATATCCACACTCACTCTCATTGTTAATAGATACACACATATAATTTGACCTGGGTCGTCTGGTACAATGCATGTTATACAGTTCGTTGGTTGATGTCCCTATCCTCGTCGTCGCCGCCCTACACTTAACTTCGTATTCGAAGCCACTGGCTTCCTTTCCGTGTAGCCATGAAAATCTCAGCACCGGGTTCATCCTTCATCCATGCATTGGCTTGAGTAGGGACCAAGTTCGACACCATGTACCGTTGGCCCACCTGGAATGACCCTGGCTTTCCATCCTCAGATAAGACGAGGCAAGCGACATCCCACACAGTAAGCTGTGCGACCCTATGTGATATCTTACGGTCTGTCCGTGCATCCTTAACAATCAGCACCCTAAAATTCCGCACGTTGCGTGGTGGGCAAAGGGCCTGCAGACACCATCATGTCAGAAAGGGCATACCAGGTTTTACAGTCCGGGAACGTACATCAAGCTCTTTCTCCAGTTCCAAGTTCATTTTTTCATGTTCATTGGCAAGATTTTGCCGTATAGTCTTGATTAACCAATATGCTTCTGCAGCTGTCAATCTGTTTATCATCTGGAGAGCCGTGTGATGTTCTTCCAATTCGTCATAATACGAATCTATCGAGTCCGGGGGACCTGGTGCAATTGATTTTAGATGTTGTACTCCAGAAAAAGAAAGCATCAGGAAGGGTACCATCGTCGTCTTTCACCCTATATGAGCTAGCTTTGCTCTCCAGCCGATAGCTATAATCCATATATCTATCGCTATGCCTCTCATACTCGTATCGAAGTTTGGAAGCTTCTTTCTCTCGACGTTTCTTGTCATTCGTTCAGTACACGGCTGGAATACCAATAAGGAAGCTAAGCTTACCAACCACTCATCCGCAATTCGATTCTCATCAGCTTCATTTCGAGGTCCTTCTCGTACTTGTTGACCATCCCGCTCGACAAATTCGACGAAAGCAATCGGATGGGCCTAATATGATCCCATGTAGCCAAAGTCAGAATGGACTCGGTTTGCTACGCACCTTGAGAATTTCAATATCGACACATGATATCAATCCTCCGTCGGCAGAAAGGGACCGCAATGTCGATATATAACGGTCACGCTGGAACCCAAGCTCCGCATGCCACGGCGCCAGATGAGTAGAGTTTCCTGAGAAGGCCAACTTCACCGAATCATATGCTTCCAGTATTTCCATCGGATCTTTCTTCCCTGACAGCAACTAAACAAAACATACGGTAAGTTCTCGCCATGTTCTCGGAATTGTTAATTAGAAAGACGGACCCTGGCACCAACAACAGCAATCTTCCGTCCAGGACGTATGAGCCCTCGTCGGACTGCTCTCGTCATAGTTGGATCGATTTGAGCTTGAACTCTGTACCACCCGTCTGTAACTTCTAATTCGGGGAACGTCCCTCTCTCGGTTTCGACCCAGTTAATAGCTGATATGCACAGAACGAGAGGATTCCCGACCGGAGAGTCTTGGGCAACTATCCGTCGTAGTGCAGGGCGTTGGCCTCCATTTAGTTCTTTCTCATACCTGGATGATGAACACATTTCAGTACTTGGTCCGGAAGGTTAAAGAGATGGTGTACCGATGGATCAACTGCCGCATGACTTCTGACCAACACCACCGTTTTCGTTCAGGATTTTGCTCAGAGGTGGGATCAAGTACTGACATGCCGGCTAACTTCCATAGGATCAGACACCAATGATTGTCAACCCATGGTTTAGTAGCGAGGTGACATCCTTTGGCCTGGAGTTCTTGGTACGCAGCTTCGGCATTCTGTCTAGGTGAGGTTGCGGTGGAGGTTTGGGGTGAGAGAGATTCAGTTGTATAAAATCCGTAATGAAGGGCAGTTAGGGGCGTGATTTGGTTGAGTTCAGTGACATTACTAAATAATTGTCATTTATCAGCTCGGGTCGCATAGCATATGCAATGTTACAACATACATTCCCATTGAAGCCAGTTCATCCGAATCATATTCTTGTGGTCGCAAGCCACAAGATATTAAGGGCTTCTTTGACGGAGTAGATGGTTTTGTGCTTGACGGTAGAGGTTTCGTAGGAGTTTGCGCGTAACTTGACCCGATCCTGGAAATGGCCAAGGGGGTCGACTGAGCTGACAATGGGGATGGAGGGGGTATATGCGCCTGATTTATGATATTCTGCTTCAACAGTTGCTGAAGCGGGTTGCGATTGGTACTTCCTGGCACCTTGAACGGGGTTTTGAACGCTGACTTCGAGTTACGTGACAGTCCTATTGAACGCGGTGTAGACGTAGGCCTTGGAGGTTGTAAAGATGTCGATCCAGGTGTGGATAATGGTGGTCGGAAAAGAGGTCTCAGGGGCGTTGATGCCGTAGCGTAGCTTGACTGGGTAGGCGGTCTGAAGGGCGCCTGAGAAGGTCCTGGCGTTGCAGTGGGGT
The DNA here is from genome assembly GCA_900156845.1 of Coprinopsis strossmayeri. Taxonomy (NCBI): domain Eukaryota; kingdom Fungi; phylum Basidiomycota; class Agaricomycetes; order Agaricales; family Psathyrellaceae; genus Coprinopsis; species Coprinopsis strossmayeri. The sequence continues at coordinate 453,326 of FTPT01000068.1, read as the reverse complement.
AACCTTGCTGGGTAGGTGGTCCAAAGGGGGTCTGGGAAGGTCCTGGAGTTGCTGTTGGTGCTTTGAAGGTGGGAATACGGAAAGGCTTGGACTGAGAGGAGAAGCCGAGAGGATTATTGCGGGCGGCGGGTGTAGCTGGTGGAGGTGGTATTGTATTCAGGGGCTTGAGCGTCGACGAGCTCGCTATTGCCCGTGCTGAGCTGAACATCGGGGTTTCAGGTAGAGGCAGTTCCTCCACCGCGGGCTCATCGTCAACCGGTTCATCGAGGTCGTCCCAGTCCTTCTCCCACACCTTCATCTTCTGGTTGGCCTTCTCGAGCGCTTCTTTTGAAGGTACCCAGATGCCTTCGTTCTCCTTGTTTGAGGCTTTCCGGAACGTTGGTACTGGTAGTGTGGAGCTCATCAATTTCGCTGATTGAAACATGGGTAGTCCGCCTATTGGCGTCGAGTCCAGGAAGCTGTCGTACAGCTTCTCCTTCTCGGCCGATTCATCAGAGTCGTCAAAAGGATCGTCTTTCGCGGGACCGGGCAACTTGAGGGCTGATGCTTTGGTAAAGAATGGATTCTCAAAGTCTTTGTCATCGTGGGCTGGCTGCGAAGAGGTAGCTTGAGACAGCTGGGCTTCGATGAGATCAAAGGCCTGGAGATGCTCTATGGAGAGATCTCCGACTTGGTCGTCATAGGTCGGCGACGACAGCCGCTGGCGTTTACGAACTGGCGAGGAGGATGGCGAGCGGGCTGTCAGTGTTGAGGGTTAGAACAATGGACACAGAGGGGACGGGACGTACCATAGCGCAGCATGTCAAACGAGGTCAACAAAGACGCGCGCGCGATGGCGAGGGTGTTATGTGGTGATCTGCACGTGACCGAGACAGTAGTGGCTGAAATTATCGTCCTGTGGTTGTTTTGGGGATTGCAAAAGCTAATAAAATACAAATTGGATTGGTTTTGAACAAGTAAGAAAACGAGGAACAATAAAGATTGCAAGTTGAGCGCCGAGGACGCGGAATCAGTTTTCCTTTTCGGCTATTGCCCCACTGTTCTTCCAATATAACGACGATATCTAGGCGACTCTCATCCACCAGAGTCTCCTCGTTATGAATGGTGCTCCTCAACCCACCCAGCAGCAAATCCACATTCCGTCTGCTAAACTCCCTAAACCGCCGCCCCCAGGCCCTGCTCCTCCCGCCCCTGCCACTGTTCCCCCAGTTCCCCCCTCCGCAAATGCAAACTCTAATACCACCAGCCAGCAGATGAGCAACAACAGGTCAAATGGTCCTGCCCATCATCATCACCATCATCACCACCCCCCGGCCGTCAACGGTCAACCACAGCCATCGTCGGGTAAGAACAAGAAGCGAAATGACGCTCCCATTGACCCTGCAGCCATGTACGAGTCTCTCAAGAACAGGATAGCGGCGTTGGAGGAGGAGGAGGAGCTCGAGGAGGAGGAGGAACGCAGGATTGGTACGTCTATCTGTGCTCCAGACGGCCATGAGGCTAACCTCCAGCAGCGGAAGAGGCTCAGCGGTCGGTCAGAGGCATGGAGGAAAATGCCATACACGCAAAATATATTGAATTAGTGCGCATTCACATCTTTCCAAACACTCCTATCCGTCAACTTTCCTCCCTAGTTTGCCGAGCTGAAACGACTCGAGAGGGAGCATGCGAAGGAGAAGCAAAAACTCGTCAAGGACAAGGATGCCGGTGTGTAAACCCCATCCCTCTTTTCAATAACCTTTTCTCAAGGCCGGGAAGCCAAAGGCCAATTAACTAAAGCAAATCAGACAAAGACAAAGATGGAGAATCTTGCTCGAGAATTGCAGAAAGTGGGTTCTGCCTTGGAACCTTTGTTGCATTCGTTGACCCCCCATCTCAGGACAACAAACGGTTGAGAGTAGGCAACGGCATATTATCCCGACCCCCTGATGAAACTTAAACCATTGTTGTAGGAAGACGGAAAGCGTCTGGCTCAATGTGTCGAGGATGCGCAGGAAGAAGTAAGCCATTCGCATCTCTCCAGACCACCCTCCCTCCAACTCATCTCAACTAGCTCATGGAAATGAAAAACGACTTGGCCAAACGTGCCGACAGAGCACGCATGCAAGATCAGAAGTATCGCGAACTCCCCGATATTGTTGTCAAAGTCGTCTGTCGCTACCGCGCCGAACTGTTTTTCAAGATCTCCCGCAAAACCAAACTCTCAAGGCTAGTCACCGCCTGGACGCTGAGAATGGAAATCAACGGGGGTCGTAAAATTGATCCTAATACGCCTATTGAAGGTATATTGCCTTCAGGAAAGCTGGACCCTAATAATCCACCAAAGACCGAAATGCAATTCCTCTTCTCCCATCGTGGTAGAAGAATCGAGCCTGATCAAACTCCCGAAGAACTTGGGATGGAGGAGGGGGACGAGATTCTTGCGGTAGAAATGATGGACCTTACCCAGGGTGGTACCGACGAATGGGTACGTGGCACGCAACTCATCACCGTTCAGTGAGCCTCACAGCGACCTGTTAGGATGAATATGCCGAACCCCATTTGGAAACCCTGAAGAAGAACTGGACAGAAGATCCAGACGAGTGAGTCGCTTGGTAAGCCAGCTTTTAGTAGCCCTGACCTTCGTTTCAGAGCCGGGAAGACACTGGAGGACATCTTCGATGGGGTGTACGTCCATTGCTTGTTGATTTCTAAACTCCTTACCAACACTCCCTGTAGGGTACGCGACCGTCTGAAAGAAATCCTTCGGCAATACGAACTCCGAGAGCGCCATTTCGAATGCGTCATCCGCTCTAAAGAACTGGAAGTACTGCTTTCGCGGGCACGAGCAGCAGAACAGAAACAGCTCGCGGAAAGCGAAAAGGGAAGGGCCGAACGACTGGAGGACGAGGTTCATACTTTCCCTTTCCTCTTGAATCCTTCGCTAACATGCGCAATAGGTCCAACAGCTCAGAAAGGAGTTGGAAGAATCGAAAAATGGTCAGGCCGTATTGGTTGAGCGGTTGTTGGCGTGTTGTAAGGAGGTAAGATCGCCATCATCCCTTTCTGTCCCGAAGAATAAGACGAAAGCGATATGGCAGTTCGTTTCCAAGCCAAGCACCGAGCGGATGCAGCGATTATTCACCTCGCTTAAGGAAGAACTGGAACGGAAAGGTACGAAACCCAAGAAGAGTCCAGATGAAGCTTCTGGTGGGTAGGTCGTGTAGCTTCTTCCATTTCGTTCTTCCTACCTTGAAATAAAAACGTCTTTAACAAACTGGAAGACTAGTAAGTATTATGTCCTTCCGTAAAAATGGCTATTACAGGGTATGTCTCCGAGATGTCCAATTGTCAATATGTCCATAAAGCAATGTCTGTGGGTGATCAAGCCAATACGTCTAGTTCTTCGATGTGCTCTACGAGTCCAGATTTGGTGAAGGTCTTGCCTTTAACGCTGTCCAGACCTTCGCCAGCGTAACTGAGGCGGGGAGAGATCTCAATCTCCACCCCGTCCTCTACTTTTGCTCCTGCATTCTCAAGGAAACGCCTGTGCTGTGCCAATAGATCCCGTCGGCTAGTCTCTGGATCATCCGCACCAGTGCCAGGAGCGTTCTTGAGAGGACTAAACTCATCTTTCCTCTCCACCTCCAGCACCCCAAAGCTTTCCGTGAATGGGAAGACGTCAAAGACGAAGAGTTCCAGTTTCATCCCATTAGGTTTGCTTGGTTTGACATATTCGCCGCTTTCAAGGTCGGTGTGAGGAATCTTCTTTCGAGCAATGTGGAACGCGAGCTCGTCTTCGAATTCTTGCACACGCTTCAAGAATGCAGTCGTGTAGAAGTGGTTGGCAATGTTGCCAGCGCGGAAGGACAATTCGCCGGTTTCAGGATCTCTCCTCTCGGCCTGCTCTTGTGAGATTTCGGAGTATTCCACGACGCTGAATTTGGAACCCCTGCGCGCGACGACACCGACGGATTCGGTAGGTTCCGTCTTTGGTACCACTTTGGCGGCGCATTCGGCTTGCTTCGCGATGCTGTAACCCAGGAACACGGGGTCTGCCACGCGTACAAGGCAGTTGTCTACGCTGTATGCGTGGATGTAAAGTATCTTGCGATCCGACAAGTCCGAGAGGACGGTGCGGCTTGGATCTTGAGAGGACAAAGGGGAACGGGTTGCTGCGTACAGGCCACCGTTGCCATCAGGTGCTACAGCCACACGCGACGGAGTTTCAAGGATAATCTTTCCTTCCATCGTCAGGCAAGGAAGAGTACCTAACCAATTCTGATGAGAACAGGCATGAAGAGGGAGAATCGAGACGCACCCTGTTCGAAGAAGATGACATGGTTAGGATCCAAGCCGAAGAAATTGTTCTGGTTGAAGAACTGCTCTGTTTCTGGGCGTGTTGGGCCGCTAGTCATGATGTACCAGGGGATGACAACACTGCCAGCAGGTTTGGCGGTCTCGAGCTCGGCCACCTCTTGGAGACGGGCGATACGCTCTGCTTGGTACTGGAAGAGGGACTTGTGTGAGGGAAGGCCGATGTCGTAGCATCCCTTGGGAGCACTGCTTCCCAAACGTGTCCCCTGACCACCGGCCATGAGGAGGACACCGACCTCGTTGCGGGCGATGGCCTCCAAACCGATCCGACGCCACTCGGCGGCCTTCTGTGTGTCTGTTACTGATGCAGAGGCCTCCTTGGGGAGAGGCACGATGGGTTCTGTCTGACTGGTTGGGGCCTCGGAGGCGACGGCGTTCTTGTAGATGCGATTGACGCGTCCGACGTCGAGGGCGTCCAGCTGGGACTGGAGGTCGGAGCGTTCCTGGTCGGAGAGGGAAGCCCAGAAGGTAAAGAGATGGTGCTGGCCTGCTTGGTGGTAACGCTGGCGGAGTTTATCGATGGACATGGTGGTTGTGGTTGACAAGGGTGGACGGAATGAATTTATTTGATGAAGAGTCTAGGGTTAGGGTGACATCATTAATAGGGAACTCTTGGTCAACTCTTGGTCTGCTTCTTTCGCATGGAAGGTGGATTAAATAAAGTTGTAGAGATCATGCTCCGTATTAATGCTCCTCGCCTTCACATGCCTTTTCTTGGCCTCTTAAATAAATCCCACTGACATCTATTTCCCCGTCTTTCCCAACATGCCTTCCCTCATATCTGTCCTCCTTCTCGCTTGTTTCTTCCTCAACGTCGCTGCCCAACGTTGGGGTTTCCCCTATGGCTCCCAGAAAGTCAGAGGCGTAAATATTGGTGGCTGGCTCGTCCTTGAGGTCTGCACATGCCTTTCGCTCGCATAAACAACCCCAAATTCACCTCCATCCAGCCATGGATCACTCCCTCGCTCTTTGACAATACAGGAGACTCCAGGATCGTCGATGAATACACCTTTGGTCAATACTTGGATCGCAATCGCGCACTCGCCATCCTTCGCAACCACTGGGACACGTTCATCACAGAAGCTGACTTCGCTGAAATTGCTGGCGCAGGGTAGGCAGCCTTCTATTATGTGACCATCGGTCGCCAAGTTGATATATACATCCCAAAACGGCTAGCCTCAATCATGTTCGCCTACCAATCGGCTATTGGGCTTTTGACGTATCAGCGGGCGAGCCCTACATCCAAGGACAGCTTCCATATCTCACCAGAGCCGTTGGATGGGCTCAGAAGTACGGATTGAAAGTCATCATTGATCTGCATGGTACCTCTTTGTTTGGTCTTGTTGCTCATGCTCCCCTGACATCCATTTTCGCTAGGCGCCCCAGGAAGCCAGAATGGGTAATCTTCTTCCCTTTTAGGTTTGTCATCCTTTTGACACCGAATTTCAGGTTCGACAATTCGGGCCAAAAGATGGCTTATCCGTACGTCTATATATCCCATTTATATTGCCTTTCTCAACATCGCGTCCAGGACCTGGCACACAAGGCAATCTAATATTGATCGAACGAATGCCGTAATCAAGACTATCGCATCTATGTTTAGGGACTCCCCAGCCGTTGTTCCCATCATCGCTCCCTTGAACGAGTATGTCCGTTACCTTATTGCCTGACTTTGTCTAATTCTACGTTAGGCCTGCTGGCTATCGTGGGGATGATGTTTTACGTGTCACCCGACAGGTATGAAATCTCCTTTTAGCCTTCGCTATGAAAGCTAAGAAAGCAACTAGTACTGGCTTGATAGCTATGGTAACATTCGGTGTGTTATTTCTTTCACTTCCCACATTCGGTCTAATCCCCTCCTTTTATAGTTACCCGTATGGTACTTCCCAAGAAAGCAACACCGTTGTGATGATTGCCGACGCTTTCCAGCCTTTGAGTTACTGGAACGGCTTCATGCAACCCCCCGGGTTCCAGGGAGTCATATTGGATACTCACCATTACCAAATCTTTCACGACGATGCGAGTAAACCAATCTCTTGGTGAAGGATAAAATGCTGACATCCTCTGTAGCTTAACCGAATGAGCCCCGAGCAACACATCCGAACTGCGTGCGACAGAGGTAATGCTTTATTCTCTTCTCCCCTTTGGGTGGTTGTAGGAGAATGGTCGCCCGCTCGCACCGATTGTGCCAAGTATCTTAATGGTCGCGGCGTCGGAAGCCGTTATGATGGATCTTACCCTGGGTCCAGTTATATCGGAAGTTGCACGGGCTTCACTGGACCAGCTTCTTCATTCAGTGCAAGCTACAAGACTTTCTTGCGCCAGTTCTGGGAGGCTCAGACTAGCTCCTTTGAGCGAGGAGGTCAAGGGTGGATCCAATGGACCTGGAAGACTGAAGTGGCCCATGAATGGGCTTATCAAGCGGGTTTGAGGAACGGATGGATCCCTAGAAATGCAGGAGAACGAATCTATCCCAACATCTGCAACTAAAGCTCACGGCATACACATATATATCCATTGCTTGCTGAATTACAGTACTATATATATGCTAACTGTTTCCTATTTCTTGAAGTCCCGCATCGTTCGAAAAGGGGTTTCGCAGCATTATTTAAATCAATTCTCGACCGAGTGATACACATGCTCCGTTTTTCGCTCCCGATTTATAGCTCGAACATTTCTAGGGTACGTTAAAGCAGGATGTCAGCCGCCTCCGATCGTGCTATATAACTGGGGTGGGCGATAGATCGGGTGTAGCCGACCACTCCCGCTCTTTAGGCTTGCTTTCACAATGCACTTTGCATTAGTCGCTCTTTTGCATGCCGCTCTTTCAATCGTTCCTACACTTGCCTACACTTGGGGCTTCCCATATGATTCTCAAAAGATCCGTGGAGTCAATTTAGGTGGCTGGCTAGTACTGGAGGTAATATATGATACCTACCGATTCTGTAATATCATTAAACAGATACACGCTCGTAGCCTTGGATTACCCCTTCGCTGTTTGACAACACGGGGGACCCCAGAATAATCGACGAATGGACGTTTGGACTTTACCAAAACAAAGATACCGTTACGCGCGTCCTGAAGAAGCATTGGGACACCTGGATCACGGAACAGGACTTCGCAGACATTGCTGCAGCCGGGTGAGTCTGGTTTGGGCAAACAGTGTCAACGAAACGCTTATGAATAATGCATTATAGGCTTAATCATGTGCGTTTGCCCATTGGATATTGGGCGTTTGAGGTTGGACCTGGCGAGCCGTATATCCAAGGCCAATTGGAATATCTAAGCAGAGCAAGGCGTTGGGCTCAGAAACATAATCTGAAGCTCATCGTTGACTTGCATGGTACGCGAAATTTAATCATTAGCGTAACTTGCTGAGGTTGACATTATTAGGTGCACCTGGAAGTCAAAATGGTTTTGACAATTCTGGTCAAAAAATGAATTATCCGTACGATCTTTGAGACTCTCTGCTTCCCGAAATTAACCGCCTTTGTAGGACCTGGCACACAAACCAAACCAATGTCGATAGAACCAATGCAGTCATTCAACGAATTGCCGCGTTGCTCAAAGATAAGACCGGAGTCGTTCCAGCCATTGCACCTCTCAATGAGTACGCCGTGTCTCCCCCCACATTCTGAACCGTCTTTCTGACTTTGTATTGAGACCTGCTGGATTTTTCGGTCAAGACGTTCTTGACGTGACAAGACAGGTCAGCGTCCAAGCAAAAAAATATACGACTTCAGAGACTCACACTGAACGTTCCAGTACTGGATTGACAGTTATAACAGCATTCGGTACTTTCAGGCAAACTGATTGGTTTTAACCCTTAATTAATTCCTCCTTCGCAGTTATCCCTATGGTGCTCTCTCTCCCAGGACAAGCAACACTGTTGTTATTATTCATGATGCCTTTGAGCCCACGAGGTATTGGCAAGGGTTCATGAATTCGCCTGAATATGTCGGCGTGATGCTTGACACGCACATCTATCAAGTCTTCAACAACGAGGTGGATACATGGCTTTGCTCCCGTTCTCCATTTTACTGATCAATATCGTAGCAAGTGGCTTGGAGTGAAGACCAGCATATCCGTGGGATATGCAATCGTGCCAATGATATGACCGCCTCCGGTATTTGGACAGTAGTCGGCGAATGGTGCCCTGCAAGGACCGATTGCACCAAATACCTTAACGGTCGAGGGGTCGGGAACCGATATGAAGGCACCTATCCGGGATCGACGCGAGTCGGCAGTTGCGCTGGCCTCACTGGACACGCCTCGTCCTTCAGTTCGAGCTACAAAACCTTCCTTAGAAAGTTCTGGGAGGCTCAAACTATTACGTATGAGAAGGGCCAAGGATGGATCCAGTGGACCTGGAAGGCGGAGGAGGCCGATGACTGGTCTTATCAGGCTGGCCTTTTGAACGGATGGATTCCTCAAGACCCAACCGACCGACAGTACCCGACGATCTGTAATTAGTTCATCCACATAATAGCGGTGCCCATCTCTAAAACAAAGCACCCATTCAACCGTACATAAACGTCTGTAATGTCTATCGCCACGGATGGGGTATTAGTACTATCTATCGTATACAATAATCTATCTCGATCTGGTGCAAGTAGATCTGGTTTCATATATTAACCCTACGAGTCAGCATCCCCGTCCAGATGTCCATATTTAGCTTGCTTATAGAGGTTAAGGATGATATCGTTGGCTGTGAGAGTGATAATTCTAATGCGAGAGTCAGCCCGACTAGTCGCATCTCCAGAAGGGGAAAACATACGTATGGGGTGCAATCCGCAGGAAGTGCGCGGTCGATCCTTTCGCGACAAGTCAGCTCGAGTTAGGGTTGTACGGGGAAGGATATCACCTTTATACCAGCCACGGATACCTTCAGCCTTAAATGTCTTCCAGAGACAGTCTATGGGATTCTTATACAAAACCCCCCGGGCCCTGCCATCCGGGCCAATCACAGTGGGTTGATTATAAACCCGAGTCAGAGCCTGGAGAATTGAGTCACAGATTCAGGAAGAGAACAAGTATAGCTTACAGTATCAGCAGGTTGCATGACCATTAACTAAAAGAAGGCAATCAAGACGTGCAATTTTACTACAAACTGTGTGGATGCTTACCACACAGGCCCCAGACACCGAACTACTAGCAAGGAATGTCAAAGGACTGTCGTCTGGAAGGATCCCATGCTGAACCAGTGCTCGTTTGGTGAAGTTATAACTTGGCAATTGTACCTGTCATGTTCAGTTCGATTTACGTCCTGAATCAAGACGATTGGGAAACCTTACAGATGAGCCCATGGATGTTCTCAAAATGGCCGCATCTACACCTCTGACAAGGCCACGGAGACCTTCCGCCTTGAAGATGGTTGCCAGGGCATCTATTGAACTTTTGTACCGATGTTGCGTTCCAACAGGTAGGGACGGTGAGTAAGCCTAAACAAAATGATAATTAGGTGTATCCCAAAGACGCGTCCGGAAGAAGATAGAGTACCTGCATCCGTGCCTTGACCAAGAACAATGGGTTTCCCAACGTTGCTTCAAGCATTCGTGTCAGTGAGCACTGCGTCCAGGGCCGGTATACCTTATAACATACCTCCAACTGCTCCGCTTGAGGCACCTGCAATGACAGAAGTCAATGGAACCTGTTCTGTGGGTGCCCAACCCAACAGAGTATTGGCACTCGTGCGAAATGGTTCATAAAAACCTGGACAGAGAGTTAGCATGCGTGGGTGAAAAGACAACGGCAAAGAGACATACCGAGACGAGAGCCATTCAGGAGAATCTTTGGATTCATGTTAGCTGGCGTTAGTGAATATGGAAGACTACAGAACATACTTGATAGACATACTGCAGGAGAAGTCAGTAGAGGTATCAACCAAAATATTATTAGGACATACTGCAGGACCAAGCCCTCTCTGCAGCCCTCGAATACCCTCGTGTTTAAATGTTTTCCTGAGGACGTCCAGCGAGTTGTTGTACACCCGGACGCCTCCATTTTTTGCAAGCTCTCCTTGCAATTGCAACCTCGTCTTTGCAACCTCGGCAGGGTTCGAAACGGTGACCTAACTTGTGTCAGAACGCAGCCAGCAAGTTCGATTTTAGCTGGAGACATACGGCTATACATGCAGCAATTCCTCCGCAAATGAATCCATCTACGGTTGACAGAGTGCGGGGAGCACCGCTCGTGGACTGGGATGACATTCCGGAGAGCAGATAAGAGGAAAACAGAGGGCCACCGGGAATCCTCAGTCCTAAACAAGGCGATTTGACGGAATTTCGGCGATGGCACTGGCACAACTTTGCGGGGGAGTACCACGTGACTAAATTGTCTTTATTTGGATCAAGGTCCCATCATTCAGGTCGCCTAAATCGGTTAACAGTTGCTCACCGCCTTCGTCGACGTCCTCGACGTCCTCGACGATCCAGACTCTATGTCGCCGCATTTCTGACGGAAATCACTGCGTTGGGCAGCAGAAACTGCGTTACGACTAGCTATGACCAGCCCTAGGCGACCAGGCCCCCTCGTCATTCTCAATAACACACGAACAGTCGTGGTCGTTGCAATAACGGCGGCCATCCTCCCCATTGCATTTCGCGTTCTGGCTTCACCCGTTGCCCTTATCATATTCTCTCCTGTGTTGCTTTCTCTGCTGGTATTGTCCTTCATTGCATCTAGTATCTATCTCGGGTACCTGCTCGACAGGCAAAGGAGGTCTACACACAACCGGCTGTATCGAGCTGCGAGGCCCCTTGCATTCTCTACTCCAGCAGCATGGCAGGCAGTGCTTACCCGATCACAGTGGTCTCAAAGCCTTCAGCACACGCAGGCCCCTCTTGTCAGGGATTCTCCAGAAATCTCGGCAGCTCTGGAAGATGTTATATCCAAGATCATCCGGGATTTCGTACAAGTTTGGTATCAGAGCATCTCCGACTCCCCAACCTTCCCGAATGCTGTGTCCTCAGTTATTCACTCTACCGCCGAAGCCATGCTGGATAGAGTGGCGGCCGTTGACCTACCCGCACTGATCGTGAGGCGCATCATTCCAAAGATCACCACTCATATTGAGCACTTTCGTGAATCGGAAGTTGCACTGCGAGGAGCTAGACTCGAACGAAGATTCACGCAATCCGAAGAACTGGATCTCTTATTAGCAGGTCGTTATGCAAGCAAAGGCTCCGGAAAATTACATCCAGCTATTGAAAACCTATCAACTACATTCACTAAGCAAACGGAAGAACTGCACATTCGCCAATTGGTGGAAAAAGCATTGCCTCAGCTTTTACCGGAAAGCGCTAGCAGGAGTAGAGCTGTTGTGATTGTCATCCGTGAAATAGTGACATGCTCCGTCCTTTTCCCTGTGATGGACATGATCACAGACCCAGATTTCTGGAATCGAACGATAGATCAAATTGTAAGCTCCTTGGTGTGTTCTTTTATTTAGCGTCATGTACTTACCGGTCTGTCTCAGGCTGGCGCCGCTATTCATCAACAGTGAGGATTCTTCCCTGTTTTCAACAAGATTCATACGTCTGATTCTGCGTAGAAAGTTGATTTCTAAAATTCGAAATGTGTTGGAAGCACAATCTCCGCGTCCAATGAACAAGGTTCAAGTCACAGCTCCTGTTAATACATCCATGACCGAAAGAATCACAATTCGGACGGATGCACGCCAATTTGAATCGTTTCTTCGAAGTATCAACAGATGCTCGTCTTTACTTGATGCCCGAAGGCTGAAGAACGACGTCGTTGGAGAAATTCGCCGTACTCGGATGGCCTTAGGTATTTTCCACTTTCTCAGTGTTATTACACAATTGTGCTTAATGCTCGTTCTCAGCGAATCACGAGAAAGAGGATTGGATTAATGGTGAAAAGACCGAAGACATAGTTGCTTTCTTAGACCGTCTCTACACAGCAAAACGAAAAGCGGAAGAACGAATTATTGTGCTTGGAGGTGTTGAAGAAGATAATTCTGTAAGTGAACAGGATTATTCCGACTGCCATCTGTGAGCTGACCAGATATAACCAGAGGCAATCCACAGCGCTGCAGGACACTGCGACGCAAAGCGTTTCTCTCCGCGATATCCTCCGCAACCCTAATTCGTTGTCATATTTCATGGAGTTCATGGACCGGCGAAATCGCTCTCTACCGGTGCAGTTTTGGCTTACAGTGGAGAGCTTTAAGAATCCTCTTGAATCGGTGGAATCCGATTCGTCTGGGGACGAGGAAGAGATCATCCAAGATCTGGAAACGTCCGTAAATGCCAAGGAAGACATCTCCATGATCCATGACCTGTATTTCGCGGGTCACTCCATACCTAGCGCGCTCTTGTCCATTTCGCGCAAACATGTCGACAGCATTCGCAACTTTATTCAAGAGGTCGACCCGCCCCTTTCCAGCCAGCGCAAAGTAAGGAGGAGCGTACTTCTCGCCCAAAAGCAAGTGGAGAAGGACATGGAACAGGATTTCGAAGAGTTTGAGAGATCAGAGCTGTGGTTTAGAGCCGTAGGTGATGCTGGCTTTGCGAACCAACCCAATCAAACCGACTCAGCGGCGGGCAGATCTTCTCCGTTGGAACACAACCTCCATCGCTTGTCTCACACTATGACTGGAACGAAATTCAAAGCACCATTGCAACCCCGGATGTCGTCTCGAAACGAACTCACCCAAGCTCACCCAATGCAGAGGACAATTAGCACGAGTTCCAAGAAATCTTTGCAACCGGCACAGTCCAGCATTGAGGTCCTGATGTCCCCTATCTTGGATACATCTACCGATTCGTCAAGAACGCCACTATTTAATGATCCAGAAGATGCCGCACAGCGGGAAGAACAGAAACGTATGGAAGCAATCCATGCCGCTTTGACAGATATCATGGCACTCGAACAAGAAGAAACAGGAATTTCGAGGACGGGCTCTCAGTCCGCTCCTGAAAACGGACACAATGCATCCCCCGCCGCCGGTGTGCCAAAGGGTCAGGGTGGTGTTTTCGATGACGCTCCCATAATTGAGGAAGACGGAGAGTATGGAGAGGCCGAGGAAGGTGATGCCCCTCTCGATGGGCAGGCATTTCAGTTAGCAGCACCGGGTGACCTCCAGCTGTCGTTTGAAATCTCGCGGCTCGCAGAAAAAATTACCAATTTGAAGGCTCAAGAGGAAATGTTGGACACCTTGATCAGGAAAGCTGAGCTCACGGGCGACAACCAGGAGCTTGGCTTGCTCAGGAAGTCTAAGTCAGCGATGAACAGAGACCTTCGAGAGCTGGAGTTTCAGAAGCAGCAATACGAACAACAGGAATCGGCAAACAAATTGATATCTGACCGCACACGGATCTCGATCGTCAGTTCTGCCGTCGCAGAAGAGGATGGCAAATCTGTGGTTCGTTATCTTGTCGAGATCCAGCAATTGGCCCCAGACGGCATGTTTTCCTCCGGATGGGTGGTGGCAAGGCGATATAACGAATTCCTCAATATGCACAACAAATTGCGAGAGCGCTATGTTCTCGTCAAAAACCTTGATTTCCCCGGGAAACGTCTCGTTGCCAATCTATCTGGAAGCTTTTTGGACAATCGGAAGCAAGCCCTTGAGAAGTATCTCCAGGTAGGTTTTAAACTGCTCGACAATAAGCTTGTCTCATGTGTCGCTATCCCTAGAGTGTCATCGCCATCCCTGTCGTCTGTGAAAGTGCTGAGCTGCGCGCTTTTCTCTCCCGTGATTCTCCCTTCACTGCTACAGGACCTGAAAATCTAGGCGCGTCGAAGGTTCCGAATTCTTTTTCGGGGACAGACCTTGTCAGAAATGTCTATCGTTCAGTGGCTGAGAGCATCGATGACATGTTCTTTGGTCCCTCCATGCTCGATGTAATGATTCAACGGCTGACAAGGCAAGCCGCTGAGTTTGCAGGCATTGTGGGTTCTGGAGTAAACGATGAAGACCTCGTCGCGCAAGCCCTCAACGCCTCCGGAAAGACAACTCCTGAAACCACATTGCTGCAGTTGTCTGGAGACCTCAAACCTCTTGAAGGGGAAAGTAGTACATCCGGTTTTTCATCACCGATCTGCGATCTTGTTTTGGCCGTCTTCGAGCTCAATAAGCAGAATAATTGGCTTCGCCGTCAAGCCATTGTAATAATTCTTCAGCAACTTCTTGGTGATACGATCGAGAGGTACGTTCGCGCCTCTCTCTGGTATCCTCTCTCTGACTGTTGTAAAGGAAAGTCCGCGAGACCGTCAAAGACCTCCTTGGCCATAGCCGCATCATGAAGTACATTGATCTTTTCCGTGATAATTTATGGCCTGGCGGAAAGCTGAGAGCCCCATCGGTCGCTCGCTCCACAGAGGAGAAGATTAGGACTCGCGACGAAGCAAACAGGAAGCTATCTGCTCTGGTACCCGGTACGTTTCATAGTAACAGCTTTTGATTGTGACCTAATGCTATCCATCCACAGATTTGGCTGCTAATATGATTGGAAGATCGAATGCACGTCGAGGCGCAAGGCGAATGTTCGCCGTTCTGCAGAATCGGCGCCTCAATCAGCATATCGCTTATACCATCATTGATGAGGTTTGTCAACCTTCAAAAATGATATATCTACGTGCTACTAACTTGCTCCAAGGTTTTTGCCGCCATGTTTCCTGAGTCACTGCCGGCCGGAAGTCAATTCGGTACCTGAATGAGAAAGATATATCATAAATTCAGACCGGCGGGGTGTTACTCTTACATCTACCACCATAGCATCTTCGGACCCGACTTCCGGCTCGAATTGTTCAGCATCTTCGCTGGGTACAACGGAGACATTATTTGGATCGGCATCCAGACTGTACATACCCTTTATGACTAATGCTCGCACATAATTCACCAAGAGCACTTACATTTTTATTGCATGGAAAATGAACCCTCCCGAGCCTGACATTGCCATCATCGGATGTGTTCGTCCCGGAAGGACCTTGCGTCAACGTCAACAGTTATCTCTACGGGGAATAGATGAGAGGCGAACCTGGTACCGCCTTAGCCATCCTTCAGTGACACTGGGGCACAGGAATTGAGGAAGATTCCGCATTTGAGCTTGCAGGTCAGCTAGAATCTAGCTATAGTATTAAAATAATGAATGCTAGGCAATTTAGCACAACTCTACCTGGACATATGGACTGTGGACGACTATGGAGGCTGAACCCGCAAGATAAGGGAAGAGTTTTTCGATAACAGCCATTGGATCGTATTCCGAGGCTATAACAAGACTGCAATTTTTCAGATGCAGCCAGACAACCATGAGATTAGCTACCCATACCTGTCGAATTCACCATCAAACAGGTCCTCCCTTGTGTCATTTAACAGGTCATTTATCGCCTTTCGCTTTTTCAGCCTTGATTTCTGGCGTTCAGAACGGATTTCTTCGGCCGGGAGTTCCGATGGAGGGACGACTGGGACGACATTCAGCAATAGAATACGTAAACGTAACAACTGTGTGTACCAGGCGTGTAATCCTTTTGAGCAGTCGCCCAATTCAAGGAAATGAGCGGTTTTGTGATGCTTTCCTCGAAGTTCATTTGAGTCATAACTGGAAATGCTGGGGGAGACTCTGTGTCACAAATTGCAAGGAGCCGTCCTTTTCCTAACGAGGATGTCAGATTATATTTCGTAGGTTGTTGATTTGCGCAGTACCTCCCAACCGCGTCAATATTCCAGCTGCCACCAATCCTGAAGCATCATCGACGACAAGGTAACGACCTCCTGGGCGGATATTGGCGAGATTTAGCATTTGGGCTAAGCTGTCCATACGGATATCCCGTATCCGATACTGGTCCTTTAGGAACCAGTACTCGCACACGTTGAACAAAGTTGGCTCAACAGTTGTGAAGTATTTCGAGTATCTGGCTTGCATGGTAAATTGACAATGTAAAAGGATACAAATATTGCATTACTTTGCTTCTTTCCGCTTCAAATATTTCTCTTTACTGTATTCCGTTTTGAGAGCGAAATTTGCATGGCTTTCCACTTGTTTCTGAATAATATCCTGGACAACCGTCAAGCGAACAATCTATGCAAAATATAGATTGCGTACATACCGAAGGATGGGCCCCTGATTGCTTCAAAGCTTTTATTTCCTCGACAGTGAGGGGCTGAACAAACTGGCCATCATTGATGAGTTCGTTGGTAGCATCGGTCTCCTCTGGTCCATTTCAACAAACAGAACGTGAGGGGCTAGAAGTCACATACCGACTTCTTGGTGGCTTTTGGGTGGGAGTACTTTGAGTTTCTTTGACAGGATCTCATAGGTCAGGCCGTAGGGCTGGCCAATCAGCTCATTGGCGTAGAAAGACCCGAATTTTCCAATAGGTACTATCCTACAAGCCTGTAATCAGCAAGTGCCTGACATTGGGTGAGCGGATGTTGCTGCGTACGTATTCTTTTCGGCCTTTACGCTCCTGAGATCATTGTTGGGTAGCCTGAGGAGAACGGAATAGCCATGCTGGATTGTAGGTCGTGGTGAGAGGTCGGTCATTTCTATGATTGAAGAAGCCGGGGAAGAGGAATCGCCAAAATTGTCTCACAGTCCTGTGTCACGATCTTCCTCCGATCCCTTCATCGGAAACCCGTCTTCGCCTTCACTCTCTTGAATCATATGGACTCCATACTCGAAAAGGTCCAAAAAAACGAACAGCTTCTTCCAGACGAATTTCGAACCCTGGTTGGCGCTTTCGCATCCCCCCAAGATCAACCCAAGGCCTATCTGGCCCTCTCTTTGCTCTGGCAAAACCCTGGCGAAGGGGAAGGTTCATCTTCGGTGGAGCAGTTAGTTCGAGTCCTTGGGGGGATCACTTCGGATTACCTCTCGGAAACTAATGAGCCAGCGCTTATTTGTGGTATCACCTTCATGACAGCCCTTTATCGGGTCGATGCCGATTCGGCGTTCAGTCTCTTCTCGACTGAAGGGACTTTGGAAAATGTGATGGACAGCGTCGAGATTACACCATCACCCCAGCTCTCCATTGCAGCTGCAAGACTTCTAGCTGAAACCTGTGGCCACAAAAAATCTCGTGCAATTCTGACAACCGGTGTCAGGCAGTGGTTGGATGCGCAATCGAAGCAAACAAAGGATTCTCACTTGGCAGCATCTTCAGCAGTCGCTCTGATAAAGCTCTGGCATGGTGCCAGTTCTGATAAAATCGGAGAGACGGCGACAGATTCCCTTCCTGATATCGATGCCGATTCCTTAGTTTCTCAAATGAAGGCAATGGTCGTGTCTGGGTCGGACCACTCTGCCCTCGCTGAAGCTGTCGAAGGTCTCGCATATCTTAGCACCAAACCACCTATCAAAGAGGCTTTGTCCAAGGACGCCCCTTTTCTAAAGAAATTACTTGAATCTATCCCGCTACGAAAGGGATCGACATCCCAAATCAACTCTGCCTTACTGTATGGGATAGTCACGATTATTCATAATCTCTCGAGATATCGTCCCATCCTGAACGAGGAGCAAAGGCAAATTGAGAAGCTCCGGAAAATGGCGAACACCTCCCAGGGACTAGGCTCTGAGGAAGATTCAACGTTTGATAACAAGGAATACGTCAAGAATAGAATCCATCGTCTCATAGGAGCCAATGTTCTTCCAGTCCTATCCGTCGTCGCCATTCTCAGCGAGAGTCCTGCCATACAAGCAGACGTGGGCAAGATGTTTTTGAACATAGTTGAAGAGAAGGAAGTGCGCGGGCAGGTGCTGCAAAGTGGAGGAGCGAAGGCTTTGCGGTCGATCATCAAGCGTCTCTCTCCCAAGGGTGACAATAACTTTGGAAAATGGCTAACAGCTCCAGTTGTATTGGAACCCATCCAAGCCCTTGCCAAATTGACAATAACATCACCGCCCATTCATGTTTATGGGCCCGACATCGGGGCAATAATCGATGCCATCCGACCTCTGTCCTTGCTTGTTCTTCACCAATCTGCAAATCAGTTACAGCAATTCGAGGGCATGATGGCTCTGACGAATCTCGCGTCTCACAGTCCAGACGTCTCCGATCGTATTGCCAAGGTCGACGGTTTGCTCAACAGGGTTGAACTTCTCTTGCTAGAGGAGCATACCCTTGTCTGTAGAGCCTCCATGGAGCTAATCTGTAACCTTATATCCGGTTCTGAGAAGGCCTTCGAGAGGTATGCGGGAGACGGGACAACAAATAAAGCTCCAACATCCAAGATACATGTCCTTCTCGCTCTTTGCGATATTGATGACGTCCCAACGCGCTTGGCTGCGTCTGGAGCTCTGGCTGTCTTAGCATCATCTGAACGCGTATGTCACGCTTTATTGGCGCTCCAATTGGAGAAAGGAAGATTCTTTCCCATAATGGATTCACTCCTCTCCCCTATTCCCCAGAACGACGGAGAGCCAACAGAAGATGCCAATCTCATCCACCGTGCAGCAGTCTGTCTACAAAACTTTTTATCCCAAATCGACTCTGATCAACTACTCAAGACAAAAACCGACCTGGAGACACTTCAGAAGACCATGATGAGCTTGATAGTTCGGTCGAAATCTTTGAATTTAGGGCCAGCTCTTCCTCCTCTAAAAGAAGCGGTCAGATTGATGTTAAAAACGAATAAATAACTAATAAATGCATGTCGTGTTGATAGTCTTATGTGAACGCTCATGTACAAGTTCTTCCGTTTTCGGCTCAAGTCGGTGGTGGATGACTAATGACCAAATGGGGTATAGCAGGTCTCGTCACAGCCATGCCATGATGCAGAGTCAATCAATCGCAGCTATTGACCTTCACTATTATACATACCTTTTTCTACGGTTTAGCGATACCTCCAGTTGGCAATAGGTCTGTGTGGATCATAGTGGTATAGATATCATGGTACGAACGATTCTTCTGATCCCCATATCTAAAGCTAATAGGATGAGTAGGCACCCTCCAAAAAGGCCGGCAAGAAGGTTACCCCGGCACCAAAGAAGGCTGCCAACAATGCGAAGTCAAAGGTCGCTAAGGTAAGGAGACATCCAAGAGTGCCAATAGATTAGCTTAGCCGCTTTGTAGGCCGATTGGAAGGAGGGATTCAAGAAGAAGCAAGTCGGGGTGACGGATATGACATTGCTTACCACAATAAGCAACGAGAGCATCAACGAGAATCTGCAGAAACGATGGACCAACGCAGAAATCTACACGTATATTGGCGCAGTTCTTATCTCAGTCAACCCATTCCGGGGTATGTACATGCAAAATCTACTGTGCATTCACGTTAATCCTGTTGTAGATCTCGGTATTTACACTGATGAAGTGCTGCAACGATACCGGGGCAAGAACCGTCTGGAAGTACCGCCGCACGTATTCGGCATCGCGGAAAGCGCATATTACAATATGAATGCCTACAACGAAAACCAATGCGTTATTATATCCGGAGAGTCAGGCGCAGGGAAGACCGAGGCAGCCAAACGAATCATGCAATATATCGCCGCTGTGTCTGGAGGTCAAGATAGTGGTATTCAAGAGATCAAAGACATGGTGTTGGCTACCAATCCCCTCTTGGAGAGTTTCGGCTGCGCGAAAACACTTCGCAACAATAATTCTAGTCGGCATGTAAGTGGCAGTCTCGTGGCCACCTCCTCACCCTTCCTCACGGGTCACACAGGGAAAATACCTCGAAATCATGTTCAACGATCGTGGAGAACCTGTTGGTGCCCAAATCACCAATTATCTGCTAGAAAAGGGGCGCGTTGTTGGCCAAATCGAGAACGAACGAAATTTCCACATATTCTATCAGTTTACCAAAGCTGCAAGCGACGAGCAACGGGGTAAGCACTTCATCTCTAGCCTATCTTACTTCTGAAGTGACTTGCTTGCGTTAAAAGAGGCCTTTGGGCTTCAGGGACCGGATGCATATGCCTATACCAGTCTTAGCAATTGTCTTGATGTTCAGGACATCGATGACACCAAGGACTTCCACGGCACCCTGGTGAGTGTTGTATGGCTCCAATGAACCGATCAATAGCTCTTATAACCTTTGATCAGAGTGCAATGCAGATTATCGGCCTTTCCGCGGGGGAACAACATGAGATCTTTAAAATGCTCGCTGTGATCCTTTGGTTGGGCAATGTCCAGTTCGAAGAGAACGAGGAAGGCAACTCGGTTATTGCTGACACAGGTGTAACTGATTTTGTTGCCTATCTGATGGAGGCGGACTCCGCTGCCGTCCAGAAAGCACTAACCAGCAGGATCATGGAAACGACGAGGGGAGGGCGTCGTGGGTCGGTATACGACGTGCCGTTAAACCCGTCCCAAGCCGCTTCCGGACGAGATGCGTTGTCCAAAGCAATTTATAATAATCTATTCGAATGGATTGTTTCCAAGATCAACGTTTCCCTGAAGACCCGTTCTACATATTCGCGTGTTATTGGTATTTTGGTGAGTTATGTGGTCAGTCAGTGCTTTTTGCCGGTTTCAACTAGAATGACCAGGATATCTTTGGCTTCGAGATTTTCGAGGTAAGATATAAGAATAAATGCGGCGACCACTGAGTGAACTCGTGCCTTCCCAGGACAATTCCTTTGAACAGCTTTGTATCAACTATGTCAATGAGAAGCTACAACAGATCTTCATCGAGTTGACGCTCAAAACAGAGCAGGAAGAATACGTCCGAGAGCAAATCAAGTGGACTCCCATCAAATTTTTCAATAACAAAATCGTGTGCGACCTTATTGAAGAACGACGACCACCTGGAATCTTTGCCGCTCTTAATGACGCTTGCGCTACAGCTCATGCCGACCCTACAGCCGCAGACAACAGCTTTATCCAACGGAGTGCTGGCCTTGCATCGAACGCGCACTTCGAATCACGCGGTGCTCAGTTCTTGATTCGGCATTATGCAGGTGACGTGATGTACAATGTGGCTGGTATGACCGACAAGAACAAGGACTCCCTCATCAAGGATCTCCTTGACTTGATCGGCACCAGCAATGATACATTTCTGCAGAACCTCTTTCCTGATCGTCCTGATCCTAATAGCAAAAAGCGACCTCCCACAGCTAGTGATAGAATTAAGGTATGGACCTTTCTTGAATCAATTATTTTTTCTCATACCTCCCGTCTCACTTAGCAATCCGCCGGAGCCTTGGTTGATAAACTCATGAAAGCTCAACCTTCCTATATCCGAACAATCAAGCCTAATGGCAACCGTAGCCCGTCGGAATACGACACGAAAGCTATTCTTCATCAAATCAAATACCTTGGATTGCAAGAAAATATTCGTGTACGGCGTGCTGGATTTGCCTATAGGAACACGTTTGAGAAGATGGTAGAACGGTTTTACCTGTTGTCTCCCAAAACTTCCTATGCTGGTGAATACATCTGGAGCGGGGATGCTAAGTCGGGTTGCGAACAAATCTTGAAGGATACCGGTATTGCCAGAGATGAATGGCAAATGGGAGTAACAAAGGCCTTCATTAAGAATCCGGAGACAGTGAGTCGCCTGGATTTAGTGCTACTTGATACTAAACGCGTTACAGCTGTTCGCCCTGGAAACTATGCGGGATCGCTACTGGCATAATATGGCTGCGCGGATCCAACGGGCATTCCGAAACTATATGCGATATAAGCATGAATGTGCGAGACGTATACAGCGTTTTTGGAAAAACAACAAAGAAGGATTGGTATATGCTCAAATTCGTGACTATGGCCATCAACTCCTTGCTGGGCGCAAAGAGCGACGGCGATTTAGCTTGCTCAGCTATAGGAGGTTCATGGGTGATTATTTGGATGTCAACGGGAAGAGTCCACTTGGTGAAGAGCTGGCTACGGCATGCGGACTCGGCAGTAAGTCTTCTTTCCGTTTGTGCATCTTGGCGGCGTATTAACATATCGTAGGAGATGAGCCAGTCACTTTTAGTGCTCGAGCTCAACTTCTTGTGTCGAAGCTTGGGCGATCAAGTAAACCTAGTCCTCGGTATTTGCTGCTGGTGAGTATTCATCATAGTATGGCTAGCACTTCGCCTGTACTAACCAACATCAGACCCCAAAGGCTGTTTATTTGGTCGTCACCACAGCCAAGGATGAGCAGGCTGTTTTCAGTCTTGATCGGAAAATTGCACTCGTTGCCATTAAATCTCTCCAAATGTCCACTCTTCGAGACGACTGGCTCGTAAGTCATAATTTTCTTCGAATCACATACTTTCAATCAAAAAGATTTGTAGACTCTCAGTCTTGGGCCTACTGAAGAAGGCGATCCTGTCCTAAGTTGCTACTTCAAGACTGAGTTCACAACGCATCTAATCAATTTGACGCGAACGAGCGTTAACCTCACCATTGCGCCAGCGTAAGGCACTCTACGGTACTATATGACTTGTGATACTGACTCAATATAGCCTGGAATATGTCAAAAAGAAGGAGAAGAAGGCGCAGATCAAGTTTGTTAAAGACGAAACAGTTGCAAAGGATGATGTCTATAAAAGTCATACTGTTCATGTGCCGTCGGGCGAACCTTCCAACAGTGTCTCTAGACCTCCCGCGAAACGTAAAGCCGGCATGGTTCGCCCTATAACTCAAGGGAAACTCCTTCGGGCTGGAGGCCCATCCGTGAGTATAATGGTTTTTTCGACTGCATTTACCACTTGGCTGATACACCCAAGAAACCAAGTAATTCGAGACCGCGTCCTACGGCGCAACCATTTCCCGGCCAGTCAAAACCCGCCAGCATTCCTCCGCCAGCGGCAGTCTTGACGCCGGCTGCATCAGCTTCATCTACCCGACCAACTCCTCAAACCTCCGCATCACGTATCCCCGCGGCACCTCCCGCTCTTCGCCAGGGGCCTCCACCTCCACCTCCTCCTCCGCCTGCAAGGGAGCCAGAGAAGCCGATGTATCGTGCCAAGTTCGACTTTGAAGGTCAAGAAGGTGAAATGAGTTTGAAGAAAGATGAGGAGGTTGAACTTATCGAGAAGGACGACAATGGTTG
This sequence comes from Coprinopsis strossmayeri, assembly GCA_900156845.1. Taxonomy (NCBI): domain Eukaryota; kingdom Fungi; phylum Basidiomycota; class Agaricomycetes; order Agaricales; family Psathyrellaceae; genus Coprinopsis; species Coprinopsis strossmayeri. Next base: position 430,024 of record FTPT01000068.1, on the reverse strand, counting down.
GTGGCTAGTAAAGAAGGATGGCAAGGAAGCCTGGGCTCCGTATAACTACCTCGAACCCGTACCACCCAAAGCCGCACCAGCGCCTCCGCCTCCACCATCTCGTCCTCGACCTAATTCCACCGCTCCTCAATCAGCTCTTGCATCAACGACTGCAGATGCCTCTGCCAAACCCGTGGCCGTATTCCCTGGCATGGGTGCTGGCAATGGATCTGCTGCCCCTTGGAAGAAGCCAGCGGCGACAACAGCTTACTCTACTCCAGAATCATCCCGTCCTTCGAGTTCTGCTGCCAAGGTTCCTCCTCCTGTTGCAGCGAAGCCTAAACCACCTGTCGTCGCTCCTAAACCTGGTGCACCCAAGCCTGGCGGCAAGCTGGCATTGCCTACCACTTCTCGACCTACTGCCGGCGCTGGACGGGGAGGTGCCCCTGGCCAGATGGACCTCGCTGCAGCGGTAAGCATTTAGATGGTTTTATATTCACTACTGATACCCCATTTCCAGCTCGCTAAGCGTGCTCAACGTATCGCAGACGAGGACTAAGTCCTCCTCCTATTTGCTTTTCAACATTTTGCTGTTACGATAGCATGGCGTACAGGATGGACAATGGATACAGATATATAATTATAATGCAAAGATTCTTCGAAACTTTACGTTGAACTGCATGTTAATGACTGAGTGGGTGTTAAGTGTTATAGATGCTGATCCTCGGACGAAACCATTGAATCCAGGTGAATGAAACTTAATATGAAGGGCATGCTCAGGGTATGTGTGTAGGTAACGATAGAAAGTCTAAGAAAAGAATATACGCAAAGATGGCATCGTTCATTGTGCCACGCTTATACGTATTGGGGGACCGGTATTAGAAAAAATGTCATGGTTGGAAGAAAGTTCATCGATGTCAGAAGAGGAGTCTCCATCCTCGTTCACAGAAGATGTGAAGGATATATCATCTTGCGAGATAGATTCCTGGTCGGAATGGCCTTCATTATCGTCGGTAAGCTCATTAGACCTATGCCATGACTGGACTTCTTCTGCTGTCAAGACTTTTGCACTTCCTTCGACGAAATCTTCCATTTTCTTCTCTAGTGCCGCCCGCCCAGAAACCAGCATGCTTTCAATCATAAGTTTGACTCGTTTGTAAATCTCATCACCATTGCCTTGAGTTGCATCTTCAAGCTCAGAATCGTCTTCCGAGTCTCCGTCTCCCTGCTCCTCTTCTTCCGGGCCCCATGATGATTTCGCCTGGCTGTAAGCCACAGGAGGAAGAGCGAGCCGCGATTCCCTCAATTTCCGGCGCAGATCTCTGATTTCCTTTGCTTGTCGATTTTTGGTAGCTTCGAGAGATGAATTAATCGTCAGGAGGGAACGGTTGCTTATTTCTAAATCGGCAATCTGGTAAAATGTCAGCCTAGGCTCTGCACGATGCTTAATAGGACACACCTTGCGATTGGACTTGGCCTCTGCTCTGACCTTATGGTCTCCTTCCGGACTTGGAGGAGTATCTTCAGAAGGAAAATCAATACTGTCGATAGAGCCATGCCTCTTATGGTGCGGTGACCCAGGATTGAACAGCTCTGTCGCCCCGCTCTCCCGCCTCCTCTGCCCCACCAAACTAGGATTATCAGGGCTATGTGTTGAAGTGGATGAGACAGAAACAGACGACCGGGATGAAAATGAAAGTGCAGAGACGGGGGGAGAAGAAGGCGCAGAAGACGGAAGTATCGAATCGAAATTCACTTTGGCAACTCCGTTGATCCTAGGACGATTAGATTGCGCTTGCGTGTCCGTAGATGGGCTACCGTTCATATGAATAGGGGTGTATAATGAGACTGGTGCTGTCGGTCGGGGTTGGCCATAACGGTGCGGATTGGCGGCGGGTGACGCTGTCGTTATTGGGTAGAACTGTTGTTGGGTGCCATTGGTAGTTGGAGCAATGGTGGACGAGGACGAAGGGGACCGAAGTCGAGCTTGCGCTGGTTGGTTTGAAGGGAGTATGGGTGATGTGCTATCGTTGTTCGATCTGCTTATATTGGAGACTTTGGATCGAATTCGCAATGAAGGAGAAGTCGAAGGTTCTAGCACATTGTCTAGTCAGTGTCCGTCCAGTGCTGGGAACATTGACTGAAACGTACTGGACGTTGTCTGAAGCGACGAGAAGGACATTGCATGGTGAAGTTGGGACTGGCTGCCTTCACGGCTACGCAAGGGAGACTTGCCGACGTCTGAGTTGACAACCATGCTCCTGGGCCTCGTCTCAGGTGTCCCAGGAGCAGAAACAGGCGTCTGGGGCCTCACGTAGGCCTTGCCAGACACATTTGCAGCGGCTACCCTTGGCTGAAAGGTTGGGGATAAAGTCCCATTCTGAACTCGAACAACTTTGGAAGGTGAGGCCGCTCTAGGTGTTGTGGCTGCCGGGGTCGCTGCTGTATCTGGCAAAAAGTGAGATTGTGGTTGGAACCGCGTCCCCTATGAATTTATAAACATTCCTCACTAGACGCGGTGCTGGGTGTCTTGCGGATGACTGTCGCACTGCTATTGACCCTTGCCTTTGGTCTAAAAGTCGTGGACACGGCGGAAGAGGCGCCTGGGGAAGGTGGTCGAGGTGATGATGGTCGCGAAGAGACGGTGGTCGTCTTTACGGTGATCTAGAAGCTGCTTAATGTGGTGCTGGTTGGGCCCTGGCGACAGACTGACCTTCCTCGTCGCTGTGCTCATTGTGACGGGTAGAGGAAGCTAGCAGACATTGGGGAACGGGATGGTCGGACTCAATGGCTGGCAATCGGTGAATGCCGTACGATTCCAAAACATATAAATCATGATTTCGCTATCTATTGACCGCGCTTGGCCAGGATATCCTCCACAACTTTCTCAATCAACCCGCGAATGCCCTCGTCGCTGTCCCCGCCGCCTAGCGCTGCCACAACGCTTTTGCGCACATACTTGCCCACCATATCCACCTCAATGTTAACCTTCGCTCCAAGCCTCTTTTTACTCAGCGTGATCATTTCCTGTGTGTGCTTGATCAACATAATGCTGAACTGGCGCTGCGCGTCGTTGACTCCAGTTATCGTCAGTGATGTTCCGTCAATAGCAATATATCCCTTGGTTATGATATACGGCAGCAAGGACGGACGGTCAGGGGTGGCCTCAGATAACTGGAAAGTCAGCCGGAGCGAATCGCCATCAGGAACTCGCTCTGCGATCGTTGCCGTCCCGTCAACGTGGGCCTACGCAATAATGAGTGTAGCCAGCTTCAGATCTTATACAGACGATCACACCTGAACGAAATGGCCACCAAAGCGGACATGTGCACCCATTGCACGCTCCAGATTGACCTGATCACCGACCTTGAGCTCCCCTGAACCATAAATAAGCTGGCAGTGAACTGGAATAAGAGGGGGCATACCCAAGTCGGTCCTATCAAGGGTCTCATTCGCCAACCACACGGTGAACCACCCTCCCTGATCCTCTTTATGGAAGTCGACGGCGGTAAGGCAAGCGCCATTCACAGCAATGGAATCACCAATATTGCAATCACCAAGAATTGCGGCGGACTCAGCGATGGTCAAAGTGCAACCTCCCGCATCTGTCACAATGGAAGAAACGGTTCCCAGATGTTCGATCTTGAATGAAAGGAGATTAGCTGAACGGGAGGAGCAACGAAAGGTTTCGTACCAGCCCAGTAAACATGTTCGCGATCAAGGCACCGGCGGCCATCTCGGTCCGGTTATATCCCCTATGTACCAAACAATCCCAAGCAAACACGCCTTGCTCAACACCATGGCCACCCCGCCTCCAAAATTACCCCCGGTTCAGGATCGCACTTTGTTTCAGTCATGGATGGGTAAGCTTACAGCTCAGTCCTTAGGAAATTGCAGTTCTAAACTTCACACAGCTCTTACTCCCCGTACACGGCTGAAAATATCGCTAGCAATGTGTGCTGTCGGTATTGTAGGTCTGGTCGTGTCTGACCAGCTGGAAAAGCAAATACCGGCTACCTCAAGTTCAAAAAAGGACTAGATTGTGAAATGAATATACGTGATATCTTCAGCTCTTTATCTTAGAGATGCCCTGCCTGCGTCCGGGTGCTCATATTTCGTCCAAGCGCCATCTCTGCATGCGCAATATAATCTCGTGCGACTGGCCCTGTTACTAATGATCAAGTGAACAAGAAATCCTCGATTGTATCTCTAAAAGAAAACGATACCATGATCCCTGCTCTCTCTGTCTTTCGTCGATCGCGCAATGGATTCTAAACTCGACATAGTTGGATACCGGTGACCATCCTCATTCGCCAACTTCACTTCCCAAGTCCTCCTCTTCCAATCTGGACTCAGAAACTTCTCCTCCCCTCCGCCTCTCTTCCCCGCACACCGGATTATATCCTTGATAAAGCCCCACCAATTGTCGAAGAAAGTGATGAGGACAATGACGATTCCAATAAAGGTGATACAGATGATGGAGATACCGATCACCTTCCATTCTGTTAGTTCGGCCGCAGGAGTGGATGGGGCCTCTTCAGTGACCTCTGTAATAGAACGGGTGGAATTAGGCGAGTATGGAGTGTCGTTTCCTTTTGTAAAGGCGGAACCGGTAGTTTGTGTTGATAAACTTCCAGTTCTCGACACAGTATACGCAATCTGTGTTATCGAGGTGGTGCTAGTGGATTTGGAAAGCGAATGGAATGTCGTGGTCCCCGCCGTTGGATGAGAATCACTGGAGCGAGCGGTTGCCACATCTGCAACCATCGTCACGCTGGGTGGTACCGTGTTCAGGACTTCGTCTCCACCTAGGAGGCCCAAGATATCTCGTCGGCCTTCATATCCAACGGGAGTACAGACCACGCAGGTCACAACGGCTAGGAATACAACGAATTTCATGGGTGGGGGTGGATAGCTGGAGGCGATGCGAGCTTTTAACACTGTGAGGTTAACAGTCCTTAATGTCCTGTTTCTCGAAAGCTGGCGTGCGAGGAAAGACCGGATGTCAGAACCGCGCAAATTAAATCGTCGATCGATCACGCAATTTAAATGGCCATAAACCCAGAATATAAGAACATATTCAAATTTGAAGTGTATCGAGGTCGAAGTATGCAACAGCTAACTGGAAGAATCGCTCGCCAAAGCAGAGAACAACGCCCAATCCGAACTTCGTCGACATATCTCTCTAAATGCCCCTCCGGGCTTCCTCAACAACCGCCGCGGGGTGTCAAATTCCGCGATTTTGCCGTCATCCATGATAATAATCCTGTCGTAGTCCATGATCGTTTTGAGTCGGTGGGCAATAGTAATGACTATAGCACCTGCTGTTTCTTCTCTAATGGTCTTCTGAATCTATTACAAATTAGCATCTTCAACCTTTGGTGGTAATCCAGCCACCTACCTTGTCATCTAATTCGATATCAATTTGAGAAGTAGCCTCATCCATGATAATGATGTTAGTTCCCCGAAGGAGTGCACGAGCCAACGCAAGTAATTGCTTTTCTCCGGCACTCAAGGAATTTTGGTTGACCGCCATGTCGAGAAGAGAGGGTTCAGAATCCGTTGGAGTGAACGCAAAATGTAAGTTCAGGTGACATCTTTCCAGGACAGCTTCACACTCTTCCGTTGTATATTTCTCCAGGGGATCTAGGTTGCTGCGAATAGTACCGGAGAAGAGGGACACATCTTGACTGATGATAGTCTGGAAATTCAGGGATTCAATGTCATTCGAACGGAGGCGACCATCAAATCGAACTACTCACAAGCCTCGTTCTGAGATCTTCCAGGCCAAGTTTAGATATATCTATCCCGTCGATACTAAAACCGGGTTAGCACTGACATGAACCAATCAATGCCTTCACTTGCATTATCGAGCCAGACGTCGGCTCCAGCATTCGGAGTAATGCTAATACCAAAGTAGACTTTCCTGAACCAGTTCTTCCTACCTGTATTGGGGATGCTTCGGTAAAAGGATATGCATAATACAACTGAGATTCACTTACGACACCGATTTTCTCTCCAGGATTAATTGTAAATGTCACGTCCTTTAGAACCGCCGGCAGATGCGGTCCATACTTGACTTGAAGGTTCTCCACCCTCAGATCTCCTGAGTTGGATGGCCAATATGCTGGCGGTCGATAGTCCGGGTTGACTGCGGGAGCCTCTTGCGGAACGTCTAGATACTCGACGACACGTTCGAGACTGTTGAAGTCCAGCTCCAGCTGCGCAGCTACGCTTACAAGCTGACGGTTTGCACTTGCAAATATGCCGGCTTGAATCATAACAATGGCAGTTGACCCGTTGGTAACCCCTTGTAGGAGAGCAAATATAGTTGCAGCGAACATAACCAATGCTGCTAGACCTGTCGGACAAGTGCTGTGAATCAGGCGTCAGAGATAGGTACCATATATTGAGCTCACAATCATATCTCCAGCTCAGCCAATTGATTACGAGCCACTGGAAGACATTAATCGCTACATTTTTTAATTTGATAGGGACATACGTAGACGTGATCAAAGCTTTGGAATTTGTCGACCTAGCATTGGTGAAGACGTGTCAATGCGAGATCTTCACAATAAATCACAGATATACCAACTAACCTTGCCGTAGAAAGCATTTTGATACCTGCTTTCCATTCCAAAGGCGCGTATATGAGTGATTCCTCTTAGTAGTTCATCAAATCCAGCGAAAGCCGGAGAGAGTGAGACCGACTCCAGACGCCTCAAATCCCGAGCAGTGCGGATATAAGAAGGGGCCAGTCGTAGGTATAACCACGCGATGAATATCGCAAAGGGTGTGAATGAAGGTACGATGACTAGTATGGTCGTAAAGGAAACAGTGAAAATAAGCACTCCTGAAAGGAATGATTGCGCAGAGTATATTAATGGCCCGTCGATCGTATTGATATCGCTGGTGAAACGGTTGAGAATCCGTCCTATTGGAGTCGTGTCGAAAAACCGCAAAGGAGCTCTAGTCAATCGTTGCAAGAGTGCAATGAAGAGTGAACGAGAGGCTTGCAAACTCGAGTAGTAGCCTAGAATGAGGAAGCCTATCACGGTGAGTGCTCCGGCGGTAGAGATATATAGATATACGAGCAACCAAGGCTTCACATCAACGTTGGGGGAGGGTAAATTTGCCCAAAGGCACCTCAAGGGTCCAGATTCGACTTTGACGAGTGCCTCAAATATGGATACTTCATATGCTTCTCCCCAGCGAGATAGGAAGACCTGGGTATTTTGAGTACAAATGTCAAAGAATGTTGAATAAACTTGCCTGGTTTGCAACGCCGATTAGTTGAGTGAGAAATAGTAGCGCGACTGTCAAAATCCAACAGAATATCCCTGACGCATGAAGGTAAGTGAGATATGTCTTCGTTGATACTCGCCCTTCCGCCCGTTGTTCATCTTCTACCAAGGTGCCGTTAGCCTTTCTCCCATTCTCGTCTGTTCGGGCAGCTCCGAAACCTTTCGCGGTGGCATGAGCGTCATTCATGATGGCGTTTGGTCCCGTTTCTGCGAAGGGCTCTTCGTCTGCCTGGATGATAGCCTTTAAAATTCTCCTTGTTTGAAGCTCTTCAATTGTTCCCTGATGCTGTATATGGCCTTTATCCAATTCAACGATATATGAGGCAAACGGCAAACATAGGGTAAGATGGTGCGTCACTAAGATGACAGTTCTTCCCGTAGCCAGTTCGCCCTTGAAACAGTTATTGACTATATGTTGCGCGGTATGCATATCGACAGCTGCAAGTCTTGTTAAGATATGTGAGCATCACGAGAGAAAAGCATAGCAGATGAACTTACGGATCATCAAGAAGGATGACCTAAGTCATAACGACATTAGGCTGAATGATATGGATAACTGAGAACGCTTGCCTTTGCTTGAGAATATAGTGCGCGTGCCAGAGCTACCCTTGCTCGTTGCCCTCCAGACAAAGTAATTCCTTTCTCTCCAATTTCTGCCAAGTACATCAGAATGGCAACTCCGGGAAATGGGAAGGGAAATCCATACCTGTCATATCTCCGCCAGGGAGAATGGACAAGTCAGGTTCTAAAGCACAAGCATCCAGAACGCGACGATATCTTCTCTCATCGAACGGCGCGGTTGAGCCAAATATAATGTTGTCTTTGACAGTAGCATGCTCGAGCCCTGTAGGGGTGAGTAGAAAGTAGAGGTCATATAGCCTTTGGAAGACCTACATGGACTCTGAGCGCAATATGCGACCCGGTGGTTAGACTTATCAATCAGAACATCTCCCGATATGCACTTCATCTCTGAATATGTCGAAGTAAGAAAATGGGGTACCGCAAATCCTGAGATGTCCGTACCTCCTAGAAGAGCCTCTAACAGGCCGCTTTTCCCGGAACCAGTAGGGCCGCTGATTAAGGTTAATGCCCCCACTGGGAATTTAATGTCTAAAGGTCCCAACTGGAAACGTGGGCTCGAGTCAGATCCCACATCCTGACTATCCCACTCGAAGACCGCATGCGAAAATCCCATCTCGTTTGTCGCTACTCGCTCGACACGAGAGCCAAGAGAGGACGCCCAGTCGGGGACTTCCTTTTCAGCCAAAAAGTCCTCGATTCGTTTCATGGAAATATGCGCTGTAAACAGCAGGAGATTAAGAGATGTACTAATTTATGGTTCTAAAATTCCTACCTGCTAACATCGCAAAAATCTGGGACGGTATTTGAACCATCGGGCCTTGCAGCGATGAAAATAGGGCTATGGATGTGAACGCTTTCGAGACTGTGAGTTTTTCACCGGCAATTAGAGTATAACAGAGAAAACAAGCAAGAGCTGTCGCAGAAGGCATCCAGAACCTGAGAGACCCGATCTAAGCATTCATGAATCAGGGAAAGAGTGGACGGAAGACTACCAGATGAAAGAGATCAGGGTGGAGACGACGTTGTTCTTCACCCGCCACTGAAGCTCCGTTTCTCTTGCATCCTGGGCCTTTTGAGACCAGTCATATTCTAAAACACCTGTCAATCCACAGGCCGTGCCTCTATGTACGGTCTAGCTCACCCCATCCATAGAATTTTAAAAAGCGAATGTTTTGCAACAGTTCGTTTACGAGTCGCATTCTTTTGTCTCTAGCCTTTAAGGACGTTCGAGTGATCTTAGCAGAGGGGTAAGGGATGAGAGAGTAAGAGGCAGTTGGTGAAACGTTTACCGAGAGGTTATATTTGGCCAGCGGATAATTAAGCAGAGAGGCAACAGCAACCACAACCACACCCATCAGCGCGCTCCAACCAAGGACTCTGTGGAATGGTTTCTAAGTGCCTAAATTGAACATGAGACGGAGAATCTACCTGTATAGAAAGACCAATGCGATGGCAAGGCGGACAGGAGCAGCGAAAAGATCGGCAATGTCCCAGAACCTCTGTGCTACAGCATATGAATCCCCTCTGACGAAATCACAAGGCCTTAGAAGGCTACTTTCAGTCGAGTCGAATGAACCTACTGCATCAGATTGACAATTTTACCCAATTCTGCTTTGCTGTCTTCGCCAAGGACGGCGACATAGCCACTGACTTCTTCCCGCTTGAGCGCCTTATAATGGAGCGCACAGAACAATTGTCCCCGAGTACGCTCGTAGCATCGCCTAGTATGCCAGCTCCGATACAATTCCATCTGGGCAACGACCAGCTTGGAGAAAAGGGTTATAAAGGTCCACAAGTATGCCGTATTTCTTATTTCAGGACTGTCACTCGCGAGAGCCGATAAGGTCTCTTTCAGAGCATAAGGGGGAACAAAACCTGGTGGAACTGGTCGATATATGGTGTTATTGTTATCCATGCTGAATGGCTCACCAAGAACAGCGCCGCACACCTTCAAAGTGATGTCTATGATAAGGTCTAGCGAGTTGGAGACGATCAGGAATCTCAAAAGCGAATGGTTGGAGTATCTGTGCAATGATTGTCTTGAGCAATAGTTTTATTATATGTCTACGTTACTCACCGTGATCGATATTCTAGATACTTGGAGAAGAGGTTCTTATGTAGGAAGAAGGGAGACAAATTCCAGACGTCGGTGTCTTGAAGCGTTCTTGTGGAGGCGAGTCTGATGATGGGCTCAACAAAGGTGAAAGAGCTCCACGACCACAAAGTAACATCGTCTTCCGGGCAAGATAGCTTCGAAGAAGGTAACTAGGTTGCCCACTTTAGCACTTGAGGTGCACCAAGAAGGCAGTAACACGTACATCTCCGACTCCAGCCACGGCCAAACCGGGCCGATAAGCATTGAGGGGAAGTGTTCCTGCAGTCCAGACAAACGTGGCGTGTACGAGCAGGAAACATATGTCAATGGCAAGAGTTTGGAGGGCAATCCCACTCTCAAGTAAGGCGTATATGAAGTCCACTAGCCCGAAAAAAGCTAATACGGAAGAAAAGGCCATGAACAGATATGGTGGGGTCGACGGGGGTTTGGATATAATAACAATAGTTATATAGACCTATCATCGAATTCAGCATGGATGAAGTTGGTGTACGGCTTAAGTGTGCGTACCCAGGAGACAAGATGAACTGCGTAAAGCGCAGTGGATGCCAAATGACCCACAGACATTGCATAGATAATACAACCAGACCATCCTGTGACTTCGATGCATGAAAGGAGGGACAATAGCCGGTTTTGAATGAGAGTGTCGCGTACTTGCAAGTCGACAGGGTCAACCAGATCGTGAAGACCAAGAAAGTTACTGAAGGGGCGAGAAGCGCGTTTCCATACATTCTTTAGGACGACTGGGGGCCCCACACACCGTGACAAAAATACAGCATGGAGGAAATGCAGGACTATGAAAAAGCTAGGGGCCGACCGGATTACGAGGGATGCAGACATCTGGAAATGCGATCCTGAGTGAGTGCGCCACCGTTGAACCTGAATTCTCTCGAAAGGTCGAGGGCTTACCGGCACCAGCGCGATATCCATGGGCGGGAAGGAGGCAGGACGCAGGGCTTTCTCACGTCCACCTGGAAGCTTTCGTATTCTGTATGCTACTGTGTACAGGGGGTTGCTCTATCTACATCGTCCTAATGCCCCACGCTGGCTGCATTTATTGGTTATGCGACCTGTTCAGAGTGGTGAGCATACTGTTTTCCGGTAAAAGAGAGCCAGACTTGTTATTCAGAATATATGCAAGTAGCGAATTTCATGCACCATTAGAGATGTCATATAATAGGGAACATATTTTATGTTCATCCGAGTGCGCATAAAGGATTCGAGACTTACTTGCTTTGTCTCCATGAAGCTGGCGGTGTAACTGTAGAATCCACTGTGGGGAGCTAGGGGCACCTCTCAACATCACATGATTAATTGATGGAATGATTGTCCCAATCGGGGTATCATTGTCCATCGCCGTCACCGCATTACATAGCAAGATCTCCAGCAGCCATACATCTCTCCTTCCTTCCACGATCCTAAAAAGATGCCCTCCGGAGAGCCATTGTGGTACTGCCATGAGGTTTGCGTTCTATCTTCTCGATGATGCAACGATACTCATAGTTATCTACCAACAGTGTCATGCTGAGATGAGGCCACTCATGGTGCGGGCTCTCGCTGATTTTCGGTTAGATAGTTCATACTCAACGACCATTTACAGGTGCCTGACCCCGTATGCGCATCTTGTCATGGAAGCTTTGTGGAAAAGGTGACTTTTGAATGACTCCTCCGTCGTAGACTCTATGTTTGACACAGGCGCCCAGATAGAAAACCCTCGAGATGACCCTCGCCAATTCATGTATACAAATGATGACCGTGACACACCGGATGTAGATGGAATGGACAACATCCTTTGTTAGTGTCGTACCATGCAGTTCCTGTATCGCCTAACTGTCCTCTAGTCACACTCCAAGCCCTTATGGACCGGGGGATGGCACCCGGGTCTCGAGATCTTCGAAGGCCTCGTCCAGATGGTTCTATCCCTGTAAGCAAACTCATGAGCTCCCACCAGCTTTCTAACGCATCAAGTTAGGGCTCTCGTTTGTCTTTTCAAATCACGACTGGCAACGGTACAAGGTCGATGTCCATTCAAGGAGGGCCTCCCACAATGAATATGCCTGGCAGAGCCCATGACAATGACGTGCCGAATATGTCAGAGTAAGCCTTGACCGATATAATGTAGGTAACTAACCTCACCTGCCGGTAGATTTATTCGCGGTCCTGGGATGGATCGCGACCGCGGGCCAATCTCCAGCCAATTGATGGCCCAGTACCTTCTAGCCTTGTTAGGACCTCGCGATCCCTTGTCTTCTCTGCTTGGAGGCCTAGGTGGAATGCCAGAGAATGGTCGGATGGGTGACTATGTATTCAATCAAGAAGGTGCGGCACTTAGTGATCGGCATTTACTTTTTCGTTGCATACCAGCTCACACATCATAGCTCTGGATCAAATCATCACTCAGCTTATGGAAAGCTCCAATGCACATCGCCCTGTCCCGGCAACAGATGAAATAATGAACAAGCTTCCGCGTGAAGTTCTGACTGTAGAATGTACGTCATCCTTCTCTTTCCAGAATACGTTCCTTATCTTGTCCCTCGAATAGCTGTCCTTCTAAATGAGAGTTGTGCCGTATGTAAGGAACAATTCAAGCTGGAAACGGAAGACCCGGATGAACAGATTGTCGTGAAACTTCCATGCAAGCATCCGTTTCATCAACCCTGCATTATGCCGTGGCTGAAGTCGAGTGGCACTTGTCCTATTTGTCGGTTAGTAGAAATGCATCAATCCGCGTGTAGGATATGATTCATTAACATTTTGCCAGGTACGCTCTCGTTCCTCAGCCTAACCAACCCTCCAGCTCCCAACCTGGTTCGCCCGCTCCAAATTCAAGCAACCGGCCACCGTCGCCATCTTTTTTACAGCGGCCTTCCTATTCTAGTGACCGCGAATCCAGAAGCGGCGGAGGTTTTATTCACAACATTTTTAGCCATTTAACAGGAAACACGAGCTCTCCTTCGACCTCGACCCAAGCTGCTAGTGATAGCAATACTACGGCTGCTCGACCACGCTCTCACTACAGTCAGTCCGAAGGGGAGCGCAGCCGCAGCGCCCGGCCCAGCCAACGTGATAATTTACCAGGGGGATGGGAAGACGACCTCGACTAGAGTTTGCATTTTGTTAGACAACCCATGCATCTCACTGTATTCTATCATGTTTTTGTTTTGTAATCATGTAGCACCGTTGTCAGATAGTCTCGAGTTCAGGAACTCTCCCCATGACCCAATCTGTACTTAGTACGTACCACGGCGAGCGTTGTAGTCGAAGTTCTTGTTGTACACATCTAGAAACTTGCTTCCTTGTGACCTTACGTTTTTCTGTACAACTGGAGTCTTTTATTTAAGCTTTGGCACAATGTTGTCCGATCGTTCAGAGTTGATTTCAAAGATTGGGATTGTTACAGTTGCGAATGATTACGACTAAAGATAGCGCTGTACATTGACTTTTTCGTCATCTGTGATTATGAATGATCCCTTCATGCAAATATGACCTTTTCTCCAGGACGTCCATCTGATAGCAGAACCACAGCCTGAATGTGGCGGTTAGCGAGAGACTGATATCAAGCCGGGCTCAAATTACTGACATATTTCCCACTGATTTTCCATCCTGGTTCCATTTCGTCCAACTTCTTGGCGATTTCATCCCCGTTAGAACCCAAGCCAACAACGACATCGCTCTTGATCGTCCTCAAGCTCGCCACTTTTGGAGCACCTGGGGCATTGGCCATAGGCCCAATGGCCTGTTCGAATGGTGTACTGGCGGGGGCCGCACAATCGTAAGTAAGTTTGCGATGATTCAAATCACCCTTGAAGATGACAAGGTTCGATTGGGATAGATGAAGGAAGAGATCAGGCGCTTCAGAATGCAAGTCCCAGAAAGTGTATCCAGTACACCAGAATGGATGTTGTTCGTAGATCCATTTGCCTTCTTTCACGTATTGCTTTATGCGTTATTGTGCAAGTCAGTGAATGTACTGTCACGGCTATTATCAGCATGTGAACGTACCTTCCAACGCCTTCCGAGTTGTCGAAGAGACTCCATTTCCATGTCGGTAGCATTGGGAAACAGGTTCCCATGAACCATTGTGTTCAGCAACCAATCCCAATCCTTCTTCGTCACATCGGAAACAAACCAAGCGAAACGTTTGCCGTGAAAATGGATCTCACTTGCAAGACCGCTTTGCAACAAGAAGTCGGCTATACATTGGATTTTAACGGTTAGATTCGTCCATTGAGAAAGGAGTCACATCTACCGTAGACGCAGTCGCAGTATAGCTCAAATCCTGCGTTGTCAAGGACAAAATCGATGCGACCATTGGAGGAATTGACCTGAATCCCCTTTACCGTTTCCCACAGTTTCTCCATGTCATTGCCGAGGATATTCTGTTCTGTTGATGCCAGATGCTCGCCACCCGTTGATTGTAGAGCACGGATCTGGTCCTCCGTCATATTGATAAGAAGCGATAAGTCAGTGGAGTTACCCCAAAGGCAGACTGGCCGGGTCAGATGAATTGTCGGAATGAAAGCTTTCAAATGGTTACCTTGCGTTAATTCCAAGAACATGAGGTGCTCAGCCTCGAGCTTTTCTTTATCAGTGGCGTTCTGTGGGAGCTCGAAAGGCTTTCCAAATCTCATCGACAGCTCGAATACCGCGTCGGAAGACCTCGAGAATGTATCGTTCTGGGATCGTATTTAGCAGGTCCCACGTCGTGTGCAAGTAGCTCACTTACCTTTTGACGATAAAAAACATCGTAATCTTTCCAAAATTTGCTAATGCTGAAGCATTCATGAAGTCGTCGATACTTGTAGGCTTCAGCGAAAAGCCAAGGTGCATTCATGAAATCCTTCCCTAAAAATCTGATATAACTCGCTTGAAGGAAAAGCTGCACAGGATGTACCTTCGAAGTATTTGGCAATCTCTTTGTTCCAAAGGGCAACATCTGCCTCACCGTCGTCGATGATTGGTCTTAGTTTCGCGTTTCCACTCAGGTCTGTCATAAGCTCTTCCATTCGCTTAATGCACTCGCTAAGATCGACAACTCGGTCCTCGCTGGATTGGCTGTTGAGAGTCCGGGTGGCATCTTCAATTGCCTTACCGAGAATGGTAGGCAGGCGAGACTGCATAGTCGCATGGGCGAAGGAATACTCGTGATAACCTCGATAGGCTGGCCAAGGAGGGTTGTTAGGGTCAATCTAATAGAGCGTATTCAGTAACGGAAAACGCTGAATGGCGGAGTGCTGACTCTATTGGGGCTCCGAGGGTAAGGAGCTTTAACGTCGCCCTTGCTCGGTAGATGGCCAAGGCGAAGGGTGACCCTCGACGGAGCCTGTGGCGAAGAAGGATTGCCATTCAACATCGCATTGGCATTTGCCATTGAGAAGGGGTCAAGGAAGGGTCAGAGTCAATCGCAATGGGGAACAGTATGAGTCTGCGAAGAAATCGTGACAAAGGGAGGATTCGGATATCTAGGACTGCGGGGACTCTTTTAAAGCGAGATAGGGACTTTGCAAAGCGACCAAGGCTACGATCTTATTGGAGCGATCTGTCTGAGATTGGATTTACGCTGATTTACGCATCGATAAGGGATGCAAGCCTAAATAGTTGCTACTCCACTTCCACTGCATGGTAAGCATGGCCGCAACATGGCCGTTGTACCCTTGGCTACCCTTGGTCGCATATTGATGATTCAAGTTGAGCCGATTGGACTGGATTACACACATTGGGTGTGCAATTTGCAATTCATTCCGAGTCGGACTTGGTAGGGTGTGACGTGTGGCAATGCACTCGCGCCCACGTGATGAACGCGACTGGTCCGCGTGACATAAGCAGCTCTGGTAAACGAATTCGTCTCTTATTCTCCTGTTCATTTCGCCGCGACCATGTCAGCGTGGACTCTGGGCCATAACGACCCTCCGGAAGAACTCGTATCGATGAAGAACCAGCTCTCCTCAAAGGGTACGCTCTTTTGTGTCTAAGTAATACATTGTTTTACTCAGCTTTGTGAAGAGAGCGAACTCGCCTCATACCAAACTCAACTGATGAGGAAGTCCGACGAACTAAACGAGCTAAAGAAGACATTCGAAGGCGCAATACACAAGGTCGTCTTTCTGTATACTAACAATCCTCCTGTCTGATATCGTAAACAGTTGAGCCAAGAAACAAAACGAGCGTTGGACCTAGAAGAGAATCTGCGCCAGCGAGAGACGGATCTCACGAACGAGAAGCTTACGCGACAAAACCTTGAATCATCTCTCAATACCGCAACGAAGGAACAAAAAGAGTCTAACCTCGAAATTCGCAACCTACAGTCCATCCTGGATACAGTTTCTCATAATTCCCGATCCCAAGAACAACGATATCTCCACCTGGAGAAGGAGAAACATACTCTTCAAGAACGAATCAAAGAGCTTCACCTTCAACTGCCGCAACTGACTGAGGACACTATCAAGCGGAAATCTGCACATAGACCTCGTTCTTCTTCCTTGTCGAATTTCCGCTTGACGACGCTTGAGCAAGATCTTCGTGAAACACGGGCTACACTACAGAGGCGAGAAGAAGAGCTACAGGCCGCTGACAACAAGCTCTCTGCTGCACGATCCGAAGCCATACGCGCTGGGAATGAAAAGCTTGCTCTCGAAAAGGCTCTTTCTGCCACGATCAAAGAACTGAAAGGATTGCTTGTGGAGAAAGAGCAAGAGTTGCAGTGTTGGAAGGACCAAGCGGGGAGTTATGATAGAGAGCGAGAGTTATTGGACCGGATTGATGAAGACGAGGCAAAAATTGCCGCATTGGAGGCAATATTACGCGAAACCTTCCCCTTACAAGACAAACTCCAGGTGGCGGAACGGCAATTGCAAGAAGAGAGGAACAATGCGGAACGTATAGCCGACCTTAACTCGAAGCTAGAAGAGGAGAAGGAGTCTCTTGTCCAAAAGTTGCGAGCCGCTCATACGAATATCGATCCTCGTTCTAGGGACGACACTACCTCGTCCGATTCGTGAGTCTCGCTGGGAGCAACTTGTTTTTCTTTTTCTTTTTCTTGCTGATCCTGTCCTAGCGCATTGGTACATTCGACATCAAGTAACCTGGATATCGCTGAGCTTGCACTGCCAAATGACGACAATGTTGTCGCCTACGTCAGCCAGCTGTTGGGTGCCATTGACCGTCTGCGGGATGAACGGGATAACCTTCAACGAGATGTCCAATTCCTGGAATCAGAATCAAGGTTTGCGATCGAGGCACTGGAAGCAAAGCTGTCTGCATCCATGGCTACCACGCTATCGTCCAATGACTCAGTAGGATCGTTGGCTCAAATGAAAGCTGAGATGGATGCTTTGCACCTGGAACTCTCTACAACGAAGGCCAAGGCTGAAATTCGTATCAAGATTAGGGATCAAGAAATTTCAAGGCTGAATCGCATTGTGACCACCCTCGGCACCACGGTTGGGTGCGTCTCGTCTGACAATGACGATCTGGTACGGCGAATGCACGCGCACAGTGCTGAACAACAGGTCAAGATGAAGGAACTGGAGGAGAAAGTCGATGTAACGGTTCTATGCCTTGAAGCTACTACTAGCCAAAGAGACGATCTATTGGAGACTTTGCGGAATAAGGACGGCGAGTTGGAAGCTCAGCGATTCAATCAACAGCAAGCCACCCGCACCATACAAGATCTAGAAAGCCAGGTCGACGATCTTACTAGCCAGCTGGAAGAGGTAGAATCGCAAAGGAATTCCCTTGCCGTTCAGATCGAGAATCTGGAGAACGATCTGGAAGACGTTCGCAAGGAACTCTCAATAGCCGAAAGCCGATACAGTGACTTGCAATCCCATCAACTTAATTCCATGTCTTCGACAGAGGCCACTGCAGCACTTCGTGCTCAAATCCATGAACTCGAGATGAGGGTGCTGCGCAGGAACGAACAAGTTGGCATTCATCAACATGATATCCGTCGCCTGGAAACCAACCTTCGACTCCAAGAAGATCGTCTGAGTGAAATGACTACGGAGATGGAGATGCTGAATGCGCAGAAGGACGCCATGGTAGAAGACTGTGCAAATACTCGAGAAGAGCGCGATGCCGCATTGCACAAGGTCGAAGAATTGGAAGAAGAGATTGTCAATTTGGAGGAAGGTCAAGCTCGGCACGAGGAGGCCCTTCGTGCATTAATTGCTGTTATCATGGAGACAGTTGGGAAAGCTAGAGAAGCGATTCACCAACAGGGGGTCCAGGCACGGGAATCAACAAATACGTCACTGCAACAAGTACTTCGAAAAGCGGAAGAGCTGATAACAGAGAAGTCTTGTTTGCAGCAGGAAATTGAGAATTCTCAGCAACAAATCAATGAATTCGCCAACGAGGTTGCCACACTACGCAGTGCACGTGAAAACGATGTGGCTAGGAATGCAGCTTTGCAAGAAGATTTGGACAAACGGAGTGAAGAACACCGTGCCGAAATCGAAACTCTTCAGGGATTGAAGGAAGAACAGAAGAAGGAACATCTCGCCGAAATGCAGAAGCTACAATCTGAGATTGACGAACTCCTGAAGCAAATGAATGAGATTGAAGCATCGAGGGCCGAAGAAACGGAGCGACTCCAATCTGCTCAGCGAAGTGAAAACGAAGAGTCAGACCGCAAAGCATTAGACGCTCGTCTCGTTGAACTTCAAGAGCAACTAACAAGAAGCGAGGTGCAGTTCGAATCGGACAAAGAGGGCTTGCATGCGCAACTTATGGAGGCCTTGCGGGCGAAAGCTTCTGTTGAGTCACAACTCGCGGAGACAAAACTCGAATGGACTGCACTCGAGGAACGCCGCGCTCACGAAGTTGAGCAACTGCAACAGCTGAAAGACAGAGATATCGAGGCGTCGAATCAGGCCTCCCTCGCCGCAGATGCGCTGGAACAAGAAAAGATTGAACTACGTGCAGAGCTTGAAGCTGCCGAGCGCAGGATTGCGGTTTCTCGAACAGAGTTCGAGGAGAACTGTCGACGGTTGGAACTCCGCATTCAAGAGCAGCAGCGAGACGCAGTCGGCCTTTTAGCACGCGTGAAGGAATTGTCCGGACAAATCGAGGAAGAAAAGGTCCTCCGTTCACAAGAGCAGGAAAAACATCAGGCCGCCCTAGAAGCCAAGACTGCTATCATTAAGCAGAATGAAGAAACTGTACGAAAGTTGTACGACGAACTGGCGCAATTGAAGACCGATTTCAGAGAACTTGAGGACCTTCTGTCGTCGGCAGAGCGAGAGAAGGTAGACTTCCAAGAGCAGACGACCACTTTATTGGCTAAGATCGAGCAAAACAAGTCAGTGCAGCGTGTCTTCGAAGATCAAATAGAAGAAAGGTAAAAACTCTTTCCATACGTGTTAGGCCTCTCGCTCATTTCTTACAGTAACCAAACCATTACATCGCTCAAATCAGAGCTCTCGCGGGTCCAGGGAGATCTCTCTCACATCGAGCAAGCCAACGCAAAAGCGAATCTTAACATGAGTCTCACCGCCGCCCAACATAAGCGAGAGATGGCAGATTTGCAGCGTGAACTGCAGACTTTGAAGGCGAAATCCAATCTCGAGCAGTTAATCGCGGAATTGGAAGAGCGTAACCACGAATTGAACGAGCTGCTGAGGCAAAAATGTGCGGAAATCGAAGAGAACGATGATCGAGCGCTCGAGTACGTTTGTTTATCTTTTATTGAAGCACATTAAAACTGACAATCAATGTTAGAATGTTGAAAGAGAACAAGAAGCTGAACTCCAAGGTAGAATCACTCACGCGCAAGATGGCCGCTCTTCAAACCAAGATGGCAAACCTCAAATCGAAACAAGAAGAATCTAAGCCAGTCCTGGCAGCAACGGAACCTAAACCAGCTCCAGAACCTGCTTTACAACGACCACGGTCTAGGACGGCAAGTGCTAGCCAGCCCGCATTTTCGGCCCCTCCTCCCACCACCACCGCCAGTTCGAGTTCAAGAACGATCTCAGGAGCCACCTTGTTTAGCCCCAAAACGCCGGAAAACCAATCCCCGCCAGTCCCAATCCCTGTATTCAAGAATAAGACTCCTGAGCAACTCCGAACCGAGTACACCATGCCCGACCCCTCTTCCGTCGTTGGCAAGAAACGTCGGGCGCCGGATGATTTTGAATTGTGCGAGAGCGTTCCGCCACAGATCTTCACGGCGGAGAGCATACCAAGCGATGACGTTGAAAATCGCACACCCCGCGTGCGGCGAATGATCAGCAGCCTGCAATCAGGATTTACGCCAATTCGAAACGCGGCTCGGCCTATGATCTCTATGCCATCGCCCCGGCGGAATCAATCTGCAGCCCAATCTTCGCCATTCATTTCCGATGTAACCAACAGTCCGCTTATTGTTCCACCGTTGAATCCAGGTCTCCAGTCTGCAAAGTCGAAGCGGAGCTGGCTTGGCAAGATTCGAGGAGCCTCGTCATCAGGCGGGCAAGGGATGTCCCGGCTACCCTAACTACCTAATAAATAACCATTTAGTATCTTTCCCATGTATATATTTACCATTGTATTATAAGCAGCATCACATAGCGTGATAATATCACATTCACATTTGGCTCTCATTTGGCTCTTGACATTGCTCCACATTCATCTATGCTCAATAAACACCACGCAGGCCCATTCCTTGAGCTATCCAATGATGTTCAGGACGAAGCAGATTGGGTTGTTGGTCAGCTCAGGGAGCTTGATATCCCGCTCAGCATCGCTGCATTCGCCATCGAGCCAACAACCAAGCTTCTGACCATAGGCACGTTCGTTGGCTAGGGAATCTGTCCTACTATAGCTCAAGCTGAATACAGGAACATCGACTGGGGCCATCTACATCCACGGAGGGCCAGGCGTCGAGGTCAAAGTCACAACGCCAGCATCCGTGGGGGTCAAGTTCCTTAGTTTCGCCTCGTCGTCGCAGAATCTTGTATGCCTAGGTACATCCATCATGCCAATATACCTCAGAAAGGGCTCTGATTGTCTTAATTGTCTTCGTAGACGCCAACAATATGTTGCACATTTGGGATCTGGCAACGTTTGGTGGGCCAGAATACCTCAAATCTGTCCGGTTCGACCAAGTAACGTCAGAATAAATCCTTGCCAGCACTATCACCATTGACTCTTATACCTACAGCGCCCTAACGGTTTCTCCGTCACTCTGTCATGTCAGTGTTACTTCCCTTATCCGCGACCTTTCCTTAATAATGAGCCCCCTCTAGATTTTCATTGGTTTGCGAACCGGAGAAATCAAGACATACGATTTAGCGTGCCTCAGGAAATCTGAATATACTGTACCTAATATGTGGAAGCTATACCAGCAAACTACACTGGCTCAGGGTGTGCCCTCGATGATACCTACCAACCCATCGTAAGCCTTACTCAAACTCGTCGATAGCTTTGAAGTCCAACGCGTCTGTAAGGCAACCTTGCGTTGAGCAACAATTGCATCCTCGAGACTTGAATCGGATGTTCGTTGCTTATCCTGGTATGCAGACAACTCGAATCCTCATACCAAACCCCTTTATCCATTTTTGTGACAGGAGGTGTTATTTTATGCGATCTTGTGCGTGTGCCAGCTGTCTTCACACCTGGAGACAGACTTTCATTTTTCGTTAGACGCAACGCAGCACTATCAGGGCGTACGAGTTAATCTTACCGCCAGGAGCTCCTGGAGGGTATGGCTACGGAATGGACGTGAGTAACAGCAGATGCTCTTCTTTCCAAACATTTGTTTGACTCGCAGGCTAGGACATTCTTTCTCATCGACAACCCGAAGTTACGTCCTTCTCTATCCATCCGTCAGGGCATTTCTTTGCTGTGGGACATGCGGATGGGTCAATCGCCTTTTGGGCTGTGGAAGATAACTCGAATCCTCTTGTGGTTCGAACTCTGGACGATGAAAATGTTCATCACGTTGACAACCGTCGACTAGAATGCGAGTTGCAGAAAAAGGAGGAAGCCAAACCCAGCATTCTCATTCGAGAGCCAGTGTTCAAGTTAGCGTGGAGTGGATTCTCCGATTCATCGGATCCTCGGGGTGGTCAAACGACCCTCACAATCTTGGGAGGTCTCGATTCTAGAAATGGCGGATCTGTCAGCGTGTTGCTATTCCCTGCCTTTCAACCTCCAGATCCACCAACAGATAATGTTGTTAATCAGGAATCCTTACATCCATTTTTTAGATCCTCTATGTGCAAATCCCTCGTGCCAATCAACGCTCATACGTACCAAGGGCATGGCGAAATACAAGACTTTCTGCTTTGTCCACGGCAGCATCCACATTTCAGCGGGAATTATGATCCCTATGCACTTATTTTTCTGCTGGCAACACCAGAGAACGGAAGAGTCATCGAAGCATATCAATTTCCTCCTCCAGGGTGGGTATGCACCGAAGCAGCTGGTGGTGAAGCCGGAGTGGGGCTTACCGATGAGACCCAGCACTCCCCTGATCTCGAATGGAACGACCTCTATCACCGAACGGGGGAGCTCGACTTACCTTTCCAATATATTCACGGATCTGCTTCTGTTCGAGATGGACGTCTGTTTACGGTTGAGGCTCATGGATATCAGACGATCGTGAGTATGGATGCATCTACCAAGCAGAAGGGCCTTCAAATCGACGGAGGTTTGGCTTTTGCTGATCAAACTGGGGCAGATGAGCTACGTTTGACCAAGGTAAGTCTCAATATAAGGGTCTTCATGGAACTTCTTTGACCCGCCTTCCAGTACCAACCCCATCGAATCTTAATCACATATGACGATCGACGCCACCTCCGGTTTTTCGATCTTAGTGCTCAGCTGCTCGCGAGCTCACCCAACGAGCCCCTGAAACATCATTTCCCGAATGCACTGTCCGGCTTCACTGTAGATCTCTCATTCTATTCTTCAATACCGGCCAACTCAGAGCAATTGGGTGGTGACCAAGCAAACATCAATTTGTTCTCCTTCGCCTCAGAAGCTCTTGAACTTGCCATTGCTCTTGCCGATGGTAGCGTCCTTGTTTGTCGCCCGTCTGCGAATGAAGCTGGAAATTTGACTCAGACAGGCTCGACTGAAGAAGAGATCACCCTATTGAAAATACCAACTAACGGCGCATTATCGCCCTACTTCCTTGTCAAAGGGAGTGGGCAGGTACAGGCCTGTTCCATGTCTGATATAGGTTTGAGTGGCGTTTATTCTTGTAACGCTTTCTGACGTCAGGCCAGGTTTCCTTGCGATATCATATTCTAGTGGGAATGTAACGATAATTGATTTGCGGGGACCAAATATCCTTTGCCGTCTTAGCTCTCCGTTGAAAACTAGACGGCTTTCAACCATCAACAGTCGATTGAGCACTGAACCCGATATTGCCACAGCTTTGACGTGGTCTATAACGCCAACGGAGAAAGGTTAGCGTACTCGTTAGATGATGTTAATCACAAACTAAACGTGGACCTAGATATGAACTTTAGGGTCCGCTTGATAGTTTCAAGGGCATCCGGGGCGACTGAAATCTATACCCTCGGTCTGGTCGGCAGTCCTGGAATATGGAAGGTTACTGAAGAACCTATTGTGGCTAAAGGAGTTGCTGATCCCATCCCGCATGGCACCTTCGTAATGGATAGCAAGACAGGGGGCCTCAGAAAGGCCAGTCGTAGTCTGTTTGCTGCGGCCTTGAAGGGAGGACAAAATCAACCCGGCCCGTCAATTGTTGTAACAGTAGGTTCCAAAGGCGCCAGATCACATAGGAACGTCGATGGAGAACGACTTGGTAAAGTCGAGTGGGGCTATAAGTGCGGGTCGGCAGTTTCCGCCCAAGTCGTTGAACGAATGTGTAAGATCTGCTCTGAAGCTGCCGTGGAATATACGATAACCTGCCTCAGCATCCAAGGCTCTTGCTGTCGTCACTGACAAAAATATTGGGCTTGCGTTCACGCTCCCTAGTCTCGAGCCCATCAAGAACTTCAAATTACTTCCTGTGGACACTCAGTAAGCCAACATAGCCTTCGTACTGACTGTGACTAATCAAAATTAGTGCGTTAACCATCGATGAAAGCGGAGATTTCATTGCCTTCACTAGCACTCATGAACCTCCCAAGACAGTGGACAAAGTTATTTACGGTACATTATTCGACATTCGTCGGCTTCGTTATCCTCCGGAGATAGACTTTGGCATGAAGAAAATTAGCGTCCCACAACCTCAGCCTGTCTCTATAGGACCAACCTCATTACTTGGCTGGCTGAATTTCAATCAGGCGGTATCCGGCAAGCAGATAGACGATATGCGTATGTTCGATCTGAATTCACTTGGAACGCTGATTGAATAAGTCAATTGTAGTTGGTGGTCCGGACCGACCCATAATCATCAAGTCACCTTCAGCGCCTAGTGACAATACGCCGTCGATGGCTGAAACAGCATCCAGTGCCGCCTCAAACATTGCGGCCTCCGCTGCAGCCGCTCAAGCATCATTATTTAACAGGCTGTCGTCTGCTATTAATGAACGGGGGTGCGTTTCCTCACTATTGGATGACAGCCAGTGGTAAGGGGTAACTCACTTTTCGTTCAGACAGTTGCTGGGGGACCTCGAGGATCGATTTAATTCGTTGGAAACAGGGAGTAGAGATATGGTTGCCCAGGTAGGTTGTTCATTCTTTCCTCTTTATATACCATGCTGAAGTTTATTTGAACACAGGCTAAAAAATTGGCTGCTCAGCAAACAGCGAAATCGTGGTTGGGATTCTAAGGCCTTACTGATGTATGTATACGACACACCTCATTTTGAAAAGGGAAATGGATCCAGTCAAATGCGGGAATTGCCACGGGCGAAAAGCCGACAACTACATTGTTCCTCTTTCCCTTTTCATTCATCCAACCTAGGATGTGGGATTGCAAATTGTTTGACAGTATCGGCTTAGTTCTAAGATATACCCCCTCTAAATGTCGTCTTTGAGAAATTCTCAATCCAACGGAATCGGGACTAGTTATTTCGGGTGAGTTTGTGAGTGCACCAGCGGTTGAGACTGGGGAATCGGGATTGGCACTGGCAAACGTACGTCACTTGGCCCCTAACTTGAAAAAGGCCTGCCAAGCCGGTTGATGGCTTTCGGCAACCTCCGTCTATATCGAACCAAACAGCATTGCAACGCAGCGTCGGTTGATTACCTGCTGCTTCACCTCTGCTACTTCACTATGTCCAACTACGACCAGCTTCATAGACAATGTCGAACACTAGAGAACCTATTTGACTCTAAGCTCACCTCGTATTCGCAATTGTCCAGCAATCTTTCACGGCCGCAAGACCTTGAAACAGGGAGTGCAACAGAGAGATGGAAAGACTTGGAAACGGAGTTGGACGATCTCGCTTCAAAGGTGTGTCACTTTTGGTGTACAAGAAGCTGCAGTCTGAGATAGACATGCAAATATATATTAGTTGGGAGAGATCAATGAACAACTAGGTGCCCTTGCTGTCAAACCAGAATTACTGTCGTCTTCGATGCTGCGTACTATCCAAAGGCATAGAGAGCTTCACCAAGATAACGTACGAGAGTTGCGCAGGACGAAGGTCAGTCGACGCCATGTACTTGCACTTCCCAGATCCCTAAACGTCAACGGCACAGACTAATGTGAAGGCTGCTTTCGAGCAAGCAAACCTTCTTTCTGGTGTACGGAACGATATTGAGTCAGTCCACCATTCTGCTGCGCGGAACAGAAGCTAACCACAGAACTTACAGTGCCTATAAATCGTCTGCTGCGGATTCTCTGCTCGCCGAGCGTGGCAGAATTGACAGTTCGCATCGAATGACGGATGACCTGTTAGAGTATGTAAAATTCAGCTGTTTCGATTTGCTGCTATAACACCCTCTTAGGCAGGCATACGAAACGCGCTCTGAATTTGCAAGGCAGCGGACGTCTCTTGCAGGGATAAACACCAGGATGATGCACGTAATCAGTGGGTCCGCTCCCACTGCCGTTGGGAAAATCCGCTCACATTGAATAGATACTATGCCTGGGGTGAACGGCCTAATATCCATGATCAAAGCTCGCCGTCGCCGAGATTCTGTAATCCTCGGCGTTCTCATTGGAATCTGCATGATTATCCTCCTAACTTATATCTGGCATTGAACATTGTCTACCAGCCTTGCACTTGTATACCCCGGATGTGGGTATTGAAGACTAGCTCGTGCTCTCATCTATCCCCCTCATCTTCGGAGCCGCTTTCTAGCAATCTCTTTTTTCGACGACCTTCACTTTCCACTGGTTTATGCCCTCCCTTCTGGAAACGCTTCCAATTATCTTCCAGACGACGAACGACGCCTCTTTGCTCAAGCTCGACGTTTTCCACCCACTCTTGCTCGATCTCCCAACCTTTGGCATCGGCTAGAAGTTGAATCATCTCGAGGGTCTGCTCCGTGACCTTTCCCACATCATTGTAGTCCGATTCTACGAGGATTCGGTCCGGGGCGCAGGCTACTAACAACTTTCTGCAGTTGGAATGCCTGCTGTTGATGACGATTGAGAGTGAAAGAAAGACGTTGGAGAAATTCTTCTGCAAGTGTTGTATTCAGAAAAGACATCGGAAGACGAGTCAAGGAGATGGTCATTTACCTGCATAGCGTTCCATGTTTCTGGACTGAATCCACAACTGTGCATGTCAATACTGATTCTGTACCAGCGATCCCCGTGTTTCTTTGCTAGTTTCGTAAACAATTCGACCGTTGCTTGCTGCGACTTAACGCTGTGGATGCTCACATTTCGCTCAAGCTCCATTGCTAAATCAAGCTGCGCCTCCAGAAGGGCAAGCTGGTGTTCGAGTGGGACGACAAACGGTGTCAATTCTCTTCGCTCTGCGAAGTAATCGAAAGGGACACGGAAGACGCGATCCAGCCCAACTTCTCCAAGCATGGCATTGGGATATTGAGAAAGATGTCCTCGAACTTCGTTCAGCAAGGACGCAAGAGGAATTGGCTCAGGTAAGTGCTGGAGAAGCCTATGGAAAGCCTCGAGATGGTCTGGGTCGTCCTTCTGTTTTCCACCTAAGAAAAGATGGCGATAATGGTCCTCCTTGGATATGGTAGGAACCAGTGATATTTCGTGAGAGAACCACGGGTGGTAACCTGTGTCATGTCAACCCTGCTGTCAATGAAACAAAGGCTCGGGACAGAGGCTAACCGAAACAGGGTATCACTTTGTGTGGATACGATGAAGCAAGTTCAGCAACCTTGGTCTGATCAGATTTCATCGAGGACATGGCGCAGATCTTGATGCTGAGGTTCTGCATGGCCTCCGGTGCGATGACGGGCGCATCTGTTGGATGGCAATGGACATCGACGATGTGCTCGAGAACGTCCGGTTTCAATATCAAGCTCATGGTTGAAAGGATGAGGAGAGGAGAGATGCAACACTGTCCGTTATCTTATCTACCGTATTTGTCCTTGCTTGAGATCCACTCCATCGTCGTCTTCACGTCTTCGCGCTCAACGTCGTGGCATGTTGCTTCGTTCCCTACGGCGCTCCGTTCCCCCAGTAGCACCGTTTCACCTGTCCCTCATGGCACGCCATCTCTACCTCGATGTATCACCGCCACCCTACACA
Source organism: Coprinopsis strossmayeri (assembly GCA_900156845.1). Lineage (NCBI taxonomy): Eukaryota > Fungi > Basidiomycota > Agaricomycetes > Agaricales > Psathyrellaceae > Coprinopsis > Coprinopsis strossmayeri. The sequence continues at coordinate 402,465 of FTPT01000068.1, read as the reverse complement.
GGATTGAGGCATGAACTCAATAAGGCCGCGTTTCGCAAAACCCTCCCAGTCCTTGCTGCCCGAGTGTCCCCAGAAAAGGTCGGAAAGTTCCTGAAAGGAGAATCCATGAAACGGTACGCGGTTACTTCATCAGCCTACTTAACCTCATCCGACGAACCAACTACAAGGGCGCTCTTGGACATTCCCAAAGTCCGGACAGTTGTACCTAATCCCGAGGACGACGGAACGCGACTGGTATTACTACGAATGCCAAAAGAAGGTATGCTATATCACTCTCACTCACAGTGTGAGATTAATTTATAAATTGGCAAGCCAGGTGATATTCCGTCCGAAGCGCTGGAATTCATCCAACAGGAGTCCAGCGGCCTCGTCCATTACACCATCGATCTAGATTATAACTATTGGACAGCAGGTGGGTAAAGCCGTCCAATGGTAGCCGCACCAGATTATTGATCATGCCGTACAGATGAGATTTTACAGTCTTTCTTGCCGGAAGAGTTGAGAGAGGGCGCTCCATCTGGATTCGCGATGGTTGGGCACATCGGTAGGATATCGCGTTCGTATTCTATTTCGGAAGTGTTAATAGAATCCACCTGCAGCACACATTAACTTAAATGAGGAATATCTCCCCTACAAACACATCATTGGTCAGTTAATTCTGGATGTGAGTTTCGTTTCCCATTCGTCGACTTTGCAAAGACAGATGAAAAGATCAGAAAAACAATCGCGTTAGGGCCGTGGTCAACAAACTGAACAGCATTAACAATCAATTCCGCTTCTTCAAGATGGAACTTTTGGCAGGAGAACCAGATTATGTCGTGGAACATGTAAGCAGCAGATCTCCGGAACAAAGCCGAACTCATCAACTATACAGCACGAAATGGACTGCCGGTTCACCTTTGACTTCACACAAGTATATTGGAATTCACGATTGCACACCGAACATGAGAGACTGGTCGAGATGTTCAAACCGGACGAAATAGTCGCCGATGTTTTTGCTGGAGTTGGACCCTTCGCGATACCCGCAGGCAAGAAAGGATGCGGCGTCTTGGCAAACGATCTCAATCCAGAAAGTGCTAAATATCTGTCCATCAATGCGACCAACAACAGGGTATGTCTCCGCATACCTATATGCTTCAGAAGCTAACATGCCATAGGTGACAGATTCAGTCAGAGTACTCTGCGAAGATGGTCGAGAGTTCATACAGAAGAGTGTAGGTCGAGTATGGAGGGATCCGTTTCCAGCCTACACCGGTCCGAAGCAAAGCCGTGTTCAAGAGGAGAAAGAACGGCGGCGACTGCAAAAATTAAAGGCTGAAGGACTGCGTGTAACAACACCGGCCTTGGAAAGTCCGTCGCATAACCGAAAGCGAATATCACATTTCGTGATGAATCTGCCTGATTCTGCCATCCAGTTTTTGGATGCGTTCCGTGGACTTTTGGCCGACGTCGATCCCGACTTACGAGCGCTCTACGAGACTATGCCGACGGTACATTGCCACTGCTTTACACGCGAAGTCTCTGACTCTGCCCATGCGGAGGCAGATATACGCAAGGTGTGTTGAGCAAGTTGATGAATGAATACCAGCTTTAACTCTTATGAACAGCGTGTCGAAGAAAAGCTTGGGGCCCCCTTGACCCCTGAAACTGCGTTGCACTTTGTGAGGTCTGTTGCCCCGAACAAAGATATGTACTGTATCAGCTTTCGACTACCGGCTGAGGTTGCCCTTAGCTCCAGATAGTTTGTACATACAATACCGATCGGGGATTACATAGATTATTCGGGTATTACTGTGGGGAACGATTCGGCCATTGATCCGGCATCGGGTGAATCGGCACTAAAGGCAGGACGCCGCTCGGTGCTAACCCCGCAAACGGAAAACTTCAACGAGCTCGCTGCCAGCGACGTCGATTGTCCCTTTCTTCCTTCCATCGTCGTCGTCAGCCTGCTCCGGCATCTAGGGATACCCTCGTATTTCTCCAATACCCATATAGATCACAATAGATCACACCAGTCTACTCGGAACATGGCCCCTTGGTCCCGACTCCTCCCGACCGTATACTGCGATACGGATGGCTCGATATCCCTCACAGCGTCCGCTCTGAAGACCGTCCGCACGGCAGTTGCAGTTCCTGAATCTGAATTGAAGAAATGGCGACGGACCTTCGATGCCAACGCGAAGGTGATCAACGGCGAGAAGTGCGTAGTCCTCCGTCACATGCCGTATACGGGTTCTTGACTCTGGAATATCATTTCACGTCTATTTCGACACAGGTATCTCGAGCCTGAAGGATTTGTAAATGCTATCGCTCCAAAGGAGGACCTCGCAAAGATCGGTCGACACCAGTTCGCTATCCTCTTTCGCGTGGCCGATACGTCACGTCGGAGCTTAGTATCATGGGAGGATTTTGTCGTATTCGAGACCCTATTGAAGCGGCCAGATGCCGATTATTGGATGGCATTCCAATATTTCGATGTGTGAGTTGTTGCAATGTCCATTGCCAGCCCTTCCCCTGTTTAAGCTATGACCTGTATCTAGAGACCATTCCGGCTATATTGATTATGAAGAGTTCCGAAGCGTTTTGGCCGCCAACATTGGCCCGGACTCTATTCCATTCGATTTTGATTGGTGCGTAGGGTTGATCCTTGTGTTCCTGGATTCTTGTTCATGTTACTCCAGCGACTGGGTTAAATTATACCTTGGAAAGAAAAACGGGACACATGTATTGGGATGTACGTGGCGATATATTCCAAACAGATATGCAAATATTAAAACTTCCCTAGATAATGAATTTACACAATTGATGAAGGGTTTGCAGGGCGAACGCCTTCGTCAAGCATTTAGATACCTCGATGAGGACCAGGATGGCTTTATCTTACCCGACCAATTTAAACGCATCGTCTTAGTTCGTATATTTCTCTTCCGTCCCAGTTGAAGTTTCTTGACCGCCAGCAGGAAATCGCTGGTCACAAGCTATCTGACTCGGTCATAGAACGATTACCTACGCTTTGCACTTTAAGTCCCGGGCAACGGATATCTTACTCTGAAGTTAATGCCTTTTATAATGTCATCCGGGGTAAGTAGTTCTTCTTGCAAGACGTTCTCTTGTTGATCAGATGTTTAGAGATGGACATGGTTGAAAGGTGAGACTGCTAACTGGTTTCGTCAGATATTCGAGCCTAACGCTAGTGAAGAATGATTCGAGAAGCGACATCCAAAAGCAAAGACGGTCGCATTGACCAGACCGACTTCCTTAACTACGCTGCCTCTAATTCTCGGTATTCATTATTCACTCCTATGGAAGCAGCCATCATCTTCCATTTTGCCGGGCGTGGGGTCCCAAATCAACGTCTGTCTTTACTTGATTTCGGACAGCTGTTGGATCCCAGGTGGAAAGCGCCGCATGAGCAGTTCAAGGAGCAATTGCCGTCCGTCGCTACCACCTCCTACCTTCATAAAATACTCCATTCAGGCTACAACTTCATTCTCGGAGGTAAAGCTCAAGTATGGTTCCATCTTGGACAAATTGATTCATACCTCCCCTAGGTTTTGCTGGTGCTTTTGGTGCAACGATTGTTTATCCGATTGATATGGGTGCGTGGTGTCCCAAGTTTATCTGGCTTTGCGTTAATTAGATTTCCTCTTTTAGTCAAGGTACGGATGTCACATTCCAATCAAGCAATTGTTGATACTCAAATGCCAATTTTATCCAGACTCGGTACGAATCTGCTTCAGCTGTCTATGTCAATCTCTTAACAATAGTCTAGCATGCAAAACCAACGGTCTACTGTTGTGGGTCAGATGCTTTACAAGAATAGCATCGATTGCGCCAGGAAGATCCTTCACAACGAAGGATTCAAAGGCTTTTACCGTGGGTTGGGCCCTCAGCTTGTGGTATGTATCGTTCAATATCGACTGTCCTTTTACTTACGTCTCTTGAACAGGGCGTAGCGCCAGAAAAGGCCATCAAGTTAACTGTCAATGATTTGATTCGAGGGAAGGCGACGGACCCGGAGACTGGCCGGATCAGTATTCCTTGGGAGCTCTTTGCCGGTGGCGCTGCCGGTGGATGTCAAGTGGTAAGTCATGGCTATTGGTAGATTGTAATCAAACTTATTGATATGCACAGGTTTTCACCAATCCTTTGGAAATTGTGTAAGGGTGGTGACCACTTTCGGGAGGCTTATCCTAACCCTGTGCAACATAGAAAAATCCGTTTACAAGTCCAAGGAGAGGCAGCTAAACTTGAAGGTGCTGTGCCCCGAGGTGCCATTCATATCATCCGTCAATTAGGTGTACTCGGTCTGTACAAAGGTGCATCGGCATGCTTGCTCCGGGATATCCCTTTCTCTGCCATTTATTTCCCTGCCTACGCTCATCTTAAGTCCGACCTGTTCCAAGAGGGATACAACGGCAAGAAGTTATCATTCCTTGAAACCTTGAGTGCTGCAGCTATCGCGTAAGTTTTACCTCCACGTTTGCTTTTTTTGGCGAAATTAAATGTCTTATAGGGGCATGCCCGCTGCCTACCTCACAACCCCTGCTGGTGAGAATCATACATATCCTTTACGCGTCGGTGTTATATCTTTCCCTCAGATGTTGTGAAAACCCGCCTGCAAGTGGAGGCCCGTCAAGGGCAGACTCGGTACAATGGCCTGACGGACGCATTTGTCAAAATCTGTGAGCGATAAGCGATTAAGGCCATTGATTGCTAATGACGTTGCTTAGACAAAGAAGAGGGATTCAAGGCGCTGTTCAAGGGTGGTCCTGCACGTGTGATTCGGAGCAGCCCACAGTTTGGTTTTACTCTCTTGGGTACGTCGGCTTCATACTGTCGCTATCCGATCCTAATTATTTTCCGAAGGCTATGAGACCTTGAAATCAGTGGTAAGTGTGCATGGATACGTGTAACCATTTGGTGTACTCACGATATCACTTCTTGTCACCTAGTTCCCGGTATGTTTGATGTTCTTATTGATTGACACTGACAGTTGGCTGACTCTTTGAGTCCAGTACCCTTGGGAAGAGAAGCCCCGACAAGTAGAGACTGCTCTGACCTCGCGGCCCGACGATCTGTCCAAGGCCCGAGCCAGGAACGCGCTGAAGATTCTTCTGGATGTGCATGGTGACTTTGGAAAGCGTGCTGGCGCTTTTAAGCAGCCATTGTCACTGACCAATCCCAAACTCTCCTAATTTAGACCTGTAGTCAGGTAACATCGAGTAATAGAGAACCACGGACATCTTTTTGCGAGATTTGAATTTGATGGATATTTTGAGCATGGTAACGTGGATCAGATTCTGCCGAGATGGCCAGAGGAGACGAGAGTGATGAACCGGGGCAGTGGGAGTGCGTAACATCTCCCGATCACCGGAAGAGGGGGCTCAAATACTCTTCAGCTGCACTTATTTCCCTCACCTTCCCACCGTTCCTTTTCGTTTGTCTTCGTTCTTCCTTTTCTTTTTCTGTTCTTTAGGCATGTTCCTCGCTTTCTGCTCGTCGAATACATTGACTGACAGCTTTCCAGAGGCTTGATCGCCAACCCGTCCGAAAGTACTGCAAGACAGTATTCAACGTCAGCGTGGACCGCCTCTTCGACCTTCCTCGACAAATTTTTTTTTTCTTTGAATAATCGCTCTTTCGTGCATTTCACACCTCACAATCGTTAATCATGAAGTCAATTATTTTTGCGCTCTCTATGGTCTCTGTTGCCCTTTCGACGGCAGCCCCTCCGCAAATCACCGCCCCACCAGAACGCATGCCCTATGAAGTTTTCCAGAGTGGAGGATACAAGGAGTTGGCTTGCGGATATGGCCATGTCAAGGGTGCAGATGGTACTTGCGTTCCTGAAGCCTGGGTGCGTTGGTCTCCATTCCACAGACGATAGACCGACTCATGATGATCAGTATGCCGATCCCCATCAAGGCTGCTATGGAACAACGATTATCAAGTGAGTTCACAATTTCACTTGTGGCTCCACCAGTCCTGACGATATACTGCTCAGTGTGAACAATGGCCATTGCAATGTTCATCCTGTTACCGTCACTGTTACTTCTGTCCTCCATAGCGTAAGCCCAAGCAAATTCATGTCTTCGAACTGACTGACATTTACTGTCATTTCTGTGATTAGACCGTTACCCATGTAGTCCCAACAACTATTGTCCAACACTTGACGGAGACTCGCTTGAGCACTGCAACTCAATCTGTAACCCAAACAGAGGTCTTCACCTCCGTCCATGTTGTCCCTACCACCCGGGTTTGGGTGTCTACCGAAGTGATCGACAGGACAAAGATTCTGGAGCACACGCTTACTGCGACCGAAGTCAAGACGTTGACCAATGTCTACACCCAGACTCAGACGCAGACCAACACTGCAACGGAAACTGTTAAGCTTGTCGAGACTGACTTCGTCACTCGCACTCAACTGAGCACCGTCGTCCACCCAACCACGTTCACCAAGGTTTGGGTTACCACTGATGTCATCGACAAGGTCAGTAGTAGCGCTTCCTTTGCATAGTCTCCCCTCTCACCTGGCCATGAACAGACCAAGACAATAGAAGAGACTAAGACGGCGACAGTAACATCTGAAGTCACATCGGTTGCGACTGCTACCAAGACCGAGACTGAGATCAACCATGTCACGCAAACTCTTGTCCACACCGTTGTTCAGCCTACTACTTTGACCAGCATCTGGGTCGCGACCAAGACGAAAGACAATGTAAGTATGATTTCAAGCCTGTGGAGGAGTAAACAAACTTATCTGTCGGTTGCAGACCCAGACTGTTGTGGAGACCGTCACCTCCGTGCGCGTTGAAGACAGGACTCATCTCTCGACCATTGTGCAGACTGCTACTGCCACCGAAACAACGATTCTTAAAGAGACTGCTCTTTCTGAGTGCCTTGGTCAAGTACGTGGCACTATTACGTCTCGCTTCTGGTGCTCTAACATATGTTCTTAGTGCAAGTCAAAGTACTGGTTAACCGCTGGTAACGGCAACACACATAACACCTATGCTTCTGCCCCCGTCAGCTCTCACGTCTCACCGACCAGCCATGAAGCGCCAGCTGCTACTTTGGCCCCGGCCGGCAACGGTGGTTCATATGGCTCAGCTGGATCCTATGGGTACTAAAACTGAAGGCAACTGAGAAGAGCACGTATCTTCATGCAGCAGCTTCCGCGACTAGAACTTCATCTTCGGCTTCAATCATTGGGACATTTACCATTCGCCATTCATGATACCATGTGACTTCATGCTTTTCGTATATATTGGTCCACTTAATCGCGGTTTTTTCGACGAACATCTTTTTACTTTCGGTTTGGTCGAAGTTGCGTCGGTGTTGGTCCTGTGGGCTTCACCTCGTTTTATAAATATTATTCTTTCGTAGTACCATCTTTTCATCAAATGGACATAAACATAGGTAGCTTAAAAAAGAAGGTCAGCTGCATATGTGCACAGTGCGACGATTGGATGATTGATGACGGAAATGACGCCGTTCAACGAGTTGCTGATGTGAAACCATAGTGAGTTCCAGAAGACGAAAGGCCATCCGATCAATTCCATTGACGACCATCTTGCTCTGCTCTCGTCATTCCACTATGCCCCTTTACACTGCTGATGCATCTATCGACCCAGCAACCCTCCAAACTGTTCCAGAAAAATATATTCTCTTCTATGCTTCCATCGTCGATGGCCAGATGTGGTGTCCGGTATGGGCTGTTGAGACTTTTTGCGACTGCTTTCAGCTAAACGTCCCCAAGGATTGCAGGGTAGTGGATCCCTTGATTCAGGAGACATTCACTGGGCCAGATAGCCCCACCGCCCTGATCGTTTATGTCGGCAATCGAGAACAGTAAGAGCGGTCTCATTGGCTCTCATTGATTACCCTGTTGTCAAGCCACAAGATAAATTGTATTATGTAGGTGGAAAACTCCGTCCAATATCTATCGCCAAGCGCCGTGGAACGTAACAGGAGTCCCCACCATCGTGAAGATAAAGGAGGTAAGCAGTCATATATTATACCCGATCGATGATTTGGGATCTAATCGGTATCCATTGCCATTAAGGGCCACCCGGACGAGCGACTCGTTGAGGAAGATATCACTCGTAAACGCCTGGCACAACTTGTTAAGGATTAGATAGTAAACTACAGCAACTCTGTGTAGGTTTGAATCAATGCACTAGGGCCTCTCGAATTCCCCACTTTGACCACCTGACTTTCTGGTGACCCTGATATCCCCGATCTCCATTTCTCTGCCGGCAATGGCTTTCAGCATGTCCCATACCGTCAGCAAACCAACAGATACTGCTGTTAACGCTTCCATTTCAACCCCCGTCTTACCCTCACAGGAAACAGTGGCTGAGCACTCAATCAAATGCTGCTTGCTCCCATCCCCATTTTCTTCTACCAGAGGGACCAGTTTGACATTGACATTTGATAGAGCAAGGGGATGGCAAAGAGGAATTAGGTTTGCTGTCTGTTTCGCACCCATGATCGCAGCCAGTTGGGCTATTGTTAGGACATCTCCCTTCCTGCTAGCCTTTCGCATTGCTTTCTCCTGGTCGCTATCACCGAACTCATCATTGCTGAGGTTTTTAACTGGATAGCCTTGGGTGACAAGTCTATAAGCGAGAGATGTAATGACAATGCGACCGGTTGCTGTTGCACTCCTTTTGCTCGGTTGCTTCCCCCCGACATCAACCATATTAGCTCTGCCTTCTGAATCGAGGTGGGTCAATTGCCTTGAGCTTGAGGTTCCATAACGTCGCCGAAGGAGAAGTTGCAACGAGTGCCGCGTTTTTCTCTTGGATGACTGGCCTGGGAAAGAGGGCATGCGATGAACGGAATTAACAAAAGGCCCCGCGTTCCACTGGAAAGAACGCTCAACCACCTATGAGAATCATGGGCCTGTTGGACGTAACATCAATGTCGTTCATCCCTGCGTGCTTTTCCTTCTTGTTGGATACGGCATTTCGAATTATGTTTAGCAGTTCATCGTCGGATGCACCCAATCTCATGGCGTCCCTCAATGAGACTTCGTGAGGGTCAAAGAGACAGACCTGATGAGCTGTAAGCGCACTTGATAGTCTTAGGGTAGAATGATGGATTTACCTTGATTTGCCCATCGCTTGTTAACCGTAGCCGATTGCAGCTGCTGCAGAAATGATCTGACATGCTGGAAATGAATCCAAAACTACCCCGAAAGCCTGGAATAAGCCAAGATCGCGCGGTTTCATTGGGTTCTTCCAATGACCGAGTTGCGCTGGGATATTTGGATTGTATCCTAGCCAGCAGTTCGGACGAAGGTACCATCTTCTTGCTATCCCATTTGTTTCCTGTACATAAGTGTGAAATTTGAAGAGTCAATATCAAGAATTATAGGATGGGACTTACCTGTGAACGGCATAAATTCAATGAATCGCACGGAGATGGCGTAGTTTTCGGTCATTGAAACGAAATCCAGGAGCTCAGAATCGTTAAGACCCTTGATCACAACCACGTTTAGCTTTACAGAGACCAATTTAGACTCCAAAGCCGTGTGCAAAGTTTTCATGACTGCTTCATGTCCTCGGCGTCGAGTAATCAATTCAAACTTGAAGGGGTCTAAGGTGTCTAAACTGACCAAATCTCTTTGAGGCTGGATAGTTCAGGGATACAAAGTGTGGTATACCTTAGGTTTAGATGTGTCAGACCTTTTTCAATTAGCTGAGGCAGATGCCGGTGCAAAACCAAGCCGTTGCTCGTCATTGCGATTGATTTCAATCCTATCGATTGCAATTCGTCTAGACGTTCTAGCTTGACTGGTGAGTGCCATTCGAATATCTCACGGCCTTCGTACCTAAGATCTCTGTTATTCCTTTTCGGATGGTTGGTTCACCGCCTGTTAATCGGATTTTTGTAACACCATTTCGAACGAACAACGAGGCCAAGCGTATCACCTCGTCGTTGGACAGAATATGGCTTGGTGGCGATAATGGAACTCCCTCGCTGGGCATACAGTAAAAGCCTGTAGCAAAGACAGCTTGTAGGAGCCCTTATCAGGAAATAGACGGATACCCACATCGTAGATTACACCTTTCTGTCAATGAAATGCGGAGGTAATCGTGTTTCCTGTTGTATGAGTCTACAAGGAAAGGCTTGTATGGGTTTGCAGCATCAATCTCCCCTATTCGTTGCTGCAAGAAATGGAGCTTAGTTGGAAGCCTATACGCCAATCAGTACATACCTTTGCAAGAGCCTGCGGACGGCTGCTCATTGCACGGACATGGTGCAGATTCCTAAAACAAAATCTCAATACGAGGAACATGTTGTAGGAGCTGGCCCTAGCCCCTCAGTACCGCCAATACTCGAGGCAGGAGCCTGAGAAACTTGGGGAATCGGCCGTTACGCGTTACGGCTCCAAAGATGTTCTCAGCAATGGAGGGAGACTGTATGACGGATCCGTTCTAGTGGATTCGAACCCTCGACTCATTGAGATGTGGCTGTGATGCCCGTGACCTGCATGCGACGCGCAAGTTATCGCAAACGCGTCACTCGATAGTATTTATCACTCTCATTCATCCATCGACTACCTTTAGCAAACATGGTGAGCACGATGAGAATATCTAATCGTCAAGCTACCTCATCTATTTGCATAGTCAATAATGGATTACAACGGTGGCTCCGTTATCGCCATGGTCGGCAAAGATTGTGTCGCCATTGCCTCTGACCTTCGTCTCGGAAACCAGGCTCTCGGCATTGCTTCAGATTTCCAGAGGGTGAGTCCCTTGGAAGACATGCTAGGGGATTGACTGGTGACATGAACCACAGGTCTTCCCTATCACCGATCGAATATACCTAGGTTTGCCAGGCCTGGCATCTGATGTTGCTACTCTGTACGAGCTGTTCTGTTTCCCGCTTTCGCTATCCCTAACCAATGACAGGCACGAGAAATTTCGATTTCGAGTGAACATGTATACCATCAAAGAGGGACGTGAAATTGAGCCGGAGACATTCGCACATCTCGTATCCTCAACGCTTTACGAACGTCGTTTTGGCCCCTACTTTTGCGAGCCAGTTATGGCCGGAATCTCTCGAACGCCGACCGGAAAGGTTAAACCATTCATTGCTGCGACAGATCTGATCGGATGCTTGAATTTCGCCAAAGACTTCGTCGTTGCTGGAACTGCAAGCGAGAAGTTGTACGGTGTAGCGGAAGGCCTTTGGGAGCCCGACCTTGAGCCAGAAGATTTGTTCGAAACCATCTCACAGACTATGTTGAATGCAGTTGATCGCGACGCATACTCGGGCTGGGGCGCTGTTGTCCATGTTATGTGAGCCTTTCAGCCATTTCTTCCGGGGAAAATGGTATTGACCTGTGACTTTAGCACGAAAGACAAGGTGGTTACACGTACTCTGAAAGGAAGAATGGATTGATGTATTATAGCCACGTTACCACTTATCGCATATTCTCGTTTCTATACCTGAATACCGTTAGGAGCTATTGCTTGATGCCAGCTTGAACCCCGCTTACGTCACTGAGAATGGTAACGTTGACGGAAATAATGGACACCCTGCAGTGCTCTTGGTTCTTCCCCATTCCTGAATATGTTCAACTCTATTATACGGAGGGTATCTGTCACCCCAACCCTCCTCTCATTCGCCGGAAAGCGCTCGATATCTGTCCAGGTATCGCTTACCCCTATGCATAACCCTGTGAAGCCTCTGACCTGGCGCAGAGCTTGTTACACGGGTCCCCTGAAGCAAAGAAGGAGGGTGAGCTCGAAAGCCTGCAGCATTCCAAACTAGTCGGCAGAGGCAAATATGTGCATGGCTTTGAAGGTAAGTCAGTACAGTCTTTTTAAGCGAACAAGTACACTAATGTGTGCCTAGTCCACCGCGTCAAGCCCCACCTGATCGACGATTACAAGAAGGCCGCGTACGTCCCTAAGTGTGGTTAAGATTCGAACGTCCTCTAATGGCTCTCAGCGAGCGATACTATGTTGGCATTAAGGACGACCCGGAGCTTGGCGTCAAACTCACGGGAAGCTGGGAAACTATTGTCGGTGAACAGGACACCTTCCTCCACATTCTTGAATATGAGAACTATGCTGGTTTCGACAAGACTACCCGACTTATCAGAGAATCTCCGGTACGCGTCCGCTGTCTGTAATCCCTCGATGGTACTCATAGCTCCAAGGCATACTCAGAGGCATATAAAGCTATGCTGCCGTTCATCAACTCCCGCAACAGTCAATTGAATCAAGAATTTGGTTTCTTCCCCACCGCGCCTCCCCATGCTCAAGGAGGCCTGTTTGAATTACGGTCATATCAGTTGAAGCCGGGCACGCTTCTTGAATGGGAAGCAACATGGTGTGGATTTCCAAATTACCTGAACCATTTTCGCGTGTATTAACCTTGAACCGTGTTAGGCGACGTGGTATTGAGGCCCGCCGCAAGTTCGTTGCACCTGTTGGGGCTTGGTTCTCTCAGATCGGCCGACTGCATCAGACGCACCATCTGTGGCAATATCCGTAGGTATTTCGTTGGCAATTAGAAAGGTGGTACTAAACGCCATATATATGCAGGGACTTGCAAACCCGGAAGGAGTTGAGGCAGCGAGCTTGGCAAATTGACGGCTGGGCGGAGACTGTATCCAAGGTGAGTGGTCGATATCATCATACGGAGCTCTGGTGTACTAATGTCCGGTTTCTTAGACATCAAAGTTGGCGGAAACGATGGATTCCTTTATCCTATCCCCGCTGTCTTTCAGTCCTCTCAAGTGAATGTATATATTGTTTCAATTTACCTCGTTTATTGGGTCAGACATCTGTGGCAGCCCTTATATTCACGCCGCGCGGAGCGGAGAGGTTCGACTTATATCATTACATCTCAGTCTCACGTGCCGTCGTCCGATCCGAGTCCGAATCCATCCACTGGCAAATTACTACATCTTCTCTTCCCCACTTCACCAGCATTATGGACCCTCACGAATCTGACGGCTCTGACCAGGATAACCAGGTAGAGGATGCACAGACATTATCGAGGAAGCGGAGTACTCGAGGTACGCTTTCTAATCCGCTAGCTCCAAAAGTTCCACCGTCCTAAATCTTTGTCGAAGCTTGCGACCAATGTCGGAAAACGAAAAGTAAATGCGAACGACCGCAAGGTGACGGCCAGAAGTGCAAAAGTTGCGCACTGGCTGGGACGGGTGAGAGCTTGCCATCGGTTTTCTCGAACGTGTCTAACATCTGAACAGCTTGTACTTTCCTTGGTATGTTGAATGTATGTCTTTCGCAGTGCCAGGCATATGAATGTAACACTAATATAGGTCCGAGCTATAAACGAGGGCCGCCTAAAGGATATATTCATGCTATTGAGCAACGGTGGCATCAAGTGGAATCCCTCCTCGGGGCATTACTCCAATGTCCTGATCCCAGGGTAAAGGGGGTGATGTCAGACCTCCGACAGGATGACCTTGCACGAGAAATCCTGGACCGAGTTGACATGGGACCCTATGTCAGCTTTTTCTTGTTGCTATCTTTACCAACACATTTTTACAATGGCTTTTCAGGGACCGTCTGGGCGGCGAATGCAATCCGTCGAATCCACTAAAGAAGACTTCTTTGCGTCAGTGTTGAAAAGTAACGAGATGTCTCATAGTCGCGATCCTTCCCGAGCTTTACGCCAATCTCGTGTATCTCGGGAAATCGTGTCTTCGAGTCAGGGTATGCTCCCCGAACTCCAGACTTGTCGGAACCTAATAAGGTATATGCAGATCATGGCTTGTCTGTCGTTCCGACAAAGCAGTGGCAGGACAATCTGGCACAACGATTGTCTTCTCTTCCCAATCCCTCCTTTTCATCGAGCAGTTCCTACCCCGACACAGTCCACACTCAAAGTGATTATGGTCATGCGTCTCAGAAGAGGCGCCTCGCCACCTCGCCGCAGGCTGCTGGACCTCCGGATTGGAGCAATCTCTATACAATTGACCCCAATACTGGTGAGTGTGGAAGATTTCTCTAAGGTCTTGGTACTTTATATTAATATACACCACAGAGGACGAGGAGTTCCGAGAAACAACGAATGAGCTCGGCCAGCTCTCATTAGACGAAAATCAAGAGGTTATTTTTAGCTTTGTAGGGCATGGCATTCGACTCAAAAACCGAAATTAGGTCCGATTTCACGGGAAATCAAGTGGCCTTCATCTCCTTGGACGCAGTCTCCGAGCAGACGATCGTATCGAAGGAGGCATCTGGTCAGTAGGCTCCCTCCAACATCTTGTCAAGGCTCATTCCTTGATAATAGGCGCCTACCTATGGCACGGGTTTGGCCACCGTCCAAGTTTGGCTTGCCATCAACGTCCACGGACGACGTTGAAGTCCAGTTACCCCCTCAAGAACTTCAAGATATGCTCCTCAACCTCTACTTTATCTACGTCCATCCAGTCTTCCCTATAATTCATAAAACTCGGTTTTTGGCGGAGTATAGCTCAAGGTGTCGTCAATTCTCCTAGCTACAGTTTCATTTCACTGACTCTTCAATCATAGGAAACAAAATTCGTAAGTTAGCTTTCTTTATTACAGCATGTTTAAACTGAAAGGGTCTATTTAGTTCAACTTTATCTCCTGCTGGGTCTTCACCGTCGTATTCAACTCCCAAACCGGAGCCGAGCCAAGAAATCACTCCTCTCTTACTCTTGTCAATGTTTGCGGTGGCGGCAAGGTTCATGGAAGACGATGACGCCTTGACAACTAATGGCAAAATGTGGGAGGCTGGATCAAGCTATCTAGAAGATGCTCGAAAAATACTCAGTATGTCTCAAACGCTCGAGCGATGATTAGTGTTTCTAACCTCCTGTAAGATGCTGTCCGGCATTCCCGACCGTCTGTAGTACAATCATTAATCCTTCTAGGTTATCGTGAATTCGGAATTGGTACGAAGTCTTCATTTCGCAGGTCGGGTCTACGTATCTTACTGTCGTGATAGGGTCCATGGAACAGGGGTGGCTTCTTATTGGTAAGCAACATGTGTTTCAAGCAAATCCTATTCTTGACGCTAGTTCATAAGGAATGGGAATCAGAATGGTCAGTTTTTTGAGCATGATTATTGTTGTGATTCCTAATGCACATTTCCCCTTAGGCATACGATCTGGGATTGAATTGCGATTCTTCCAAATGGAAAATCAACGGCCATGACTTATTCACACAGGAAGAAACTCAGACCCGACGGCAGATTTGGTGGACATGCTGTCTTGCCGACAGGTACTTCCATTTCTACTATTGTGGAAAGTCCCTTGCTGAAATCACATACAGATATGGCTCGCTGTATATGGGTATATGGGATATTCTCTTTCCAGTGAACATTGCTGTAACTATGCATTTGTGCAGGTCGCCCGGTTATGATTCGAGAGGGAGATTATGATACACCCTTGCCTGACGTTGATGCGGTGCGTTTTAGTGTTCGTTTTCCTCCGCATCCTTCTTACCCTGTGTAGATGCAAGATAGAGAAGCCTGGCAACCTTTGGACCATCCAAATGACATCCCTTATCATCCGGCGCCTGCTCGTGTTTTGAGCAGTTTTTGTGCTGTCTCTCGTCTATGTGAGCATGATCGCCTGTGATTAAACAATCTCCCCAATTGTCTTCAGCGGTTATCCTCGGCGGAATTATCTCTAAAGTTTATCCAATCAGTCCTCCTCTGAAGGAGTCAAGACAAAAGTTGCTGGCCGACCTCGAAAGCCGTCTGGACCAGTGGTATTACACCATTCCGGAACACCTTCGACTAGACCCTGTGCCTCGAAGAGTACCTCCTCCACCCCACATCCTATTCTTACACATCCGATATTGGGGCGCTGTGTTACTGCTTCATCGCGCTTTGTAAGTGTGTCTTGCCACCTCTCGGCCCATGCTGACTGTAATGCGACAGCATTCCCAATTGGAAACGGTCGGTCTTTCACATGCGGTTTGTCTCTCCTGAAGTCTAACCAAGACTGTAGAATGGATGACATGGCCCGAAATTCGACAATTGGGTACCGCGCCTTTGATTTGGCGCGGGGTGCGGCCTGTCAGATGAGCTCAATAGGTAAGGGTTCCTACTGGACGCTAACATTGATCTAATGAATGTATAGTCACCACTTACCGCGAAACCTTTGGTCTTAAGCGAGCATCCCCGTTTTTGACGTCTTATCTTCTTAGTGCAGGGTGAGTTTCTCTCTCGCTATAGGCGCAACGCGAATAACAAGTGATACAAACAGTATTATGCACGTATTGACTCGTACGCTGCCCTTCTTTGTCGGACGGTTGCACTTACTGATTTTGGGTAAACTCAAGTGACTTTACGCCCAGAAAATGTCGAAGGATCCCTGGGATTGCAGCAATGCAAAGCTGCTTTAAAAGAGATGGAGGTATATCTCACCGGTCCAGTCTTCAAACGCATAAGCTGATGGCTGACTAGCTTACTTGGCCGAGCGCCGCACGGGCGTGGGAGCTCCTCAATGGTGCTCATGTCTCCAATCGCATAAATGCTAGTTACATGGACTTGGGACACCAGTCCCGAGCTAAGCGTCCGGCAGAAGATGCCTTTGGTCTTGAAAAACAAGCTTCTTATCCCCATCGGGAGACATACGAGTCTGGTGCCCACACATCTCCAATCAATACGAACGCAAACGGTGTACAAGATCTGAGCACGAGAATGATGGCACATATGCTGGGGCTTGATATTCCTGGAGTAGAGCCCTCTACATCCTTCTTTCCTGGCTATGAATGGTGGCCTCGAACGACTCAAGATCAGGCCGGTCGAAGCGAATCCTCCAATATTCCCGTCTCAGAAGCGCCTTCCTATTCCGGGCAGACCCCTGAACCTAACATGTTGGTGCCAGTGGGGTCTATGTCGGACCCTTCTTTAAGTAGTCCGATAGAATGGATGCCCATGACGACTCAGAATCCACCGCAGCAGATGAACGACGTGAATCTCAATTACGCTTATGATTTCCAGCAGTTTGGTGTATAGTACAGCTTTGGTTTCCTTTTAGCCCTGCTTTTCTTTTGTCTTTTACGTTTGTCCAAGTTACGTATGTAATGGGCGAGTCTGTGTACAAGTTTGTCGTTTATTAATACAGCATTTTCCTCCTGGGAAGTTTGGTGTTTTAAGAGCGCACGTTCTAAGCAGGTTCCATGTGTTTTTTCGGTCTTCTATCTGCGCCTGTAATCTGTTTCTGGAGAAATTAAACGGAAGAATTGTATCACGGTATGGTCATGTGTGGGCTTGTGTTTTGGACTGAATGTCTGGTTATGTAACGGCAGATTTTGATGAGAGGGTAATTTTGGACCCACAACTCGGTTTCTCTACCCAATTCAATCTGAGCGACTCACCATCCTGGAGGAACAGCCAGGATGTCCAACCTATCTAACATATTGAATCCAGAGAACAGTCGTAACAGATCTCTTGTGTAAGTCCTTATCGTTTATCGTTACAAAGGTCTCTTTGATCTCAACCTTCTTTGCTTCTTCTACCAAGTACATCCCGTCCGGAGACTCTAGGGTTCGTTGGCCCAACCCACAATATCTCCCAGCATGAGAGGAACGTTACAGGTCGACAGTCTGATGCCCATCTTGTTCATGACCACCTACCTCATCCTAATTGCCCGGATACCCTCGCATGCCTGCCGGATACGGATGGGAGACCTCAGCACACACTCCCCGTCATCCTACGCTGCGCTATTCTGGGGAGTCCAAGGAAACGGTTGACTATACGCGAAATCTATGCGGCGATGGAGGAAAAGTATTCATATTATAAGACCGCAGGACCGACATGGAAGGTTGGTTCATTGAGTTCCCTTCGAAACACGATAATAACTGGTCGGTGCAGCAATCAGTCAGACATCATCTTTCTCTCAATCGACTATTTGAAAGACAGCCTCGTCCTGTTACGGATCCAGGTTTTGGCTCTTATTGGACTGTAAATCTTTCAGCTCCTCCAGGAACAAAGCGTCCGCGGAAACGGGGACGAGGTAACAAAGACGCAAATGCTGTGGCCGCTGGTCAGACTCAGGGGCTCCTCAAAAACCCTATCCCCAGTTCCAGTTCACACAGTGTCGTCCCTTCTACTGTCAATCCTATCCCATCAGAACCCAGTCTCATCGCTCAGGCTTCCGAATCGCAAGTCTCCGGACAAAGGAGACAATCCAATGGTCGTGGCTTTACCCCCATATCTTCACATGACGGAGAGGAAGACGACGCAAGTACGAGGTACGGCGACGGACCCCCCGAGTCTGGTGACGAATACGATAGCGAAGAATCAATCGGGGCCGGTGTTTCTTACAATCGCCGCGATTCTCTCGGCCTTACTCCCTATCCTCCCCCGAGTTCGTCTACCCAAATATTCTCACTTCCTCCTATTGCCACCCTTGATAAGACCTCGCCTTCCGACCCTGTCGTTGAACGCTTGCAAAGTGAAATCGACAGTCTTCGTCGCCAATCTGCCGAGGCCGTTTCAGTGTCTCTTCGACTTTCGGAGCAACTTGCACAGGCACAGGCCGAAGTTTCAAGGTCACGGGCTGCTGTAAGAGATTTGGAGGATATGCTGGAGGATGAAACACTCCGGAGGAAGGAAGCGGAACGACAACTTGCCCATGAAGAGTCGAAACGTCGGCAAATGGCCAAAGACATCCAACCATTCGGTGGTGGTCCGTCCCGCTCTCCGGATCGAAGTCGTCCTATGTGAACAATCATTATGAAGAACCTCAAATGTCTTGTAGTTGACTAGGGACATGAACCTACCAGGCATCCTGCGTTCCCACCGGTCCTGCCGCCTGGTTACCCTCTCAGTATCTCACACTGTTGGTGCTTCCGAGTCTACGTGTCGAAAAACATCATTTACACGAACCATAGCAGCCGGCATGCACTTCCACCTGGACAAATTTCTTATTCTCTTAGTAACATTTTAGGATGAAGGCTAATTTTCCATTTCCTTTTTTCCTTTTTTTACCATCATCTGCGAGCCCATTCAATACAAGTCTCAACTGACAACCAGTGTTATATCATGCACATGACGATGCGCTGTACATTAAATTATCAAGCTCCAAGGTCAATCAAATACCTATATTTCTGCGAACAAGTTTCTTCGTGACTGAAATCAAGGGACATCAATCGTTTCGGGTTAGGTTGTGGTGGCTTATGGGGCCCATTTTGCAATTTTTGCTGGACCTTGTTGGTCCGACAGTGCCAAGCCTGTGGGGCAATGTTTGCTTGAACAAATATTTGATTTAGCCGGCTGAAGTAAATAGAGGAGTGCCGGGCCGGTCGGCTATGTACCACGACCAAAATTTTGTCTCGATGTGATAACTCAACCTGCGACGAGAAGGAACATGACCGTCCCCTCTGCGAGACTAAAACTAAAAAAGGCGTAAGCTTATGTCAATGTGAACTTTTATAAAGGCTCATAGTACCTAGTTTCAAGAAAGCCCGCGTTATCGCGCCACTGTACACGTCTGGACCAGTCGCTACAACTTCGGACGGAGAGCGGCTTGCTACATGTGTCGGGGAAGAGGTAGTCTTGACGAATGTCACTACTGGCACGGAGTTGTGCCGCTTTGCAGGAGTACGCATCCGCAATATAACAAAAAGTATACAAACTGACATCTTACAGGACACGGAATCCATAACGTCGCTGTGCATAACACCATCAGGCAAATATCTGCTGGTGTTTAGTGCCTCCTTGTCCCTTAGAATATACGAGGTACCACAGAATAAAGTCACAAACGAGAAGGTTAGGCCAATACGAACTATTGCTCGAGCCCATGATGCTCCAGTCCACGTTTGCATCTCGGATCCGACGTCAACCCTCCTCGCCTCCGGGTCTGCGGACGGAATCGTTAAAGTCTGGGATATCGCCCATGGATATGTCACGCACGTTTTCAAAGGTCATGGAGGGGTCGTCAGCGCTCTCATCTTCAATTATCCTCAGGATCCTACATCTGTCGGACAAAATGGACCCATACGACTAGTCACGGCTTCCGTCGACACTCATATTCGAATCTTCAATCTCACAGACGGAGCCTCGACATCATCTGGGGGTGGAAAGCCTGAAGCGGTTCTTGATGGGCATGTCTCTGTTCCTCGGGGCCTTGATGTTTCCCTCGACGGCAAATGGCTAATTAGTGGAGGGCGTGATTCGGTTGTACTACTTTGGGACTTGCAGCCTTCGCAATCAACTTCGAAACCAAGCAAGAAAATCGGGAAAGGAAAGAATCCGATACCTCCGCAACTCGCCAAAACCATTCTTGCTCTAGAACGGGTAGAAGCTGTTGGTTTCATCAAGGACGATCTTGCTTTTCATCAAAAAATCGACGAACTGCAGTTCTATGTTGGTGGACAGAAGGGCTCCGTTACTGTGCGAGGTGTGGAAGACGACAGTGCAGCGTTTTCATTGGGTGAAAAGCGATCGCGGTCACTTTCAGAGGACGAGGAAGAACAAAGACAGATCGTCAACATTCTGTACAGTCCCCTCCACTGTTGGAGGTTAGAGTCTTACTCACTTCTTTCCATAGCTATTCGGCGTCCACTGGAACATTGTTTTCTGTTCATGCTGACCAAAATATCATGATTTACTCATTGGCCCAGCAACGCCTAAGGAAGCAACTGATCGGCTACAACGATGAAATCGTGGATTCGACATTTATTCGCTCTGGATTACTGGACAAATCTTCTCTTCTCGCCCTCGCTACCAACTCGTCCCTTATTCGTGTATATTCCCCCGAATCTCTCGATGCTCGTCTACTCGAAGGCCATGGCGATATCGTTTTAGCGCTTGATAGGAGTGCCGATGGAGTCTTCCTTGCAAGTGGAAGCAAAGATAAAGAAGTTCGAATATGGGCCCCCCACCAAGATGCTGACGACGAATCGTCTTGGCATTATTCATGTGTAGCCATATGCAAAGGACACGCTGAGAGCGTCGGAGCAATCGCCATGTCTAGAGTAGCGCAAGATTCGGACAAGAGCTTACGGTTCGTCTTCACAGGAAGCCAAGATCGCACAATCAAAATGTGGGATTTGTCCGACGTGAAGTCAGACATCCCGTCCAATGGCGACATCATTCATTGCAAGGGTCTAACAACTCATAAAGCCCACGAAAAGGATATCAATTCCCTGGATGTGTCCCCTAACGACAAACTTCTAGTTTCTGGTTCTCAAGATCGTACAGCCAAAGTATTCGCCATAGATTACACACCTAGTGCAGGATCAACAAGAGGAGAGCTTCGCCTACTTGGGACTTGTAAAGGCCATAAGCGGGGCGTTTGGACTGTTCGTTTCTGCCGCACAAACAGAGTTTTGGCGACTGGAAGCGGTGACAAGACCATTAAACTATGGAATCTAGACGATTTTTCGTGCATCAAGACATTCGAAGGACATACCAACTCAGTTCTCCGAATCGATTTCTTCAATGCTGGAATGCAGCTTGTCAGCACCGCATCGGATGGATTGGTGAAAGTGTGGGGTATCCAAGATGAGGAGTGCAACGCGACGCTAGATAACCATGAAGACAAAGTGTGGGCCCTCGCCATCAGCGCCGACGAAAAGACGGTCGTCTCAGGTGGTGCGGATTCTGTGGTGACATTTTGGGAAGACTGTACCGCAGAAACTGAGCTCGAGCAAGAACAGCAGCGGGCAGAATTGGTTCTGAAGTACGTCTACATTATTTACATGAAAAGTGCATGGAAAATAACTAGTGAACAGGGATCAAGAATTCCAGAATTTTGTCTCCTTGGGCGATTATAAGCGAGCCATTCAGTTGGCATTATCTTTGGGACAACCGGGTCGTCTTTTGACTCTGCTCCGAAATGTTATTTCTTCCAACGCAGAAGATGCAGAGTCGAAGACCGGGAATCAACTCCTGGATCAAGTAGTTCAAACACTCGACGGACCCGATTTTGTGAAGCTACTGGCATTTATCCGAACATGGAATACTTCAGCGAAGACAAGTGCTGTAGCCCAGACGATTCTGTATGCCATCGTCAAGCAGCGGACTGCGGACGAAGTAATACAATATTTCAAGGATGAAGCGGCGATCAAGAGCCTTAGTGGGATGTCTGAAAAGGTTCACGGACAAGTATCCCCGTCTGGAGATACATTGAGGGAGGTGGTGGAGGCCCTGATACCCTACTCGCAACGGCATTTGTCACGTATGGAAAGGTTGCTCCAGGAAAGCTACGTGGTGGACTTTATCCTAGGAGAAATGGATAATGGGATGTTTGCTAATGGTTTGGAGAATGATGATAGCATGGAGATTGATTAACGGATTATTTAATTTCATCGCATGTAATCCTACCCAAGCGGCAGCCCTGCAATCCATTGAAGAGTAGAATGAATTCCCCATTGACGACGGCTTCAACATTAAGAGATGCGATGTTGTCTTCAAAGATTCGCTGGTTTTCCAGAAGCCATCGACGCGCTACTCCCGGTAAGCAGCCCGTGGTGGCTGAAGGCGTGGCCCATTTCCCAGCTCGAAAGAATGCGACATTGAAGATGGTGGTTTCCATGATCATGCCATCGGAGTTGTAGAGAAGAACGTCAGAAGAGCGGCCTGCTGCAGTGGTTATTGGTGGAATGCCATTCCGGATTCTGGCGTCGTCGTATATTTTCCTGTTGGTAGTTTTGGTGGAGGTGAATATGGACGGTATCACGGGCTCGCTGTCGAGACGGACGGCCAGGACGCCTATCTGTGGGTCGATGTCGCTGGGTGCAAGGAACGAAAGGGCAAACGGGTCGCCGGTAAAGGGTTGGTCCAAAGGAACAGCGGTTACGTCCAGAGTAGCATCCTGCGACAGAAGAATCCGGACCTAGACGAGGCGGTTAGTTGGAAGCGCAGCAAGTTTACGATAGACGAATGGGTACCCGGAAGGGCGAACTGGGGTCTTTGTTACTGAGCGCAGCATGGACAGCTGATTCGAAAAACGGGTAGACTATGGGGGGCCACCGGTGCTGTGTGGCAGCATCGAGCAGGCGGTGAAAATGAGCTGGGAGGAGGAAGAAAGCGGATTCGCCGTTCCAGGCGAAGGCAGACAGCGCTGGGTCATAGCGCGTCGTGGACAGTAGCTGGTACGCCATATCGGCTGTGTCAGATTCGTGGGAAACCAGTCTCGTCTTATAAAGGGGCGGTACGGCTGCGGTCAGTCTGCGGATGCTCCTTTCCTTCTGCCCATCCAATGTTCACAGTCAAAGCAACCTATCGCGGGGAAACTCGCAAAATCAGCTTTCCAGATCACATCTGGTTCCCCTCCTACAACGACCTCTGCAAGCAGGTATGACCTTTCTCGTCGTCGTCCTCAGCGCCAACTGACTCTTCCCAGCTTTACAGGGTCTTCCCCCTCAACGATAGCTACCATTTCTCTAGGCTGTTGTTTTCTCCGGATGCTTTCTCTGCCGCCCGCATCCTCATAGCCATGGAGGTCAACAGCACCACCGACTATGACCGCAGCCTCCAACAATTCATTGGTCGCTCTTACAGTAATGGGCTACTCCGTTTCTCTATCTTTGATGATACACCCCACAAGGAACCGAACAGAGCTTCAGAGAACCCACAATCTGCTTACAGCTATCCGGATAGCTCGACATCCTTCGATGACAGCACCGATAAGCGCCCTGCAATTCCGCCTAAGCCTGCGGGGATGATGGAATCTACCCCGTTCCAGTATATCTCTGCACTGAGTCACACACCTTCTGTGCTGGCCAGATCCAGAGCTTCTTCAATTGCTATGGACATTGATTCTTCTACGATGAACTGGTCTAACGCATGTCCTACCCCGAATTCGGTCGAGCACACAAAGGCCGAAATCAAGTCTCTTATTGATAAACTTCAGAAAGACCTAGACATCTCTCTGTCTTTATTGGAAACTTCTATCCCTTCTGCTCCTGGACGACGAGCCCCTTCAATGCGACGGCCAGGTGGCACCCATGAAACACTGGCCCATTTGTTCCACGATGGATCATTTCCTTCAATGGGGCCACCCACTCGAAGAACGTCTCAAGCCACCCTCCGCCGTGCCTCACAATTGCCAACGCCTGTAGTTCACAATGGCGTCTGGTGTGACTCGTGTATGGACGTCATCGTCGGTGTACGCCACAAATGTCTGGATTGCCCAGGTATGTCCCTTCCCTTGTAGATGCTATGTGCTAACTAACGAGTCCTAGATTACGATCTTTGTTCCCCTTGTGTGTCGAAAGGAGGTCCTGAGCGCCACAATCCCTTCCACGAGTTCCTCGAGTTACGTGAACCAGGTCGGGTCATCGTGCATAAGGTATATGCTGGAGAAGGCGAGCCTGCAAATGCAAACAGGACCAGGGCTGCAGCCCCTCAGCCTCCCATGCCTGCTCCTGCGTCCCACAGTGCTCTTTGCGACTTGTGTGATTCTTATATCAATGGAGACCGCTATGTAAGTGGATAGTATGGCCATCGCTTTCAGAACTAACAACGAACAACGAATTCATGCAGAAATGCCTTGATTGCCCCGATTATGACACCTGTAGCGACTGCTTCCTCATCACGCCCGAGCAACATCCTAACCATTCTTTCGTCAAGATGGCGACAGACAACATGTTCATTGTAAGTTCCCTGCTGCTAGTACTCCTGAGAATATCTGACCGTTTATTCGAAACAGCGTCGAGGTCCCAGTAGCGTCAAGACTCATTATGCTACTTGTAATTCGTGCAGTCAACTCATTCATGGTGTCCGCTACAAGGTCAGTACAGTAGCCGCATTGAAAATACACCGCTAACCTTTAACACTTCTAGTGCATGCACACCGACTGTCCGGACTATGACCTTTGTGTGAAATGCGAGGCATTGCCCATTTCGGTGCACCCTGAAAATCACCCAATGCTGAAGATGAAGACGATTGACACTATCGTTCCTACTGTTTATCGCACTGTTTCGTCTCATTATGCGGCCCCGTCTCCCTATGCGGAATCCATGCGTAAAGAACAGGAGGAATTGAGATCTGTAACACCGAAGCCTCACGAGAATGACCTTCCCCGCACCCCACAGCCGACATTGACGCATCCAGATTTCGAAAAGAGTAGCGTTCGCAATCCGTTCTCGGACCCACCAGTCATCGCACCCATCGGTGCTTTATCTTCATTGGCATCTAGTTTCGACGCTACTGTCGATGCCAATCGTATTGGTCTCAGGACTCCATCTCCAGTCCAGTCGCCCGTTGCAGAACAAGTCGCCAATCCTTTCGAAGTCGTAGAACGTTCTTCGTCAGGAATCCCAAGTTTCGTAGAGGACCTGGTCACTCAGGCGAAGTTCAATGCCTCCTCTGTTTCGCAACCAACATCGCCCATTCCTGTGACCGGAGCCTTGAATTCTGTTCTCGCCGAAGATAAGGAGGCATTGTCCCCACCCCCCTCTGATATGCAACAGGAAGTTCCCTTGGCAGAATTAATATCGCAGACTGGGTCGTTGATTGCCCTTGCCGAGCCTCGCGAGGAAAACACGGCGCCTATTCCTGTTCCCGCTCCGGTCACACCGTCAGAGACACTCTCGGCTGCGTTTGTTAGTGACGTGACGGTCACCGATGGACAAATCTTTCCCCCCGGTGCCGAGTTCGTCAAATGCTGGAGAATGATAAACGATTCCACCATAGATTGGCCGGAAGGAACAGAGTTGGCCTTTGTTGCAGGAGAATCTCTCGTGATCGATCCAAGCAGTGAAGTCGTCAAGGTCGGTGCCGTCCAGGCTGGCAGCGAAGTCGACGTCTGGACTGGAGAGCTGAAGGCACCAGAACTCCCCGGACGTTATGTGGGGTATTGGAGGCTGAGAGATGCCGGTGCAAGTGTGTTTGGCAACAGCATCTGGGTCGAGTAAGAACCCCTTCCTTTCTTTCACCCATTGATCAATTTGAGCTGAATCATATGGCTTAGGATTAACGTTGCTGAACCTGACCATTCGAGTGACGAATCCTTGGCTGCTTCTATCATCATGATGCCTAGTGCGGCCAGTTCTACAACGTCCGCTCAGGCAATGTCTAATAGGCGACCCGAGTCCACCATTGGCGAAGGCACCGCGACTATCCCCTCAACCACTGACGATGGTAATTCGGATATCGACAACGATAGCGACGTTTCTTTGATTGACCTTGTTTCATCCGACGACGAAGACAATTTTGGGTGGGAAGACGCCAGATCCCATGCAACAACGGGTGATAGAGCGAACCATGCTGGTGGAGCCAATCCTGCTGGAGCCAATCCTGCTGGAGCTTCGGACACCAACGCAAGACGGTCCCCCAGTGCCGCCGGCACGGACTATGTTCTACTGTTCGATGACTCTTCCGACAGTGATTTTTAGGTTAATCGTCGTAGCCCATTGGTGGGATCAACCTTCATCTATGATCAAATCCTTTCTCCACTCCCTAATTATAAGTTATTGCCACATTCTTTTCGATTCGAAAATTTCCATGTACTACCACTTTGCCTCACCCGTCTCGGGTTGTACTTGTAGTCAGCAGCGTACGATCCAGATTGGCGCACGCAGCTAGGAAGTGACTCTGAGTGTTGTTATAGCTCGTGCAATTCATACACCTGTTTCGAGCTTACCTTTGGAGGGATAGTGACTAGTGACCTGTGGTGCGGCAAGTCCCACGATATTTACAGGCAATTCCAATATTAGGTATACATGCTAATGCTGGTAAATGCAGGCAGCGATGTAGAATTGGAGATTGAAGTATCGAGGGAAGAGTAGATGGAATGCGAAATGTAAGTAGTATTAAATGACGTGAGCATAAATGTCGTCATATAAGGAGTGAAAATGCGCGTTTCAAGTAAATTACAGTGTGTAGAAAGGGAATGGATATGGTATGCTGTCATGAAGGACAAAATTGAAAAATAAAATGGGTGAACATCGAAGATGGCCTTGGTTTACGTCCAAAGCGGGCATTTCATCACTATAGTCCCTGTTCCCCGAAATCGCAAATTAAGTTGCTGTTCCCAGAGATGGGGAAGATAACCTTGCTGCCAAGTTGCTGCGCGTGGAGAATGCGGATGGGGGCGTGGACGACTGACCTGATTCGGATGGCCATAACCCCCAGTTAGCAACCTTGAAGTTCATCATATGCATCTTGTGGCCCGAAGATTGCTTAGGAGGTTGATGTATTGCGGGAACATTTGTGTAACTTTGGCTTCGTCTCCTCGGGAGAGCGCTCTCGTCCGAGTCTCCGGCCACAACTTGCTCGCCTTCATAAGATGCTGAAGCCGTCGAAGAGGAGGGCTCGTCACCTAGCTGTCGACGTTGAGGTCCCTCGGTGAGGCCGCCTCGTTGCCTGCTCTTGGTCAATTTTCTACGCAACGCCGGCATTTTATCCTTTACACCCTCCTTGTCTTCTTTCTTCCCCTTGCTGGTCGAATATGCCTTTATACTTCCAGAGGACTTCAATCCTTGAGGGGACTTAGAGTCGGAGCTCCCGGCATTCAATGGATCATGTGCAGAATTGGAAGGTGAAGGCGAGACAATGAATGCAGCGTTATTTTGCGCCCGGTCACATTTCTTGGCAATTCGGTCGGCTGCTTCAGCCGCTCTTTCTACCGTTGCTCGAGATGGACTGGCATGGGCAGTGCTTGATAGAAGGTCTAGATTAACAGATGATCAAAGGTCAGCACCAATTCCGTAACACCGACGGAATATGTACTCACCTCGGAAGAGCAAAACGTATCGCATAACCCGTTGAGTAGGTAGAATTGCAAGATCTCTGACCGTAGGCTTACGAGGCGCCTTCGATATTGATGTACCGGATACAGATCGTTCCTTCTGAATATTTGGGCCGCTATATATACGTGCTAGCTGGTCCAAATTGATATTGCCTACAAAAGACGAGGTCCTCGATGGTGGAGCCGAGGAACCTTTATGGCTTGAGTTCATGCTGGTTGGTTTGCTTCCATGGGAGGCAACAAAGCCGGTGGAAGAGGCCGTACCCGGCGTGCTAGCCACAGAGGTGCATGCTGAAGTCGACGTCCTTGAGCTGGAGCTAGTACAGCCAGATATGGATGATGTAGGAGAAGTAGTAGAGCAAGACGATGCCGACAATGAAGAGCTCGAGGAACTGGATGCTGAGGAAAGTATGTTGCCCGAGGATGTCGCGGTAGTGTCAAATCCGCCTTTCCAGCTACTGACAGGCGGTTTTTTGAAAGCATCTTCCCCACCCCCTGCGCGCGACTTGTTCAAGCGCTTGAGTGTTGCCCTCTGATGGATGCCATCGTTGATTGCCTTTTCTTTCTCGATGGGCAGCATTGCCCCATCGATAAACCAAGTTCCAACAACCCCTGACCACCCTACATAAGCGGCCTCCATGTCTTGTTCCAAGACAATGAATGCGTTGGCCACACCGTGAGGTGTCGGATTGTGTTTCAACCGCTCTACAAACATCCTGCTGACGTCGACCAATACGGCTGTGTAATGTAGCATCAGGGGAGGCGGAGGCGTATATGTTTCCCCAGAAAGTAGGGATGTGAGGGAAGATAGATAATGACGCTCTGTTCGGACTAGCTCACGGCATGTAAGAAGAGCATGACGGGTTGTTTGCCAGGACGTAACCGAGGAACTTGATGACGAAGACAAGGGCTGCAGGGACGGGTTTAAAGATACAGGTCGAGGTCCAGCGGATGTAGATGTAGATGTAGAGGGCGCGGGCAACGACTGTCGTTTTGTGGGTGGGGACCGGCTTTGTGTTGCCGACTTAAAAGTCGGGGACTGTGTCCGCCAGCCTTCTCCACTATCTTCGGATGCCGGACTATCGCACACGTTGACGGCCCCTTCCGAAAAGAACTGCAAACGGTGCGGGTCCATGTCCTGCTGGAGCTCGAGTTCGAGATACGGTTGTTCTTCCTGGAGATTCCACACATCGTCAAAGTCGTGGCTGTCCCGTATATCTGGGGGTGATGTCCCTGAATCAACGCTAGCAGAGCTCAGAGCTCGCAGGGCCCGTATCCTCTCAAGCTCCTTTACGAGGGCTTCGTCTGTGATATCTTCGTCGGTCATGGCCATTGCGAAAGTGTACCTGCGTGAGACGCCGGGTTGGAGTCCCAGCCCAGCTGGTCGACGGGTAAGGACTGGACGAGAAATAGCATTGGCAGACATTCGCTTCTTGGAACTATTGTTGTTGAGCCTCAAGGGAAGATGGAACTGGAGAGGACGGAAGGACGGCGGCGGTTCAGAGTCGGACTCGTCGTCGATGTCGAGCTGGGTAGGGGCGTCGAGGGTAAATTTGGGGAGCTGTCGATGTTGGGTTGCGTCATAGTCAACGCACTGGGCCTGTAAAGAGGCCGACAGAACACAGTTGGTATGTAGGCATAAAAGGATAGATAAACTTACATCGTCATGTGGATCCTCCAAAATGAGCGGGGATACCGCTCGAATACGAGGCAGCAGCTGCAGCGAAGGGTCGCCGCCAGAATAATCCCTGTCCTTGCCGTCATCATCCAGTGTCACCCTGCTATTCCGCGCGCTCGGATTTCGGGAGACCATGCTGCTGCGTCGCACCATGGAACTCCAGCTCCAGCGTGGCGGCAACAACCCTGAGGAGGAACCTGGGCGATAACCACCGTTATTTGCTTCATATGCATCTCGGCCGCTGTCGTTGCCAACGCTGCGCAGACTGAGACTTCTGAGCAACTTTGAACCCCTGGATGGTTCACGGGGCATTGCGACTTGGATGCTAGTCGGTGTCGCTAGTGATGCATCTAAAGGAATGGGGGGTAAGGATGGTGAGCGAGGACGTTTTTTCCTCCTGTTGAGTTTGCGTGTCAAAGAACCGAGGAATGTGTCCGGATGTTGTTGGTGGTGTTCCTGGCGCCGAGCAAAGTGACTGATGTGGTCGGCGGGTGCTGGGCCGATGATCATTGGGGAGGGCAACGGCGAGCAAGGTAGGTTGGTCGCTGCCGCTGGCGTCGAGGAGGAGCTAGATCATTGGGGAGGGAAGAATCTGGGAACTTGACGTCGTAGGTTTCTTATGGACTTCCTTCATCCCCGTCGCTCCGACAAATTGGATCTGACTCTGACGTTCGCCCAGTCGTTGGACGGAAAGCTTGCTGGGCCCAATGGAAGCCAAATTGCTCTCTCCGCATCCGAATCGATGCGCATGACACATTCTCTCAGATCTCTCCACGATGCTATTCTCGTTGGCCTCAACACCGCCGTCAACGACGACCCTCAGCTCAATAGTCCGTCCTTGTTCGCTACAACCACTATCTATAATTGATCACTATTCTAGCTCGTCTATTACCAGTCGCGGACCAGAACAACCCCCAGCCCGTCGTCCTGGACTCCAATCTCCGTCTATCCCCCAACTGCAAGCTGGTCCAGAACTATCGTGCCGGCAGAGGGATTCAGCCTTGGCTCCTATCTCCCGGCTCAGACGATCCAGATTGGCACACACGCAGGCAAGACTTGGAGAGCGCAGGTGCTCGAGTCATCCTCTACCCATCAGCAGGCCAGAGCCGAGTGGACAATGTGCCCTCCATTATTGCCGTCCTTTCAGCCAATGGCATTAGGTCTCTGATGGTGGAAGGAGGACCAAGCGTCATCCAGTCCTTCCTCGCCGCTCATCTTAAACACGGCTCCATCGTTGACCGCGTCATAATCACTGTCGCTCCTGTTTTCGTTGGAGAGGACGGCGTAGGCTACCGATTCCCAATGTCCGATCGCCCTCCTTTTATACATAGGCTATCACTCCCAGCCGGCAGAGATACCGTCGTCGTTCTTGATTGTAATAATCTTTGATTGGGATATCAAACCTTCCCGTTGTCAGCTTTGATTCCCTCTCACATCTGGCACAGATTCTCCCTTGAAGACTAGAAATGGGGTGCATACGATATATCTTTCATTGGCACGCTCCAAACCCAATAGGTTCGTTCTTCGGGCTACCCCACCGGAGCCTGATAATCCCGAGTTTATCGACGCAACGATATGAACTAGGATGACCTACCTTCAAGCGAACTGTCACGCAGTGACATCTTTACTCATAGCGTCTCGACGCTCCTTCCTTGACATAGGGGTCAACTTATCTGGTGAGGCACAAGCTTAGCGCCCGTTACGTATAGACAGGGGCTCCGATTGACCACCAGTGACGAGCACCTTCATTACACCAGCGGTTCTGATACCGTTTCTGTGAAACAGAACGCCACTGGCTTGCTATGCAAGGGTTAATAGTCACACAGCGGTACACATATGACCTTGTGCTCCAAAAGGTCGGATAAGGTTCGTGCATCCTTCTTGTCAATGTGATGGACCATCGGGAAGTTCTCGGTGGCGTGTTTGGGCACAGGTGCCAAAGATAGCTCATATCTGGTCAGCACTAGGTCTTCGCTGTACAACCGAGCGTCCATATAACTTGCCACTTGCGAAGGAAATTAACGGAGGGAAGTCTCATACCGCGTGCCACTGAAGTTTCGTGAGAAGCAAGACCTAAACTCCTGGCCGTGTCTAAACTTCATTCCCAAGAATGCCGAGACAGAATCCGATAGATCTCGTGGGAGGCATCCTGAGGCAGGATGCGAGGGATCCACGACTTGCTTCGCAATTCAGATAAACATCCAGTCACATAGCCTCATGCTCAAGAACTCTTTAGTCATGTATATTGCTAAAAGGAAACGTGGAAGTTATGTTATATTTATAAATTGTCGTAGTGTAACATGCCAGTCTGTGAAAGATAACTCCTAGACATGCGCAGTTAAGGTTGCTGAGTCCCAGTACATGGCATGTGAGCAGGATTGCACTAGAAAGGGACGCAAGCGATCCTGCAAACTAGTGGAAGTGACTGGTATCGAGACAGTGGAGTATCTGGAAAGGGCCGTAGCTATCATGCAAATTGCAATTGATAATTTGACTAAACCGAAAATTCCGACTATGTTTTTCGTAAGAACCTCGACACCCCCTTGCATGCAAGATGTCATCTCCATTTTCGACTCATAAAGCTCCTTGCTCAATGTGGCTTCTGAGACAATTTCTACATATGCGTAGGGACCCTCGGAGATGGTAGCAGACAGCTTAGGGAACCGCACATCCTAAACGGACCTCCGAGTCGCATTTAGGAGTGATGTCATCTCTTACCCTGACGAACCCAAGGAAAGACTGGGAAATGTGGAGATGGAGGGTTTACATAGAGATCTCAAACCCAGTGCGTCCCAGGCTGACATCATGGAACCGATCCTACATTCCACCCTTACCTCTGTGACGCGGCGGGCTACGTATCCACTCTCCCTGCGTCCTCTATATAGAGCCACAGTCTCGCCATACGTTCCGACACATACTTCCCCACTTTGTAGACCACACCGTCGCTTCTTTTCTGCTACCCGAATCCATACAATGTCGTTCAACGATATTATAACCGCTTATTCCATTGCTGTTCCAGAGAAGCAGCAACAGGACCTTCCTGGTCTCGACAAACACATCAAACGTAGGCACCAGAGAATCCTATCTGAGTCTAGCGACTGACGCATGATTGCAGCCGGTATGGAATACACCAAGCTCGAGTACTGGGATGACAACGGAAAGCCATACTTGAAGGAATATGTTGGCAGCGAAAAGTCAGAACGCACTTCAAAAAATCTCCATCTGTTATGCTTATATTGATTTTCCAGGTTGAAAGGCAAGACGGTTATCATCACGGGAGGAGACAGCGGCATCGGTAGAGCAGCCGCCATACTCTTTGCCCGAGAAGGTGCCTCTGGAATCACAATTTCATATTTGCCTGAAGAAGAGGCCGATGCCAAGGACGCAAAGCGCCTGATCGAGGAATCCGGCGCCAAATGCAATATCGTCGCTGGTGATTTGATGGATGAGGGTGCTTGTGAAAAGCTCGTGCAAAGCCATCTTCAAGCATTCGGAAAACTCAACATCGTTGTCAACAACGCTTCCAAACAGATGTACGTACAAGCTCCAACTTGCAGAAATCAAAGAGCTGGCTTAATGCCGTGCACACAGTATCTGCAAGAACTTTGAAGAAATTAATTTGAAAACAGTTGAGAGCATCTTCCGGTCGAATGTTCTCCAGATGTTCGCAGTCACCAAATTTGCCCTCCCCCACCTCAAGAGAGGCTCAGCCATAGTCAATACAACATCAGTCACCGCGTACAAGGGCTCTGGAGGGCTTGGTAAGTGCAGTTCTAGTGGCCGTTTATCCGGACAAGCGCCCCCTTATAGCTGACAAACGTTTAGTCGATTACGCATCTACCAAGGGGGCAATCCTATCCTTCACACGTTCTCTGGCCACCCAGCTCGCATCCAAAGGCATACGTGTCAATGCCATTGCACCTGGCCCAATTATCACTGCACTCCAAGCTGCTTCGCGTCCCGCCGATAACATGGAAGGTTTAGGCGTGGGCATGCCCTTGCACAACCGTGCCGGCCAACCTGCAGAATGCGGCCCAGCATACGTTTTCCTGGCATCCAGCGATTCAAACATTATGACAGGCCAAGTGATCCACATCAACAGTGAGCTTTTCTCTTCTTCTGAAAGAGCGTTGTTCTAATTCTGCTCTACGGGCGGCCAACATATTGGTGGATCATAAATAATTCACAACTGAAGTAGAAGCCTAGTTGTATAGTAGTTCAGTTACACGTATAGGTGATGGAAATGTAAAGATCCGAGTCATCGACGTAATGTCATTGCGAACGGAATCAAACTTTGCGCAGTTGTTCGAAGAAGCCAATCCGCCTGCGGATGTCGGGACATATTGCCAAGCGCACCTTCTCGTTGCTATCGTCGACAACACCTCGCCCTGCCCCTTCTAACCATGACGACACTCCACCTTGGTGGTAGGTGGTTTCCTTGATCAACTTGGCCAGCTTGTCTCTCTGGATAGACCATTTGAGTTGGCGAACAATGGGTATTAGTGAGCGATCGAGGTTAGAAGAGGAGGCCTCTTCATCAGGAAGGACATGAGAGGATAGAAGATGGTTGAGCGAGCTTGTCCTTGTCTCGCGACATCGCTTCCGAAGCTGAAGAGATAGGAGGTGGCTAACGTGCCGCCTAAGCAGTGCCAGACTGCTTTCGTATTGAACAATGGACTATAAACGAGGATTCAGGTTGTAAAAGAAGAAAGTATCAAGTAGAAGAGACGCTCACATCCATGGAATAGAAGTAGTTCCCTGTTCTCCATCTCCTTTCAATGCCAAGCCCCCGAATAACCCCGCGCTGAACAAGGTCCCCAACTGTAGGGCGGAGAGCATAGCCCTTGGGACTCTTCCCGAAGAGATTGTGATTCACCCGGGATGGAGCCACGACCCTGAGCCGATATTTATGCAAGATCGGGTCGGTGGTCAAGACGGCGAGTGCAGACGAGGCTCTCGCAAGGGCCTCCAGGTCAGGGAGATCAATAAACGAAACTTGGGGGAAGTAAGCAGAGACGTCAAGTTAAGTTCCAGGATAAGGACTAACAAATATATAAGAGTATCTCAGCAGGAATATCGAGGAAATGGGGAGACATGATAGTAGTGTACAACAGACCTGTCGCCGCAGTAGTCCACCATCCAACCACCCATTGTTCAATGTCAACCGCCATCAACCGAATGACCTCACATCCCCCAAACGGGAAGGAACCCCCTAATTCCCGGATTTAAAATGTATACTTTAGGGAAGCTATTACTGTACAAAAGGTAGCATAAATGCTGCAGTGTAAAGGAAAGCAGTCGAAGAACGAAGGCTCAGCGGAAGTAACTTTAACCACGAGAGGTGGTTTGTTCGATATTCATGTTGATACGTAAGCCGCGGTTCATATCTTCCTCGTACGATGTGTACCGGCGCTCGCGGTAGTCATGGTCGAGAGAGTTGTACGCCGGGGCTGGGCTTCTGCAGTGGCTATCGGAGTCGGACAGTGGTTCTCCATCGTCTCCGCCAATTGCAGTACTTAATATCTCGAGGTCGACACCGATTCTGCCGTCGTCCATATCGACAACATCCCTTTCGACATCCAGGTCCAACGGGTCAGCATGAATGGTTCCCAGGGTAGTTAAGACAACCCCGGAGCTGAGCGTGCCACGACTCTGGAAGCGGCCACCTCCTTTCGTATTACGTCGTCCCGGAGGCGCGTACGGGGAACCATGCTGAGTAACCGACTTGGTGGTAAAGGCGGGAATTCCTGTTCCCTCGGAATGCGACACGGTTTCCGAGCCACGTTCACGCAAGTCGAGGATCTAATAAGCGTGTCAAATCTCGGTCTATATCGTGGCCTCGATCTTACTCACTAAGCGACAGGCGAGGACTGGACCTAGCATTACACTTAATGGAATGTTGATAGCCGAAATAACTTGGCGGGGTCTACGGGGACTTAGTCAAAACTAACCAAACAGAAGCTTCATACGCACTGCAGGTAAAAAATCCCATTGATCTAGAAGAGGTTAGCTGGGATTTTCAACATGGCATCGACCACGTACGAGATTGGCTATCGATATCAAGATGTAATAGAACACTCCTGGAGATGAAAACGAAGGTTTCAACGGATAGATGGCATAAGGGCTGCCGAAAAACGGACCTTCGCGCAAAAAGGTTTGGATGAGCCTGCTGCTTGGCCCACCATTCCTCCTTCGAATATGGAATGCTTTCCATACTGTCATGAAGGTGACCACCGTATCGAAGAGGAGCGGCGCAATCTAGAGTTTAAGGGTGTCACTAGATCAGAGATTGACTAAAACGCAGGGAGAGAGACCCACGAAAAAGCCTAATGCAAGGCGGTTCTTCAGAATGTCGCCTACTATTACCGAACAGATACGCACCGAGCAAGTGAGCAGAACGAGGCTTCGACATTGGGAAGCAAGGGCCTTTCTCCTGTTGCATACAATCAAAACAGGCTGGTGCGGAATTGCAAAAGTTGAAGACGTACAAAAGGAGGCTTGAAGAAAGGAAGCACTAGAAAGAGTTTCAATGAGGACGTCCTGCATGGTTACCGGGAAAAAGCCTACACAACATTTGGGTAGTGTCAACGTAAAGCTGGTACGCCACCACCCCAGATAGAGCTGAGAGCAGGAACCAAAGGACATAAACGTTGCGGCTAAAGAACGCATATGTGCGGATTAGAAGCACGACTGTCTCTGGCTTGAGTCTCCCTGTGGTGAGTCGAAACGATGAGATACGCACATTCAGATCCGACTTGGTTCCACATAGCGAGAGCAACTGGGATCTGTAAAGGCGGGGTCCAGAAAAACTCGCCTTGAGGACTATGTGCGCACCTTGAAGATTTTTTCGCAAGTCGCCCTGGGGTGATCGACGACAAAGCAGTACAGCAAGTACGGGACAACGGTGATGACCCAGTAGCTAGCATATAGTGAGGGAGAGATGAGTATATGCGTCGCCGTCGCGACTTACCGACAAAAGAGATAAGCCAGTTTGACGGGAGTCCAACGGGTCCTCCATACCTGGAGAAGAATCAGCAGAAGGAAGCTCAAGGAAATAAACGCATTTACGAAGCGATATTCCCTAGGCAAACTGATAATCCAATCCCAGAGGACCACGGCATCTAAAGAGGTAGGAAGACAGCTGAGAACACGCGTAAAGTGAGAGGAGCGAAGAGGGCGTACACATAGCTAGAAAATGCTCGGCTTAGGGTTGGACAGGGCGAGCACGAGGCGAGAGACGTACCACAAAAGTATACTTGAGTGACATAGATGAAGTGGTCGGCGGTTGAGAGGGAGTCGGTCAACGGTGGGGAGGGCGAGTCCATCGTGGGGGACGACGAGGACGACGATGGGGATGATGGTGGAAAGAAAACAAGAAGACGATGGGGGGGGAAATCGGAAAAGGGAGCGATGATATTCGCGGGTCACGTCAGCGCAGACATTCCACAAGCTCTAAACGAAGCAACTGCCTGCCCATTTTAGGCTGCCATTCGGCCATGGAAGCTTCCGAATCCCTGCATCCACATCCCTCGCCGCCTCCACCCCTTGTCCACCCTGATTTCTCGACTGGTGCAGATTGCCAGCTTCTCCCAGATCTCATCATTACAGGGGAAGAGCAGCCCAATCGCTCTGTTATTTTCCGTTAACGCGACTGGCTTCAGCGGCCACATGACCCCTACAATAAGGTCACGTGAACTGCTTTCACGTCCGTCGGAGGCTTTGCCCTTTCCTTCCCGCACCAACCATGTCCACCGAGGACGAGCAGGCACTTCGATTGCGCCGTCCAGCGACTCCTCAGGCGGCACCAAAGAAACCAGCATATGGTGCTGTTCTGCATGACCAAGTTCGAAGAGCCCATCGAGCTCCATGGACCCCCAGCTATTCCCTCGCAGTTCGAATCTTGTTTCTGATTCGAGTGTCGGGAGCGATGTATACAAACATCGACGACTGTGACGAAGGTCAGCAGCACACCTATAGCGTGCACATCTGGATAATCAACCCAAATAATAGTTTACAACTTCTGGGAGCCCTTGCATTTCATTGCCCATGGTTTCGGGTTCGAGACCTGGGAGCTTTCTCCAGACTTTGCGTTAAGAAGCTGGGCATACACCGTTCTCTATTATCTTCCCGCTCGCATTGGTTTGATGGTATCCGGCGGAGATAAAGTTCGTCCTTCCCCCTTGATTATCCGCACCTGCTAAGGACGATTACAGCGTGCTTCCTTATTCGCAGTTCGTATATTCCTGGCCGTTCTATCCACTCTCGCAGAAGCCGCCTTTTATCGTGCTGTTGTTGATAAAGTCAATGTACGCGTTGGGAGATATCTGTTCTTTATGCTGGCATTCAGCACCGGGATGTGGAAGGCATCTACTGGTGCGTAGCCGCGCTTATTTGGTTTGTTATTTGCTGACACTGACTTAGCATTCCTTCCATCCTCTTTTGCGATGTACACGACGACTTTTGCATATGCCTATGCGATTGCGCCGTCCAGTGTTGCCAATATGCGAAAGCCATTGGTCGTCACATTAGCATTTGCTACTGGCGCCATCGTTGGATGGCCATTCGCGCTAGCATTGTCACTGCCTTTCGTCTTCGAAGAATTGTTCGTTTTTGGGATTGATCGCGTTCCTGCAGAGAAATGGCAAACTTGGATAGTTACTCGGTGGAAACGAATGATTTACGCCGTTTTGGCTTCCACCCTGTTATTCGTGAGTTATTCCAAGCTGCGGTAGTGACACTGCTCATTAATTGTTAGGCCCCCGTCATTACAATTGACAGTGCTGCTTACGGAAAACTCACCATCGTACCCTGGAATATCGTTCGATACAACATCTTTGGAGGTGCAGGCCGAGGTCCTGACCTTTATGG
Organism: Coprinopsis strossmayeri; assembly: GCA_900156845.1. Taxonomy (NCBI): domain Eukaryota; kingdom Fungi; phylum Basidiomycota; class Agaricomycetes; order Agaricales; family Psathyrellaceae; genus Coprinopsis; species Coprinopsis strossmayeri. The sequence continues at coordinate 364,243 of FTPT01000068.1, read as the reverse complement.
AACCGCGCCCTGGTCTTACTATTTTAGCAACCTGATTCTCAATTTCAATCTTTTGGCAGCTCTGGCGTTACTGTCTCTCCCAGCCCTCTCAATTACTTATGTCGTCGACCGAAGGCGTCTTGGGTTTACAACTCCCAGATCGGATGAAACATCACCGTTCACCATTGTTGCTCTTCGTCTAGCTCCATTTTACTTATGGCTCGGTATCCTCACACTACAGCCCCACAAGGAAGAACGATTCATGTTCCCCTGCTACCCTCTTCTTTGCCTCAACGCGGCGATATGTGTATATCTGATCCGCGGGTGGCTGGAAGTCACATATATTAAACTTACAAAATCTCAATACAAGGTATGACCTGCCCTTCTCCCGAGAACAACTTCATGCTGACCCGGTACTCCAGGCGTCGCAAACACTTTTCTTCAGAAACTTCACTCTTTCCATCGTAGCCGGGTTCATCGTGCTCTCTGCCTCCCGGATCTGCGCCGAATATCAATATTATCATGCACCTTTATCTATCGCATTCAATTTCCAAACCGGAGAACTCCATCGGCTGCTTAATGTCACTGGGCTGCTCGCAGAACAACATGTTTCAAATCTGCCAGAAAACGAACAACCTCGCATTGATCTCGGCCCTATCCGGCAATTCAACTTGACGCTCTGCTATGGTAAAGAATGGCACCGTTTCCCCAGCCATTTCCTTGTTCCATCAGGAATCGACGTACAATTCATCAAAAGTGAATTCAACGGTCTTCTTCCCACTCATTTCTCTCAATCCGTCGGAGAAGGCGTGGGCAGCAAGTCGTCTTGGTGGCCATGGCCCCAGACTCGGTATGCGCCCCCAGGACTCAACGATCTCAACCGCGAGGAACCATCCTATTACGTACATCGGTTATTTCTCCTCGCCAACGGTTTGCTAACATCAATGATAGGTTCAAGCCGAACAATGTGATTATATTGTCGATCTCGACTTCCCGAAGCACCCAATTTCCTCGGCGCTTGAACCCAGGTATGCTGTTGAAAGCGATGTTTGGGAACGAGTCTATTGCGAAAAATTCTTGGACGCCAGACATTCCATGTTGATTTCGAGAGTCCTTTGGTTCCCCGGAGAGGCGTGGCAGAAGAATAATGAATTTGGCGATTATTGTATTCTTAAAAACAAGGAATCAGTTCGATCAAAAGAACTTAAAATCTCGCTGCGTGACTAGACACTTGTATGTAGACTAATTATAATAGTTAATTAAGTACAGAATTTGCCAAGGGAGTGTTTACTGGGCATGCGTTTTGGCTGACATGCTCACCTCGATCACAACTCCTACTCGCTAAGTACATACTCACGTCTGTTGGTTTTTGACTGTCCCTACCAGCTGCGTCGAAGACATCCTGACATTAACCACTGTCGACCAACTCATGGATTTATCAGACCTTGACACGGACTCCTACTTCCGTTTACCGGCGTCTTCGTCTTCGTTTTTCGCGCTAGCCACCCTGAACCCGCCGTCTCCCATTCCTTCTTCGGCATCTAGGGCCTCATCTCTGGCGTTCGAGGATATCCCGATATTCTTCGTCGACTCCGTCCGCCCTGACTCTCTACAGCTGGGGTTGATCGATAGGGAGCCATTGACAGTACGCGACCATAGCGATTTATCAACAGTAGATAGCGTACTCTCTATCAACTCTCTGGGTTCCAACGCAAGTCACTGCACATTTGACCCAAGGCCCGCTTCTCAGGCTAGCGATATCGGACAAGGGCCTTATACAAACGTAACAGACGAGCCTTTGGCACAACCCGTTCCTACCCCGCGTCTGGAAGCGATCCCTGAGGAGCTCAGTACCGTCTCAGATTCGTCAGTTCTAGCTCAGGTCGACGGATTCCTATACGGACATAGGAGCAGAGTAGTCAAGGAGTCGACAGGGCATCATAAACACGAAGTGGACTTTCTGGAGAATAAGCAACTGGGTGTCTTGCCCAAAGCGAAACCCAACGTCCCCTTACAATGGATCCAGGTGGCCGTAGAAGATAACACCTCAAATCGGAGTCCCCAAGGAGCTCGCAAGGGGCCGAGAACGGGCCGGAAGGCGACTCAGCGTACGGGACCAACAGACGTCGAGTTCATATGGCTACAGGGCGTCTCCATCGACCTCTTGATTGACCAAGAAGGCTTTCGATCAGTAACACCTTCATTTATATATTCTGGCGTCAATCACAACCGATCATCGGGTGGCAGCGAAGAAGCACCCACAGTTACTTTTCGACCGACTAACAAACAAGCCTTTTGCTTCCATTACAACCCTTTTGATAGCTTGCCTATCTTGCGACGGGTCACTATCCGCGGAGATGAGACCCAAGATTATATTTCAAAACAGGCTCATCTAACTCTGAAATCGAACGGAATTTACTCAGTACACGGATCCGAAGTTTGTTCCACCCCAACTACAGGTCACTGGCAAGTGTTCAGCCAGCTGGGACACGATCTCAACTCGAAACTGGAATGGCAGTTTCAATACTTGGTCGCCGACCGCATTGACACTCATGGAAAGGTAGTCGATGCAGAGAAGCAATTTATCCCACTGGCCTTCACTTGCTCCCCCTGGCTGCTGCATCCGTCCCAAGGCAAACGAATCAATTTGGTGCATATACTGAGGAAAGGGATGTCCACCAAATTAACGGCTGAGAAATTCTTGCCACCTTCAACTGAAGGCGGTGGAACCTTTGCAAATCCTCGGAGCCATCGCCGCGTCCAGTCCCACGCTGTATCCCAGGAGCACCAACAGAAGAGTCAAAACATGTCTCCGGAATTAGGAACCATTCTTCCGGCACACCGAGGCAAGAGTGATCATCCACCAGGTGCCAACCGACTACGAAGACGCGCGTCATCTGTTGGGAAATGATGACTCCGATGTCAGCTATAACAATTAGGGAACAATTCTACGTATATAACCTTGTACACAAAACTGTCATGTAACTGGACTTTGGTGTTGAATCGTGTTTCGGAGGGAAGCTTGAACGAGGTGGGGTTGCGGATAGCTTCCGAGTCGGGACTATAATTAATACGCTGATGGCGGAGTAAGGCGGGCCGAAGCTGTACACAGGTGGGAAAGCCACGAGTGGCTCTCGTCAGCACAGGCCATTAACTGACTAAAGGATACTACACTAGCTTGTCGTTCTCACTCTTCTTGCTTATAATGTCCACCATCACTCACGTCGGTTCGCTGTCCCAACTGACTAGAGTTCTTGGGCAGTCCAAAGACAAACTCACTGTACAGTATTCGCTTCGAATCCGGAACCTCACACATCTGAGCATCCAGCTTTCATAGGTCATTGATTTCCATGCGTCCTGGTTTGTATCTTTGATTATCCCCTCTCTCAATACTGAGCTTCTTCTAGGTGCGGTCCATGCCATGCAATTGCACCCAAATACGAGTCTCTTGCTCGTGAATATAAGAACACGGTGAACTTCGTGAAATGTGATGTCGACCAGGCAAGAGATGTCGCCGAGGAGTACAAAGTCACCGCTATGTGAGGGCTCATTCTATCTGCTTCTCGGTGAAAATGTCTCACATATGTTCTTTCTTGTTAGGCCTACTTTCGTTTTCTTGAAAGGCAGTACCAAGGTCGACCAAGTTAGGGGAGCCGATCCACGGTATGCATGCGTTTTATGAAATATGGGGCGTGCTATGACTGAGAACGGTTGGTTAGAGCGCTCGAGAATGCAATCCGGAAACATTCAGCGGGTTCTTCGACTACATCTACTGCTTTCTCTGGTAAGGGACAGACACTTGGTGGGGGACCAGCCCCGAGTGATGTGACTGGCAATGCCCAACGGGCGGTGAACAATGCTACCAGTGTTGCGTCTGCGAAATTGGCAAATGTCGATCCTCAAGTCAAGATTCTCGGGGCTTTAGTTGGGCTCTATCTATTGTTCTGGTACCTTGGTTGACTTGATGTCCACGTATTATTCCGCCCATGCAATATATTCTGCTGTACTATATACATACATCGTTTGGTCGCCAAGTCCGGCATCACATATCACATACCCCATCCAAGGTTAATGTATGCTTGTCGAGCGGCTGCTTCCTTAGCCTTTTTCTGGTTAGAATCTTGAGCCCGCCCGTGTTCTTGTCCATCGACTGAGTTGACCTCAATAAGCAACATGGGATCACTACTAGTGTTACAATGTGACATACCGAGACATCGGACAGTCCAAGTAGGGAGGTGGGCTAGGCCTATTGATGTCGCCTCGTATTTCAATTCAACACGCTTTGATACTGCAGTTTGGTGAACCAGGGCGAGGTTGATCAAGTTTTGGTAATTCGGTGTCATGGGGGGAGGGTGCGGTGAGTATTGTGGGGGGTGACTTGTCGAGGGACCGGGATCGGGCGTCACTTGGGAAGCTCCAACATCCGTTTCTTCTTCCTTGACAAACGGGCCTCCTAATAGCTGGGCAAGCCAATCCTGGACTGTATTTATGCCATACTGAAACCATACAGCGCCAACATATGTTTCAAAAAACCGTCGCATTTCCTGGTGATGGTTGATGCCTTGTTCGGCAGACGGGCCATAAATTACTTACGTTGCGATCTTGTGTTAAGTCAAGTGGGGCGAATCGGCGTTTCAGGCCATAGCTATCTAGCCAGTCATTGATTTTCTCGCTGGCCAAATCTTGCACGACGTGATCCTGGCCAAATCAGCATTGCTCATTTGAGAATTTCTCAACGTACATGAATCTCCTGTGCGGAAATATTGGGCTTTTGCCTAAAGTAGTGTGCAGTTAAGGCCATATGAAGGACTTGCACCCCGATTTCCTCGAGTCGCTTCACATCTCCCCAGGTGTCGTTCAAGGGGCCTTGCTGCTGGAGGCTGCTGTGGGTATAGACAGCAAGAGTCAAATCACTATCGGCAATTTCAGGTAGGGGTGGCAGACTGGTAGTAATCATGGCTGGAGGGAGAAGAATAGACTCCACCAGATGGTGTGCTCTTATAGTGGCAGGCGTGGGATAGGATGCCCATCTCCCAGCTTCTTATCGATGCAATTAGACGCCCAGGTTTATTATAACTCGAACGCAGCGAGGCTGTGCGAGCGCTTAGATTGAACCGATACAGCGTTCATGCGTGCCCAAAAAGGACAGGATCACGTGTGAGGATGGGGCACCAAGTCAGACTGTTCGCTGAGGCTCGCTCACGTCTGCTCACGTCCACCATTCGACTCGGACTCGTCGGTTCTGCTCAGGCGCTGGTTTCTCGGAAACTCAGGAATAACAGTGGCAAGCTCCGTCTGCGCGTCAGCTTAGCGCGAAATGGCCTCAAGGTCTGCGCCAAAGACTCCCTTTATATCCGAGAAGTACCTCGACTATCCTTCTCAAAGGCTGTACTCCCTGAGTCTCTGGCTCCTTTGCCAGGTAAACGTACTCTTAACCAGGCTCAGGCATATCTCTTATACTCTCTAGACAATCAAACTTGCAGACTTTCTGAGATATATCGCTGCAGCTAGTGACAGCCTTTCACTTTGCGGCAAATGGCTCGTCGTTGACACAACCTTCATCCTCGTGCTTGGTTTCCTACGGATACCCAGACTATCCTACAGCAAACCAAGCATTGCTCTCCAAATCATAACTATCTGCCTCTTGAATTGTTTCTTGTTTGGAGGAATCAGCCTCCACGGGCCTACTTTCTTTTGGTCGCCCTCTTCGTCTAGCCGTCATGCCGGTACGTTCCTTTTTAATACTCGTGGCCTTCAAGGGACTTATGCCTCCTAAAGATCCCGTCACTATTAGCTCATCTCGTTTTGATTTCCTTGGCTATGTCGCGCCTTACACATTCGGGCTCATTCCAGCTTCATGGTCGTCTCGGGATGGCCACCTTCTCGGACAGCACACAGTCCGCATGTCCCCCATCAGTACTGCTCAACTTAACCCACAAAACCAAAACTTCTGCCTTATGTCAGATTCAAGCTTCGTACTCATTCCAGTTCTCCTCAACAACACTGAAGTCTCATCACTGAGATACACTCACGCACCTCTCAACTCTTCTCCCGGCGCGTTGCACAAAATAGAACGACATGATCTCAACGCAAGGGAGCTGAAAATAATCACCAGACTGCATACCGACCTTCATATACCCAAATCAGCCAGTCCTTCTACTGAAGAGGCAGATGAATACGATGAATATGACGACGACGACGACGACGACGACGATGCCTGGGACCCGCAGTCCAACCTAGAGAAGTCTCAAGAACTTATCTACATCCGTGTTAACCGTCCTGGATCTGTTCGTCTGGAGCAAGTCTTTGGGTCGCCAAATGTAGAGGCACGCATTTCACCGGGAGAGGTTGTGGTCGTCCCTTGTCCTTCGGTATCTTTTGCCGACCAGCCAAAGCGACAGGCAAAACCCGACATCCAATGTGCTGGACAAGACACCATTCGACAACTCACAATCAGTGTTTACGGAGTCCCACCGCTGAGTCTCAAGTGGTCCAAGTCCGTTAATGGCCATCGAGAACAGTTCTTAGTCGAAGGTATCGAAGGAGAACAAGACCAAACTCAACGCGCAGAAGCCGTTACTGGCACGATTGCACAGCGCACAGGACGTGTTGTAGAGCCCGATCAAGTTCGAATTCCCTTGACGGTGACATTGAATTCCCCTGGCACCTATGTTTACACATTGGAAGAAATTGCTGATGGGGTCGGCAATGTCGTAAAGGTCGCTCCCGATGGGAATGGTGTTGTGCCTTCATCGTCTCCCTCGGACTGGTCCACAACACGATCTTTTGTGGTCGTTACCCGCCCATCCATATCTTTCGCCCATTGTAGCTTGGAGAATCCCAAAGCTCTTGTGATTGGCACTACGGCCAATCTCATGGTCCGAACTGCCGATGCTGATCCCCGCGATGGACCTTGGGAAATATCTTTGAAATACCAGCCCATTACAGATAGCTCTGATTCCAAGAAACATACGGCATGGGACAAGATCATCAAGGTTGAAGGAGAAATGCCCGATACATTAATTACGGCGAACGCTCCTGGCGAATACATCATTACTTCTATCAAAGGAAAGGTAAACTTCCACTCGTTCCTTCTTCCCAGCGGTGCATTGACTATCTTCAGTATTGCTCCGGCACTGTTTTCTCCCCCAATGTCTGCCAAGTGATTGAGCGCCCTCACCCATCCGCCGAAATTGCATGGAAACGGATTCACGAGTGGTAAGTAATCAATATTTACGATTGTCTTCGTTTTACCAATCAACAATTGGAAGCTCGGGCGATACTGGTGTCTCTGCCAATCTCATCCTCAGGGGAACTCCGCCCTTCCAAGTATACTATCGTGTTCAGCGTGATAAAGAGCCACCCCGGGAATATTCTAAGGCGTTCACTGGCTCTCGCGGAGAGCTCACATTACAACCTGAACGCAGTGGGCACTATATCTTTTCGTTCTCCAGTTTAAGCGATGCGCACTATAAAAAGATCCAACTTCAGGGTCCTAGTATTGAACAAATTATTCATCCATTGGCATCTGCCGATTTTGCTGAGTCTCACATTTCTGGAAAGAAGCGGGCCATTAACAGCTGCTCGGGCCAGACAGTGGACGTCGATGTTGACCTCAAGGTAAGCTTCTGCCCACGGTCGAGTCCCTGATCTCTTATATATACAACATACTTAAGGGAACTGGTCCTTGGAATTTGGATGTGCAAGTCATTGATCCTCAAACATCTCGTACCATCAATTTCGACATCGACTCCTCCCGAAAGACGCTTCAGATTCCTATTCCTCCATCCGTCATGAAAAATGGCGGTCAATTCGAAATTGCTCTTGGTAAGTGAATTATCTTAAGTACTCTGAAAAGTCTAATCCAGATCGTTGCTTTTAGTGAGCGTGGAGGATGTCTACAAATGCAAGAGATCACTTTCTGTACCAGGGATTACTGTGAATGTTAAACGTACCCGAGTGAGTATCGTCAACAGGCCCATGGCCAGTCAGATTCCGTCATTAACGTTCGACCTTCTCTAGCCAACTGCTAGGTTCTATGGTTCGGACGAGGAAAGACATGTCGCAATTACTCAGAACGACGCAGCAAAATTACCCCTGAGGCTGACTGGAAGCGGTGTATGTCCTTTCTACGACTTTCATGTGTATTCTCTGAAGATGCTTCCACAGCCTTGGACTGTGCGATATCGTCGAACCGAGTCGCCGGAGAGAACACATACCGCCAGATTGTTCAACGCAAACGATCACATCGCTGTGCGGGAGCCTGGGTTTTACGAGATCCTCAGTGTAGGTTCTTCAGCACTCTGAGTTTGTATGAAATAATTCAAATCTGAATCCTCTCAAAAGGTAAACGACTCTCAATGCCCGGGCACAGTGGTGCCTGACGCAATTACCTATCGGGTAGAATGGATTGCAAGGCCAACGGCGAAACTTTCTTCCGAAACGCCAGCCGCATACATCCCCCAAAATAATAGCCACATCTTGAGGACCATTTGTGAAGGGATTAGTGACCACGTTGACCTCGAATTAACAGGTTTGTTTTCGTAGAGTCTTGATGGAAATGTAGGCTGATGATTCTGGCTTTGCAGGTCGACCTCCCTTTCAAATCATGTATAACATTGCTCAAGGCAATGAGCATGGAGGAACTCGTCTTATTGATCAACCAACCATCAATAGCATTCAGTCACGAACTCGCTTCCAACTGCTAACCTCTACTCCGGGGCATGTATACTACGAAGTAAAACAGATCGGCGACTCCGTCTACCCCCTGGAGAAGACTGCCAATGCGGTCATTCCTCGTTCGCAGAGGTTGTTGTTCGAACAAGAGGTTGCTATGAGGCCGTCCGCCCATTTCAAGAACCGAAACCGGATGACATATTGTCTCCACGATTCGTTCACTCCTCTTGACACGTCCTCTTCCGACGGAGTAGTTGTCTTGGAAGGCCGACCACCGTTTACTCTGGCTCTCACTGTGAAGAATGTCGCCGCTAGTCAGCTGCAAACCCTGCTTGTTGAAGTGCCGTCGAATGTGTGGAAGGTTGACTTGCCAACATACACCTTTGCTTCTGTTGGGCCCCATCGCGTCACGATCGATTCCGTAACCGATTCTTCCAACTGTGCACAATCAGCTCTGGATCCTCTGCTCAGTTCTATATGGGTTGATGTTGCTGAAACGGCAGCCATCGTTCCTTTCGAAAATCGACAAGACGTATGTGTGGGTGAAGTATCTCAATTCCAGCTTGAAGGTATCCCTCCATGGACAATCGGGTATGTGTCTCTTTCCTCTCTGACGAGTCATCCTAACCCGATGTTCCAGATATCGTGTCAATAGTAAATCACATACCAAAGAAGTCAAGACCTCTCCGTTCTCTTTCGCGCATCAGCAGGCTGGGGATTTTACGATTACGTCTATCGCGCATCAGCAGCAGATGTGCAAAGCAGTGGTCACCGATTTGAGGTTCAATGTCCACCCTCTGCCCTCCGCAAAAGTTGGACAGGGTAAGAAGGTCTTCCAAGACATCCACGAAGGTAAGGACATCGGTCTGCGATGGTGTCCATCAATTCTCAATACATGAAATAGGTGACCAAGCAGAAATCGTCTTTACCCTCATCGGAGAACCCCCATTCACCTTCACCTATCAACGGGCGGAACCAAGCTTGAGAAAGGGTGGTAAACCCGGTCGAGTCCTGGAAACACATACGGTCTCCCGTGTTATGACGCATGAATATTCTATCTTTTCTGCTCTTGAAGGTAGGCCAAAGTGTCTGTATCGTTCTTCGGCTGGCCACTCACATCGTCTTCTCTAGGAACCTGGACGGTGACATCAATATCTGACAAATATTGCCGATATCCTCCAGTGCAACAGGAGGTCAGCGAAAAGCAACGACCGTAACGCCTCAAGCTCGAAACCCATCTTAGACATGTATATTTACCGATGATCTGTGGCACGCGGTGTAATGCTTTCAGCAAACCACAAGATTTATAATTGACGCTTTCGATTGCTATATACACCTCATTTCTGTTCTTTAAACTTGGGCCGAAGAAATGTAGAACCACTTGGACACTACGAAACGCAGATTAGAAAAAATGCAGACCAAGAAATGAATGGTGCTTACCGGACGGGTCGATGGCAGCAGGGGGCCTGCGAGAGTCGGCAGGAAGGCTGGTGTAAGTAGGATCGTTCCTGGACACGAATCCAGGAGAGTTCTGGATAGTGATGTTGCGACTGAAAAGGGTCGGCCGAAGTCAAGACTGGATAGAAGTCGTGATACATACATGGAAAGATCGTAGCCAGTGGTCTTGGCGGGGGTCTCGCCGGTGATGAGACGGCGCCAGGCTTCGTGGCACTCGTGGATAATTTCGGTAGCGTATTTCTTGTTTTTAGCTTCACCAGAGAAAGCGAAGGTGTTTTCCGGCTTTCCATCGGGGATCTTGTAGATCCTACAGAAAAGGGTCAGCGGTGATATGGAGATCATTGTAAAGGGACCTACCTGAACCACTCGTTGGTGGCGCGGATGAGACCAGGAAGGTGACGTTCAACGTCCTCGATGTCGTTCAACTTGGAGGCAAGAGGGTCTTGGACGTCAACGACGATGACTTTCCAGTCGGTCTCGCCCTCGTCGAGCAAAGCCATGATGCCGAGAACCTTGACTTGCTTGACTTGGCCGACGTATCCGACTTGCTCACCGATCTCGCAAACATCAAGGGGATCGTTGTCGCCCTTGGCTTTGGTCTCAGCATGGGCCTGGGAGGGATCTTCCCAAGTCTAGGATGCGATAGATAAGAGGTGATCACTCGCATCGACGATCGGAGAGCGACGGACCTGAGGGAAAGCACCGTAGTTCCAGATGTAACCGTGGTGGGGAAAGCAGTTGCGGACGAAACGAAGCCTGCCCTTCTTTACGTCCTGCTTGATGGGGTTGAACGGTTCCTCCTTGGAGATCTCCAGCTTCGCGTTGGTCCAGCGAGGAACCTCGACGACCATGTTAAAGATGCCATTGGTCTGATCAGCGAAGAGAGGGATATCGTGGAAGGGCGAGATGACTGAGCCGTTCTGCTCGATGAAGACGCGATGATCTAAGAAAAATACATCAGATACGATAATTCCCGATGGACGACGACGACGAGCAGAGTAATACTGACCAAGGGTGTTGGGGGCGCCGATGAGGCGGGTGGAATAAGCTACGTGGACATCGTTGAGGACGACGAGGACGAGAATTGTAGGTGGACACACCTGAGGCCATGTTGGAAGAAGAAGAAAGAAAGCGGAGGTGCTGGTTCAGTCTCTGCGCCGTATTTGGAGTATGAGCCATCGGTGAATTGCGAGCGACCTGCGAATAAATTCACAATCCTATATCGACAACAATTTTGGACAATACACCAACCTTAAGACTCCTCCGGAACCCGCTTTCCCATATTTTCCGGTTCATTTTGCTACTCCAGTCCTCGCTTTTTATTCACAGAAAACACATTCAACGTCGTCTGCTACGTTGCCGGTAATACCGCTGACTAATACTATCATATATTATCTACAGGCCCCCCTCTTTCAAGATATCTCCGCTTCCTCCGCTCCGAGGCTTTGATAGCCCACCGTTGAAATCAAGCCGAAGCAGTAGTCTCTCGATGTGTCTTCGGCTGTCTTCCCCATATCCCTTCATTCTTGACAAATTCGCACCAGACTGGTTCACAATGCTTGCTCCGATGAAAACACTCTTCGACGTGTCGAGCCCAGAAGAAACCTGCTGTTGCGAAATCGATGAGTTAAGTTGCTCGTAGAACGATTCAAATAGATGGCGCAATGCCTATGCACATATTAGCACAATTCACTCGCAAGGCTCACGGACTGACCTGATCGATTTCCCCTACCGTAGACCACCGCTCCTTCACCATCCCACCCACTCCCGCCTCACCGGGACGAAGGCTTCCTTCGAACAAGAGAGCCGGAAGGATATCACCGCCCCAGCGTTCCACCTGAGCTACAAACTGCTCGCACGTCCCCAATATCGATTCCAGGAGTGAGGTAAGAGACGGATTTGTCAGGAGACAGCCGTTCAGAATGCGATCAAGATAATTGGAGTGAATGGTTCGGATGGACGTGAAATCCAAGTGACCCGACTTCTGAGACCCCGGGTCAGACGCGATCCCTTCCTTTGACAGCAATTCTTTCAGTTTCCGATACTCCAGTTCGACGACGTCCATCATAACATATCCGAGCAGTGTATCAAGGAACCATCCCATGTCCCGAACGATGCCCCATCCACGCCGAAGCAATGTTTTTCTCATATTCAAGTCTTCTTCTGTACCGCCTTCATCTAGCCCCGTCCATTTGCGTCTTGCTCGCTGGGCATTGGATAGCGACGTCCAGCAGCCATGAACTTGAATATGAGTCTTTCTGAGCGAGGATAAGAAAGAGAATATGGTTGCATAAGCCGACATCTCCGTTTTACTGATGAATAGGTCCAGCGGCCATTCAATAGTATACAGTAGGGTCACCGGCGTCCCGAGGAGGTGTGAATTAAACGAGTTTTCGAATGGAACCTGAGGTTGTGCCGTCGAAGAGGTCAAAGACTTGTTCAAATGGGCCAGGGATGGCAATAGGGGTCGTAAAGGACCAGAGGGAAGATGGAAACGGAGTCGGGAGAGTGCTGGGTCGTGCTGAGCAGTTGTTCCAAGGGATGCACGGAGTAGAGCAAGATTTAAATCCTGCTCGCGGATCATTGACGCAGCCGCTGAGCGATTCGTTAACCGTGAAATCTTCAAGCGTTCGATTTCTCTGATCAACGACAGACTGAATTCTCCATTTCTAAGTAGGAAGTAATCTCCTCTGGAGGAAGGGATGAGTTCTGTTTTTCTAAAGCTGACATGACTTACAAAGAATCAACCGCTCCATCAATATCTTTTCTCGTGAGGACGTTATGCCAAAGCCATTCACCTACATCAGTCCTTATTTGCGAGATGACGAGGTCAAATGCATGCTGATCTTCTGGAAGTACACCCTGGAGTATCCTGGTGTGTTTCATGGCGAGTTCCCGAGGCAACTGCTTCTGCCATTTTACAGCTTTAACTGTTCCGATTGCTCGTCCTACATAGGCGATCGATTCACGGGAAGATGGTGTGATGCAAGATGGAAATGATCCCGCTATTAGATTGTAATCTGGAGTGGCGAGAGGTTCCACCTCGGAGAGAGATCCATGGATGAGGAAGGCGCTCAGATGCCTTCGCCAAACGCTCTGAACAGCGACGGAAAGACGTGAAAGAATATCCGCGACGCGATGAACACCGGTCTTGGAGCGAGAAAGGAGCATATCGATGAGTGGCCCTGCCTTCCATTCGGTCCCTGATTGCAGGTCATCCATAAGCGTTGAGAGTGCAGCTAATGGGGCATCCCATTCGGAAAATATTGCACGCACGGAGGACAATGGTACGAAGGAACCACTTGCCACGAGGAGGGGATCGCGCTGAAGGACCTTGGCCTCCGTTTCTACCACCAATGTCTCATATTCGGTCTTCAAGATTTGGGATAAAGACGCGCAAAGCGCACAAATATAACGCGACGGCGACCGAGATAGTTGGTTACAAGCTGCCTTGATTCTTCTGTACCGGTACGCGATCAGACCTAGGGATTCAATGCACTGCCTTTCTCCCGGATGTAGAAGATGGGTTATATCCTTGTTTAACGTGTAATCCGTTGGAAACAGCGACGACGAATGGCCGGCAAGCACGAGCAAGATTTCTGCAATCATGCTTCGATGTGTTGAGGTTACTAGCAACGCCTATTGCTCAGTGTATGCCGTGCTGTTGACGATGAGCAGGTGGTTATGGAGAGCCGGTGGACATTCCAGCTTGATGGTGGTTGCGGGAAAGGATCATTGACTAATTTGCCCCCGCGACGTGATGACCATTTATCATTCATTTCTTGCCTCCTGACCATCTTCTGCAGAGCAACTAATTCCGCGCTTCAACGTTTACAGACAATGGCTACCACTAAGGTTGAAGCCTCTAATCGACCTCCACCGCCAGTTCTTAACGTTGACGATGCGTTTGACGACGCAGACGATGATGCCGATCTCCCTTATGCCTTCTCTCGGGATGCTGTTCGTAAAGAACTAGAAAAGAACTTGCCACAACCATTGGATCTCTGGGAAGACGCTGAGTCTGAGCGCACTGCTTCAACGACAGGCGCATTCTTCACAAGTCCCCTCTCTGCGACAGCGTCTGACATCAATGGCAACCACTATGCTAACGGCGGAGACTCGTGGACCTCCCCAACCTTCGAGTCTCCTCTTTCCTCCCGTTTCTCCGCTATGTCGCTCTCAGTGACGGTGGATAGACACTCTGACGATGATGACGAGGAAGATAAACCAGTTCGGTCATCAGATCCTAGTCTTGACCATACTCAGGAACAGCTGGTGGGAGAAGATCCATACCCCAACGTAGTCATCGACGCATCTAAAGAGCTATCGCACCGCGTCACTCTAACCTCGGAATACAAACCTAGCCCTTCAGATCCATCGCTTATCAGTGCATCCCATAAAGATGTTCATGAGCAAGTGAACAACGACGATTCATCAAACGCGTCCATACTACCCATCACCATTCTACCCAGTTTGTCTCTGGATTCTGGCCCGTCAACAACCGCGTCTTCTCCACCTTCATCGCATGTAGCCAGTTCTTCATCTCTTCCCGATCCCAATCCCAATAATCTGCTCTATGAGAAACCTCAAGCACATAAATCCAGTCGCTCGGTTCATGCAGGTCCCAGTATGTTCGAAAAAGTGCGAAGCAGGACAAGGCCCACATTCCTACCTCCAAAGTCGCGGAAAGAAGACGATAAGCATTTGTCTGATTGGCAAAACATGATGAAACAAAGTCGGATTGCAGGTACGGCTTGGGCGGTGTGCTGTCTCAATGTCATGATATTGACCATTTCAAAGCGGAGAAGCGGCGTAAAGCTCTGCAAGATCGGAGACTACAACGTGAAAAGGCTGTCGAGGAAAACCTGGCACGATGGGAAACGGAGATTGTTCCAGATTGGAAAGTCGTGTTCAAAAATCCCAGTCTTCGTAGGTTATGGTGGCAAGGTATACCGACGAAACTTCGTGCTACTATGTGGGAGAAGGCCGTGGGAAATCCTCTGGCGTTGAATAAAGGTGAAGCCAATGTGACAGCCCCTGGAGGAACCATGTCTAATTTCAACTCAGATCATTTCCGTACATGCCTATCAAGGGCGAAACGTGCCTTAAATGCTGGTTCATTTCCTCCTGAAACTCTTGCATTTCTTGAGGAAGATGTCCGGACGACATTGCCAGCTATCCACATTTTCCACCCAGAAACAGGACCACTATATGACGACCTTAAGCAGATGCTGTATGCATGGGTGGTCGCCCGTGCTGACGAAGGTCTGGGATACACGTCGGGGGCGGCAAGGATTGCGGCAATGCTCCTCATTAACATGCCAATTCAGAATGCATTCCTTGTGATGAGGAATCTCCTCGATCGGCATTGCCTTCGTAGTTTCTTCGGAGGTGAACGGTCTAAAGACGATGTAAGAAACATACCTTCTACATTTAACTTTGGCCACTCACTTGGATTGATAGGTCGAAGCATATTATAGGTGAGCATGCGTACCATTATACATGGTGTAAGAAATTCCATTGATATTGGCTGCCGTTGTATACCAGAATCTTCGACACTCTACTCGCAGACGGAATGCCTAAGAGTACGTAGCAATCGTCTTGAAATGATTGGCTAGTAATTTTCTTGTAGTTTACTTCAACTTCAAACAACACCAGATATCCCCTTCGGCATATCTGCCCGATTGGATAGTCCCTCTATTCCTGGATCATCTACCTTTCGAAGCATGCGCAAGGATCTGGGACGTCCTATTGCTCGAGGGTGATGCTTTTTTGTATCGTGCCGCGCTTGGCATGCTCGCAGTTCTGGAACCTAGGCTCTTCTTTCCCGATCGAAAGGAGCTTCTGGAACTACTGAAGTAGGTTTGTTCTTGCCAATTCGGATTGAGATTCATCACTGCGATTTACAGGGGTGAGAACCGCGCTGCTATCGAGGTGGCCAAACGTGAAGGCATGCATTTGGATGGAGGGAAGTACGAGATTTACGGTGTTGACGAAGAGACTCTCTGGGACAGGGTTGACCATATGGAGGACTGGTGGAAGGAAAGCACATGGACAAGACTAATTCAACGGGAACTTCCAGACGCATAAATTTGGGTTCTTGTATAATTTTAGACCATGATAATACCGTCATCTCACTGCCTTTATGAAATTGTGCTCTGAGCGGTGTTCGATATGTCTCACAGACAACAGATTTGGCGGTCTGGACTGTCGGGCGCTTGCTTGTCTGCGTTTGGCTGGAAGTCTGGACGAGCCTGGGAAAAGCTGCGGCAAGCGCCGAACTAGCCCTGACCGCGCTAGAACGCCGGCGGCATGGTCCTCGACCGTGTAGTCCTACTTGGGATATGGTATAATGAATCTCTTGTCGTGGCTAGAATTCTCGATCTCCTGAAATCCCCGACATGGGGCAGTGAGTGACTCCAGATAAAAGCCAACTATGGTCGTCCTTAAAGGTACTCAGATTCAGACGCCTAAACCCCCAGTCGCATAGTACCAGGCCACCTCCTCATAACTCGTCTTCTAAAGACCTTATAAAAACACCTCAACCATCACAATCACCATGTACAGCCTCTTCCGTGCACGAGTCAAGGTGGGCAGTCAAGACGGTGTTTTCTGTTCACCTGTTGACATTCTCTCTTTCTACAGACTCTCGCCGTCTGGGGAAGCATTGAAGCTGTCTTGATTGGTCTTGCAGCAAGGTCATATCTCAGACCGACGTAAGGCATCATTTAATCCTTCACAGTTCCCATTTTAACTGTTCTTCCATCATCAGTGGACTTCTACAGGCGCAGCCTGCCCTCGCTCGTCCAGGACGATTATAAAACCCTAACACGCCTTCCAGCATCCCCCGTCTTCTTGCAATTAGACCATTCCCGCGGACATTAGAGCAGTTTAAATAGTATACTTATATCCATTATACCTGGTATATTATCAAAAGGTTTTTTCTGAGGATACAACCGATGTTTGAGATCCACCCCATTAAGCGCATAACAACTCATCGACGCCTGATAGAAGATGATTCCAGAATTTCTGCACCACCTCATCATCGAAACCGTTGACATCGTATCCAAGGCTGAGCCATAATTTCCCAACAAAAGTATAGCCAAACAGCAGCATTCCACCTTGCCTTTGGCGAGAGCCGGTGGTTAGTGTGTGGAGAGTGATTGGAGAGAACGTTTGGTGCTTGTAGGTGCCGTCGAGATTCCCGAGCAAGGAGAGGCCAATGAGAGCTTTGGAAGGTGCTGGCGCGTCTTTCTCGAATAAAACTTGCTTGGGCATAGAGAGTGTGCACTCGACTCTGTCGTCTTGCATACCCCAGATACGGGAGCGTAGGCCCCGTTCCTTGGCCATATCTTGAGTGCGGGAAACAAGCATCGGGCTTTTGGCGACTTTGGCGGTTTGGGTTTTCACCGAACGTGCTCGATGCCAAAAGATGGAGGTGTCGCCAGCACCGTCCCGAGAAAAGAACGACGGAAGGACGATATTGAAGTATCCGATGGCTAAGAACCAGTAGGAGTTGTTGAGTCGTTCGTTTGCTTGAATGTATGGTCGCACATTGAGGGCGGAATACATCATCCTAGGAAGCAAGAAATAAGGACGGAAACAAGTAGTACTAAGGAAATGCATTACATACATAGGCTGCTGCCAATCGGCTTTATGAGTTCTGGCCCATGCAATATTGCACAGGGCAAATACTGCACTCGAAATAGAAACACCATTCTCTTTACACTTCTTCAGCATCTTCTTGGTCCTGTCGGGGTCGAAGGAAACTGTAGGGACGATAGTCTTCCGCGGCTGCCCTGAACGACGAGGGAAGGCATGTCCGCCCTAATGTCACTTAGACCTGGGAATACGATGGAAAGGAAACGACGGAGACTTACAATCAATCTCCTTTGGCTGAGAAGATTATCAACAGTAGCAATGGCCCCGAAGATACGTTCCTGACGGGCTTTCGGCAACCTCTCTTCGATTGACAAAGGGAGTTGCTGCTCAGGACTATCCACCACGTTTGAAGCCATTTCAAACTTTAGGAGTTGGTAAAGTTTTGCCTCGTCTTTATCACTCCCCAGAAGAGTGAAAAAGTCATTTGCTGTCTGGTGAAGGGCCATGCCATCCCCAATATAGTGGGTCGTACATATCATCCAATTCCATTCGGCTTCTGCAGAAGTAGAATCGTCTTGGTCGTCTTTCACTTCTGTCGATGAGATGAACAGGTAGGATAAACGATCGTTGGAGAGTGTTCTCGGGCCATTCAAATAGGAGTCAATGAGATCTGCAGAGATAATAAGTACTCGGGCGTGTGGAAGATAGCTTCGCGGATGCAGACCATCTTTGCCTTGAAACCGGTACTCAAGCTCGGTATCAGCAGACTCAATGGCATATTCTCCTGATTCAGGGGGTTGGAATCTGTGCTCAAAGTGAGAGGTAGCTACTTGGTGAACGAAACGAGAGAAACCTACTCGAACCGAACGTCATCGTAGCCATTCATGCGAACCTTTGCAGCAAGCAAAGGATGGCGGTGGCGAATGATGGCCCATATAACCCGAACGCGAGTGCGAGTTACGAGATTCCCAGGGGCACGAAACCCTAGGTGCAGATACCTGGGCGAAGAGAATGTCCTTGTCAGTCCTGATGGCACGGTTCTGCTACCAACGAGGAGCCTTACATGTCGTTTACTCCATTCTCTCGCGAAGGGAGATAATAGGAAAGTTCTGTCTCGCCCAAGGGACGACTAATAGCCACAGAAGTTCCGTTCAAGGCCGCAACCTTCTGGACTTGGTCTCCAGGTATTTCGTGGCTGGAGCGGACCGCTGGCATGTTGAGAGAGAATGCTGGCTTTCAAGCATCGCTGCAAATGATTGCACTCGTTTTAAGTACGATCAAGCTGGGCCATAGTTGGCCGCCACCGACATTCGCATTTGTGGCTCGATTCAGAGCCGAGCCGGTTCATGGAAGTGCAAGGGTGATTGAGAGATAGACCGGGGCAACATCTCATTGATAGATGAGTGCCAGTTCGCGACTTCGAAAGCTCCTTTCATCAGAAAGAAACAGGTACACCCAGCAAAAGAGACCGTTTGTCGATGCTCGGCTTGTCGGCCGGGAACTCGCTCCCGCTTGTCAATTTCGGGCCCTCCATGCGCTTTCGATAGGCGGTATGTTGAAGAGGCTTGAAGCCTGGAATGGTGCCTAAGTAGGAGCTGTGCGTGCTGAGTACTAGGCAGCGGCGGACAAGCGGCGGGTGGGGCAATGCCCCTATAGCAATGGTGCCGCCACGGCCCACAAGAGTTTGACCTCTTTTGACAGACCGACTGCGTCCGATGGTTCCAACAGTCAAGATGAGAATGCATTCGACGATACGATCGGCCGCAATGGGCTACATAATTGCGAAAGGCACTAATCCGACTGATCGCACAGAAAGAAGGCTCGAGGAGCACCGCATTAAGCTCACAAAGGTCTTGAATGATACTCGAACGAATCTATGACATCCAGCTTTCATCACGGACCTACTGTTTTCATCACACAGAAAGCCAGGTAAAAATGACTTGATCGCTGTCCGCCATTCTCCCGTCATGGAGTTAGACGGACCCGAACAAGAAGCCGCATATAGAGCACTATTTTTATCGCGAGGCTACCTGCTATCCCTAGTGTACAGATACACTCCGCCCAGTGTAAATAAAACCGACAGCACTTGTCCAGTCCAGAAAGAACGTAACGAGGTATGTACCAATGTCCCGGTGAGAGATCTGTCCATATTACATGAAGGTGTACATGATTTATCGGCCCCGCGTTTCCCATCTCAAAGTCACCAATCTATGCCTTCTGCTTTTCTTCAGATTTGAGGGGAATAGCAGCTTCTGGGTCGTCGTTCTCGCGACGAGAGGGTGGGGGCAGAGAAGGTGCCGACTTGATCCAAGTGTAGTACCTGTTCATAGGGTCAACATGCGAGAAGCCGTGGATTGAAACGTAAGTCTCTTACATGGTTCCCGATAGAATGATGAGAATCGAGAGAGCGCGGTTGCTACAAGGGATGTATTAAGAATCAGGAGACGGAGAAACGTGGAGCGACATACACGTTGAGGACATCCTTGAATGCCCCAACTCCGATCAGAGTTTGGAGGACAGAGCGTGCAGCCTGACAAATGGAAATTAGATGATGTCAAGAGAAGAAGTTGAGAGGACCAACGCTGGAGAACATATGGGTGACAGGACTGGTAACCTTGATACTCAAGAGGCCGGCCACGCAAAGCAGGAAACCGAACACTCCGGTGACGAGACTGCCCCAAACGAAGACTCTCCAGTCCCAGTTCTGGAGGAAATAAAGGTCCAAAACTTTCCATGGTTCGGCGTGCAGGAACACAAAGGGGAACAGGAAGACAGCAGACCCGACGTTCGTCCACCAGGCAAGTTGGATCGTCGAGTTATTGCAGTAGGGCAAAGAGCTCTTGATCAGCACAGCGTGGAATGCAATGAAGAGGGACGAGAGAACGCCATAGAACAGAGACAAGGTCGATGGGATAGCGGTGGCTGGAAGGTCCTTCGATGGTGCAACTCCGAGCATGAAGCCAATAGTGACTACGCCAGCAGCGAAGATGACATTCTTGGAAGGGGTGGAGCGAGTATGGGCTGAGGAGACCACGATTGTCAACGGCAATACCAATCCCCTTGCGATCTTGATGCGATGAGGAACAGAGATACTTGTGCGGGGAAAGTAGAGGACATACCTGGAAGAACGACGCCTCGACATCTCGGAGGCAGAGGGTGTTGAAGACCAGCCCTACGATGTTTACGAGGACCACAGGGACAAGCTTCTTTGCAACGCCCTTGTCGAATTTTGGGATTTCGACCTTGCTGGTGAACGCAGCTGACAGGTGAAGCAGAGCGACGGCGATGAGGAGCTGCAACAGGAGGAAAAGCAAGGGAAGGTCCGGCGAATTGTTCAGGACGGCCTTGTTCCTGGACAGAGACATAAGCTTGCGCAATTAGACTAGTCAATGTACGTACACGAAGACCATCTAATTGAGAGCAAGGGTTCAGCGACCTCACACGGCTGGACAGCGAGATAGCGACTCACGACAAGGGCAGAGAACATGTAGAAGGCGACCACGGAGGCCACCTTGAGGCTGTTCACGTCGACGGTGGGGGCCATGATGGGGAGGAAGAAAGTCGGGGGAGGATTACAGCTGCCATATAATAGTTTGCGTGAAGATCTCGATGGCTTCTGATGAGGCAGCAGGCAAACCGGTTCATCTCCGACTCGGGTTGGCTCGGCTGTGATATGAAGTTGTATGTAAAGACAGCCGAACAGACGCCAGAACGTCCATCCATTATGGCTCTCAATGGCCCCACCGCACCTATGCCTATATTCCTTCCCTTCTCGTCCTCCTGCGACTCAAATGTCTGCTGATCTCTTCCCGGACAGTCCCTCCCGCCACCGTTTCTTCACCACTGCTTGCGTCTCGGTCATTGTCTTTGCTGCTCTGGGCATCCTATCTTGGTCTCAGCTATCCTCGCTGCCTTCTCCTCCAGCCTCCGTTCTACGTATACTTGACGAGACACGGCATAATGAACCCTCAAACTTTGTCCAAGGTCCGCCAACATCGAGATTCAGAGGTGCGGAGCACTTGTCTTCGTCCTCGGCCTACTAGTCTGAATATCATGTAGACAATCTGTTGCCCGACAAAAACTACATAACCTCTTGGGTATCCGCAGGGTGGTGTGCGTCCTTCCTCCTCAAGGATAGACAATATCGCTAACATTCGCCTTTAGCGAATGATGTGATGACTTATGTAGGCCTCTTCAAACGTGGCGCTCCCTGCGCTTTCTCAACCACCTTGTGCAGATGAACCTCATTTATCTGGGCATACTTACGGAGAGAATACCCATTATTCCACCGTTCGTTCCATCCCACATTGGCAATTTGGATACTGTACCGCCAATTACATTTGGACAAGTCTTTGACCTTCCGAGATTCCGGTCAGCAGTGCGAAGCCCCGTCCTCGAATGGCACCAAGTCAAAAACGTCAGCAGCAACGATATTGAAGAAATCGGGTGTTGGAATACATGGGAAACCTTACAGAACTTTGAGCATTTTCCTCGCCAAAGTCCAATCCCAAACCTCCTCTCACTAGGCAAGTGACTGATTCGACACGTCTTCCACTAGCAAAATTAACTGTCTTGTTCGTGCACAGACATCTCATATACGGCTGCGCCTAGTTGGATTAAGCTTATTCCCAATTACGTGCACGATAAGCACACCACCTTCTGGTCACTAGCATCCCTAGCATTCCCGGAACTCCGAAAAGAGAACCTTGCGACTCCACGCGAATCTGATATTGGCAAAGTACGATTGCCACCAGACCAGAAGCTTCTTTGCTACGACTATCTGTATTACGTTTGTGCACACCAGGTTCGTCTAACTCGTATTGGACCAACCTTATTGATCAGTTTTGCATCCTCTTTAGCCTTTTGAGTATGACTTTGACTTCAGTCCAGCTTGGCGTTTCGTTGGTCAACACCTTCACTGGTCCTGGAAGATCAATGAGTTCGTCGACCAATACGTCAGGAGAACCATCGGAGTTGCCGAAGGCGAGAAGACACCTACAGTAAGGACAACGCTTTCGGGTTATTTGACACCAAACCTAAACCTCCCTTTAGTGGATAACCATTCATGCTCGACACGGGGACTTTGTTAACTGGTGCAAGGACGTCCCCATAGATGATTGTTTCGCACCGCTCTCTGTCATTCAACGACGCGTAGACGAGGTGAAGAAAGAGCTATTCGATATGAAGGGCGTCATGGTTGACCATGTCATAATGACGAGTGATGAGAAGAACGAGACTTGGTGGGCAGATGTTCGAGCTAGAGGTTGGCTCCGGGTGGATCATTCTCGTACCGTCGAGGACTACGGAGCCTGGTTCCCGGTGCTTATCGATGCAGGGATCCAATCCTCCGGGATAGGTTTCGTTGGAACAGACCAGTCGACAATGTCTACTCTCGCACGGCGGAGGGTCCAGTCATGGCAGGATGGCTCGGTCAGAACACTAAAGTGGGGACGACCTAACGCTGACCATCACTGAAATGATTATACTTATCTGACAATTTATCTATCATATATCTGCCATATTACATGTCATTACCAGGTACATACTGTATAATACTTGCACCAGACTGTATTTTAACCGTACTATAATATCTGGTCAACGGGAATAGCGCTACGCATTTTGACCATGTTGTACAATGTAGATACCGTCGGTAACGATACGCCGTATTCCGACCCAAGGCGAAGCAGATAGCCGTTGATATAGTCAATCTCGGTGGACCGGCCTTTCTCAATGTCGGAAAGCATAGAGGACTTGTTACCCCCTGTCACTTTCGCGACGCGCAGAACCTCAGTCTCCAGACTTTCTTTCATAAGAGTAGCTGGTATTTTTCCGGCATCCATCTCGTTGGGATCGTAGCCTTGGTCAGCTAAATCCCGAAGCCAATCAGCAGTTTCTGCCTTGACTTGGGCAGCGAAGGCTCGAGCAGCTTCGGCACATACGCTCGAGTTGATATCGAGGGCTGCCTGGGTATTGAAGATATCTCCGTTCCGACATCTCAACAGCGCTGTAAGAGGATTGATGACAGAATTGACGACGACCTTGCGACGCATTGCAAGCTGAACAGCAGATATGGGTTTCCAGGATATGCCCAAGGGTTTAATGGCCGTAAGAGAGGAAATCGTTTTCTGCAGGCTGTAATATCGTTCATGTTCGGGGTCTTCAGGAGTGGTGATGTCAGACAGCTGGAGTTGGGGAGAGAGGTCGGTTGACGGTGCGTTCTCGAGAGTGGCCTCGTAGTTGCGACCATGGAAGTCAGGTGCAATGCCGAGTTCGATGGTCCCCAATCCAGAGTGGATTACCCGGTCTTCGAAGGAGTATGCACCATGGCTGTTGGAAGCCAGAATGAAGTGCGGCCGTTCTTCTGGCACGGTGAAGACCTGCGACAGCAGTTCTTCGTAGACTCCCATCCCATTTTGCAGCAGAACGATAGTCGAATTGGCCGTGAGCCGTGGTTGCAGTTGGCGGATGGCTGGTAGTGTTTGGGGAGCTTTCGCGGTAACAATAAGCGAGGCTATGTCGGAAGGAGTTTGTGTCAAATTCGCGATGGCGGGATGCGTTCTTTTCGTTGTCGATGAGCTGTCGGGAAGAAATCGGGACGGGGAATTGTCGAAGACCTCGACGGCGTATCCCCATGATTTTGAGATGACGCCGCTGCGCTCGACCTGGATTTTCTCTGCATCTCGGACACGGCCTTGCTGCTTATTCTTGACAATAAGGGTTACGCCATGGTTCGGTTTTAGAGATTGACGAAGGTGGTGGGCGACGAGCGAGCCAATAGAACCAAGTCCCAGGATATGGAAACGCATGCCGACGGCGTTAGTGACTGTCAGAGAGCGAGCATCACTCGAGCATCAGCGGTGAGATCAATGATGTCGCTGGCTCTGAACGTCGACCGACAGGCAACTGCAGTCTATTCTTATAGAGCGCCACCGTCTATCCGTTTATTTATTGCGCACCGCAGCCATGGTCACCGCCGCAGCACTGCGGTGCTGCGGAGTTTGAACCGGCTATATAACGCTCCAACCTTCGTCCTCCACAATCCCCCCCATCACCCCAATGCCACTCAATTTCAAATTCAAGTTCGGTGAGGAAGCTCGTCGTCTCTCTTTTCCAGAGCCCCCATCGTGGGATGCCCTCTCGACAAAGCTGCAGAACGTTTACAGGCTGTCCAAAGACACCCTCGCGGTGTCCTATATCGACGCGGAGAACGACGAGATTACTTTCAATTCCGAGGAGGAACTCCAGGACTATTATCAAATATGCAACTATACTTCTGACCACCCTATCAAACTCAATGTTGTCGACCTCTCTTTGCGCCGCGAACGCAACGCTACCACTTCCACCCCGCGAGTGGCACTTAATGTGTTTGAACTGGACGATGATTGGCAACGGTTGCCTTCCTTCCATCCTCTTTCGGACATACGTATGGAGAGGGTCAACACCATGTTAGATCCAGGTCATGCATTTGTGGAATTGGTTGATAGCGACGCGAAGGACCTCCAAGATGCTAGAAGCTCAAGTTCGACTGATCGAGCCTCAACCCCGCAACCGGTTATGGACAAAGGCAAAGGGAGGATGGAGTCGCCTTTGCCCTCTCGGGGGACCTCTACACAAAGCATTGTAGATGATGACGTTCCAGACAAGCATGAAATACATGTTTTGGATCGCAGCTCATCCCTTGGTGACAAGCAGACTTTCCATAACCAAACCACCGCCCCACCATCTGTAGCTTCCCAGCCAATAGATGATCCTTCGGACCCACCACTTCCAGATCTCGATATCCATGCTACCGAATCTGCAGGCCCCTCAGTTTCACTTACTCAAGACATTGCTGCATTACTGGCTGCTTTCAACAATGCTGTCAACGTTCATCCAGAAATAGGGACCAACTTTAGCAGAATCTTCGACAATGCCAGACGAGGAGCGTACTGGGACGCCCACAGGGAAACTTTAGCTCGAAGTGTTAACGAACTTTCTGCATCTGTGGGCGCAACAACAGAAGAATTCAGGCGCAATGCAGAGGCAGAGGCGGCACAGCGAATTTCCCAGTCGTTAGGTGGACTTTTTCAAGCGCTATCTCTGGACATCCGTCCTTTAGACGCAACAGGGCCACCTTCTGACTCTTCTAATGTACCACCTGTCACATCCGACGCACCCCGCGTAGTGCCAGAACTTCCTTCGTTTTTAAATGGTGCCCCATGGAGCTTTTTACCTGGCTCGATGGTTTGGCCTCATCCTCCTCCACCCCCTCCGCCACCCCCTCCAGCTCCTTTTCCCTACAACATCACCCCTCCTCCCCCTCCTCCTGATACACTGCCTCCTTCCCCTCCTCAGGGATTGCACCCCCCTTCCCCTCCTCATGGATTNNTCCTCATGTATTCCCTCCTCCCCCTCCTCATGCATCGCCTCCCCCTCCTCCTAACACTTTCTTGTCCGTTCCTTCGGTTGCTCAGAGCAACCCTTCGAATCTCACAGCGGCGACGAATCCAGTTCCTGATGTCCCCCAGGCCGGTGATGTCTCTCAGTCTTACCCCCCAGCGCCGCCGAAAGGACCTTCGCGGTTCGGCACCGGCTCTTCCCGTCGCACTAGCGGTCTCCAAGCTGGGGACCACCACGACATATGGAGTCCCGACTCCCGGCCCCCTTGGCTTCCTCCTCCACCTCCCCCGATTCAGCATCAAGTGTCCCAATCCTCAGATGATTCACAGTCAAAGCCGTCGCCTCATGAATTGCGCGCTTCTGTGGAGGCTGCCAAGGCGCACTACAAAGCAGAGAAAGAGCGTTATCAAAAGGAACGTGAAGAACGCAAGCGACTGCGCGAGCAAGAGCGTAAAGCCGCCGTCTCTGGGTATGTGTTTATATGATCGTAAGTTACGGGCTGATATTAATCTCCATTGATAGCTCTGAGTCGGCACCTCAGCCCACTATGCCACAAGAGTTCAATGCATCGGGATCCCAAAATCGGTTGGAGCGTTCTAACTCTCACCTCGTGAGCAACGCTCGGGGTTCATTTCCTCGACTGGAGATGGAGATGATCAGTGCCCCACGCCGCCACCACACGATTTCTGGGGGAAATGCGATCCTTCCTGAAGATGTCAGACACCGGTCGTACAACCGAGTGATAAAGAAATTAAGCGATGTAAGTGCAGCCCTATCCTTTTACCATCCACTTCTGACACGCACGATTGTAGATGGGCTTCACTCAGTTATCCCACCCAGAAATACCTACCAAAGTCAAATCGCGACTCCCCAATAATTCTCCAATTCCCAAAGAGGAGGAAGATAACATTGCTACAGTTGTTTTGGAAGAGTTGCTTGCCGAGTCTTCTCGAAAGTCACCGGGAAGTAATGTTGGCGGCTGGCAGTAGTGTTTGTGACATACGGCTATCACATTAGTGTTTCTCCAAGTCATTTTTTATCAGGAAAGTCATCTGTATTGTCATGACGTGGTACATGAAAGGTGGAATTGGGGTACTCTTTGAATAACAAACGGTGTTGAACTGCTACTATGTCCCATCCTCAATAGATCTTTTGACTCACAGTTTGAATGCCGAGATCTATTATGCCACACCAATTCGCAATTTTGGACTGATCGTTTGTCCCTTCCGTTGATTATTCGACAGGGCCTTGCGCAGATGGGGTAACGTAGGGCGACCTCCCCAAAGCCGCCGGGCCGAATTCAAGAGTTCGAAGTACGACCTCCGGTCAGTAGGAACAATGGAAAAATGTGAGAGAGTTACAAAGATCGAACGGGCAACAGGTAGAAGGCCGAGATATTGTTCAGCCACTTCCTTGACTTGCCGAACAAAATGAAGTCCAGTTGCCTCGCAAGTAGACAAGGATGAATTTCTTGCTGAGGTGTGACGCCTAATTGATCATGAAGATTTGAAGAGGGAAGCCTGAAAGCTATTACTGGTCTCTGGCAATGTTCATAATAGTTGCCATGAGCCGCAACCGCAACCGTCTGTTGTCGAGACCATCCGCTCCTTTGGCATCAACTCGGAGATACAGTTGCCTCCTTTCTCAACGCAACATGAGGTACTAATACTAGTAGCCGACCGGCCCCTGGCCCGGATAATACTGGTGTAAGGACATGTAAGGATTCAGTTAGATCACCGTAGTTGAGCAGTGCTTGTGACAACCTTGCTTTGTCCTCTAGACACTAAACACCGGCGTGGAGATGGGATCGTTTCGCACTAGTCCCTTTCGACCCACAAGAAGAGCATAAGGTCGACATCCATTTCCCAGGAAACCTTTGCTTTGTTAGATTTACGCGGCAATTGCCCGGGAACTGACGAATGGTCAGACCTGGATAATTTCATTTCGTCTGGAGACACATCCTTCAGGGCTATGATCTGGTCGCTTTGATTCCTCTATCTCGAGTTTTTGGCCTAGTTTCTGTTGTAATTTGTGAGGATAGAGCCACCATGTGTACTTTGCCCTCATGCTGAACATTCTCTTGGGTTTTCCAGATTCGGCGATCAATAGCGGCACCAAGCCCAGTGTCTCTTTCGCAGTTTAGGCAAGGTCCTGTCGCTCAGTGGCAAATTTAAGCAAAACCCATCGACTTGTTCTACTCAGTTGGCGTTCTACCAGGGTCAAAAATTGACACTGCCACGTAAGATAGGACAGACCATTGTTTCTGCGTCGTTGTGGGTGTTTGATTGTCCGTGTAGGCGTCCCGGATTTATTTGGGTCGAGAAGTACGCTTTGACACTCGTTTTAGGACACAGATCATTGTTCTTCTAATAAAACAATCGCACTCCCTGGAGCTATTTATTCGAGACTACTTACCCTCTTACTCCTCACCCGACCCCTTGCCTCCTTGTCCCGTTTCAGCCCTTCTCCCTCCGTACGCCCTTGGTCCTCTCTCTTGCCCACAGCTTTTGATCACAGTGGATTGGCTTTTTTTTTCCCATCGCAGTTCTATCTGCTCCACATCAGAGAGGTTACAGGTTTTCCTCCCTTCGTGATCGTGTTAAATGGATTCCAACCAAACTCCTCCTTCCCCTCCCTTCTCCGATGGGCCCACTGGCCATGAGACCCCCATGGACGTTGACTCCAATAATAATCTATCGTCTACCACTGGTGAAATGGCTGCCCAGGCCGCTGGAGCAGTTGTATCCTCTCCTCCCGCGTCACCTAGCGGGACCCATCCGCCTACGGAAGCGGTGACGGCCACACCGCGCAGGTTAACACTACGTGAGCAGGGAGAATACTTGCAATTCGCAAGTAACCATGCCAGAGAATTGCTAAATGAATGGGTTCCCCACCAACTCTCAGCAGACGAGTACGCCAGGTGTCGTGCACACACGCATCATCTCATCCAGCTCATCCACGACCTGGAAGACCAAAGGGATCTTATTGCACCGGCAATCGATCCCCAAGCCGAGATGAGCCTGTTCCTTGCCCGTGTGGAGTACCGTGCCACGTTCGGTCGAATATTTCGTTTCAAGGACCTACCGAACGAGATTATCTGCAACATTTTCCACTACGTTTCCTGGACTGCCGACGGCGCTCAGCAAGGGAATAAGGCCAAAGTTATCATTACCAGTGTCTGTAAATTGTGGCGAAAGGTAGCGATTGAAGACCCAACCCTGTGGAACACCATCTGGTTCAAGGATCCCGAGAAGGAAGCTGCCTTCCAGCGAGCACTTACCTGGTTTGAACGTGCGGCCGATGCGCCAAAGGACATCCGGATTAGCGACGGTGGTGCGGAGAAACCCATGTTGACGGAAAGCATGCAGAAGATTATTGCCATTGTCAGCAAAAAGTGGGCATCCATACGCATCCTGGTTGTCGTCGTTCACCATTGGAACCCGGCTCTTATGGTGCTCGCTAGCTTGCAAAGTGTAGCACATTCGGCGCAGGCGATGGTACTTCAACGCTTCGAGCTTCACAGGACCGGCTCTCCATATGTTCAAATCGGGAAGGGTTACGAACCAGATACTCATCGCCTTCCACTAGCACTTTTCGGAGGAGCCTCAATTCCGTCGCTCTCCCACTTCTCCCTCAATGGGGTCTATATCGATTGGGAAGAAACTTCCCTTGCAAACCTCACTGTTATGGATCTTAGGAGGATATCCTTAGCCAACGCCCCGACGCTCACCCAATTTCGAAGGATATTGACTCAGTCGCCAATGCTACGGAAATTAATTCTGGATGGTGCTGGTCCCAGCTATGTTGGAGAAAACGGTTCCTTACAGCCAGTGGCGCTTCCCTCCTTGAAAGTTCTTGTCCTGGTCGATTTCAGCTCCACGTATGGGACATTCCTCCTATCTCAAATGTCAGCACCCAATGTTCGCGACCTCACTCTGATGAATCTCGTTGGAGAGAATTACGGTGGTTTTTTCGCCGCCTTGGTAGGCACGTTTCCAGATGTCAAAATCCTAACCCTTTACAACTCGGAGCTTCACCCCATCCCAGCGACAATGGACGGAGTCGCTGCGGTTGGTGAAAGAATGAGGGGCATTGTCATTCGGTGGTTAGCATCAATTCCGTCACTTGCCTATTTGCGAATCGGCAGCCTGCGGGACACTTTTCTCAACCTCTTTCTAACCTACATAGAGACGCAGTTCCCATCCGGTGATGCGCAGGGCCGGCAACCGATCTGCCCACAGCTATCCATCTTAGAATGGCAAAGCATGGATGCTCAAGTTGTGTGCAATTGGATGGAATCTCGGAAGAAGATGCATGTTCCTATCAAGAGGATGTATCTTGGCGAAAGGACCGCCGCAAAAATTGACCGGCAAGTGCAAGAGCAACTTGCGGAGGCTCTTGTACCTGGTGGTGATATGTACCTGTTGCGCACTGGCCATAAGGCTCCAGAAGAAGCGATGCTGATGGACTCGTAGGACTTTCAATCATGCTAATTTCTTATAATTTCTCATAATTGCTTTCTTGTCTTGTCTCGCTATCTTTGCTGCACATATAACATTATCCCATACCTCGACATGGGAATGACCGGACACTTACTTGTCTTTCTGTACTCAGAATTCTGTACCTACTAGATATCAAATAATGGATGGCTTGGAATGTTGTTATATATAATGAATTATGGCAGCGATTTGTGGTGAGCTCAAAATGAGGGAGCACCTGGTAGACCGGTGTCTGCCATGAAGGGATATCGGGAATTGCCCAATACACCCGCATTATCAACTGGCTACCAGTCTAGGAGGCGGCTTTTCCAGATGCTACGTTCTTTGCCGTTCCGTTTGTACGAACCTTTTTAGGCGTACCGATTTCCACCCTTTTCGATGGCAGCTGGACCACTAGATAAACATGAATACCGTATGCCATGACATGTCAGAGGGCGCTTACCGTGACAGGACTTTCTGAAGTAGGCGACTAAGGGTTGGAGAGATGTAGAATCCCTCAGAGGCAACGAAGTTTGCGTGCTCGACGATGTCACGACTATGTCCTCCATTGCTTCGTCCTCCGAATCCTCATCATCCGATGTGGGTTCCGCCATTGTAGACCTTGCAGTGGATTTGAGGAGGGAAAATATAACTGGGTCGAAGAGAGTCGACACTGGAGCCATGAGGTGTGTCGGCTGACTGAACGCTTCTCCAACACGAGAGTCAGTGGCATCGGTGGCATTAGTTGTAAGCAACGGGGCAAGGCCTTCAGGCATATCCAACACAGCGCCCCCGAACATGTCCTCGAACAGTGTACTCTGCGCTGTTTGAAATTGCAGAGTTCTTTTGCTAGTTGATTGTTGTTTGGAGGGATTATGATCAATGAAAACAATTCTCGAATCATGAGTGAACCCAATCAAATCGTACTGCTTCCCGTGAGGTCCAGTCGCAGTTACAGCCCGTAGTTTGAAGGGTAGCGTATGTTCAGTGCGAGGGCTGGAGGACCCGATGTCGAAAGTGTATGCCATAGTTTCTATCGCAGTGCCCTGGGCGTTTGGTTCAAGGAACACGGCAAACGATGCTCTGCTAGAATGAGGAACTACAAAGCCAATATCGGCTTTTGCGAGAAAAGTCCATGAAACTGTTACAATGATCCCGTTTAAGAACTGAACTGGATCTAGGTGTTAGAGCACGTACCCGAGCGGCATACGAGGTCCCAGACTGTTAGATTCCGCTGACCCACGACCAATAAATGTCGGTTCCCAATAAAATCCAGCGAATTTGTGTTCTTGTGCTCAAACGTTGACAATGAGTCGACGACTGCAAAGGTAGTGTCGTACAAGTGTATGCGGTTGATTAACGCCACAACAAAGAGGGTACCGTCCGGAGACCAAGTCAGGTCTTTGATGTGAGATGGTGGGAACGTCAAGGTCGCATGAGGTAGCCACAAGTCTGTCAAAAGACATTAGAAGAGCACCAAAAAGCTTCACAATATTAGAAGTACCTTCTTTAGTCTTTTGTTTCAATTTCCACACCTTCACAAAACCGTCTTCCCCACATGAAGCAAGATACAATGGGTTTTCGGTGTTGTGAGGACTGAATGCAATTTTGACAGGATATTTCGAGCCGTGGGGCTGGTCTATTCGACTATGAAGTTGCCAGCGGTTGTTTTTGGATTCCCAAGACCATATTTTTAGGAACACCTCCGGGTGGTAGCCAGGCTCTTCCTCTCGTACATCCGTAGTAGCCATCCACAAACCAGAGGAGGATATAGCAACGTGGCGGACCTTGGCGGTCTCCACAGGTTTAAAGTCCCGTCTAGACACTCTGTTAGTGGGCGACACTTCGAGCTCCCCAATGAGAGTCGTGGAAAATGGAGAATAAATTTGCAACGACGATTGGTGAGACGACGGGAGGATAAGGGATTGGGAAAGCTGGTGGAAAGCCAAGGGTGCGTATGTGGACTTGTGATCGTCCAAGAAGCTTTCCAGTCCTGCCATGGATATAAGGAGCCAGTGAGAGACGACCACATGATTGCTTACCGGTTTTAAGTTGAGAAAAGGATCTGACTATCCGTAGTGAACTTGGGCTTATAAAGCAAGATGTTCCGTCTTGAAGGCCGAGAAGATATTCTTCGGACAGCGGTCCCTGGTACACGGAGATTGAGGCAATTGGCGAACCTACACGCGGAACAAACTCCTTTCTTCCCGTATGCAACTGCCAGATGACGAGAACCGCTTCTTCACCGCCGCTCAACAGGTACGCGCCGTTCGAAGTAAAGGATAGTGATGCTACTGCGTGCGCGTGCCAGTGAAGGGAGGTTGTCTGAGCTTTCTTCTCCACTCCTCGTGATTTCACCGCTCCGTCATTAAGGCAGTACCACAAGCGAATATTTCCTTTCTCGTCACCTGTCGCGAAGTAGTCATCAGACGGATGCATCGCCAAAGATGTCAGACGGTCCGTGGAAATATATTTAATGAATCCAGTCTCCAGAGCAGAGGTGCGGGCAACGTAGACAGTGTGTCCACCAGTCGATACGAGCCATTCACCGCTGGGAGAAAGCGCTAATCCAGATGGCCGCCGTGTCTTGCCAATGGCCTTCACCTCCGCAGAAGACTTCTCTGAAGGGCCATGGTTAAGGGAGACTCGCAAAATGATGGCATCGGTCTCTGTGTGGTATTAGCCGTCAATCGGTTCTTACTTTCCAGTCCACATACCTTGTGATTTTTTCTTGTTCAAAGAAGCTGCAACGAAGACAGAATCCTTGACATTTCTATGCGCGCAGATGTAGTGGATTGGCTTGCCGACATCTATTTCTCGGAGAATGATAGCATTAAGGAAATCCCAGATTATTATCCGACCGTCGAGGGTACTTGTGATGAGTTGGAAAGCGTTGTCGGGGTTGATAACCGCAGAGGTAAAGCGAACGGGCTGCTGTCCACCACTGCCAGTGGTCGATGTTTCCAGTTCCGACACAACCTGGCCACTCGATACGGACAAAATTTTGACTGATGAACCGGCCAATGAGAAGAAGTAGCTATGTGCCCAGATCAGCAAATTTTCTGCTAAGGGCAAGGACGACAATTACCTTCCGTCCCTTGAAAACAAAGGAGCAGCTTTGCTTGAAGATAAATCATTCAGATAATGCCATTGCCACTCTGTATTCCCAGTTTCTTCATCCCACTCGTTTGAATCCGTTTCTGGAGCTCGAGGTATCTGCGCGCCATGGGTTTCCTTGGCCTTGCCTTTGTTCAACATTGCGCTCTTTTTGAGCTTCGATCCTGTCCGCTGCATACTCTGCTGAGCATGAGCTTGATTTTGGCGACTGGAGGCAAATACAGCCATGCGAGATGGACTGTCGTGCTCCAATTTTTTGGGCGTTTTGGAGGCGTTTGGGTGAAGTCAGGACTGTCAGGTTACGATCGCGCTGCCATTCTGGGAAGCGAATAAACAGATGACAAACAAAGATCCCTGCTCCGAGTGTTCTTGTGTTCTGTAGTACAGGAAACAGGTAAAGTACATTTAATTAATTACAAAAAACCTCATAACTTATGGCCGATGAGCACTCTCACTGAGCGACACGGTGTTTGTATTTCCTCGGCGGTGACGTGCCGCGAAGCCTTCTCCATACTTTCCCGTATTCGTTCTTCTTCAATCAACTCGGCTTTCGATAGCGGCTCTCTTGTCGGGATAGGCCATCCAAAACCAGTCAGAGAGGTCCAGAGGGATATTCGAATGTGCATATCGCTTTGGATGCAACATCAGCGGGCCGACTTCTCAAATGGAAAAGCAGAAGGAATTACCTCTTAAATCGTTCAATAAGTTTTTCAAACCGTTTACGATTCTGTAGCTCTTCAAGTTCTTCATCGTCTTCCCAGCCGAACATAGCCAATTCCTCTTTACGATTCCGTATTCGATCCTTCAATTCTTCCCACATAGCTTCTTGACAAGCCAGCACAGTTTGGTATGCCCGATACAAATGCATTGCCAATGATCTTTCCCCTAAGATATTCAGCTGGTCGAGAGCGAAGAGTGACTTAGGGAAGGAGGAGGAATCCGCTTCACTCGATGAATCCTCAATAACATATGTTCTAAAGGTTGGCGTCGGTGGTGCGTCGGAAGAAGGGACTGAGGGGGCAGTGGTTGCAACAGATGTCGAACTCCGCCAAGAGGATGAGAGCGTCGCTGAAGCTGTTCTGGGACGCTTGCTAAACACCGACGAACTCTGGGAGAACGTCGACATGGTACTTGTCGTAGATCCTGAGGAAAATGAATAAGACATGGGCCGACCTAAGGCAGACACGGAAGGAGAGATTGTCGAGACACGCTTCTCCAGGGTGTTGGAGATCGGCTCCAGGACATAACTCGTAACCACTTGAGACGGCAAAGGTAGGAGAGGGGCTAACAAGGGCATAAGGAAAGTAATCACAGGGCTAATCGTAACTTGGCGAAAGTAAGTCGTAAAGTAGCTTGGCAAGAGAGCTATGGCCATCGTGAAACTCATTGTTGGGAAAGTAGTGGAAGAGCTGGCACATACCCGTGGGCGTTAAATTAATGAATCTGCTTTCAAGTACAGCGTTCATCAAGGACTGAAGCAAAGCATGATCATGGCGAGAAGTATCTTCCACCGCCCCACTGTTAGCTTCAGCTGTATTGGTATGACGTTTTTGTGACCTCGACCGTAGCGCTCCCGTGAACCAGCGGGGAAGGACGGGGAATATAAAATCTATAGGTTTGTTTGATTAGCAATCGGTACATATTCACGGTCATGCTCACCTTCCTCTACCATTTCGATTGTACCTCCTGGACGAAGGACCCGGTTTATTTCCTAGAAAGTCGTAATGAGGTTATGCCACTGCTTCATTCAGTATGGACCAACTTCAAACAAAACATCCCACTGTAAACGGGCCGTACATCAGAATTCGATTTAAACGTATGGGGAATATCTACCTTGTTCTCAGGAACGCCCTTGGAAATTGAACGAATATGGATATGGTCAAATTCGTCATCATCGAAAGGAAGCTTAGTAGTCAGACTACTTATTGTATAAGGCATTCATGCGTCCTTTTCTGTCAAGATGAAGCACGTACAAGTTCCCGTGTTTAAATGTGATGCGCTTTGCAATTGAAGGTTCCAGTAACTGTAGCTGGATTTGAACATTGACGAGATCGAATCCTACCTACCGGTATGTTGGGACTTGGAATCAACTCAAAAGGACAGTACTCACAAATTCACATTGAGGCCATTCCTTCGCAGCATCCACGACCCACGTTGCAGTCTTTGAAAGCATCATTAGGTCCACGCATATTTGATTGCACATGTAGAGCATACCCCACATCCAAGATCTAAGACTCGGGATGGATGCTCGTCGAAGTTCACGAAGGAAGAAGAGCCTCGAAGGTGTTGCATTAGGCGGTTATCCAGTGCCTCCCTGGACAGGGCATTAGCATCGGTTGGAGGCCAACAGGGACAATGCATACATTTCGAGAATATGTTTGTCGTACGATAGGGGATAAGGGGCTTTGTCTCTGTCGTAGGAATGATGCCGTTGCCCATGTTTCTGGACAAGATGAAGGGCTTTAGTCCTTAGGGTTCTTTTTCCATCAAACGAGGATGTCGGTAAGGAGTAGGATGGCTGGGCTGGCGGAAGAGATGACTGTAACATGGCTCCGAGTTCCTGTGGTCAGAGATGAAGGTAGAGCGGCAAGGCAGTCTAGAAGCATTGTCGGGTAAGTCGTTCACAGCTACAGGCTCATAATGGCAGTCAAGGCTGCGTTCCGCCACAATCAATGATCACCATCATCCACATCCCTCGAGGCAATGAGGATCCTTATCTGAAACCGTCATCATCCGTCATCTGAACGATAACTATCACCTATTCTTAACCATCTCTCATCGATCACTGGCATGCCTCCCAGGCGGAAACCCACTTCCACAAGGCAGAAAAAGGCAGAACAGCAGCTGAAACGTGCAATCAAACGTGGCGATGTCCCAGCTCCAGAGCCTACCAAAAAGAACCTGCGGAAGAAAAAGGGCAGACTGGGTCCGCCAGGCAACAGCATCGGACGTGCTGCTTCTTCTAATACTAATGTCGAGCATGTGAGGCGATTGCAATCAGCCTTCATTAAGGCTTCCCCGCAGTTCTTGGAGGAGACAAAAGTTCTCGCATCGAGCATTTCCCTGACGAGACCAATTCCAGAAGCGAAATCCGTATACGATGGCTCCGACAAAACGAACCAGGGGCTAGCTTTGAATTGCCCGCGGCGACCAAAGTGGCGCTTCGATATGACCAAGGTGGAAGTCGAAAAAAATGAAGAGGGCATCTTCAAGAAGTGGCTAGCTGAGAGCGATAGCCAGGTGGGAACGTGGACGAACAACTTGGAGGAACAGCGGAAAGTTGAAGGGAGTACGGACAAGTCAATGCCCCCTTCATTCACGCATTTTGAGCGTAATTTAGAGGTCTGGCGACAGCTGTATAGTGGAATCATTGTCTTCATTCCTACTTCCACTAATCGCAACTTCTAGGTGGAGGGTGACAGAAATATCGCAGCTTCTGCTCGTTCTTCTCGATTCGCGCTGCCCCATGCTTCATTATCCTCCCGCTCTATCAGCCTATCTCGAAAAGAGGAATGTCATTCTCATCCTAACCAAAGTTGACATAACAGGACATGCACGAGTGGAAGCATGGAAAGCCTTCCTCCAAAGGGTGCATCCGGGGCTCTCTATAGTCCAGGTTGAATCTTATATTGAGAAGGACATTACAGCTGTTCATCAAGGGAAGAAAGGCTTCGAACCTAGTATTCCTGCTATGTTCAAGGCGAAACTAGTCGAAGCCATCAAACGGGTTCATTCAGAACTCTCAGTTCCTCCAGATCGGGTGCAGAATGATCCAACGCGTCTCAAGCATTGGATATCGCCGGTGAAGCGAAACATCGACTGGGACGCTCTGTTGGACTCTTCAGGGAAACGTAAGGGTCATCTTGCTAGTTTTTCTGACGATATACAGCCAGAAGTTGATGATGAGTTAACCACGGACGATGGATTAACACCTATCCCGCGCCAGAAAGAACCGGATATCCTCACGATTGGGCTTATCGGTAAGGTCCGTAATAACGCGGACGGTTTCTCGTAGTAATAGCGATACTAGGGCAACCCAACGTTGGAAAATCTTCCTTGCTGAATGCTTTGTTTGGCGAAAGTAGAGTCCGTGCTTCGAAGACTCCAGGAAAAGTGAGTTGGTGATTGTCGGTTTTTCTTGTCGACTATTGATTGCTGACCCGCTACAGACCAAGCATTTTCAAACACTCTTTTGGACTTCCGACGTTCGTCTTGTTGACTGCCCTGGTTTGGTCATCCCCAATTTCATCCCGATGGAGGTGCAAGTCCTCACAGGCGTTCTTCCCATCTCTCGAGTGTCGGCCATTTCATCGTGTGTTCATTTTGCAGCACAACTGCTACCTCTTGAAAGAATATTGGGTCTTCAGCACCCCTCATTGTCGGATCCAGCAGTCGAAGACAGACGAACCTGGAGAGATGACTTGCGACCTCGGGGAGAAAAGAGCGTGAAGGCGTTGAAGTGGACGGCCATGGACATTTTGACCGCATATGCGAATTCGAAGGGCTGGGTGACTGCCAAAGCGGGAAGGCCGGATGTACACCGCGCCGGAAATGCCAGTATGTTATCACAGATGCTGTTATAGTCTCATACCGATCGGTATCTGTAGTTCTACGTGCCCTTGCTGAAGGTCGTATCTCTTGGGGGTTTTGGCCTCCTGGAACCGAATCGTTGGACAACAATGGCATTGGCATTTGGATTCCTAGGAACGATGCTATTGACATCGAAACCGACACTGATGGCGACGGTGACGAAGAAATTCCTACTGATTCGGAAACCCAGTCAAACCATGGATCAGAAAGCGAAAGCGACGAAGAGCAGTCGGACGCGGGGCAAAATATCGGTCTTGCCGGTAGATTTGGTGCACTTGCACTTGATGCCTACGACGACTCCGAAGCCTCAGAAGAATAACTGCGGATAAATCGATATCATATGCAGTAGGATTTGACGACAGCCTCATGCCTTGAAGATCTTAAACATGAGGGCAACGGTTCTCTAATTCCCCAACGACGGTTTGGAAGAGTACTGTGGATCAATCATATAGGACTGGACGGATAGAAACAATAAGACCCGCAAAAGTCAGCTGTTTACCTGCGCCATTTTTCCGGAAAATAGTATCCAGGCTTCCAGTTACCTATGATCTTCTCTCCGTTCTTCATCTGTTCCTCTTCGGTATCAACATGAGATCATATGATACGTTCTAAGGGGCTTTCTATAAAATCCAACCGATCATGCTGCTATTGGAAGACAGACCAATCTTGGAACAATGTCTCGAAATCTCGCTCTGTATGTTCTGCTTGCATTATTGGCCGTTTGTCAAGCACAGACCATCTATCTGGCCGGCGATTCTACCATGGCCAGAGGGAACGGTGTGATTGATGGTGCGTCCCTACTCTTCTTTCTAAGAAATCCGTTAATAACTCTATCGCTCGGGCGAGCTAGGCTGGGGGCAGCATCTCCAACAGTACCTGTCAATTCCAGTGGTCAATAACGCACTTGGGGGCCGCTCTTCCCGCTCCTTCACCGAGGAAGGACGCTTCAACACAATTGTTAATCTTTTGAAGCCAGGAGACTATGTCGTCCTCGAATTTGGACACAACGATGGCTCTGCAGGAGCCGTTGATAACGGTCGTCAATGTGCAGTTGGAGATGGGTACGATACAACCGCGGTTGTTCGCACTTCGACGTAAATTCGTTTGCTTTTGCATTCGAGGAGCGGTTAACAACCTTTTCTTCCTTATTTCTAGGGGTGAATCCATTGTCATCCGCAGCTTCCCTTACTACATGCAGAACGCGGTGAATGCCATCAAGGCGAAAGGTGGTATCCCTATCGTTGCTTCGCAGACTCCGCGAAATGGATGGACCAACGGATCCATCTCGCCTGGAAACCGCTTTGTTGAGTATGCTAAGCTGGTAGGGCAGAGAACCTCGGCTACATATGTCGACCATTATGCCTACGTGGCGCAGGCATATAAACGACTGGGTCAAACCCAAGTGAACACGTTCTACCCCAATGACGTCGTCCATACTTCTCCTGCCGGAGCGAACGTCGTGGCACAAGCCTTTGTGCGAGGACTCTTGTGTTCATCCAACACGTTGAAGACCAAGGTCAATGGAGCAGGACAAGGCGTACCAGGTATGTCCTTGAATGGATGATAGGGAACGTCTGTATATTGATTTCCTTT
Organism: Coprinopsis strossmayeri; assembly: GCA_900156845.1. Lineage (NCBI taxonomy): Eukaryota > Fungi > Basidiomycota > Agaricomycetes > Agaricales > Psathyrellaceae > Coprinopsis > Coprinopsis strossmayeri. The sequence continues at coordinate 324,371 of FTPT01000068.1, read as the reverse complement.
GAACAGACAAATGCATCTAAACCTTGATTACTACTGTACCGACTTGTAGATAGGCAACAGTAACGCATAAGGCAGGGTCAATTGCTTAAATAAAAAGTGCCAAAAAAATCTACTTAAAATCGTAAATGTCTTTGAAAAATACAGGTTTTTTATTTCAATGCCTCAGGCCATTCTGCTAGCGGTAGTGGGCCGAATCCACTCTGTAGCAGCTGTATATTAGCTAGTTCTTGCCATAAATTGGCTTGAACACCTGATATTGAGGCCTCAGGTTTCTACCAGGATAATGTACACTGAATATGCGAGTTGATATGCTAAATAAGGTCTCAATATCGGAGAATCTGAGGGCTTATTACTTATTTTAGGGCAACATAACCCATCACACTCAGCTCATTGCTAGTTTTTCCAGTCCGCAAGACGGTAACGCACCTTTGGCCATTGCCTATCTACAGGTCGGTACCGAGTAGTGATAGTTGAGTACGTTGAGCGGAAGAGTCCATACTATTTTCCCAGGCCCCTATCTGTGAACGCGAATCGGGGCAGGGCGTCGCTTGTGCCTTGACTAGTAACTAGTAATCTCCTGCTTTAACATGTCTACCTCAATGCTCGGCTCTTGGCTTAGGCAACCTGCTGGAGATGATACAGCTCCGCCTGAACGGCAAAGTCGCTCGTTCGACCTATTTCGAACCCGGAGTGCGTCGAGCTCAACAAATGACTTGCAAGATCCTCGCTCGTCACTGGATAAGCCTAGGTCGAACAAACGGTCTCAACTTGCATACTCGACGCCTCATGACACAGTTCTATCTCAACTTCAACCTATCTCAAAAGGGTATGCGTCTTCGCAAAGCAGGGTAGGCCCGTCTAGCGATCAAGCTGGACCGCACCCCCACGCTATGTCTCCGGAGTCGAATGCTTCGCAGTCAAGGTTGGAGTCAGGAATGAGCCCTTCACCAAGTATATACACCAGTGCAACCGCCAATCTCCGTTATGCTGGCAATCAAAGTAATATACAAGTGCAACCTCAAACGGTGGACCTTTTACTCGACCCGTTTGACGGTACATCACACGGCGTCCTTCTACCACAAGATATCAATATCGTCTCACGAGACCAAGACCGGGGGAGCATTGTGGCCTCTCATAAGCTGATCACTGACTCAGACGCTCCTGGATCTTCCGGAGAAGCTATGTGGTCACACCTCTCCCGCGTTCTAGACTTGCAAAGTCAAATCGCTAGAATGCACATAGAGATGGAAGGCGTTGGTGCGGGCGACGGGAAGAGGGGGAAAGGGAAGCTAGGCCCACTCGGTAGAAGTCCCAACTCGATGGAAGATACGAGAGTTTTTCATGGAAATTCAAGGTTCAACCGGAAAAGGACCATGAGCAGTAGTATATCCACTGTGGAGAGTGGTGATGAAAAAGGTGCTGATGAAGAAGGTGTAGGCGTAGTTGATGAAGAAGTAGAGCAAAACAAAGCCAGAGAAGAAGAATTCGCGAAATTGGCTGACCAATTCGAGGGTAAAAAGGAATCCATTCGAGACATTATGGATAAGGTACACCTGTTCATTGAACATAAATGGAACATGTTCTCATGGTGCTTCTATACAGCTGGATGATCTATCAAAAGCGCTGACGGAGTTCCATGCCCTCCAAGCGCCTAAAATCGAGATTTCTAGTTCAAGGCGCAGCTCCACGGGGATCACGATTCAAAATAGTCCCCCCGCGACCCGCGACCTAGACGGCGCATATGTGGAAGAAAAATCGCAGCTACCTGTTTCGCATGCATCGTCGTTACCGCCTTTCGCTACGCTTTGGACTCCGCCGAAAACACCCTTTTCAACAACATCACCTCATCTTCTCCCTCAGTCATTCTCCCGCATAGAGCGTAAGCAGCCACGGCCACGGAAACCAGTCGTGCCAACAGTTCTTGTAAACTCGAAGGAGCTGGGCCCCCAAAGGCAGATGGTCGACAGTCCCGCCTCAACTTTGGGAAGCTTACAACTTCATCCAGAATGAACTGCAATCCCGGTTCGTGTCTAGATCCTTTCAAGTCTATTTTCAGCCAACCGACGCTGCCTTTATCTGGATATAGGTTTGCTGAGTACTAGCAACGCTCCGAGTCCTCCCAACGCCTTTATTAGAAGCAATACTTCAGACGTTCGTCTACAGCTCGTTTTGATTTGCTAGTCATTCCAGATAACTGTTGCATCTAATTAAACTCGTTGCGGAGGCCCCAGGGGGCTAGCAAGGGAGATGAGTGTGCTTATCGTCCTTGAGGCCTTGTAGGAATTAAATCATCATACGCCTCATGTTGCTTCAGTTGATTTTAACCCGAGTCCAATGACCATTGTGATCGCTGATTACCCTTGGAAAAATGCGAATACATACTCAATAATTATCTCGTCACATACTTGTGTATCACACGTTGTGTTTATTAAATCTCAGATCCACCCGAGTCGCGACACGGCTTTAAGAGTCGAACAGCCTACAGCTTCGACCGGAACCAACAACTCTGGCCATGGCTTCCAGAAATCCTCTTAATCTTCCTCCAGTTACCACGGAACTCAAGTCGATAGCACCTTACTTGCAGCGTGCCGAAGAGGTCAAAGGAGCGGAACCCATCGTTGGATATTGGTGTTAGTTCCAATCAGTTCAACTGTTAGGAGACACCATTTGACCTCGGTTGGGACAGGTGCTTATTACGCAGCACAGATTGGAATTGGTCTGAAAGCACGCGATGCTGCATCCAGAGACGTTCTACTTGCTCTGCTTGGTGCTCTTGAGCGGCTGAAGAACGAAATTGGCTCCAATGATGCTGTCGATGTCGATGCAGCTGGTGCCGCATATGTTGAGAACTTTGCGCTCAGAATCTTTACCGCAGCAGATAATGAGGATCGAGAAGGTCGCGCTACCCGGTTGGTATCCTCGCCTTGCGCTCTCTGGTCTATTCCATGACATTCGTAATCTTTGCAGGGCCACTGCGAAGAAATTCCTCGCCGCCGCCAACTTCCTGGAAGTCCTCAAGACGTTCCCAAAAACAGACGTATCTGATTCGGTGTGTATATGCTGTCCCTTTATACACTCGATCTACGAGGCGCTGATAGTAGTGAGATACAGGTTGCGGAGAAGGTGCGATATGCAAAATGGAAGGCTGCAGACATTGCCAAGGCATTTCGTGAAGGCAGGAAGCCCATTCCCGGTCCACCAGGCGCTGCGGAAGAGTCACAAATAGAACCATCAGCTGGTATCTGGCCGCAACCCGCCTCGCCAGGAGCTCAAGTTGGTTACATAACTCCCCCTGGTTCTTCCCCTCGATCTCCTCCAAAGACCATACCATCCGCGCCTTCAAGCGTATCGTATCCCCCAAATCTATCCGGTGTAGACGACAACTGGAGCACCATTGCCACGCCTGGAACCGAGCTGAACACGTCCCTTGAGCTGATTGACAACCCAGCCACAGGGGAACTTCGCTCTAGCGCTCACAAACGTTCGAGTAGCGGGAACAGTTCCAAGTCAGAAAGGCGGAACGGACGCAATACAACAGCAAGCGATGAACATACTGGCAAGAGAACGCGGACACCAAGCCCAACAATCACACCAATCAAAGGACAGTCCCCTACTCGATCGCCGGGTTACAAACCTCCATCTCCATCACCACGCAGTAGGAATAATAGCCCAGGAAACGATAAAAGGGTTCATTTCACGCCCTCGGTTACAGGAGGATCAATTAGCTCAGGGTCCCCTGCGACAGCACCCGCCGTTCTTCCGGTAACCCCAAATCAACCATGGAACCCTCCACCAGCACTCCCAACCCACGCACTGCACCCAACTTCATCGGAAAGGATTGCCCCTGGTCCGAGTCCTTCTGCCCCTGTCGAACTTACACTTGACATCATCAGTAAAGCGCAAAGACACTGTCGGTTCGCAGCCAGTGCACTGGATTATGAAGATGCCGAGACTGCGAAGAAGGAATTGAGGGCTGCTCTTGCTCTACTCGGTGGATAGAGCGGCAACTGACACGGGAAGAAAGGTTTCATATGTTCTTTAGATGCCCGATCTTGTATCATTATTGAATCCAGGGCCCTCGTGCGACATGACAAGTCTATTGAGTACTTGCGATATACAACTGCACTCGGGTAATGAGAAGGTCTACTTACCTTGCGCCTGGCAAGCTTCCGACCCTGCTTGGTGATTTAGCGCCTATCGTTAGGCGGACTTTGAATTAGTTCCCACGCTCAAATTCGCATGATCTGTTCATTGTCCCACTTAACCCAAACTCAACTAACACCCCGCTCTCCTGCAAAATGTCTGAGAAAACTGCGCGTTCATATATTCAGCAATCAAATCGTGAAAAACCAAGGACTGCAGCGGAGAAGAAAGTTGTATTTAAGCCCGTTCTTGACAATCCATTTCATATTCGCTGGTGCTGCGCTTCACTCTGTTGCTTCTCAATCGGTCTGACTGTTACAGAATAGGCCTTCAGTGCCAATAAATCTTCAGAATGCTGTTTTGGCCTATCTCCTTACTCTACTTGAAGGATCAGCCGTCTATCATCGGGCACAATGCAAAGAAAGCCGCAAGAGGAAAAAGCAGGAAGCTGTACCCCCACGCAAAAGGGGCAAATTGGGAGGGTCAACGACAGATGAGCATGACGAGGATACGGAAGAAAACCAACCTCTGCCAGAATCTACTTCAGCTGTGTCAGCATCCAAACCGATTATCTTGTCGCATGCGGTGCTAGGTATCAACGCAGTGACCAAGCGTCTAGAATACCAGGCCCGCCAAGTTCGCCGGACAACAGTTATCCCAATAGGTGAGGACCAAGATCTCAAGTCCCTGCCGCCACTTGCGTGTGTCTTTGTATGCCGTGCGGAAATCAACCCTCCAATCCTCATCGAACACCTACCACCGCTTGTAGCTGCATGCAACTCAGTCTCGGGCAAGCAGTTTGTCAAACTGGTACCCCTCCCACAGGACTCGGAGCAGAAGCTCGCCGACAGCTTGGGGATACGCAGCGCTTCTATGATCGCTGTCGATGTATGTCTTTTATGTTGACCTTGGGGCACATCTCATTACTTCTTCAAAGGTTCAGTTCCCTGGACTGCCTGCACTTGCAGAGCGGTTAGAATCAGTCCCTCTTCTAACCGCGTCCTGGTTGACACCTGCTACACCCTCCGCTCACCTTGTACCGACACATATCAAGCATCTTCGCACATCTGCGCCAAAGGACATGAAAGCGACGAAACAGAAGAGGCTTCGAGAAAAGCTGGCGGCCAAGGAGAAGCAGAAAGAAAAGAGACAACTATTGGTAGTTAAATAAACAGAGCTTTGTAAAAATAGATCACCGAGAACCGACGCGGACTGTCATACCCATCTGACCAGATGTCACGTCGACAACTTTCTCCCATCACGTCCAAGTTGCTGATAGCTGGGGGCACTTGTCTTGAGCAGCCATGTTCGTAGCCATCGTTGGAACGCGATTCTCTGGAAAGTCGACAGTGGAAGACTACCTGATATCCCAGAAAGAGTTCACCCCTGTTCGTCTCATACAACCGAACGATGGCGAGTCTGTACTCGAAGGAAATATCTCGGTGTGGCCAGTCAATACCGGCGTGTCGTTATCCGCTGTGTCACAGTCTTTCTCGTCTTCATTGACTCTACAGCACAATGGAGCGCAATCGATACCCCGGAACCATCATGATTCCTTCTTGTCCATGAGCCCCTTCCCTTCCCCAGCACCGGCAACAATCATGAACGAGAGAGCATCTCAGACGCTTTGCTTCTCGTCCCCAGCAGACATGCTGAGCTACATTACAATCCACTGGAAGGAAAACTTTGTCACATGCAGCCTGGACACCAAGCAGCTCGTTGACCTTTTCATTCGGAGGCCCTTCTTCATGATAATCTCAGTCGACGCGCCATTGCTCAATCGTTTTCACAGATCACTCAGGTATGACATATTTATCATTTTTGCACGCGTCTTCTTTAACTATATGTTCACTTTCCAGCACCCACAGTCTGAGCCTCGAGTCTTTCATTCGAGAAGATGACCGACTTGTTTTCGGGGCATCCCAGTCGACCTCGGGGTCGTCCCTGAATGAATTGCGGGATTCAATCAACATCCATGTTATCAATTCATTCCCATCTGCTCAACAGCTCTTCTCATACCTGGACGACTTGGACATTCTTAATTCTGAACACCTCCGTCCAAGCTGGGACTCATATTTTATGGTAGGTCTGACCCACCTTCACCGCTCCATACTAATTAAAATATATAAGACCCTTGCTTCGCTCGCATCCCGTCGGTCAAATTGCATGAAGCGTCGTGTCGGGGCAGTCTTGGTTCGCGAAAACCGTGTCATTGCTACTGGGTGAGTTTCGATTCCCAAATATCTGACACTTCCTCTAACATCCGTCAGGTATAATGGCACTCCTCGAGGTCTTAGAAACTGCAACGAAGGAGGATGCCATTATTGTGATGGAGTGAAAGCAATGTCGACTCCAGTAGAGTGTGTATGCCTCCATGCGGAAGAAAACGCGCTTTTGGAAGCCGGAAGAGAAAGAATAGGCCAAAATGCTGTACTCTATTGCAATACGTGTGTAGTCCAGATTGCATGCCATATTTCTGGTCAACTGACTTCATCAAGATGTCCATGTTTGAAATGCACTGTAAAAATTATACAAACAGGAGTCAAGACTGTCGTTTACAACTTGGCCTATAAGATGTAAGCTGACTCTCATCTCGTTGAACGTGTGGCCGGTCTGAGCTGATTCTGTTCATTGTACAGGGACCATTCTTCGGCTCTACTATTCCGGGAGTCTGGCGTCGAATTGCGACGTTACGACCCCAACACAGCGTTTCGATTGCCGCCTGTCAATGACGAGTGGAACATGGGTATTACCATTTAGCTAATAGTCTCTGGACTTAGGTTCTTCAAAACTTCGTTGACATTCACCTCAATGTCCCATTGGCCGTTGCCCATGAATCGCATTGCTCGTCGTCGGTCGTGAATTGTCGTCTCGAGGACAAGCCAAACGGCGTCCGCATTCTTCCGTCCGGCCGCGAGGTAAAATTGCTTTGCACACTGTTGCAAATCTTCATGGACATGGCGACCAAGGAACCGCCTAAATAGCACCAAGCCCTCCCAGAATGAAGAGTCAAATGTATGCACGCCGCGCATGACTGCCGTCATGGTGCTGATCACGGCTCGATAAAGACGATGAGAATGTGTATATGCTGATTCAGTCCCAACCGCTGAGCCTGTGCGCATAGCCAATGCATTTATAGAATCAGCAGTTCCCAATTGTTGAAGAATCGACTGGAATCGCGGCCACACATCGTCCCAGACTCTTCGATACATAAAACCTCCGACGTGGGTGGCCAGCGCATCTACCAAGTTTGCAGCTGCGCTGACAACAAAAGTTTCACTGTCCGAGAGCCTGTTCAGGATGAAAGGCCAAGCATTGTGAATCGAAGGAAGCAGGGCGGATTCAGGAAGCACCGGGACGGATAGAGTCAACAACGAGAGAATCCGTGCCCGGATGACAGGAGATTCGTGAGTGAGGAAATACAGCGAGCGAGAGATGATCTGCTTCGTCAGTGCCTGACTAGATGTTGGTGGAGGCTCGTCAGGTCCTGGATCCTCCCTTCCAACCCGGTTATTAGGTTCTTCCTCTTCCTCTTGCGGTTTACCCCAAGGTTCGCGAGGAGCGAGACCATAGTCTGTATCGTCCACATTCTCATGGACACTATATCGTTGTGGTAGCCAATCGAGTAGTGTGTCCACGGAATTTAATTGAAACACCTGTTCCGGGGTTTCCTCGATACGCGTTGGCGCATTAGTCGAGTTCGCTTTGACGTCCGACTCAATGACACCCAGTACCTCTGACAAAACTTCAATAAGACCATCAACAATGACGCTATAGCCATGGTAGGCGTCCAATCGGTCAAAACATTCCTCCACCACATCATTGGCTTTATCCACAACGTCCCGACCGACCAAACGGATAAGAACTACCAAGACCTTGGTCGCGTCAATGTCAAGCCACCGTCGGGTCAGCCGCCTCGATACGGAGTTCAAGGCGTAATCAAAGTTAGAGAGCAGCAGGTTCGCTGGTGAAGCATATGAAGTGGCGATTGTCACATAGTTCAAAGCCGCAGAGCCCGAGGAAGACAAGAAAGATGTTGGCGATACGATGGAATGGAGGATCGGATACAATGTGAAAATGAAAAGAGAGTTGAAACGGCTTTGCAGCACCCCTGCAGCAATCGCAATCAATTGAAGACAGAGACTTTGACGCAGCATTGGCTGGCTGACGATCTTCCTATCTTCTACCTGCTTGGCTCTGACGATTTTCAGTGTTTCATCGAGAGGTACAAGACCCTTTTTATGCTGGACCCGGAACTCCGACTCCTCGTTCTCGTTGTCTGGCTGGCCGTGCTGAGGCTTCTCCAAGTCGTCAAAATCAGATTTGTCCCACAATTCCGCCACGGTGCGGGCAATACTACGTATTTGCTTCTCCAATCGACGGCTTCGTCCGAGAGCCGCGTTGTTTAGGGATGACTCGGAGGATAGCTGGATGTCCGAGATGCCCTCGAGTAATCGACAGGCACACCACATCGCCGCGACCGATCTTGACCGAGTGTTAGATAGACCAACATTGACGAACCACTCAACAGAAAACAGGCAAGAATCCTCTCCCACTTGCCCAAGGGAACGGAGCATGTCTTCTAAAGACCGCCTGGTCTCGTGCGATGAAACATTTTGGAAGATGAGTTCTGGGAAGGCCACCCATGTCGTTTCTGAATTGCTTTCGAGCATCAATTGTCCAGTCGCATGGTGGGTTACGGTGACTGATGGGTTCACGAGCTCCAGTGCGGAGAGCAAGCTCCAGCCCCATTTCTCAATTCCTCCAGTGGGGCCTAACAGCCTACCAATTACCTTCGAAATGGAACCCACTGTGTTACCCTCTTTGGCATCCAAACCGACCCGACATACAGAAGTGATCATTTCAGCAATATGCTGGACCCGAGCATCTGATTGAGACAAAAGCAAGCGCGGCAATGCTGCCAGGTTTTCGGTCGTCATCTGGGCCAGCTGTTGGATGAGGGGAACACCAGTGTGGGAGCTAGATAGCAGACTCTTAAGCGAATCCACCGCGTTCGCTGAGACCTTGGGGAAATTCGAGTGTGCGGCGGAAAGCAGAAAGGAAAGAAGTAAAGGCTGCGTTCGAGAGAGGGTTAAAACCGTCGAAGAGAGGACTTGAGTTGAGAATTCAATGAGTGCATAGGTGGCTGATGGTGTTGGGTGCTTTACTAGGGGATTCAGGGTATTCAGGGCGATGTGTAGTTGCGATACCGTACCCCGCAACCATGTGGGGGTTCGGGTGACCAGCATTGGCTGGGAAGCGGACTTCTCGTTGTCCGTTGGCTCACTGTCTGATTTCCCAAATGAAGCAAGATCTTCTAGGTTGTCAAATCGGGGCAAAGCTCCTTGACGCGTGCAAACTTCGTCGCCTATAGCCCTGACAATAGATACCTGAAGGACATTCAAGGCAGCAGAGACGATATCGCCATTGGTCCACCCTTTGCTTCCTGGCACCCCTAAACAGACTTTGGTCATTCCACTGGCAATCCCCGGAAATACGGTCGGAACTATGTCTTCTGGAGCATATGCATCGATGACTGTGTACAGCAGTTGAAGAGATGATTGCTGTAGGGATGTTCGCTGTGACACAGTGACTCCCAGTATGTAATCAAGGGTTTGGCCAATCACTGGGATAAACTGGGGCGATGATGCATATTCTCGAAGTTGATTGTAACGTTCCTGGGCAGCCTGTGCCGGATCGCCTCTTGAAATAGCATCCTGAGCGGACCTCTTTCGAAGGAGTGAGGTCAAGCACTGCACAGCGGCTTCCTTTGTTTCATCGTCCCTAGCCCTTACCTTTCCCTTGCTTTCCATTCCACCGACAACTGATCCACACAGAATGAATATCTGTTTCCAGATCCCTAGCTCGCAGGTCCACCACCAGACATCGCAAAGTTCACTCAAGCATAATAGAAGCTTTTCGAGAACTTGGTCAGGTATTTCTGCCGATGTGTTCCTCTCGAGTATTGATTTCAATGGAAAAAAGACATATGCAATAAAGGATTGGTCGAGATTGGCTGGGTCTGTCTGACGAAGCAGCTGTAGCAGATTCGAAAGTAGTGATGATATTGTGGGGATCGTATTGGGTGTCAACCTAGAGGAACCGAGAATTGGCACGCAGACTGCTTTGAACTATGGCTAGGATGAATTACAGAGGAGTCGATATAGGGCACTATCGCGTACCCGCTGGAATTCCTGGTTATTGGGCGGCCGGGCCATGGTGGTTCAGGGCAGAGCGGTGTCGCGCGTCCAAATCGAGACTGCACAATTTTCCCCTCCATTCCGCCACAATGGCCTTGCTCCTTCGGACCTTGGCACGCGCTACCTTAGATTTTGGCCCTGTTCGGCATCGATAACGCCTTCTGGAGCACTATCATAGACTATCATGGCCTCTCAACATCCCCGGATTCTGCTCGTGGACTCCTACGATTCATTTACCCACAAGTACGCCTTTCTTTTCAGTCCAGGTTTACCTGTTGACCGTCGTCATCAGTCTAGCTGCTTTATGTCGCAGGTCGATCCCCAACTGCTCTGTCCAGATCATCAAAAACGATGAGCTATCTATAGATGCACTCCGTCCCTATTTGCGCTATTTCTCTGCAGTCGTCGTTGGTCCCGGTCCTGGATCTCCTGGTGTTCCTGAAGACATCGGCATCGTTCGAGATCTTTGGAAGTTGGACGACGAATACGTTTTACCTATCTTCGGCGTCTGTCTTGGCCTCCAAAGCCTCGCCTTAGAGTTCGGCGGAACTCTGAGAAGGCTCAATGTCGTCAAACACGGTCAGATATCCCAAGTCCATCATCACGTGGGGTCAGAAATATTCCTAGGAGTTGAAGACATTCACGCTGTTCGTTATCATTCGCTGCATGTTACCATTCCGGAAGATGGTCCTATCAAAGAGCTTGCCTGGGTTGACGAGGAAGACAATGGTCGAGTTGTCATGGCCGCTAAGCACTCCAATCGTCCATTTTGGGCTGTCCAGTACCACCCCGAGTCGGTGAGGACGGAAGGTGGCGGTTGGAAAGTCCTCAGTAACTTCTGGGCTTTAGTTCAGGAGTGGTCGACCCGGACTGGTCGCGTGCCTATCCCTTGGGACCCAGCTGTGGCTGGCCAAGTTGGATCAGCATGGCCGTACAATAACACCCTCAGGATTAAACCGCCCTCCGCAACATCTTCACCCGTGTCAATCCACACGTGCAGCCTCAACCTTCCTCAATTGTCACTCCCCATCATCTGCGAGCACCTAGGTGTGCTCGAGGAAAGATCCAAGTTTGTAGCCCTCGATTCTGCATCCCATCCTGGACGGTTCTCCATAATCGGCTCCTTGCTCCCAAATTCATTACAAGTAACATACTACGTTGGTGACCCCTTCGTATCTTTGTCCCAAGGGAGTCAAACCATTTCCGAGCCATTGGGCGCGCAAGACGCATGGAAATGGCTCGCTACATACTTGCGTTCGAAAAAGGTACCAAAAGGCGACCCTTCCATTCCATTTTGGGGAGGCTTCATTGGCTACTTTAGCTACGAAATGGGGCTACCAACTGTACACGTCCCTCTCCTTCACCGCAAAGAAAAGCGACATCCAGATGTGAACCTGGCCTTCGTAGAAAGGAGTATTGTCCTTGACCATGGAACCGGAACAATCCATATCCAATCTCTCCTCCCCAGCGACAAGGCTTGGGTAGAGCAAGTAGCCCAAGACCTCACTGACCTCTCTCGATCTCCTCCCAGCTCTGGAAGACGCTCGAACATGCTTTCCCCAGTTTCGACACTTACTCTTCCTGAAAAGGACTCATACATTTACAAGATCAAGCAAGCAAAGGAATACCTCTACTCTGGCGACTCGTATGAGTTATGTCTCACTGCACAAACCAAGATCTCTATACCCCATCATGAAACTAAAGATTCTACCACCTCTACTTCTTGGGAACGATACCTTCAATTGCGAGAGAAAAATCCAGCACCTCATTCGGCATATCTTCGTCTCCATCCTACAACCCTGATGTCTTCATCCCCTGAGCGCTTCTTATCGTACTCTCGACCTCCGAATTCCGTCTGTCAACTACGGCCTATCAAGGGTACTATTCGCAAGGGTCCTGGAATTACCCGCGAGGTTGCGGAGAAAGCGCTAGTTGGAAGCCCGAAAGAAGTGGCAGAGAACCTGATGATCGTGGACCTCATTCGCCACGATCTCCATGGAGTCGTTGGCGAAAATGTTGCCGTCTCCAAATTTTGTGGAGTGGAAGAGTATGAAACGGTTTGGCAGCTTGTTAGTGTTATCGAAGGCAAAGAGGACCCTTCTTCCTCGGTCGACGAAGAATTGGGATGGAATGTTCTCAAAGCCAGTTTGCCACCAGGTTTGTATAGCTCTAGTCATCACAGCCAGACCGTTGCTTACTTGCTTACAGGTAGCATGACAGGTGCTCCAAAGAAACGCAGCGTAGAAATTCTGCAACATCTCGAAGACAGTGAACGTGAAGTTTATTCGGGTGTTTTTGGCTATTGGGACATTGCTGGTGGAGGTGATTGGTCGGTTACCATTCGCAGTTGCTTCAAGTACGACGACCTGTCAGCCAAGCCGTCCGATTGCTCTGGTTCAAACGAAGAATGGGCTCTTGGGGCTGGTGGCGCTATCACTGCCCTTTCGGATCCGGAAGCAGAGTGGGACGAAATGGTTGTCAAGCTTCAGAGTGTTTTGAAATCCTTTGGTGTAGCTCCACCAAATTCATATTGAGCTGCCCGCTAGAAGTAGCTATTTGATATACTATCCCGTCTCGCGGATATTTTGTCATAGAAAGCACCAATCACTGGTGTAAATACATCTTGTAGAAGTGACAGGAATTTCCCCTAGTGATATTTCTTCGTAATCACGCCATGAGTGCAATATGCTTCAATTCTCTGAGAAGATATGAGCCTCGGTATTTGTGATAGTCACGGGATGGAAGACGCACTCTTGGACCTGTTGCCCGACCTTCATTGGCGCATAGACAGTCTGTGTCTCCCCTCTGATTGACAGTGCCTTCTCCACGAGATCAAGGATCGGGGCTAATTCTTCATCGGAAGACAGATGCCAGAAGAAGGTCGAGGAGATTCGAATGAGAGGGCGATCTGGGTTTTCTACTTTCCTCTTGTTGATCACCTGAGGAACGTACCATTAGAACTGTGTGGGGTTGGGAGATGCGGATGCGAACTCACGGCCAGCGTTTGATCATTGACCACGACTTCGTGATAACCAGCTCGAATTAAGCCGCCAGTGATGTGCTCTAGTTGCTTGCCAGCTTGCACTAAAAGGTTGTTTCCTGGTGGAATTCTGACGGCGATACGCTTTCCAGTGTTTCGGGCCCAGATGTTCAAGCCAGGGTAGCGAGAACGACCATGAATGGTCAAAAAGTTAAGGTCGGTGTGGAATCCGGCCAAAATGGTATCCTTCTTTCCATACTTGACTAGGTCCGAGGCAGTGGGAGCAAGCAGGTGAGGCCTGGCATTACCGTTGTTAAATTTTACATGTCCGCAAAGAATAACTGAGCAACTGACCCATATCGCCCTTTATCTCTAAAGGTTAATGCGGGGAGGCCAAGACCCACGGCAACCATTTCAGTCAGATCAGCGACACTTGGGTAAACTTTCAGCTTGTGCCCTTTCTCCCCAAGATGACAATCTGAAACATACGCGCTCTTCATTGCAATACCCCATTTCTCCATGGTAGGAGTCCACCTCTTCTTTAAGGATTCGTTTTCCGGAACCACGTTAGGTGCATTCAGGCCAGGGAACTGAGTCTCGTAAGGGGGTTTCTCGCTCATCTTCCAGAAGAACCTGCATTTGGGATCAGGGGAGTGAGAGGAGATATCAAGAGGGCGTTCCGAGGGTTCAAGGCGGTCAATGATATTCAGACAAGGCTCATGGACTGCGCATTTGGGTTTCTCGGTGTTTTCAAGCGTGACACCGACTTGGTAGCCCAGCTCCGGCCGTTCGTCCTTCTTGAGTTCTGGCTCTGGTTGGTTGAAGTAGTCCTCTATGAGGTCGAGGAATGTAGTGTTGTCCTCTTCAGATACGCGAGAATCGTGGAGCACGAGAGCCCCGTAGGTGATGAGAGCATCCGCTGCCTGCCATTCAAGACTGTCAGGGGTGGATCAGGTGGGATACCTGGGACTGCTTCACCTTCTTGCACTCTTCGAGGACCTTGTCTGAGTCTGGGGGGTTGGTGCGGTAGACATCGAGGTCAATAACTGGGAGATCGCTGGTAATCATGGTTCAAATAAAAGAAGGATAAGTAAAACGGGAATTTATATTGAAGACCCATATGGTTTTGGGCTTCCATATGGCAACGCCAACGGTTTGCTAATTAGCGCTGATAAAGCACAGCCACGATGCGCGTGCCGCAGGACTGCGAATGAGTCGGATTGACAGACTATTTGGCTCCTTTATACCTTTCTACAACAACCATCACACACCCACCACCCCTCTTGTTACGACCACCACCTATTGGCCCACCATGATCAAGGTCAGTCAGCCGTTTCCCTATAGTCGCCCTATTCTCACATTGAAACAGATCTGGAGTATGAAGAAGAATGAGGATGCGGCGGCGAAGAAGAAACCAAAGACCAGCGCCGCTCAGATTCGAGTGCAAAAAGGTATTCTGTTTTGTAGGGCCCCCTTGTACGCTTGTCATTGACCGCTTTTCGTCATTTAGACTTGACTGAACTCGACCTGCCGTCTACAATGAAGACAAACTTCCCCAATCCTGCTGATCTCCTCAACTTCACCTTGATGATTACTCCCGATGAGGGTGAGTAAATCTTCATCTGGAAGTGTTGGAATGTACTTATCAGACTGTGCCATAGGCATGTACAAGGGTGGCGCCTTCAACTTCTCATTCGCAATCAACACCAACTACCCACACGACCCTCCGAAGGTCAAGTGCACACAGACTGTGAGTTATAGTGCATTGGCGTCCTCCGATCATCTAATGCTAGCCAGATCTACCATCCTAACGTGGATCTCGAAGGCAATGTTTGCCTCAACATCTTGCGAGAAGATTGGAAACCCGTATTGAATCTCAACTCAGTTATGGTTGGCCTGCAATATCTCTTCCTGGAGCCAAACCCAGACGATCCACTGAACAAGGGTTAGTAATGTCCTCTCCTTCGTGTCCTCGTTTTCACGTTGCATTCTTCACGCAGAGGCTGCCCAAGAAATGTCGCGCAATAGAGATCAGTTCCTCAACAACGTCAAGCTGTCGATGAAGGGAGGATACATCAAGGGAGTTCAATACGACAACGTTATCTCTCGGTAACTTTGGTCTGGTCTTCGCTTTGTGTTCATCCTTGCTATCTGGTTGTTTTGCTTTCTTTTCGACATTTTATCCACACGCGTACTACACGACTTTACGACACTCATTGTGAATAGATTCACGATAGAATGTACAGCCTGGAGCATATAATCGTTTCCCTCCTGGCCATGCGGAGTCCC
Source organism: Coprinopsis strossmayeri (assembly GCA_900156845.1). Lineage (NCBI taxonomy): Eukaryota > Fungi > Basidiomycota > Agaricomycetes > Agaricales > Psathyrellaceae > Coprinopsis > Coprinopsis strossmayeri. The sequence goes on along the minus strand of FTPT01000068.1, from coordinate 308,759 downwards.
TGCTTTGTATACACTATTAATGGATTTCCTTCGTCGTGTTTAACTGCCACGATAGGTCGTGAACGAGAATGGGCTGATTAAGAGGGGAATATGGTAATGCTCTTCTGGATTCTGGATGGTGAATGGAATCTGCCCAGGATGAGTAATCGGGAGGACAAGAAATGACAGTCGACATACTTCTACCCAGGGATAGAAGGTAGTTCGGCCGGTTCGTTCGAAGTATTCCTTGGTTCTGAAAATGATCTTGTATGTCTGACTTGCCCGTAACTGTGTGTTCTGCTGGGTCTCCGCCTCCGATCCCCTCGAAGGCAGAAGATCGATGCAGCGTCCATCGGCATTGGTGACCCTACGATATGTTGAGTGTGCGGCACGAAGATGGACAAGACAATGAATACCCTTTGGCTAGGGGTACGGCATTGAAATTAGCATCGAAACGCTGGAGCTCGACTTCGACGGCTCCAGCGGGCCTGCCCAGAGCGGCATCGAGAACTGGGAGAGTTGAGCGATGGCGAGAAGACAGCAGGAATGGACTGACCGTGACAGGTTATCGGCGACTTGCTCATCGTAAAGAGCCAATGCCAAGCCAAACTTGCCCGGACTTTCAATTTGGGTCAAACCAATTTCTTCATCAAAGTTTGTTCCTGCCAAAATGGCTACCTCTTCTCCCCAAAATCTACCTCTCGGAAAGGTCCTAGCATCGACAGGTGTGTAGCATGCAACCTTGCACTTCTTCTCAGCCAAGTTTATACTTTTTCAGACAAGAAAACCCGGGATAAAGCCATCAAGAACCTCTCCACATTTCTTTCTCAGTCTGGAGAAAATGCCATCTCAAAACCCGACATGGACAAGCTTTGGAAGGGAATATTCTACTGTGCGTCGATTCAAGTTTGTTTTACCGTCAGGCTGAGCTGATTCGCCCCTAGGCTTCTGGATGTCGGACAAACCGTTAGTGCAACAAGCGCTTGCCAGTGAACTTGCCGAACTCCTTTTGACCATTCCCTCAAATTCGGAATCGCTCGCCTTCCTTCACGGCTTCTGGGAAGCAATCGTCCGAGAATGGAACGGCATTGACAGACTACGGTATGGATAATCCTAGTGCACACATACCCCATCCCTTACCTTGGGCAGGATCGACAAGTATTACATGCTCGTTCGGCGCTTTGTCAATGCTTCTTTCAGGCTACTTCTGCGGGCAAAATGGGATGAGAAGGTGTTTCAGCGATATACTGATATTTTGACAAAACCTGGAGGACCTCTATGGTACGTGACTCCTAGCTTTACTGCGCGGGAAGTCTGCCTATACTCCGGCTGGTAGTCCAACAGACATGAAAGTACCCACAAGTCTGTCATATCATCTGGCAGACGTGTATCTCGAAGAACTCGAAAAAGTCCTCAGCAATTCGAACGAAGCTGAGCGAGACCTGCCGGTACCCCTTCTCCTTGTTCTTGAACCCTTCTTCCACCTTTCCGCCCAAACGACATCAAAATTGACCTTCAAACGAATACAGTCCTCGCTTTGGGAGCCATTATTCGACTCTATATCCCCAGACTTGGATGAGGAGGAAGAAGAAGAACGTCCCAGTAAACGAGCGCGCCTGAGCCAAGATGTATCGATAAACACACTGAAGAATAATTCTTGTCTACGGAATGCGGCATCCGAAAAACCACTCGCCAGTGGAGAGCTGCGGAAACAACTACGTCGTGCCCTCTTCGATGTTGCCAGTCGTCCAGAAACACGCGACTCAAGCCGAAGGAAGCTGTATGCGTTGTACAAGGATGAGGATGATGACTCTGATTGATACTAGTTGTCCTGCTTCAATGTATGTTTTGACTTCTTCCGTTCGCTATTCAGAATTTTGGGGAATAGGGGCATTTGTCACGTGCGCAATGACGTAAATTCAACCTGAGAACGAGCCAACGATTGCCTGCTTCGCTCAATGTCTCTTCCTCAGCTACCTTTAGATGTCCTCTTTAATGTCCTCCGCCTCTTGCCTGAAACACGAGAACTACACAGCCCATCTGTTCAAACATTGCTGAGCTTTACAATCACAAGCCACCTCTTCCGTGAAGCTGCTTTCCACTCGGCCTTATGGAAACCTCATTATCGTATCCGCTACCGACACTCCGATGAGCCAAAGGAGGCTCAAAGGAAATCGGAACTGGGGGACAATTGGCGAGAACTCTATGCACAGCGTAGGCGTCTGGATACCATGGCACTCCGCCATCTTCGAACTCTGATTGAAGAGCCTGATCGTCGGAATGACACTGTATCGGAACTATTGGACCATGGCATGGATATCTGGGACGTTTTCGAGCTCATGGCCAATGAATTCTCTATATCTGCCATCCTGGGAAGCAACGATATGACCGAGTTTGGTCCGTATCCTCTCACTTTCAAGTATTGGGCCGATGGAGTGGTGGATGCACTGCCGAAACAAGAAGCAATATCTGCTTGGTCAAGCATGATCCATGCACCCACACCTAGGCCTGAGGAGTCACTCAGATTTGAAGAATCTCAATGTTACCTCTCATCTTTCTTTGGTGTTCCTAAAGCCGATGTGGGTCTTTTCGGTTCCAGCTTTCTGCTATTTGTAATCGGACTTTCAGATTATGAACACGTTATCATCTCTTGGGGATGGCTGTCAACGTTACCTCTTGGGAAACGGAGTGGCCATTGACCCTAACGATACCAGTTACGACTTGCCTGCTATTTGCAGCAATATCTGTGCTTATATGCAGTCGCGTGGGTTTGCTCCAGCCACAGGTAATGATGAAATCCCCTCTTCGGCTGTGTCACAAGCTTAACAGGTTCGATTTTAGATACCACCTACCGTCAGCTGTTTAATAAATTCCCTCACGCTTATCTAGAGAATCACAAAGCAACGATTCCCTTATCGTTGGTGCATGTATTCGTTTCTCTGTGCCGTCAGGTAGGGATACAAGCACACCCTATTAACTTCCCCGAAGCAGTGCTTGCCTATGTAGCCCAAGACGGCGCCCAAATGGATCCACTCATTGTCAACCCTTATTCCGAGGACATCAGGAATGCAGTTCTTAACGCACGAGATAATTGGGGTCAAGACAGAGTATTCTCGTTCACCATATTCCCAGGACCGCATGACGGGATGCTCAGACCCAGCGGGCCCGTCCCAATGTTAAAACGATCATCTTACAACATCCTGAGTTCTATCCGCGATCCTGGGATTCAAACTGCCGACCGGTACTCGGCTGTGGTCTGCTCTCTCAGCATCGGACTCCTCCTTGGGGACGATCCTATGGTGTTTCAAAGCCTATTTGCGGCAACCGACATGTCGCCTCTAGACAGTCAAGTCCTAACCAAAACCCTTCTACCTTCGCTCAGCGCAAGGCACGGACAGGTTCTTCGGGAATACTGCTCAAACACTTCGCAAGAGTACGACGCGAATACAGCTAAATTGCGCTCTGAGGGCGCGTCACCGATGTATTTTGTCGGAATGATCATGAATCATGGCAAATACGAATACAAAGGTGTTATATGCGGATGGGATGTGAGTGATTCGTACAATTTCTACCCTAACTTACTAACTATCCTCGGAACAGTTGACATGTAAAGCACCAGAGCGATGGATACTAGATATGGGTGTCGACCAACTTAGAAGAGGTCGTCATCAACCATTTTACTATGTTGACCAGATTCACGGGACTTCGTTTTGTGAGTATCTGCTACGTGCCTGCAATCGAGCAAATGTTCACATTCCCAAGATGTGGCAGAAGAGAATATTACTCCTGGAGGGATGGATGCAACTATTGCCGCATCTTTCCTCCAGAATATCCCGAGTCTGGCAAAGACCTTCGGTAATGTTGAAATCTGCGATGATAAAGGACTCAGTCGCTTTCTGCAAAGCCCGGAGAATCGGCTCGTGTACCCCGATGATCATGAATATGGATCGAGATGGTTGGCTGAAAAGCGGGGCTCAGAAAGTATTTCGTCGTCTCCTGAATCAACCAACGTAATTTAGAGACTTGTACCCCATAAAGACGATTTGAACCGATATCTCCTTGTACGCTTAAATTGTCGCGTCGCAGCGTGACGAAAGCACGTGCACTGTGACAGCCGTGACAAGGCGCGTTACCCAGAATTTGGCGCGTGTAATACAAGTTCGCTTCATCCTCGATCTCCTCCGTAGCCCAAAGATATGACCACCTTCGTCAACAGAGGCACTCCGCAGGCCACTTCCAACTACTACTATAGGCCTGCTCCTCCCGCCCCTCCGAGACAGACTCCCAATGTCAGAGATGATTATGAACGTTAGTCTCATAAGTAAATCCCAAAGGTTCCGTGATTGACCTCGTCCCAGGCTGGTACACAGAGACAATTCCCAATAATCGGACATCGCTGGCATTGCGATCTGGTATTCATTCGGAGATCTCATGGGCGTTGGAGCGACTCTGCCGCCTGGGGTTCCACGAACAGTTCTTTCTAGGAGCCTACCCAGGCCTACTTGATGGCCTGTTCGACTGGCCAGAGTGGTATGTTACCAAAGGGCACAAACAAGCCACCGACGAACAGTTTATCTTTTCGCCGCCTCGAGATTGGTCTGCTCAACATCGTTACGCACTGGAGTCGTTGTCCGTCATGCGCAATGCCATAGTAAACGACCTGCAAGCACAAAATGTCAGGGAACTCGCCAGTCACTCTCATTCACTACCCCTTATTTCGAAAGCGTTGGAGAACCTAGACTTCACTAAAGACCAAAATCAAGAGATGCTGCTTTACATTCTCGAGATTTTCCAAGTCCTTGCTCCCAGTGTGGTTATCGACGCTACTGTGCGGGATTCAGCAAATCCCATCATTCCCCTCAACCGAATCGTCGCTGGCTCGAGTAACCGCAGTATGATTATTGCAGCATTCAGTTGTTTGAATATTCTTCTTGGAAACCCTGCGAGCGTGGTACATCTTGGGAAAGCCTCGGATGCTCTTGCTACGGCAATTCGTTATCTTCCCTTGTTCGTCGACAGGCCGCTATTGGAAGTGGCAGTGGAGCACGTTTACGTCCATGTCGCCAATCCCGCATCAGCACGAGCGTTCCTGCTGAATCCCCAGCTGTCCAACGTAGTGAAGATTCTGTCCTCAATGATCATTGCTGAGCAAGTCCACATTGAAGAAACAGTGACGATAGACATCACGAAAGCATCTCATTCTGTCCCCTCGACTACACTTATTTCTCGTGACTATGAATTGACGAAAGAACAATTCGACGAAATTCTCGAGAAACCAGAACCGCAGAGATGTTACGAGTGGTAAGCCCCTCTCAACTACTTTTCTTTCTTCCGGAGTTGAGTTTCCACCCATTTAAGGATGCGCCAGATGCTAGTCCCAAAACCGGAGGGGGAAATGACGCAGGTGGATATTTGGACGATGTACAAGGAAGCCTTTACGCCGTACCAAGACAAACATCCCCTGCTCGGTGCCTCGGAGGTTATCAAAAACATCGCGTATGTGTACCCGACCGCACAGGCAATGGTTCTCTCAGGACCGGTCCAACGCTTTGTGGTACGAGGTATCGACCGCCGCAAGAATCTGAATGCAAATGAACGATTCAAATGCCAGTGGGATCGAAATAGCTGCACCGTAGGTATTTTCCCTTCCCCATCGGAGCTTGCAGAGCACTTGCTTGAGCACCTCTCGTCGGTGGGAGCATCTGCTGCAAACAATTATCCCTGCGCTTGGTCGACATGCAGCCAGACACTATCGTCAGTACAACACCTTCGGTCCCACATCCTCACCCATATTCCCAGCCCGCAACCACCTCAAAGACACTCGTCACAAAGTGAAACCGTCACGTTGTCTGCAGACGACCCTTATTATTCTAGTAATTCCCCGACGACGCGGACTATCCCCCCACCACCAAAAACTATCATTAGCTACCAACGCGCCGCGCTAGATCCTCCTCCGCACTGTCTCACCGCACTCCTCACCCTCCGCATTCTATTTAGAACGGCCTTTGCTGATGTTGAGGCTGCACCGAAGGTGGACGAGGACCACTTCGGCTTCCCAGGTACTGTGGAAGATGATGCAGACGATTGGGAAGCGGATAGCTTAGCCTCAGATATGGAGGGTGCTAAACGGGGGAGAAAGGCATTCTCCCATGCGGGCAAGACGTTGGAGAACATCCGGGTTCGCGATGAAACCTTAAACGGATGGGTGGCCGAGATGGTGGATGCTGTTACTCCAGATATTGTTGTAAGATAAGCCTTGTTTTGTGTCTGTATCCAATACGCACACCTTCATTATACTGTTTCGACTTCGATACGTAATAAATCGGACGCGGCAAGTGAGTTTGATCCGGCTGCGCAATGCGTTCATGGCCATGACCTGAGCGCTTACCGGGTGTAACTACAAACTTGTACGTGCGATATGCGTTCATCACGACGACCGAGCACAGTCACCTCAAAATTTGTTGCTATCTATTCCAAACTCCTTCAGGGCGTCCCTCCTGAACAGCTTGACCAGAGCGGGGACGCTGAACGGCTCATTTCTGAATTGCTCGACTTGAACGTCGACCGTGGATATCTCTCCCTTGAACTCAAGCGCCTCCCGAAGGACGTGTGTTTAGGAAGTCTTAAGGTGAACTCTAACATCTAATAGCAATGGCGTTTCTTTGATCTTTGTCTTTAGTAGCCATTGCTGAATTTGATATTCACATATTGTATCAAGACTGCAGCCAAAGCAAAATACCGAGATGTTAAGAAGATTCATGCACTGAAAACTCTTACAATACTAGTCGATGCATGCTTGTCAAAGAATCCATCCGGGTGGGAGGTGATGGAAATGCTTGCCGGCTCTGTAGCGCAGAGTGATAGGACGTTCAATGTTCGTAACCCCGAGTCCCCTGAATGTGACGGCTCAATGGATAAACGCTCAACAACGCGATCCAGGACTTTACTGCCATGCTCAACGATATTATAGCGGACGATCAGGCGCCAGGTATGAGGATAGCAATCACGAACTGGTTGCAGTGTTCGCTTATGTTTTGAGCTAGTGGAAACGCGTTATCAAGCTTTGGAACTGGGGCTGGTCTTCGCCTGCAGCATCAGTCAGCTCAGCCCAGGGGCATACTTTTTGCGCAGAAATCTGTTCCCTGCCATTGTTGCCGTGAGTTCCTTGTCTCTTTGGATCTACTGCGTCCAATGTTCCTGTGAAATAACTGTTCGATTACAGTTCATCAAGTCTCCGGATACAGACAAATACACGTTCCAGGCTATCCTGTTTATTGCTATTCTTGCGAATTATCACAAATCCGATGCTGCGAAACTTAATCCTTATCTCAAGCGAATCAAAGAAAGTGAAGATGTAGGCATGATGGTGCGACTCAATGCGGCCGTGCGTGCTTCGCTTGGCATTGCCCTCAAGTAAGGTTCATCGTTTTTCAGCCAACTATGCGGCCAGAGGTTGAGCCAATTATCTTTGTAGGGAATACACCTCGATATGTGGCACTGACCGGAATTCTGTCAATCTTGCACTCTCATTTACCTCTGCTGTGGCCCTTTTACGCCCCGGCCGTTTGCTATCTCGAGTCACGCAAGGGTCCACAACAGCAAGTCCGATGGTGGCAGAGAAACCGCAGTAAGTCTTCGATACATGCAGACCTCCCGTAGAACCATGTTAACCCAACTAATGTAGACCAGTGGAATCTGCTGTAGCTTTACTGCCCCTCTATGAATTTCTGCGAGGAAATCCTGGTTTCGTACAAACGCTAGTTCAACCGTTGGAAGACGGGTCTGGCGGAACTGATGCGGAATTACTAGCGACATTTTTGAATTTCGCATCTCATCTCTTCACCCATGGTTCCACGTCTAGTTCTCCAAGAACAAGTTCTTATGTGAATCTCACCTTGGAAATTGTCTTGACGTTGGTGGAGAGGAATCAATCAATGGATAAGCTCACGTCCTTCAGTTCTTCAGGAATTAGGCTATGTCATCAGGCAAGCTATCTTCAACCGACGCCTTCCTGATATTAACGGTAGCATTGCAGCGGTTACCCAAGCTCCCTCTCCCTCGGCCTGGACGAAGCCTGGTTTGCGAAATCTTGGACTGTTGCAATTTGTGGCTTCGGCATAACCTGCACAGAAGGTTACCCACTCAGTCTTATTCGTGAGTTATCTGACAAGTTGAGCCGAGTCTCCCCTCCGTGAATAACTTACTGCTTACTAGGAAGTGTATTTGGATCTGTCACCGTGTAGTATGGCGTATTCATGACCGAAGAACGAGGCTTGGTGTGTCATGTCCCTTCCGCATTCATTTCACTGACTGGAAGCCAGAGTATGAATGGAAAGAATTATGGAACTCTGTACTCGGGTTGCTCTCTTTTCTCGCATCCAAAATCGACAGCTTGATAACGACTGGGGGGATTGAGCAACTTCTTTCTGATGTGAGTGATAACAATACCTACATCCGCTGATTTCCCCTAACGAACGCAGACATTATCGTTCTTGGCGTTCGCCACTTCCGGCTCAGAAATCTATTTGCCTTCTCCTCAAGCCAACTACGAATTAGTTGTAAGCGACATGGCATATCTACCTTGAACTGGTGCTTACCTTTCTCCAGTACGAATTGGTTCGCAATGCTGAAATGCTGGAGAAACAACAATATATATTGGACAATCTGGCGCTTACACCCAGTCATGGGCGGTTCCGGAATGAAGCATTGAGTTATATGCTCAGGATCGTCCAATTTTACAGGGACAAGATCATGTCCAAGGGTGGATTAAACAATGCATCTGACGCAATGAAAGTGATAGCGCAAGAGTTGGAGTCGAATGGGCTTCATATACCTGAGGAACGATTTGAAACTGACTTGGAGCCGCGGTATGTTTTATTCTGTGCTTTGAGTGCCTAGTACTGACTTGCAAGAGCAGATCGCGGTCGGAAGAGGTGCTGGACTTTGCACGTTTCGCGTGTGGAGACGGGCTGGTTCTGGTAGCTGGGTAAATTCACGTGATGTTACGTCACGCGGCCTCCCGTGGTTCCGAGCCAGAAGAAAAAGTTTTTGTCCGATAGGGGTCAGTCGCCTATCCGTTCAACCAGGGCAAGAATATCTTCAGTTGTCCTTGACCTCAACAATTTTCGTTTCCACTTCCAATATTTATTCTGAATTATGGCATCTTTTTTCTGCCCATTTTCGCCAGAATATACCAAATATTTTAATTTCGTTATGAAATCAGCCAATAATTACGCCGATAAGCCAAGTTGACTCGGTGGAATCTGTCTGGCTAAAATACCAAAAACTCGCGGGCTTCCCTAGTCCCGACCTCCCCACAACTCACCATGTCCCCGCTGGCCTCAGGGCATCGTCTCGTCCGTGTTATCCCTCGCAGGGCCTTCCTGCGTCCTGTCAGGGGGCTTGCCAGCCTCAAGCAGCCGACGTCCCTCTTCGCGCCCTTGGACACCTTCAAGGAGAGGCATATCGGTCCAGACGATGGCGAGACCTCCAAAATGCTCAGGCAGCTTGGGTATGACTCTATGGAAGCTTTCATCGCCGACACCATCCCCAAACACATCCGAATCCTCGACACCGCGGTCACCAACGAGAACATCCCGGTTCTGAGCGAGTCCGAACTGTATGCCGCTGCCAAAGCTCTTGCCGCAGCGAACAAGCCGTTCAAGAGTTACATTGGCTTGGGCTATCACAATGCTGTAGTTCCACCTGTCATCCTGCGCAATGTGGGTTGGATTCCGTGCAATGAGACGTGCAGGGCTTAGTTATAATTTTAGGTCATGGAAAACCCAGCCTGGTATACCCAGTACACACCGTACCAACCAGAGATTGCTCAAGGCAGGTTTTTTCTGATGTCGGCTCCTCACCCTCTTAACATACATGTGTTCAGGCCGTCTGGAGTCCCTCATCAACTTCCAGACTATGGTGATGTCACTAACAAGCATGGATATCGCGAACGCGTCTCTACTTGACGAGGCGACAGCTGCAGCAGAGGGAATGGTCATGACCTTTGTCTCTTCCAATTCAAAGAAGCGAACATTCATCGTTGACTCTGGAATCGCTCCCCAAACGCTGGCCGTGATCGAAAGCCGTGCAAAGGGTTTTAAAATCAATGTGGTCGTTGGTGATGCATCCAAGCTTGTCCACGAGTCTAGCATTCAGTCCGACCTTTGCGGAGTTCTGGTGCAATACCCCGACATAGATGGTCATATCAAAGACTGGACATCTCTCGCAGCCACTACCCACAAGGCTGGGGCACTGGTCGTGTGCGCGACTGACCTACTCGCCTTGACCCAGTTAACACCTCCTGGCGAATGGGGTGCGGATATCGTAGTCGGCAACACGGCTCGCTTCGGTGTCCCTGCAGGATATGGTGGTCCCCATGCCGCATTCTTTGCCGTCACAGATAAACTCAAGCGGAAGATGCCAGGCCGCCTCATCGGCCTCAGTCGTGATGCTGAAGGTAAACCCGCATACAGGCTGGCTCTGCAAAGTAAGATCTGTCTTTATATGTTCAAAATGTTCAACTGACCTGGCTATCAGCTCGCGAACAGCACATTCGTCGTGAGAAAGCAACAAGCAACATCTGTACTGCTCAAGCACTTCTCGCCAACATGGCAGCAATGTACGCCGTGTATCACGGCCCTGCTGGTTTGAAGCGCATCGCCAACAAGGTCCACGGCTTTACCCAGGTCTTCAAGTCTTCAGTCGAGACTATGGGATACAAGGCCGAAAACACTACATTCTTCGATACATTGACCTTAGATGTGACCGGAGCTGTGCCTAACGCAGACGCTGTCCACGCTGCTGCCACGAAGGCCGGTATAAATCTTCGCCACATCGACAACAAGCGAATTGGTATAACCTTTGACGAAAGTGTCACCCCGGAGGACTTGGTTAACCTTATCAACATTTTCGCGTCCGCATCTTCTAAGCAAAAAGTCGCTCTTTCCGACCTTACCGAACCCCAACAATCTGCTATCTCAGCCGCTCTTCAACGAAAATCCGAGTTCTTGCCCCATCCCGTTTTCAACAAGCACCATTCAGAAACCGAGATGCTGCGATACATCAACCATCTCTCCTCGAAGGACCTCAGTCTTGTGCATAGCATGATTCCACTCGGCAGCTGCACGATGAAGTTGAACAGCACGAGCAGCATGGTCCCACTGACATGGCCTGAGTTCGGCGCCGTTCATCCGTTCGTACCATTTGATCAGGTACAAGGATACCAGCAGATTATCAAAGTATGTCGATTTTTCGTTCCAGGGTGTTGCTTACTGATGACTTCCCAAGGAACTGGAAGAATACTTGTGCAAAATAACTGGCTTCCATTCTGCTTCTCTCCAACCTAACTCAGGTGCGGCTGGAGAGTTCGCCGGTCTTTCGGTTATCAGGGCCTATCATGAATCTCGGGGGGAAGGACACCGAGATGTCTGCCTGATCCCACTTAGTGCTCACGGAACCAATCCTGCTGTAAGCATCTCGATCATTTTGAAATCAATTGAGCTGAACATACCACCCTCAGTCTGCTGTTTTGGCTGGCCTTAAAGTTGTATCTGTCAAAGTTCACAACGATGGCAACCTCGATTTGGAAGACCTGCGCGCCAAGGCCGAAAAACACAAGGATAATCTTGCTGCTTTCATGGTACGAGGAACTACATCCATACACAACATCATCCAACCCAGTTTCAGATCACGTACCCTTCAACCTTCGGTGTGTTTGAAGGTGGCATTCAAGAAGTGTGTTTATGAGGGCTTCTATTCTGCTCCTTTGATGATAATCTCTCTGCAGGCATGCGAAATCATCCACAACAATGGCGGCCAAGTCTACCTTGATGGTGCTAATCTGAATGCCCAAGTCGGCCTGACAAACCCGGCAACGTGCGGTGGTGATGTCTGTCATCTCAACCTGCACAAAACCTTCGCCATGTAGGCCAATTGGTTCGATGATTACTCTAGTATCGCTGACTTTTCGTTTAGTCCTCATGGCGGCGGCGGACCTGGTGTGGGGTAAGATGCTGCTCGACTACTCGGGGGACGACTGTTAACCTTTTCACAGACCCATTTGCGTTGCTGAGCATCTTGCTCCTTTCTTGCCTGGACACCCTGCGATGGAGACACAAGCCTCAAAGGCCATCAAGGCCGTCGCTGCCGCTCCTTTCGGAAGTGCCTCTATCCTCCTGATCTCGTGGGCATATATTAAGATGCTTGGAGGACAAGGCCTCGTCGACTCGTCGAAGATTGCTCTTCTAAATGCCAATTACATGGCTAGTCGATTGGCAGGTCACTACACTCTCAGATACAAGAACGGCAAAGGTCGTGTGGCCCACGAGCTGCTCATCGATCTTGCTGAATTCGACAAGACAGCCGGACTGAAGGTCACTGATTTTGCTAAGCGTCTTCAGGTTTGTTTTTCTTCCACGTTCGTGAATCCGTGCTGATCTATGCTCTCTAGGACTACGGCTTCCACCCTCCTACATGCTCCTGGCCAATTTCTACTTGCATGCTCATCGAACCTACCGAATCAGAGACTCTAGAAGAGCTGGATAGGTGGGTAGCTGTCTGAACGTGCCTTTACATGTTTTGACGTTGCTTTCAGATTCTGCGATGCTATGATCCAAATCCGTAAAGAAGCTGAAGATGTCATCACTGGCAGGCAACCTAAGGATAACAACGTCTTGAAGAATGCTCCGCATCCTATTTCTGTTATTGCTTTGTCTGAAGACAAGTGGAACCGACCCTACTCTCGAGAAGCTGCTGCATACCCTCTCCCTTGGCTTAGAGAGAAGAAATTCTGGCCAACTGTTTCCCGGCTTGACGACGGTAAGTGCGAGCTGTTGCAAGACGTATGGGGATGCTGATCGTGTGTTTTTTCTCCAGCTTATGGTGACATCAACCTTGTTGTAAGTACATCCTTGGTCCAACTGTCTGGGTTTGATTGCTCATTGCCGTCCTTGTAGTGTGACTGCCCTTCTGTCGAGGAACTTGCCTCCAATTAGACGACTAGAGGTATTGTAATATATTTATACAGGCTTCTATTCCCCTAGACGGCCTGCCCAGCCCCTCATCACGCTGCTCAACCATGCGACTTTTCACAGTACTGTATCTATAGACATCTCGCTTTCGTATACTTATCCATCTAGACATTACACATTCTTTTCACGACATTCAATTACGGATTTACGACCGACTTTTCAGCTTTGTTTGGGTTCTATGATACAATGAGGGGTTTTGTGACTTGATTCTATCCATAATGATATCAGAGACTTTCCATTTTCGCCCGAATTTGAGCAAAATAGAAGTAGCATTCAGCTGGTCATACCCCGTGGTCGCCATGTCTTCCAATAAGACTTTTGTTGCGACATCCAGTTGTCTACACCTGCAGAGGCACTCGATGTATGTTTCCCAATGTTTTGCATCGAATTTATAGCGGTCTTTTGTTAGTCTGTTCCAAACGTTTTTAGCGGTGAACAAGTCACCTGCATAGCCGCAAGCGTCCAAGATATTGCTGATCGACTGAACGTTGTACGTTCCTGTAAGGTACATGAGCTCCCATACCCGGTAGGCATCACCGAAACAACCCAAACGTTGGTAAGTGTTGATAAGCTGTGAAAATAGAATGGGCGAGGGAGTGAGATTGGGATCAAGGGTCAGATGGTCGTGGGCTCTTCGCGTAGCGTTGATGAGAGAGTCGTGTACATCTTCGTCCAGTGTTCCGTTCCGTCTCATTTCGCTCGCGACGAAACCAATTTGAGTGAGCAGAATGGTATAGACCTTTTCTGTGATAGGACAACCCGCGCGTTGCATATCCTTGACTATGCCGAAGTATTCCCTTATGGTGGAAGACGACATCCCGACGAAGGGGAGGCGGGCAAATTGTTGCAGCACCATGGCGTACCCCGGGGCTTGAAGCTTGTCCCTTCGCGCCCTGTACGCCTTCAAAGCCACTTCCACCGATGAAGCTTGTCCCATGTCTATGCAGATTAAGTATTCCACGATGCCAGGGGCAACCTCGATGTCATAGCGTTCCATGTCCTTCAAAAGGCTATCGACTGCGGATCGGTATTTGTACAAATTCTCAGCTTTGCTGAGAGAACGGAACAAACAGCGGTAGATGTCGCGGTCAGGGGTTGTCGAATGTGGATTGTTGGAGGAAGCGGTTCCAGTCGTGGCTTCAGCCACTAGATCACGGTATATTGAAAGGGAGCTGTCGATAAAGTCTTCGGAACCTGCTGACGTATGATAGGACATTGCCCGCAACAATGGACCAATCAATCCACCGTCGACTGGAACCCTCGCCTTTCGAGAAGCTTGATATGTAGCGAGGGCTTCTTCGACCTCATTGGCCTGAATGGAGTTCCTAATGACATGAGCCCATCTCCGAGTAGCCCACCGAGGACCAAGTTCTTGATCAACAAGTTCGAGGTCGGATACTAAGCGAGTATCTGACAGCAGGACTTGGCCAATACGGAACTTTTGGCCCTCCGGGAAGTCTTGGCCAAGGGAACGAAGGAAGGCCAGTGACATCGGGACATCCTCCATCTTCCTCATCTGTTCAAGCTTGACCAGCCAATCTGGATCGAAGGGCTTGTTTCCTGTGTCACTGCGGTCGTACAGGCCTTGGACATGTCGGCCTATGTGCTCTTTGCCGACGTTTGTAAACAATTGAAGCAACAGAACAGAGGTTTGCATGTCCCAACTGACGCGAAAGGTTTCCAGTTGACGCAGGATGTTCCGGAAATCGCTCGCAGTCGGAATTTTTTGCTCGCCCTCATAGATATCCCAAGCGCGTTGGATGAGAATCCTGATGGTGTCGCCAGTAGGCCGAATCCCTAATTGGCGGCAGATTTGGAAGGTTGTCTGCTTGAGGGACTGAAACGACAAGAATGTCAGTTTCTTCAGACAGTGGTTGACGGAGTCTATGGTCGGGGATATATTTCCAGGCAACGTCGAGATTTTCATGAGCCAGTCCATGACTGCAGACACCTCATCCTTGCTGAGAAGGCCCTCTGTGACGGCGTTGTAGAGCCCGAGGGACGGTTGGACCTGAAACTTTGGCAAGAGGTCGTAAACAACTTCTTCGATACGTTGGAGGTCCTCCGGTCGACCTGACGATGCCAATTTGAATAGCATACTCTTCACATCTTCCTCTTGAAAATTGTGCAAAGACTGCTGGTTGTTCTGCTTCTCCTTTAATGCCCCGACAAAGCTTGGGTACAGCAGATGGATATTGGAGGCCTTGTCGGTCGCCTTGAGGCGCTCTGCAATTTCTTGGAGACTATTCGCCGTGGCAATAAAGCGAAAGCATTTTGGGCGAACAAATTTGCGAAGGCTAGCCGGTCGAAGCAGCAGGCTGCTCCGAAACATTCATGCGTGTCGGACCTGGCGCTGAGGATCAGTACATTGGCAGGCTCTGTGGATTTGAAAAACCGCCAACGTGTCGAGGCACCGTGGGAACTCTCATTTAACGTGTTGCCAGCCAGCGCATCCAGCGTTTCTCCACTCCCCATTACCTCCAGCCTAAATGTCTGACAAAGTCCGTGAATTCGTCGAGGTTCCCCAGCAGTTCATTCAAGATGGAAAGCAGGTATGCCTAGCCACCCTGAATCCCTGGAGCAGCCGGCTGAAACGTCTACCAGTTCATCACCCGGTGCACAAAACCTTCGCAGAAGGGTCAGCCAGTTTCACCTCGGGTTCTGAATTTATTGCTGAATTACCCATAGAGTTCACACAGATCTGCAAAGCAGTTGCTGTCGGTTTCGCAGTAATGGGCTTCATTGGCTACTTCGTCAAGCTCATCCACATCCCAATGTACGCTTGCTGCTTCCTGCTATTGACGTGTACTGACGCATCGACACCCCAGAAACAACATCCTCGTGTATGTCTTTTCCGTTTATCGTCCCACATCATTCATTGACTGTTGGTTCACAGCGGAGGTGCTTGATTGTACTCTATTCTTCCAGTGTATTAGCGACTATTTATACCATTTAATTGGCGGACGAAACTTTTAAGAGCTTGTCAACCACACGCTAGCGTTCAAGCGTCCAAAACCTCTACATTATTCTGGCTATGCGTGGCTATGGACGGAGTCAGTAATATAATCGAAGGTGAAGGCGTCCGTTTCAGCAAGTCTTCTACAGAGTCTACTTTGCGACATCTAAATGTGCACTCCGCCGCTTCGACTTTCCGCTTGCGTTTCCAGAAACACCAAGCCAGGAAGAAGTCCTGTAGGCGTCATTATCAATTAAGCTGGCCAGTGTCTTCCTTGAACTCTTACCTTTTGGGAACCAAATACCAAGACCACTGCTAGCGGCACTGCTCATACATAGTTTCAGGACGGCTACGTCATCATCAAGTTGAACAAATACGCACGTCCAGCTTGGATCATGTATGGCCATGTCTGAGCATTATTGGAAACAAAGACAATTCCAGCTCTGAACTGGGGTGAGCAGACAGCATCTGAAGGTGACCTAACTCCTACCCAAGAGAAACAAGAGAATACAAATTGAACAACATCAGGCGCACGACGAGCGCGGGAGACGTATATCTGTTCGCCAAAGGGAAGATGGTAGCAATCTGTCTCCAGGTATAAAAATATCGAATGCCGATAGCAACTGGGTTGAAGAGTTTTAACTCCGTCAGCGCGAAACATTAGCGGATAGGCGGACTTACTTTCAACGATTAATATCAAACTTAATATTGATATACAGTACACCGTCACACCGTAGCGACGACTGTATAGGTATGGGGTCAGCGGAACTGATAAAGGTCGTAAGTTGCCTGGCTCACAAAGGATCCTTATAAAAACTGCAATACAAGCCATTTGAGGCATTAACATAAGTGGGGGAATAACGCTGCATCTGTAGTATCTGTCAATTGCAGCGCAAGGAAGATAGGGGACGGGGAGTACCACAGCAGTGACTATCGTGAATGCAAGGAACACCACGTATGGCAACGTGAGTTTCTGTGCAAATCCCCTGAGTTCTACGGTATACACTGGCGATGAAGGACGGTGCTTACTACTATCAGTCCCACAGAACAAGACCACCTTTTGGAGCCAGGTTCTGGTTGATGGAACATGGACCATGCCTTCAGGTGTTCAGCCAGGAAATGAGTAAAAAAAGAGTCCAAGTTAAAGCGCACCTGGACAACAACGACTAAAGTCGCGGTAGCACACCTACGGAAACGCGACTCGGTCCTGAACAAATGATTCAAACACGGAGATTTCGGCGCTCACATTGGCAGGGTCCCATGCAGGAGCGCGGATTGCGCAAGACATAGGCCCGGAGTTTCCGTTTGTATTGTTTCCCTCGAATACAAGCTATAGGCGCGAAGAAAATCCAACCATTGTGTCGAATGGCAAATTAGACAGCGCTTACAGGAGACAGGCTACCACAGAGTGAACTAGCCAGGCGCACAGAAAGTTGACTAGCGTCGGGTGCCGTAAACCAGTCTTTGAGAAGCAAGTGGTGACGAGGATGGCTAAGCATACTTGGGCACTGATATGGAGCCCCAGATACAGCTTGGCAAGGTGGCCCAGAGATGGTGTAGATATAACTCCTTGAGCGGCTAATTCCAATCCTTAAAAACCTTCAGCAAAAAACCGAATATCATAATCGGCGGTATGCACTCACCATAACTCGACATGGCAAGAAAGAAAAAAAAGTCGCCCAATTCTTCTCGTTCAAAATTTACTACGCTCAGGATTGCTCGCAGAAGGGCATCAGCGAAGAATTCGAAGCCTCGCAATCAGGGAAACCGCCTGCACGTCGCCGGGCAGCTGTCGAATGAGCTGTCCCACTGCGACTGGCAGCGAAGACGGTAGAGAGGAAGGCAAGCCTTAAGGGGAGGCCTCTGTGTACTCTTTTACAGATATCTGCACTCCAAACTTAGGTCCAATCATCTCAGAAACCCCGTATGTCGAAATGAATCATCTCTAAAAAGTTTATCTGACTGAGGCCGCGCATGCAAAATAGCACTTTAAGCTAAGCTTCCGCTCACAGCTGTCTGTGGCGGATATCGTTGTTAGCATCCTTGTCAAAAATCATGACAGGTCCCCCATCGCCGCCCTTCCAGCATTCATAAGGCATCCACTTCAATAGGCGGAAACTTTACTCTTGTGATTTTTTGGCGTTCCCTGAACGTTGAACGTTCAGGTCCCGAGTATATATATATACAAAAATACACGACGGAACCTTAGTGGCAGCATCACATTGCAGTGCCGTATAATTGCACCCATGAATGCTTCTGTCGGATACAACCGGTCAATCTATACATTCAAGGAGATATGTATTCATCCTCGCCGCTGTAATGACGCACTGGGAAGGGTACTAGTGTTCTGGAAGACTGCCACCCGCTCCAACCAGTCAATGGGATTGTATTGCAACACTGCTCCGGTTAGGGACTCTCAGCGGCGGAACTAATAAGCAATAGCCCAAACCGGGGACTTGGCTTGGACACCTCGAGAGCCGGCTGGTATTCTTGTTTGGACGAAGGGGTATCGAAAAGCAAGAGATTAGCCTGTGTAGATGAGCCTATACCGCTGTCCAGGCCGGATTGTAGCCGAGATGAACATGGCAACAAGGCGGACAGTAGGGTCTGTGTTCTCGCAAGATATTCACTAGCACTTTTTTCGGATTGTTGAAGGGTGGAAGTATTTGACTGACAACACAATTATACACACATCCAATCCGACAAAAATAACAAAGAAACTCACCAGCGCCTTCAATTTATCAGCGAGGGCCGTTACAACTTCTTCCCACTCAGATCCATAGGTACTGGCAATAGCTTTCAAGAAAAACAAATCTTGCGTATTTGGCAATTGCGGCCCTTCCTTCATATATTGGTTGATAAAAAGCCGCACAGTTCCTTGGACAATGGGTTGATGGCGAATGTAATCTTGTCGAACTCCAAGTTCCCGAAGAGCTCTGCACAGTGACAACAGGGACTCGAAGAGTCGCGGAGAGGGGCCTATAACTACTGCCTTGTCAACAATTACTCAATCAATGGATGCCAGGGACCCTTCCTTACCTTGAGAAACAATAGGATGGGGTAGGGATTCTGACAAGGGTTCAAGAACTCGGTCAACTGTCCTATCCCTCCATTCTTGAATCACCCGATCGAAAGCATAATCTATCCGTGACCTAAACTCTGTGTAAGGGGTCAGGGTGGAGGGATACTTGTTAGCAATATATTGAACATACTTTGAATTGCCGTACGACGACAACCAATATGTGTTATGAAGATCGATAAAGAGTTCATGTCATCCGAAATGTTCGCCAATCCAACAAGACCATCGATTTCTGTATAGACAGGTAAGCATAGTACATCTTCTGGCGACGGCGGTGCTCACCTGAATTACTCAACGCAGAATCAACAGCTTCCTCCAATGTCAAGGCAACAGCATCGGCGGCCGACTCTGCTTCAGGCTGGTATGCACCGACAAGCTCCCGACTGAACGACCTAAGGCTTGTTCATGTACAATTCAAGGTTGAAGGAAAAGCGGAGACAACTCACTTCCCCTCTTCGGTGGTATCGGAGAAGACAATCGAGAGATCTTTCTGGATGCTTCGGGCGCATTGCTCCAAGGTGGTTAGGACCGCATCCAATTGGGTAGTTCGGCCGAGCAAGTGATGCTTCAACGAGTTCTGATACCGACGGAAGGGAGCGGGATCCGTTGTTTTCGAAGCTTGGGGAGCTATCGAGGGCGGAGAGAGAGCATCGTAAAGTGAACCGTCTATTAGAGGAACTGTATTAGAGCAAAGATGGCGCAGAGACATTAAGTTCCCACCTGAATCTGGCTTTCTCGGTTTTGACAAAAACACGAAGACTTCCTTCTGGAAGGAGCCCAACATCGCGGACAGTGCTTCTTTCCAAACAGATAGAATGCAAGATCGACAGACACTATCCAAGATGCTACCCATCTTTTGCTTTTCAGAATCTTCCAGTTCAGATGTCTGTATCCGCTTCCATAAAACACGTCGAACTTCCCAGACTTCTGTTACGTTTGTGAGGTTCGCGAACCATGTTGTGGAAGCGTCTTGCCAGGACTTAGATGATCTGTTCAACCATTCTTGGAGTGCCCGCTGGAAGTCGATCTGTGAGTAATTTGTGGAAGCAGAAGATAGATCCACATATGGTCGGTATGATTGCAAGTTAGGGGGCAATAGCAGGAAATGCGCAGACGAAGTGGAGTTGATAAGAAGTGAACGAGTCGAAAGGGCGAGATCATCTGGAAGTCCTTGGTCTACTACGTCAGGTATCGATTCTGACTGAATGGCCTTCAATACAGCCGTGATTAGCGAGTATTTCTGGGTTCCCCGAATGTCGAAAATCTCTCGAGCGGTGCAGATCGTGTTAATCATGATATTCAAAACATCTTGGCTCGCTTGGGATATCTCCTTGATTGACCCAACACGTAATCCAGGGACTCCTGAGGAGTTTACGCGACCATTGGCAGAGACAGACTGCCTATGTTCAACTCGCCAGGAAATCAAAGGCGTTAACGCTTTTGACCGTTGGGCTAGAAGAGCACCATAAGTTTCTTTAAGCGGGCGTGAGTCGAGCAAATGTAGTGCGGTTAAGGTTGCACAGATGTCCTGTAGCGCGATGTTGCCCATTAAGGTATGCTATTGCAAACAATGGTATAAATGGGCTACGCACATATAGAGACACGCCCAGCTCACGCAATGAGAGAGTTGCTTTGTGTATGATCTGGGATCTAAAGCTGGAGACTTCGTCCCATTGGCGTTGCACCAAAGGAAATTCAATCTGCTGCCATGAGCATTGGGCTAGGCGAAGGTGCAGTACACATACCGGCACATCAATTCCGATTTTGGTCCAGGAATCCTCCTCATCGTCTTCTTTCTGCACGAGCCCGCGATGCACCACGCGAATAAATAGGAAAAGCCACGCAGCAGAGAGGTACTTTTTCTTCTCTATGAATCGCCACAGATGTTCAGGAGCGTCAAGCAAGACTTTTAGATGGGCTGACAGTGTCTGCAAAGCATGAAGATGCCGGTCTAGGTGAACCTTGTCAGTATTGTCAACTAGCGAGAAGAGGGACTCCATACCATTTACACCATCGAACGTTGTTGAGCGATTGGGCACGGGTGGTTCTTGTTGGGCCAAGATGGCAGCTTTGGACTCTTCGAACGCAGAAAGGACTCTCTGAGAGGATGCTGCCATCGATACGATTGAGGAAGAGGCCTGAATGAGGTCGCGGTAACGTTCTCTACGCTTTCAGATTATGCCGTTAAATCCAGAGATGAGGAGAGCGCACAGAATAGCACGTACCCGACCATAAGTCTAAGTTCCTCCTGCTTGACCTCTGCATCGTGTCTATCGCATAGCCCATAAGATATTCGCTACAGCTGCCATCATCCGAGGTCGCTTACCGTAGTCGTTGCTGAATGACCTTGACTTCCGACACCGAATGGGTTGTGAAGAGTTCATCGGGGTGCAGTGCATCGGTGTCGAGGGGTTTGGCTAAAGATGAAGAATTCTGGATCCGACTGGCACTGGATAAGCCATAGAAAGAGGAAGAGGATTTAGCAGACGTTGCAGGGGGTTGGGAGCGGTACATCCTGTACCAACGCAGTCAACGCCTCCCATTCTGTGACGCGACATTCATCTCTTACATAAGCCCCGTCCTCAGAAGCGCTACATCATCATTACAAGGAGACTATTAAAATGCGTCAAGATCAGTCTCTAATATAGAAGACACACGCCAATAAAGCAAACATTATACTACGAGCTAGGCGCCTTCGACTTCGAATCCGCGATGTCGGACTCTGCTTTGGGCCTATGACCCTGGGATGGGCTTCCGTTTTGAGAGGTTTGGGACGAGCCAGATTCTGGCAAAGGACCGCCTTGCGATCGTGTATTTGTCGAGGTAGATCCAATAGGTGAGGAGGTGTTTGCAACCCGCTGATCAAGAGCTTTGAGTGCCAGTGCGCTGAACAATTGCTGAATTAGAGGGTGTGGAAGCATACAGCAATGAGCATACCGTCTTCTCTCGGCCTCCGCCCTCGCGCCTCCAGGGACTTGCGAGTATCCACCAGCTTCTACATCGCCATATGATTTAGGAATGAGGTGCAGACGAGTTGCAAGGTCGTAAACTTTGTCGCCGAGAATCGTCAAGGGATAACTGCAAGAATACTCAGCATCGATTCAAAGCAGACGACGACGAACATACTGAAGGAAGGGAGGGAACCATGAAACGAGAGCGAATGTGTCACTACGGTCTCCGTATGTTGTCCCGCTAATCTCACTGGCATGCTTCTTGTAGAAGCGCAGATAAATCCAGCTGACGAACCACCCAAACTGGATGAGGATCCAAGGGCATTGGAACCCAATGATGCACATCACAGTGGATAATCCAAGATACGCCATGGGAAGAGTCTATTCCAGGTTTGTTAATGGAAAGTAACATGACGACAAAGGACGCGTACCTTGACTCGTGCGCGTATAACCCCCATGACCTGGACTTGATATTCAGGAATAATCTGGGTGAAGGCGACCAGGACGCCTATTTGTAAGGCCATTTGGCCGTGAAATTGCATTCCATAGCTGTAGCCAGGACAAGAATTAGGTTGGTCGCGAACTGGGATAACATGACGTACAGGAACAGTTCAGGTTTGCCCAAGACCAAGTATTCCAGCCAGTTCAGGCCAAATGTGATGATGTTTGAGAATACTACGGTAACGACAATGAATTTGAGAGTTTCTATGCTTCCCCATAGGCGCTCCAGATATCGTATTGTTGGAGGAACGAAGACGATGCTCAGTATGAACTAAGGGGTACAATCATCAAGGCATGTAATGAACAGGGAAGATGAATTACGCACTCCCAGTATCGATGCCTCCAACACGGCGGATGTCAGAAACACCCAGGGCGTAAATACACATGAACCAGGGATCAAGGTCATATAATAAGCTGCTTCGGAAGCAAGATTTCTCCACCAGCACCAGCCATAAATCGCGGACGACACGACCATGGCGGCTGTATAAGCCTTGGTGACAGGGGGCACCGACTGGATCAATGCAAGAGGGGAAGATAACATGGCCATAGTCGAAAGCTGGGCGCCAGGGTAGCGCTCACGACGAAGAGTAGAGCTGCGATGGCAGTGACCAGGAGAGCGTGTCGGAAATTCAATATTTTCGGGGTTGCATTTGAGTGGTGCAGTGACTGGCACGTGCTGCTGTTCCTCTGCGATGGACGACTCCCTTGCATTTCTCATTATTCTGCTCGTTATCCTTCTGTAAGCCCCTCTCGCCCCTGCCCTGGCCCAACTAACGCTGCGTCGTGTCACAGGACTGCCGCTCTTCTCTGGTGTTTGCTGTCGTCTTGCTTAGGAGTTCCATTCTTGACTGCATTGTCTGCGCGCTGGCAAGAGACGGGCCATAACGAGAGTTACTTTTCAAGAAGGCGAAGGGCCTTCAGAGAAGACGGCGAACTGTGGGAGATGGAGTACCGAGGACGGGCGGGGTGATCTCCACCTGCCTCAAAAGCTCGATCTCCTTGTCTTCAAAGGTCAAAGCGTCACTTTGCAGGCGGGAGCGGTCCCGATACTTGTTTCTCATTACCAATGGAATGCTTTAGAAGCACGTCTGCAACCAAATCCCCCCTATACTCTCTATATAGTCCTGGTTCAGAATCCAGGTCCCTGAATACGACTTTCCTGTCAGACATCATCCATACCCAGAGTACTCAAAGCCAGGTTGCTTGCGGTGTACAATCTCTTCAGGTTCCTAACAACTGTCCCCCAAATATGAGACTTCCTACCAGCTCTTCTCTTATCTTGGCCACTCTAGCCATTTCTTCTTCGTCGACGTCGCTTGCAGCTCCCACCGGGGATGGATCAACCGAAAGCAGGATGGTGGCTTCGCAGAGCAATAGCAGGATCCATGGGAATGATGATGCAGATGTAGGCAAGGTGGAACGAGCTCTTGGTATGTTCTCCTTTCCGACTCTCAACAGTGCCTGCTAACCACGACAATAGGGGATCTAGAACTAGAAGCCCGGGGGAATGGGATGGTCAGTGACATTCTTGCAGGTCTTCCTATCGTTGGTCCATTGGCCAAAGCACTGTTGGTCAAGGATTGTCCCCCACCTGATGGTGCTTCAACACAATCAACAGACGACGTGTCTCAAGAGGACCTCGCCCGCCTGCAAAGTGCTGTCGATACGGTGTCCAGTGCCTTGTCTGGGATCCTCCCTTCGGGTGCTCCAATCCCGCTCCCTACAGGAGCCGCCGGGGGTGTTGCCTCGATGGTCCCTGCTCCCCTCCCAAGCCCCATCGCCGGTATTGCGGAAGAGGGTGGTACGGATTCTCAAGACCATCCTACTGATTCTGCCTCCATCGATAATCCTCCTAACCCAACCGGAGGTGCGGCAGCAGCGGCTGATTCTCCAGAAACCGGTTCTTCCTTTTTGATTTCCCCAACCACGACACTCGCGAACGCGGAAGAAGCTAACGAAACTGCTACCCCCACCAACGCTGAGTCGTTGTCGAGCGCAGGTGCACTTGGGGCAACCCCAACGTCGCCTGGTGTACCCGCTGGTCCCCCCAATACACCTGCCATGCCCGAAACGACGGGCGTCGACGATACCGAACCTGATCAAGAGGCCAAGTAAAGTGGAGTTGCATGTTGATAAAGTAGAATTTGCAGGATAAAACATAGAAATGTAACACAGCTTGTAATTATTGATACTATATGAATTCCTGAGATGTTGGTCGCGTTGCAACTCCGGCATGATGAAAGGATCAAGGTTACCGGATGGCGGTGGAACGTCGCTGTCAGCGCTCTCTCATCTATTGCATGCCCCGACCGCAACCTCTACCAAAATTCAGCTCTGCATTGCCAAATTCCGCCGAGTATGTCTCGCTGACACCGCGCACGCCACATTCTCGGACTGCACGAGCGGAGGGCGGCTTCGCGGAGCTCCAAGCCTCCGACGCGATTGATTTCGACGACCAGATACCCTTTGGCCAACAGCAGTCTGCACCTTTATTACGCTCCTCAACAAGCTCTAGGTTTCCAGCTGGTCTACATCCTAAGGCTTCCAAGAGCGATTCATACAGAGAACCTATCTCTCCATTCTCGCGTGTGCTGCTGATTTTCGGAATATTGCTGGGAGGGCTGCTACTTTTATTGACTGTATTTTCATGGACACGGCCGGAAGCCTTGCATCAGTACCTTGGCCTGCAGTACCCTCAAAATCAGGAAAATCTGACCCAGCTTTCAGCATCATCTCCCCACGCACCATTGGAATACTTCGAAGAATGTAACAAGCTCATGTCGGGTTTCATGTCGCACGGTGATTACTGGGACAAGGGGCACCACGATATGGAGGGGATGGGCGAAGAACATACCGCAGAGCCTGAAGAAGGGACGTGTTCAAGCACCATAACGTATATGCTGGATGGAAGGGTAGGTCTTGCGGGAGACCTTGCCCTGATGGCCCAGGCAGCAGCACTAGCCCGAGAAGTACGCATTCTCCTACTGCATTCAAATCATCGCAATCCTCACATGCAAGCAGCGCAACCGAACTTTCTTTGTCGACGACACCTATTGGAATCGAGGAAAGTGGCTCGACTACTTCGCCGATGTTCGACAGGGCCAGCCAGGGCCGGAACCTGGCTGTCGACCTCCTCCAGCGAAAGGTAAGCCGACCACATCACGTCGAGGCTGGCTTTCTCAACCACGTCTTAAGAGCTTGTTGCATGTCCTCGAACCGCAAAGTAAGCATTGTCCCATTTCTGAAAGAATCAATCACTTAACCCGCAATCGCATAGGCACTGGGTAAATTCCCTCTTGTTCTCCTTCAACACTCCTTCGCTGAAATTTGCTCCTCTAATTCAGGTCATAAGCTCAGTAACAGCGAAATTCCATTTCGGGCATGGGTTCAGCGATCATTATGAGAATCCGTATGACCTATCGCATTCTTTTCCTACTGAACTAGGTTCTAACTATTAGTTCACAGGGCAGCACACGACCTCAATAGAATGAAGCCCATCTTCCAATTCTCCGAAGAATCATTTGCCTCAACAATTCAACCAAACTCTCAGACAAGGAAGCTCATCAACCTAGCGAAGCAAGAGTTGGCGAAAGTCTTTGCTGCGTCTCATGAGCAGTCTGTTCAAGACGAGCCTACGACAAGCGACAATCTTTATCTCGCGGTTCATATGCGACGAGGTGATAGGATACCAACGGGCTATGCATATCACTACGAACATATACCGATCCAAGTCTTTGCTGATGCCATTCCTAGCACATGGAATAGACTACACAAGCCAACCGACGATATAGTCGCTAAGGACCCTGTGGTTTACATAGCTTCAGATTCTCCCCAGGCTATCGCCACTCTCACCTCCTTGTATCAAGGACCTTGGTATAGTCTTGGTCATAGCCAGCTTCCCGAGCTCAAAGAAATCGCCAGTGGCGTGGAATACCATCAGAAGATATTCAATGCCATGTCCGAAACGATGCGGCTTTCCTTGACCAAAGGTGCAATTGTGGATCTTGCAATGGTCACCGGTCTATGGAACTCTATACGTGATCCGATATACCTAGACGGTACAATTTGCTCTGTGAGGTATGTCTTGCGCGTCTACACAAGCTCTATGGACTAATTCAACTTGACAACAGCTCCAATTTCTGTCGATTGGCAGCAATAGGTTTGGGATGGGAAAACGCGTTTGGTGAAGTGAATGGTATGGGCAGAATTGACGATGCCAATAAGCGGTGGGTAGACGTTGATGTCCAAGGACGGGAGATACCAATCTGGGAGCCATATGAACTGTTCTAAAGTATGTATAAAGCGTGTGGATTAACAGTACATTATATGATCGTACAGTTCCCGTGAATATAACCGTAAAGCCCTCCAAAAAATCTAGCAAACTAGTATGCGAACCTGAAGTCCATGCGTTGATTACCAGTGTCCTTGGTAGTCTCGATGTACTCTGTTCGTTGCTTCTCATCCCAAGAATTCCAGATCTTGTCACGACGATAGTTGAGGTATTTGTAGAAGAAGTGGGTAAGGATGTATAACGTGATGTTCATGCTGCAGATGGCAATCAGCTGCTTGTTTCCTCGTTTATCTGGAGGAGGCATAAGTATGTGTCCACCTATCACAGATCGGTTATATCTTACAAAGAGGGGCATCATCTTTGCGGTAAATGTTAGCGTAAACGATGGCACCTGTTTGGACAAACATGTTGTAGAGAGAGGCGGATACCGTTCTGCAGATAGGTACCGTTAGGAGGGCATAAAACTCGTAGGGCAAAGATGATGCTCACCGAGTCCGAACACTGTAAGAGTTGCGTGAAGCCCAAGCAACCTGGATAGGATGCACGTAAGGGAAACCAGTGACCAGGGTCACGACGGCGAAGTAGACCCATTGGGACGTTGAGGATGTGAAAGTATAAAGGGCCACAAGGAGAGGCAAGGCCCAAATTTGAAGGATAATGGTTGCAGAGACACGACTGTTGACCTTTTCGCTGAAATAAGCCGTGAAGAGGAGCATGGATGCACCGATGACGACTGAAGGGATGGTAAGAAGATTTGTTTCGGTGGTGCCGAAGCCGAGATTGCGAAGAGAGAGAGTAAGATAGGTCTGGGGAGGTCCGACGGGCACTGTATGCGGTCAATAAAATGTGCAAAAGGTGACGGTGATCGGACACTTACTCATATGAACAAGCCCAAGGGCATAGATGGGCCAAAGCCTCCAATCGCGAACAGCATCCCAAATCATTTTAATAGAGAGACCCTCCCTGTTATGCATATCTGACTTGGTAGGATCGTCGCGGAGCACCCGGTTAACCATGATGACTTCTTCGCTAATATGGTATGTCAGAACGTTTGGATTATAAAAGGAGAAAAACCAACATACCGTTCGTCGAACCATCCTTTTGGCCGGAACCAAGCTTTAGTTTGAGTAGGGCCAGGGGGCATTAGGAAGAACGACGCAATTCCCACACCCAGAGTCAAGATACCCTCGAGGAGGAACAAGTATCGCCAACCAGCTCTCCCGGCAACGCCTCGCATCTTTAGGATGCCTGTACCAAGGAAGGCGCTAATAATGTCCGCGATGTAGTTTGACAACCAGAAGTAAGCCATGCGGATGGGCACTAGTGACGAGATGATGAGCATCTAAAATGATTCCCAAGGATAAACAGACGTACACTCCTGCTTTGTGTAGAAGTAGGAAAGGTAAAGGACGACATCTGGAATGAAGCCACCTTGCATGAATCCCAGAAGGAAACTACAGACGATATTAGTTTGGAATAGTGAAGAAAAGATAGACATACCGGCAAGCCAGGAACGACTTGCGGCCTGACAACCAGAATTGGGACAGAGATACGATACTCCACAGGGTCATCTAATATTGGGTGAGCACAGATGGGTTTGACACCAAGTAGTAAGCGCATACTTGGCAAGGAATCCACACATCGGGACCGATTCGTTTAGAAACGAGTTGAGAAGGAAGCTCTGTACGTAGAAGATATGAGACGGGCCACCAAGTCAGCTCAGCTTCAAGAGACTCACCAGCCAACAGGAAAGATAGACGGAAAAGGGTGTTGCCCAAGTTGAAGTCGTTAGTCGTGAGGTTAAGGTCATTGAGAAAGTTGTCAGCATTGGCTTGAGAGATATTGCTCCGGTCAAGGTCGAGGGAGAAGAACATGACAATAGCCCAGATCATGATGCGCAAGTCAATCTTGCGAACGACTTTCTATGGACAGTAGGATTAGCTTGGGAGGATAGGGGATGGAAAAGGCAGACATACATGTTCCTCTCGCCATGTCCAGCGGGCATTGGGGTCAAAACGATGAGCGTTTTCATACCCAGAAGGTGGACGATAAGCCTCAAGAGAAGTGGGGTCGTCAAAGACGGAGGGCTGTGTGGCAATCGCGTCGAGTTCGACCTGGGGACGGCTTTTGAAGATAAGAGTAAAGGGATTCCCTGACTGCTCTGAGCGGGGAGCGCCGAGAGGAGGAGCCTTGACGTCTCCGCCAGTCTTGACAGAGGCCTTCTCGTCGGTGGAGGAGGCGTCGTCCCTGGACGGCTTGATGTCGCGGATAAGCGTGGTGGACATGGGGAGAGCACGAAAAACATAGCTTCAGTGGGGCGCTATTTATATCCATCAGGGGTGGGAACATAAATAATAATGGCGAAGTGCTGCGTCGTGTCAATCAACGATGGCGCGATTTCTGGCCTGCGTGAGCACCATTCCACTTGCCTTTTTTGGTCTCATCATTGCCATCTCAGGCTCAATCCTTTCGCGAAAATGAGCACTCACCTCGTCAGCGCGCAGCCGCCATTATCTTTTATTTAATCTCTTTTTCAAAATCAAAACGAGTTTGCTCTCTCTCTATTACATCGTGCGAATTATCGACGGCCCATTCCTCGTCCTCGTCCTCTTAGTGCGCGCTGTGCCGTCCCAGAGGGGGCTTTCGGCCCAGGATTTTGCTGAAAACAAGCATCAGTATACCATCCGCTGATAGGGGTAGGGAGTACCGACCGCTTCGCTCTGCGGGTTTTTGATCGTCTCGTCAACACTCAAGATCAAGCAAGCTGCTTCAGATGCACTGCTAATCGCGTTGATCTTCACCAGGCTAGGCTCCCAAACAAAAGCTTCCATGTTGTCCCGGATCCCGGACGGTCCATCAACATCGACGCCATACCACTTCCCGTCAGTCGCGTGCTTCATTCGTAATTTATTTAGGATATCAGTCGAGTCCAAGCCTGCATTGTCACAGATTTGTCGAGGGATAACTTCAAGGGCCTTGGCGAACGCGGCAATGATCAACTGCAATTTTCCAGGGATCGTCAGGGCGTGCTTGCGAATGTAGGCAGAGAGTTCCATCTTGTCCAGAGCGTGTCAGCAAAAGTCCCTGCTTACAAAGATACCCGTACCTCGATGGCTCCTCCACCTGCCACAACCTCACCATTCTTGATAGCGCGCTTTACCACCATCAGAGCATCGTGAAGACTCCTTTCCACTTCTTCAATGAATTGCTCAGCTCCTCCGCGCAGGACCAGTGTACATGTCTTTGCTTCAGGGCAGCCCTCAAAGATGTTAAACCTTTCGCCACCAATCTGTCGTTCCTCAAAGACGCCGCAGGTGCCGAGGTGTTCTCTCTTGATATCTGAGCAGGTTGATTGAATCGAGCCACCTGTCGCCTGAACAACCCTGCGGAGATCACCGGCAGGAACGCGACCAGCACAGAAGATGTCCCTGTCGGCAAACCATTGGGTAGCGAGGTCTCCAATCGGCAGCTTGCTGAGAACAACCTTGGCACCGGTCTTTTCAATGGCCTGGAGTTTGCGGTAGATAATCTCCCATTCGGCATCAACGATGGCTTGATAGTCAGAGACCGCTTCCACACGGACTTCTGCGTTGTCCTTTTCAGCCTTCAACTCCAATTCGACGTTCAGGCAGACAATGAGAGGATCGCGGAAATATTTGGGCTGTTGCTCTGCACCGGCATACGTGAATGTCTTCTTAAAAGCGACACCTTTCACAAGAAGAGAATCTTGCAGCCCTCCGCCAGCGACCTTTTTCACCCCGATCAGCGATTCGTCAAGATCGTCCGGATCAAGACATTCAACAGCCTCGACAACCATGTTGGAGAAGAAAGGCTTTTCGGAATGAATGAGTTTTGAGGACATGGAAGTGGATGCGCATTTGAGGAGCAATGAGCGAAAATTCCTAGTAAAGCGAATGATGAGGCAAAAACAGAAAATATTACAACGCAGAAACTTTACTCTGGATTCGACTTGTCCACAGTGACTTGCAACTCTTTTATTCTATCGATGGCCTGCAATGCAGTGAATTAGATTGACCAAAATCGGATGAAAATCTCGCATACGAGTTTGGTGGCTTGGCGGAAACCCTTCATGATGATATGCGGACTGACACCGTCTTCGATGAACCCTCGAACCTCTTTCAAGAACTGCGCAGCAAGAAGGACGACACTTGTTGTTCCATCTCCAACTTCAGCATCCTGTGCCCGTGCGATATCCACCAAAGTACGCGCAGCTGGGTGAACGATGTCGAGAAGTTTCAGGATAGTTGCTCCATCATTGGTGATTTGAGACTCTCCCCGTTCATTGACGATCAATTTGTCCATTCCTCTCGGCCCCAAGGTGCTTGCAAGAGTTTGAGAGATAGCAAGGCATGCCGATATGTTGGAAAGCAACTGCGGATTTCCTTGCGATGTATCTGTTCCTTCGCGCAGAAGGACCACTGTCGGTTGCTAGAAATTGTTGGTAAATCTGATGCCACTACAGAAGAGGTTGCTTGACGTTACCATCGACATTCCGCGCTGCATTTTGTGGATATCAGATCAGATAAAAGGACAATTTGGGGTGAACAGGTATACTGTTCAAGATATGGTCGTGGCCGCGAATGCGCAATCTCAGCAAGACTAATATTTGTCTGTGTTTGCCCATCTACGCGTTTTTGGACGCGTCAATATATGCCGCTGACAAGTTCATTCACCCTTATCCGACGCGTTTTTCGACCTTGTCAGTCCGCATTTCATGAGCAGTAGCGATATTCCAGACGGGCCGCCACCAGGGAACTTCTTTGCAAGCTCCGATGACGAAGAGGAGGACAGTTCTATGGCCGTAGACGCCAGCGAGTCAGAGGCTCATCCAGCACCGTCGCCCATGCCCTCCACTCCTGACCAGCGCACGTCCTCTCCTCCAATAGAGAAGCTTTTCTTGGAAGACGACGATGACGAAGATGACCGCATGCAAGCAGACATAGCCGAAGATTTCGCATTGGCAGCTGGTTCGAAAAGGCCCTCTGATGACAACGACGATGAAATACAGTTTTTGGGACAAGGATCTTCTCCTCCACCGGCCATTGGCGTTACTCGCGAGAAACCTTCTAAAGGGCTTGTTCTCGATCAGGGAGAAGGTGGGGCGCCTCCTCCAAACAAGAAACGCAAGGCCTCTGAATCTGTCCCTCCCGAACCCATTTCCACTGACGAATTTAAACCAACATACCTCGGAGAAGTCATTGTCCCTAATGCATGGAGTAACGTATCTGGGAAAGGGTATATTAAAGTGAACGAGCCCATTCTTATCAAGCGAGATGCGGAGCACGACGAAGATGTCAAAGCCAGCTCAGTCAAAAACAGCAAGGCTGCTGAAGCTGGTAAGAAGAAAACAGCCGGAAAGAAGCAGATGACTCTTTCGTCTATGTTTAAACCGCAACCGCCCAAGAATGTCAAGAAAAAGAAGTCTGACACCATAGTTAGGTTGGTCAACGCCAAGGGTTATGGTACGTTGACAACTGGCTCTGTCTTGTGACACGGTCCCTCATCTATTCACAGAATTCGGTCGCTTACCCACCGATTGCTCCTGGTGGGTGTATAAGCTACTGGAACTAGGTTTGTCTTCTTCTCGACTTAGGGTATCCCAATTCACCGCCTGCGGCAGGACTTGTTGAAATTCGCGGCATTATGACAGATTGTCCGGACAAGCTTACGACCGGAGTCAGTCTGATTGTCACTTTACAAATCTTCATCCTTCGTGCAGCTTTCACCAAGCCAAGCACGTCTGTTCAGCTTGAGCTAGATACCAAGTCCACCATGTTCAACGAGGGCCAGGAAACCCAGCAGGAAACGTGGGTCAACGTCCTCTATCTGTCCTGTGAGATACTCTAACATCATCTAGTGATCTGCGAGAACGCAAAAGCGCCATCGTTCGCCTTTTCGAGGTTCTCGGCCTAAAGCCTCGGGCAGGAGCCAACTATAACGGGAAGAAATCTAACGAAACTCTGACACATGAAACTCTGAAGAAAATGGCTCAGCGTCCAGCCAAAAAAGTCAAAGAGATAGTTGGAGATGGTGAGGAAATTGAGGTT
This sequence comes from Coprinopsis strossmayeri, assembly GCA_900156845.1. Classification (NCBI taxonomy): domain Eukaryota; kingdom Fungi; phylum Basidiomycota; class Agaricomycetes; order Agaricales; family Psathyrellaceae; genus Coprinopsis; species Coprinopsis strossmayeri. The sequence goes on along the minus strand of FTPT01000068.1, from coordinate 275,903 downwards.
GAGGACACGGAAGAGCTGTCGAAGAATGACATTGATACTATTTACGAGAGGTGAGTATTGATGATTCTCCTGCCACATTAATTCTAAATTTTACCCAGGGCACAACATAACGACAAGAACATGGGAACAATGGAACCGGCGGATAGTTTCAATCTGACATTGCGATCCTATCAGAAGCAGGCTTTATTGTGAGTTTGCGAGTGTTGCTATACTTTATTTTTTGCTCATATAACGTTCTCAGGTGGATGCACTCTTTGGAAACAGGGTCAATGGACGCACGGGAGGCAACATCAATGCACCCCCTCTGGAGCCAGTCAGCTCATTCATGTCCTTCCTCTTGGAGCACACTCTGATCTCTTCTTCAGGTACGCATTCCCGCATGATCCTTCTGGCGACCATGGGGACATCATTGATTTGACTGAAGACGACAAAGTCTTCTACTTCAATTCCTACTCCGGTGAACTTAGCCTGGAATTCCCCAAAGCAGAGAGGAAATGCCGGGGTGGTATACTCGCGTATGTCTTTTATTACTGTCAAACGTTCGATTATTTATTTAATCTTTAATTTAGCGATGGTATGACTCTCAAAACGTGGATGTGACCTGTTATACTGACACGTCTCGTTTTTCAATTTAGAAAGTACGTACATCAAACATTTGCTGACCCTTTGAAACTAACGGTTTGCAGTGGGAATGGGTAAAACGATCATGTTGTCTGCACTTATACAAACAAGTCTCCGAACGGAGGGCGATCTAGTGGAGGAAACGACCAGGAAAAACCCCAAGCAACTGAAGCTAAACAATGCCTTCAAAGCAATGCCTCGCAAAACTACATCCAACCCCCCAACAGCAACGCTCATTGTGGCCCCCACCTCCCTTCTTATGCAATGGGCAGAGGAGCTTGAGAGGTCAAGTAAACCAGGAACATTAAAGGTCTTTGTCTGGCACGGTCAAAATCGATTAGAGCTTGACAGCTTAATTGACGACGACGACGGGGATGGCGAGAATGCAAAGAAATCCATCAAGGTCGTGATTACATCCTATGGGGTCCTGGCGTCGGAACATGCAAAATCAGACAAGTACAAGTCGCCCGTCTTTGAAAGTGAGGATCATCCTTCTGTCTTTTTGAGGCTATGTCAACTTTAAAAATACATTAGTTGAATGGCTTCGAGTCGTTCTTGACGAAGCTCATGCCTGTAAATCGCGGACCAGCAAGACGGCCAAAGCTGTCTATGCACTGTCGGCACGCAGGCGGTGGGCAGTGACAGGAACCCCAATTATCAATCGGCTAGAAGATTTGTATTCCCTTCTGTATGTTTTACCCGCAACGTCTTCTGCGGCTTATGCTTATTGACACTAGGAGATTCCTTGATTTCAAGCCTTGGTCGGAGTTTGCTTTCTTCCGTTCGTGAGTGCGGTGCTTTCCTTTCATGGGTACCACTAAGTGATGATTACCAGCTTTATCACGCTTCCTTTCCTCGCTCGTGATCCCAAAGCAATAGAAATCGTGCAGGTCATCCTCGAAAGCATTCTCCTCCGACGAGAGAAAAATATGCGAGATGCTGACGGCAAAAGGATAGTCGAATTGCCTCCCAAGGAGGTACGAGTATTAATTCACCGTGTATCTTGAAAAGTTTCTTTAACTAGATTCAGGAAACATTTGAAAATCTAGAGTTCTCACCACTAGAGCGGAAGATTTATGATTCAATTTACATTACCGCGAAGCGAGATTTCGAGCAACTTGACGCCAAGGGATTGATCGGTAAAAACTATACCCATATCCTTGCCATGCTCATGAAGTAATTTGCCCAGTTACCTTGGCCATCGTGTTTGACTGACGAATGCTCTGTTCATTCCCCACGCAGATTGCGTCGAGCAGTGCTTCATCCAAAGCTTGTTATCTCTCGAGACGATCAGCGGGCACTATCGCCACCTGGAGATAATGCAATTGAGGTAAATGATCTCCTGAGTCGCTTCACCAGCGGACCGAGCAGCTCGTCCTCTACCAACGCATTCGCTGAGCAATTTTTGGCGAATCTTTCAAATGAAGATGTCGCCGAATGCCCTATATGTTTCGGCGAACTTGAGTTCCCAATGTTTATACCGGATTGCATGCATCAATTGTGAGTGACAATAAACTCCAGGCAAACTTGCCAAATCTCACTCCCCTCAGTTGTAAGGAGTGTATCACCTCACACATCGGAATATGCGAAGAAAAAGGACAGAATCCTACTTGTCCAACCTGCGGGAAAGGACCATTGAAAGTGAGAATTATTGCTATCTATCCCGGACACCTTCTCAATTGCATTGGTAGAGTAATGACTTGGTTGAAATTGTTCGGAATAAGAAAGATGAAAAGGGCGCTCCTAGCTCGCAGACGTCTGAGCCAGAATTAATGTTGCGGCGGAATGATTTCCAATCTTCGACTAAACTAGATGCATTAATTCAGAACCTGAGTGGGTACACCAGTGATTAATGTTTCTTCAGTGCCTGATATCTTTCCAAGGACGACTACGGGATCAAGATCCCTGCTTTAGAGCGGTGGTATTCTCCCAGTTTACGAGTTTCTTGGATCTTATTCAGGTCGTGTTGACCCGAGAGCGGTTTGATCATTATCGGTTCGATGGGACTATGGACGTCAAGAAGAAGAATGCTGCTATCAGCGAATTCAAAGAGCCTTCCCGGAAGCCCAAGATTCTAGTCGTCAGTCTCAAAGCGGGTGGGGTTGGGTTGAACGTAAGCACTTTTGATCAGAGTTCTGAACTTAAACTAAAAAGGCTTTCAGTTAACTGCCGCTAATCATGTCTTTATGGTATTTCTCTTCGTAGTGGCATCGTTTTAACGCATTGATCATGGCTCCAGATGGACTGTTGGTGGAATGCTGCAACAGAAAATCAAGGTATTAACATCCAAATACCTCATTACTTCACTGACCTACTTGGCTGCAGCGATCGACCGTGTTCATCGTATTGGACAGGAAAAAACTGTATACGTGAAGCACTTCATTGTAAGTGTACCCAACCTGGTAACTGAATCTCGTTAATTGGGATCGGCTCGCAGATATCAAACACGATTGAAGGACGGATTCTTCAAATACAGAAGAGGAAGACCGCGATCGTGCAGGAAGCCTTCCGAGGCACGCAAGGCAAAGCAGATCCTGAAAGTATCCAAAATCTTAAAATTATGTTTGGAGACAATTAATCAAGGCCCTGGATACTTGAAATTTCTTGACTATTATCTTGGATGGAGAACACTTCTACGTTTGTACAATATACTGCTACTTATGCTGTATCTACGATCTACTCATGAATCGATGGCTCCCCCGAGTCGGGACTCCTATTTATGCAAACACGTGACGTCAGAAGCGCTGAGAACTCGGACTGGTTCCATGTTGACTACAAACTCTGCTTTTCAAAGTTCTTTTCAACCGTGGCTCTTTCTTTTCTTCGTTATCTACGACGAGTACCTAGGCACCTGTCTGGTACCAGACCTCCACGTTTTCAAATGCCCCAGAAAAAGGCTGACAAGGGTGGCTTCTATGCTGTGAGGGTTGGACGCACTCCAGGCATCTATTCGACTTGGCAAGCTCATTCCGCGTCGTATCATGTGTGGGGCTAATGGTATACCAGGGATGGATGTCAGGCACAAGTTAAAGGCTTCACAGGTGCTGAATACAAAAAATTCAACACAGCCGTTGAGGCAAACAACTTCATGGAGGGCAAGGCCAGTGGGGTGGCTTCAACTTCAACGCCGACCGACCAGAATGCCGGCCATTCAAATTCGAATAGATCTCAGAGCAAAGGAAAGAAGCGAGGAATGTCATCGATGATGCTTGGTGTTGATGATGAGGCGGGTTGGCTCGTCGTCTACAGCGATGGAGCGTGCAAGGGCAATGGGAAGCCTGGTTCGGTTGCAGGGGTAGGCGTCTGGTGGGGCCCTGACGATCCGAGGTGCGTTGGCCCATCGTATCATCATGTAACCTCTCACGAAGACACGTAGAAACATTGCAGAGCGGTGTCCCGGGGACCAAACCAATAACCGTGCTGAACTGATCGTTAGTCTTTCCGTTTCAACTTTGACATCCCGACTCATGCTGACTGAGTGAATAAGGCCATTCTTCGTGTCCTGGAAGAAACTCCTATATCGAAGGAACCTCTGCTAATTAAGACCGACTCACAATATTCCATTCGATGTAATCCCACTTCCTTTCTCCTCCTGCTTCCTCTGTTCACGATGTAATTTCCTAGGTTTCTTTGAATGGCTTCCAAATTGGCTCAGAAACAACTGGATGAACTCAAAGAAGGAACCTGTTAAAAATGCAGCCATCATCCGCCTAATATCCGCCCATCTCGATTATCGTGCTCAGCAGGGCCAAAAAATTCGTCTGGCCTACGTCGAAGGCCACAGCGGTGATATCGGTAATGACGGTGCCGATGCTCAGGCCAATCAAGGGACATTGTTACCTCCTGTAAAGGAACGAGACTGGGCCTTAGCCGAGCAGAAGCTGCGACAAAAGATGCAGTCACAACCATCCACCAGTGCTCCCCAAGTGACCTACCAAAGTGATAGCGATGCCAGCACTAGTACCATCGAAATCGTTCCAATCGCCAACGGCGAGTCTCCGAAAAAGAGACAAAGAATGAAGCCGCCACAACCCTCTGCAATTGAGTCGGCCTCTGCTCCGACAGTCAACGACAACCGGCCGAAAGCGCTGACTGCGACGTCTCCACCGATCCAAGCCAACCCGTTAGCTGCTATAAAAGATACGCTCGAGGAGCCCTGCTTAGCTTCAACAACTCCAGAACCGATAACACCAGTTGAATTACCCTCACACCAATCGACTGGATTGACCGCTATTCAAGACCCTCTTGAAACAACGCCCACGGCCCGTCGACCCCTTGCGAAACCGGACTCTTCGAATCCCCCGTCGAAAAGGTCGGGCCGAATGGCAGCCATACAAAATGCACCGAGTTCCAGTATGCCTCCGCCTCTTCAGACATCCCACAAGTCTCCCAAACATTTAAGCTCTACGGGTGACGGGCCCCGATCCCTTAGCACTCTCGCATCGGAAGCATCTACGTCGTCGGCTTCGCTGCCGCTGGCTCCTTCATTCAAGAGACCATCTCCGAACAGCCATATTACCCAGTCAACTACGCACTCAATCCAGCCAACGATGCCCATCAAATCTCCCTTCCGAATTCTGTATGTATCTCCGCTGCTGTTACCTGTTAAAGCCGAGAACGTTAACTGGAGTGTAAGTCCCACGGGTATGGACATAGATCCTGCGCTCAATGACGCATCCATCCAGGACTACGCGGATTGCTTGTTATCCGACGAAGATCTAGCCAAAGAGGTGGATGACTAGTGTTTTTATAGGTACATTAAGTGGGTTCCAAATATACTTTAATATTATATGGGGTCTGGTCACGGTAGAACCGCTTCTGCTAAGTCGAAGGCGAGGGGGTCTAATCCATCTCGACATTTACGAAAGTGGCTTGACCACCTTGACGAGTGCAATCACGGCTGCAGATGCGCAGGTATTTCTTTTCTTTAGAGGGATTTGCTTGCAGGACTGGTCGAAGTTTCTTGACTGTAGCTTGCAGTTCTGCATCGTTTGTCCGATTATTTCTCAGGATATCAATGATAGCCAAGTGCTTGAACTCTTTCATGAGGGCAATAACTTCCTGCAGCACGTTCAGAAACCGAATTTTGGGAAATGGTTGTTTGTTCATTACTTACATCGCTCGGAGTGGGACGCACTTCAAGGACTCGAAGATTGGGTGTACCACCGACCAAGCCTAGGATAGGGCTTAATTGGCTAAAGCTATGCTAGAAATGGCTCTGATACTCACGCTTCATGAGGCGAGCATCCTCGTCGCATCGGAACTCTCGAACTTCCTCTACTTTTTTACAGAACTTTTTGATTACGGTGACCAGCTTGCTGCCGTTGTCGCGAGTGCACCGCACTGAGCGTGCCTCAGGGCAGCATTTAAGAAGTTCGTGACAATAGCCTGGAATGATGAGGGTACGGACAGTAGGTAGAATTATTCCCTCAAAACCCATTTTGATATGAGAAGTCATTTGAGTATGGGCATGTAGAATGTGAAGTGTGTGAAGATTGGGCATTGATTGGAGGCATTGTGTCAATGTTGAGAGCACCATTTCGCTTTTGTAGCGCGTCAGAATCACATTCACCGTTCTGAAGGAGGATAAGTGAGATTTCCACTAACAAAAACGTACTTCACCCACGTAACCATAGCCGCCAGGTCCTGATTTTCAATTAAACCGGTGCATTTGCGAGTGAGCGTCTCGCCTGCATGTCTGAAGAACTGTTCCTTCCCTTCGGACTCAACACAAGCCTCCAAGCGTTCCCAGAGGATTGGGAGGAAGATTCTGCGGTAGGCAACACAAGTTTGAGACAATGCCCGTAGAACTCGCGGCCTCTCCAGGTATTTGACAGGGAGGATAGGCTCGGGACTTTCACATCCAGATTGCAAGACTGATGTCAAAGGCCCGACAGCGGGAAAATAGGAGAGAATTTCCAATGTCAGCTCATCTGGTATTTTGCAGAACCCTAGAGTGGCATTGGCACGATTTGCCTTTGTACCCCAAGCGCTCAGTGGTAGAACCTTTACATGACTGGAGGGCAGAGGGGGCTGAGTTGGAGGGGGTTTGTCCCTTTTCCCTTTCTTCGCTGGAGGCATGGTGGCAAGAAGGTAACTGTGGAATGGCGTTCCCAAGGCAGGTGCAGTTCTTATAACCTTTCACGGGCGCTAACTTATCCGATCGTTTGCGGCTTGATTGTCCCGACAGATCAAAGCACGTGGTCTCCATAGCTAAGTGGTGTAGCGTGCGATTGCAATGAACGGTTATCGCGAGGTCCCGTGTTCGAACCACGGTGGGGACTTTTTGGACCAGAATTTGCCTGGTCCAACCAACAGTGGCGCGTATTTCCGCTGAGGATACGAACGTCGCTTTTGTCAGGCGTGTTTCTGAGTTTTGCTCTTTGTCCAGGACCATTTACGAGGAAACTCGGTTCCAGTTGAGGTGAAGCACGTGTCATCAGTGGACGATGTCGAGGAAAGATACTCTTTCTCATCCTCCATTCACCACTTATTTCGCAAAAACTCTGTCGGGCTACAATATGGATGGCGACCTCATTCGCGTCTGGCAGCTCATTAGTGAGCTCAGCGAGCAGCTGAACCACAACCAGAAGATGGCACATAGTCTCCAGACCCAAGTCGGGACACTGAAGGTGTGTGCATTGCGCCAAGCACCGCATCGACGCTGAAGGCTCATTCAACATAGGAGGAAGCTCTCCACACTAGCCAGGGATTTACTTTACGCAGATATAATACTGACATATCGCAAGGTATTGTGGACTAATTAATTCAAAGACGAGCGGTTAACCGTTTCCCTATCAGAAACTTTCGAGTCCGAACTGGAGCGCACGAACGCGCAGATTATCATCGAAAACCAGACACTACAACACGAAAACAAGCAACTGAGCTTACTTCTCAAAGAATACGAAACGACATTGGAAACTATTATGGGCAAATTCCGAACACATGCAGTATGTTGGTCGAGCGCTCAGTCATTGCTTCGCTTCTGACCGTCTTCAGCTTGCAACCCAACACCACGAATTGACTCTCACACGCCATTATGAAGGATTACTTCTTGCTCGCGATTCGCATTCTATGTCAACCGACTTAACCTCATCGACGAATGTTATGCAGTCTGTGCATCGGTTAGCGCATCATCTCCGCGGCCTTCTCCGAACAATGGGTGGAGAAGACCCTGAGGACTCCCAGTTCCAGAATATGGATCCCGACTACGAAGCATCTGGGTCGAGCTTGCCAGACCTGAGAGAACTGGAATCACTCATTGAGGCGCTAGATGAGAGAGGAGGAACTGGATATCTGGGGTCACAAGGCAGAGAGGACTGGGGGATAGAACGGGAGGCTGAGATTGCTCGACTAGAGCGCGAAAACGAGGAACTACGACGACTACTGGAGATTGACGCGCCAACTATGGAAGCAAAAGGCATTACCCTTGACTTGGAACGATTCGAAGTTAATCGGACTATCCTTTCACGGAGACCGCCCCCAGATGCCTTCCAACAGCGACCTCAGTATTGGGACTCACCTAATATGCAGCAGCAACAGCAATTGCACCCACAACAGCAGCAAGGAGGCGTCCAGCTGCAACGACCGCTTGATGTACAACAGCCAGGGATGCGTACTGGCCCCCAAGCGCGTCGTCCGGGTATCTTTGGAACCGCACAACAACAACCCCCATCACGACCGCCTTTCGGTAGCACAGGACGAGGAGTTTCATTAGCTCTGGGACCCCCTCCCAGTAATTCAGGACCAATGTGGTCAAATCCAGCACCTCCAGTTGTCGAGCGTTCGTGGCAACCTCCAACAGGGTCGTTTGAGGCTGCTCGGTAGTTGGTATATTTCCCCCCTTCTTCCTAGACCCATCGATGCCCGGTTGTACTTTCCATACTTTCCCCTTTGGGTTATTTGCTTTACTTATTAATGTTTTGTATACCATTCGATTACATATACTCGGGTTTGTTCTTCGAATTTTTAAGTTCCCATCATGGTCATGGTACTAGGACAGCTTCCTGGCGAACTCTATTCCTCTATCTTCTCCCACATTCCTCTCGAAGATTGTCAATGGGCAGTTCTATCTTTGTCTCGAGTGTTTCCTGACGCACCGATCCCCCTTTACTATTTATACGAGAATATCCGTATCGGGAAACCCGAGCAAGCCGTTTTGCTCTATTCTCACCTTCGCAAGCTCAGAACCAACGCAGCTGAAGATGCATCAAGCTCACCATTGAAGTGGATTCACTGTCTTTCTATTGAGACATGGACGGTGGATGCGGATGTGGTCCTGAACATCGTTAGGATTATCGTGCAGCACGTAGACCTGCGTCATTTAAATGTATGGGTTGGCCCCAATAACTTTGCTCCTGAGCATTTGGAAGAAATGTTCCAGAATCCGATTCAAGGTCTTGCTTATCTGGACTTGCGATTCCGTCCTTAGTGAGTTTTTCTTGCGAGATGGAGGAACAATCCGGGAGTGCTGAGTGTGGCGGCGCAGTGTCAAGAAGGCGACATATTACCAGTTTCTTAAAGTGAGGGAGGGGATTTGTATTCTATTGCAGTTTCTCATTTGCATTATCTCTAGGGGGCATATTTTGACTCGACACTCTCAGCCCTTTCGCGTTGGCCAGTTTCGAACATGCCGGTCCTCTCCATCGTTCAGGACCCTTTCGACGCAGCCCCCAGCCTGGTTCCTGCCTTTTCTCGACAGTTCGCACAACCACTGGTGTTTTTCAGGCTCGACCCTCACTTATCGGCTTTGCTTCGGTCCCAAGCTCAAGCGCTAAATGCTTTCCGTTTGCGCGTTCCTTCGCGCCCCGTTGTCAGGTCCCTCTGCTCACCGCCTTTGATAAGCGAGGACAGCGATGGGCGGCCAATTCACATGCCTCAGCTAGAGATTTTAGATCTATCCACGTCTGGAGTTTTGGAGGGCGAAGTAGACCTGCTCCTAGTTCATTACAAGGATCTCAAGCATCTTCTGCTGGATGAATGCGCCATCTTGCGCGGGGAACTTCGGCAAGGCGAGTGGAGTGCGATGGGAAAACGATGTGCTATGGCCGGAGCTCGGAGGGCAAAGGAATGCGAGAAGGCACTCTCAGCCTGGTATGACCGTAGAAATATTGCCGCTGCTGCAAACGGAAGCGATGGTGCCCCTGCATCTGTTGGGGAATTGACTCGGCGGCCCCGACGCGGACGCCGTGGACTGGCCACCCCGACTATTTCCATCCGATCCCGCTCGCCCCCTGCAGGTGCACCTCATTCGTCGCAGCCCTCATCGTCTACCCGCCAACCACTTATGAAGTTCAAGATATTGCCTCCGGTCCCGTCTCTTAGAACCCTCTGCACGACTGCTTCACCTACTGTGAACCCCTCGGCTTATTCGACCATTCAAGCCGAGTTCAAAGCCGGGTGGGATGAAGGTGTTGCTCAATTGGCTGTCAGGCGCGCAAGGATGAGAGATAGTGCAAGGCTAGGTACTGTGATATTACGTTTCACAGAAGGAAGCTCATCGTTGCAACCGCCGGAAGGAGGATGCAAAGGGCTGGTGGAGTATGCGGCCACTCACGGGCTGGAAATGGTTGGAAGTACAGATTTAGAGGCATTCGACATGCTAGGATATGGTTCTGGTTCTCCACAAGATATTCCGAGCCCTATACTATGCCTTGCCGGGGAAAGCACTGACATTAAACACATCGAAGACTGTGGACATTCTGTGGTTTCTGATATTTGGCCAGAGATGACGACATGACGGATATGTTGGTTGTGGCTGTGTTTATCTACCGGTTCTCCACATTGATATTACCTGAATTTCACATCTACATTTCCATCTTTCTCTCAATCTAATGGCAACGAATAGTTCCTCCTCGCCTGAATCAGATGCGACAACTCCAAAAATTCCAGTCGCGAAAGTGACTGCCATTAGCAGATTCAAGTCTTTCACCGAATCTCTGGTACCCAAACGTAATCGCAAGGCCGAACCGGTTTTCCCTCCACCGTCATGGAATATTGAAGATTTTAGTCCGTCCTCAACTAACTGGACGATACCATCACCATCCCCGCCCCTAACCCCCATCAACGACACTGAAACTGCTACTACTGCCACTCCTCAGGACAGTGCCAATGAAGTCGAAAACATCGAACCTATTACTTTCGCAAAGAGGCTTAGAGCCATGATCGAATTACTTCCTATTCCTGGTAGCTTTTCTTCTCTTCATACCCCCAAGGACGAGACTCCACAGGCCGAAGTTGTCAACGAGCCAGTGGTAGCTCAATCGGCACCCGAGCCACCACCTATCCCACCGGATATGGACAAGAACCTGATCAAGATACTATCATCTGAGGAGGTGATGAATGGGGACAGCAAAGGGGAAGGGAAAGGACGACCAGGCGTGTGGAATCTTCTGGCTGGTTTACGACGGAACGACAACTCCTCGAAGGGCGAAGCCAGTGCTGCAACTGTCGAAGAAGAAGCTTCCGGGGTTATGATGTATGCCCCTCTTGATCCGGATACTGACTCTGTAGTGGAGCTCGCGCACACCATCAGGTCGACAGATTCATCGGTAGTGTCGAGTCCGTCGGCATCGAGTCCCTCTTTACCTGCAGAACCTGAGGAGATACGCATCTGGATTCCATCCACGACAGAACTGTCCGTGTTGACGACTTGGTGGGGGTACCGCCTTTATCTTCCACCGCCTGTCATGGCGAGGCTCGGCGCAACATCCGTCAAAGCTGCAGCTCGAGCTGCGATAATCACAAGTGCTCTGAAGTGGCTAATTGACAAAATACCTCTCTTGCTTATTCCTGTCCAATTTCGGCCAGCTATCAAGATGTTGAAGACTCTCGCCCCATTTGCGGGATACGTTGGCGTCTTTATCGCTTGGAGTTGGGATAGGATACGTATGCTTGACGAAGGTGCGACAGATTTCGTCAGTTTCATCTTTGAGCTATATTCTAATCTTTAGGAAACAGGGAATGGCGTCGTCCTTACTGCCACTTGGCTCTTGCCGGTTGCCCTAATACCGATGGCATGGGACGCCGGTGATATCTATGGCCCCCACCTCCCTCCGGAAATTCAACATGATCTTACGGGCGAAGAGGATGTGAAGGACAAAGGGGATAAGCATGACGGAGGACAGAACAACAACAATAAAGGCAAAGAGAAGAATGCAAGGGATGCCAAAGGCCCTGGATTGAAGAAGTCGCGGTTCGTGTGGTGATCCTGTTTTCAGCTCGTGTTCCTTTCAAGGCCTAAACTTTGCCTGCAGGTTTTGATTAAACTTAAACCCACAATTTGGATCGGCAGTACATATGCCCCATGTTCGGAGGATGGGATTGCATGCGATCATCCGGATCTAGGAATGTACCTCTTCCCTGCTCTGCCACATATGAAAGGCCAGGATCTTGCATGGAGAGTCTTTGTCTTCGCCATTCTAGCTGCGCGTATTTCATCTTCGCGAATTGGGAGACGCTTGGCACCAGTGTGTTCAGACTTTATTCCCGTTGAGGGATCGGACCGACTTTTTGCTCAATGCAGAGTAATGTATTATCGTTACGCTTGGGTTTAACGATCCCCCGTCTCGGTTTGTTTCATGGTTCGGCCTCCATCGTGGTAGTCTTGCGCACGACATCCCAGAATGTTAGCCTGAGTGTTTCTGGTCACAGTTCTGATAATAGCACAGAGCAGCACGCTTCTCGCTTGACACGAGGCAGTGATAATCGAATTATAAATCTTGTTTGTTATATCTGCCAACTACCCAGGGCCTTTGATTTGCCTCGAGGCTCGGTTAGACGATGGTGACAAGCCAATTCAGGAAGGCGTTCAATCACGGAGTGTGAGGCCACTACTCACCATTCGAAAAGGTGATTGTATCAAGCCCTGTTAACAATCTGTTCATCAAGCCTTAAAGGCCCAACTGCCCACCGTATCTATACCACGAGGCAAGTAAGGTATCCCGTGCAACCCTGATCCTGAGAGGGTGCATCAACAAAGGCGCTGCTAGTTCGATCGTACGGCTCTGGCCCACACTGCGTCGTTCTCGGAAACATATCCGTTGAGACGAGAGCTTCACCAACAGAAGATCTGTTTATTTATGTATACAACGCGTAAACAGGAGTGGTACATTGCTTGAAATGAGTGTGTCCAGATACTCTTCGAGGTCTGATTATGACATGAGAAATGCTCAAAAGGAAACCGTATCGTTTCTCTCATTTCAGACGTCCATCGACGGTGGCGTGATAAAGGAGATGTTGCTTGATGTGACGCTGTTGCTTGTTCATAATCAGTCATGACGGCGAAGTCCACCTCACATAGATCTATTTATGTCTACCGTGGGAGTTCTGGGTGATATCCATGCCAGACCGGCCTTGCGAAGTGCGTACACGACGACGCGTTATAAAAATCTCCGCTAGGGGTCTACAGTGGCTCCTGAGAGGGAGAGCTGATACGTTGAGTCGTTGTTTCTATTTTCGTAGGAAAGATTCGGCAAGTTTCTTCTCTAGGTTATGCTCTCTGTTCCATCGGAATGAGGAAGAGTGCTGTGGAAGTAGAAGAGTCGAAAATAACCTAGGGGGTTTGTAATAAGGCATGGGCACATTATTTGTTTTTGTATGATTCTCCTGGAAGCCGCAATCTTAAGCATGACGATTCAGTCCTCTCAGGCCTAGGCTTCTGCTCCTTCCTGCAAACGAGGGTGAGATCATTTAGCTTCCGACCCCAATCGAATCAGCGGTACCAGTCCAGGATTAAATAAACGCTGAAGCGCGAAATCGGGGGCGGTTCTCTGTTCCCAAGCCAAGACAGAGACGTTCTACCAGTCCAATGGAATGAGAGCCTACTAGTGGACCTAAGGCCTATTAGCTAGGAGCAAAACCGGTGAATTGCAAATCGGTGCAGAAATCTTCACCTCCTGGGATCATAAGCAAAAACTTCGCGGCTACCCCAACTCACTTTTTTCGATAAGGAAGAGCACTCCTTATACATACACTACTGGCTGCTCATAAGTATGTCAGCGGGAGGGCTATTCTTGGAATCACGATCGGCGGCACGGATGGTCGGGCTTGGCGGTGGGATTTACATAGAATGATCGGAACCGTCATAGCGCGTGAAATTGTGCTGACGAAAAGCACTTGTGTGTGGCAGGTATGTACGTGAATCCAGGAAATTGAACCGACAGTGAAACCTGGCTGTATTACAAGGTCATCCTGAACCTTAATATGTAGCTCTTTAGGTGCATAAATGTGGCTTGATTATATATATCCTAGATGCAGGTTGTATCATATTGAATTTGTCATCCTCTGGAGCCTAGTGAGGGGTTAACCAACGGTCCAACTTACTTATGGGGGCAGATGGTGGCTTATGACGCGCGGTTAAAGAGGTTTCCATGCTTTTCCGGGTAACGCGGTCCCACTGTACCACAATGCACCATGCGACCATGTGTGGAACTCTTGTGGAACTCGCCCCGCCAATACGAACAGTCACGAGTCAATGTCCTCCAGCACGAGGGCGCTTGTTTGTTTGAAGTTGATACGCCAATTAAACTCCTCCGGCTTGGCACATAAAGACAATCCTATCTTGAGCGCTCGTGGTACCTACCGTCGCGCGTCCAACCCTGCTTGAAATTATTACTTATGCTATGCCGGAATGGGTGAGTCATCGCTCTGTCATTCATGTCTCATAGTAAAAGAGACAAGGTCTCTTCATATCGATGCCTTCTGGCCAAGAAAACCACTGTCATCTAGCTATCATGCATGGACTGATCCATCCTAGTGGCTCCGCATTTTGGTATAGTATGCACGCACTATCTCTGCACGTCTTGGCTTCTGTTATCATAATTTCAGGATAGCCAGAGGCACCGTTCTACCTACTAACTTTTCCAAAGGTAGTAAACTGCGGTGATTGTGTAGTCTTGCACAAGAGAGTCGTGCCAGACGTTGGATGACAGGATTTAAGCTTGATTTATTCCCGCAGCTTTGTTCTATCCAGCGTACGTTGGCATACTAGTATCCGACATGATAAGGATTAATTGCCGTATCGTTGCGATCTCTCAAAGTCATCAGAAGGTGTAATCGACTGAAAGCGATACCTCACTGCCTTTACCCCACTCCTTCATGAACACCCTAGATATATGTACTTAGTACATGCGAAATTTTCAAAGACAAACGTACATATTTCTTGCTGTTTAAGTTTGTAAGTTTTATGCTGTATGTGATAATGGTCGGTTGCATTTCTTGTTTCATTAGACTCGGAATTTACTGACCTGCCGCGGACAACTCTAAACTGACAGATGAGCCGCTGACGAGCTACATTGGGGTCTACAAGCTAGGCAATGATATGTATCATTTCAGCGAAAGGGATCCCAGGAAACTTCAACTTGACTTCGGTGTCAGGATGAAGTCCTCGATGCTTGGCATTGTGGTCAGACGAGCACAAAACCGGGTTGCCGTCGGTCATCTTATTTCTTCGTTTTCAAGATGAAAGCCCACGATTTCTCCGGGCGGTCGGTTGTAGTCGGGCGATTGCTCGCAGTATTAACTGCATGGGAGAAGAATCGCGAGATGACTTCTCAGCAGCACGGATGATTTGCATTCTCCAAGGCTGCTACGGGCCTCTGGGCAAGGTTCTGTGATGAAATGTAAGCTGTGACAATTTCGGGCAACCAAACGGAGTGATGACACTTTCCGAGCCAGTTGTTCTGGAGTATTTTCGCAGAATTACACAGCATCATAGAGGATCGGTTTTCCCACCAATAGGTAGAAGTCAAACCATTATCTCCGCTATTCCTTCGACTTCTGTTTATTGACTTTTATTGAGCGGCGCAATGCGGGTCGCCCTGCCATTGTTTGTTGATACCGATGACGCCGCAACTGTTACTGAGATTAGCGCTGGTTATCATGAATGATCATGATGTCAATCATGGGTATGCATGCCCACCGCCGAGGATTCTAGGAAGTAGGTCGGACGAAGCATCGCCAGCATATGCCAGTTGATGTGCATACTTGGCTATTACTCCATTCCTTCCAGAGGAGTAAGTAACGCGACTGTAAGCAACTACACCTTTCTAAAGATTGCGATGGTCGCAAATGAAGCGGTGGAATCGGTGTTTCACGCGCTGTGACTGAGATACCATTCCCTAGGACCACCAAGGCCTAATCCGGCTTCATATCTCCTCTCTTTCCAATTATGACAACGAACGGGTTGTCGATAATCAACAAGAAGCCTAAACGAATTAAGCAATAGGCTGTAAGGTATTGCACAGGTAAGCTATTAATAAAATGAAACACTCACGTATAGGACGCCCCTTCTTATCTCTGATATCTAGACGCTCCCAAGTTACCAAACTTCACAATTCGGACTCGGCGGGATTGTATTTGTGGGCGTGCTATCGCCCTCCGCAAAAGGCAGGTCAAACCCGGGGTTGTGGGTCCGTATGGGCATACTCTCCTTACAAGAGAAACCACCCACGCAAGTTTGTGGCGGCTTGTTCGTGGAAAAGGCCCCGTCGTAAGCAACGCCGGTGAGTATCTGCCTATCGAACGGACGTTGGGTAAGAAGTACAATGTGGTGCGGCGCAGCAGATATGAATAAGTCACCTCTTGCGATTAAGTGGTAGCTCTGTTTGCTGACGTCGCGACCAAAAAAAAGGCTAGTCTTTGTTTGTTGAAATTAGGCTATAAGCTTGTGAGTTTTCACGGTACTTGCACCATGATGCAATCTCGGACACCTTACCGGAGTGCCTCAGTCCCTGAGTGGCAACATATATATTGCGATTCGGACGCGCTCCCGGAGTAGTGGCTGGCAAAGCCACAGCTTACCCCGTCCAGAATAGCGCGACTGTGAAATAGTGCTCGGCATAAAGAGACAAGCGAAGAGCAGAGACGGTTAGACAGTGGTAATCGTTTAGATAATCTCTAGAACGTAAAGTAATGGTCAAAATATATCGTTTTACCTTTGTTAGCGTGGTTCTCCCTGCTTGTCGAAAGGAGAAGTCGTGAACCGTTACTTGTAGGGCTAAACGACTGATAGCATTAAAATTAAGTAACCGTTAGCAAGACCTTCAGAACTGATACGAAGCTCTGGTTCCAAGCCAGGCCTGTGATAAAGACCCAGAACAAAGTCTCGATATGTTCGGAGTACACGTAGCAGATTCCTGGACAGTTAGCTCGAGGGTTTATAGAGCATTTACGTGCTGTCTTGATGTGTAGTAGTACAGCATCAATCCGAGGTGGAATGTCAGTGTGGTGATATACAGCACGATGGGAAGCGAGGACCCAGAATGAAGGTCAAGATGGAAGGTTGGGGAAATTGGAAACAACGGGAGAAGACAGACAATGGGCCAAAAGAGGCAGGAGGAGTAATGTCGGGTGCAGGGATTGGCTGATAAGGCGGGAGCTGAAAGGGGGAATTGGGCCGGCCGTTGCTGTGGCTGTGAAAGCCCGATTGATCTTGTGGCAAGAGATCTGAGATTCCATTGCCTCGCGGCCAAGCAGGCAAAGCCACCGCCTGTGGTTTATAATGCTCAGCTCAAATCCAGCCATCCGTTTCGCCAACATGGACCCCTTCAACAGAGGGCGCTCCCGCTCAGTCGCTGAATCCGCCATTGCCCGCACCGCCGATGCCCTCCATCGCCCGCCGTCAATGCCGGTCATCCCACTGAATCCCGCTCACCTCCTCCGGTCAGCCTGCTCTTCGGCCAGCGTTTCCCCGCCGTCTTCGGCCACCTCCGCCTCCCTCTCCCCCGACTCCTCATCTTCCTCTTCCCCTGACCGCTACGATTCGCCCCCGAGATCCCCGTCCCCCTCTCTCGAGGACCAGGTCCACAACGCCTATGTCCACGACGACATCCATACCGCCAAGATCCTCTTGCTAAGGCTCAAAGGCATCGAAGTCACCGGCGACGACGACCCCCGCATTGCTGAAGTCCAGGACGAAGACTTTGATTTCTGTTACAGTGGAGGTCTTGTCTTGGATGACGAATATGAGAAGGCCATCAAGGAAGCTCAGAGAAGAGAGCTGGAGCAGATGGAGAAGTACAGGCGCCAGGAGCGCCTACGGTTGTGTCAGATGAAGTGGGAGAACGAGAAGCGCCGCATGCGAGAGGAACGCATGGCGGTCCTGAGATACAGAGAGAGGAGACGCCAGGAGGAGGAGAGACGACGGATAGAAGCAGAGCGTATGCGGCTGGCAGAAGAGGAATGGAGAAGACGACAGGCCGAGCACGACCTCACGCGACGACGAAGATCGCGTTCCGACCGCAGAATAGTCAACTACTCATTACTACGACCCGTCAGCAGTTGGAGCGACGACGATGAGGGCGACTCCTCTTCGTTTGTATATGATTTCATGATCCTACCACCAAGGAACCAGCCCTGTCGTCGCTCCAATGACGACAGCTTTCCACAACGCAGCAACAATATCCCCACGAGCACACGCAACCCCTCTTATCAGCAAACATTTGACGACTCGCGCTCAGTACCGTTCACAGACGTCCTCAAGAGCATGCAGGGCACTCTCTTCCCAGTCACGAACGAGGAACGAAGGTCTATGGCCAGACGGAGGGAGAGTCGCTCACCCTCCAAATCCCGTCCTCGTACCCAGAGTCAGGTCAAGCGGATACGTGAGAATGAGTTGATGGATATCCTGTTGGATGCTGGGCAGGAGAGCGCGTGGTCAGATGCAAAGGGCAAAGCGAAGGAGATTTCGAAACCCCGACGAAAGTCTATCGCGGGGCTTTGCACC
Organism: Coprinopsis strossmayeri; assembly: GCA_900156845.1. NCBI lineage: Eukaryota > Fungi > Basidiomycota > Agaricomycetes > Agaricales > Psathyrellaceae > Coprinopsis > Coprinopsis strossmayeri. The sequence goes on along the minus strand of FTPT01000068.1, from coordinate 257,557 downwards.
GCGTGTCGATCCTCGTCCGCTGCTCCGTCGTCACCGGTATCTGCAAGCTCAGCGAGTAGCAGGGTATCCTGGTTGACTTTCCGGAGTTCATTATCCGGCGAATCGTCCACATCATCCTTGGCGACTACACCTACCGGTTCTCTTTCTGCTTCGCCTCGCTTGAGCTGGTTCAAATTTGCTAGTCAGCCTCAGAGCAGACGCTCATCCTTCCTTGCCCCATCTCTCTCGCCTCTATCCATTACACCTCTGTCGTCGCCAGTAGATCACCATGGGCCATGCACATGCATTCATAAGCAACTGAACCCCATCGATGTCGCTGATAGCCCGCTTGCAACCCCCATGACTCCACCTCAATCACCTTCTACCCCATACAGTCCATCATCTATGCCTCGACGAAGGACCGTCAGCACACCGGTATCCGGGGCAGGTGCTACCAAGGATCTGGTGCATGTCGTATCGTCTACCGTCTCTCAGAGTGTGTGCCAAATCTTCGATTTGGTCCAAGGTTTTCAGCAAGCGTACGTTACCGCCGCAAAGTTCAGCGTTGTCGCCAGCGCCGATGGACCACGGTGGGAGGAGCGACAGTTTGCGTATGAAGAGGCCGAAAGTGGTTTGAGAATTGTGAAGGCTGTCGGTGGAAGGAAAGAGGAAGGGCGCGCGTCGTCCAAGAAGAACGGTCGTCCTTTGAAGCCGCGAGGTCATCGCGTGTCGCCGAAGGACGTCGCACTCTTCCTGGCAGTTGATGGTCAAGAAGAGAAGGACTGCGTTAGGCCTGGGGAGTCCCTTAAGGCCGTTGTCGTCGAACGGCCATCGCCATATACTGACATCCTCATGATTGCGCCATATGGCGCGGCACCAGAACCACCCAAATCCACAGTACTGCCAAATCCATTGCCTTACAAGCTGTATTTCAAACCAGTGCAGCGGACGAGCCGTTGCCCATTCCGCCTCAATGCGCTAGCCCATTTGCACACAACGCATCTGGACTATGAGAATGACGAGGAGGGCGTGGACTATTTCGTCAAGCCTGAACAAGAAGTGCAGATTGTGGGGCGCCGAAAGCGGTATGTGGGAAACCCTGTACATTTGAGGCTGAGGGCCTTGCAGAACGTTATTTGGGAGAAAGGCCTTCCTTGGGAGGGACGAGGACATCCTCGTCGTCTCTCAGGAGGCGGAGACCTCATCGAAGGTGATGCGTTTGAGGGTATTGGGTCTAGCCCTTTGCGTTGTACTGTCTTTTGATTTTTTGGAACGAATTATCCACCATTTTTTCTTGACTCTTTTCTCTTCTGTTTTCCTGCGCACATGTAATACCACCTTGCATCATTCATCGTGTACAACATTTCTATGTACTTTTACTCATGCCAGTGCGATAGATTCTTGCTTTATAGACATTNNTATAGACATTCAGCACTTATCTACCTTACCATACACTTTATATCTAGACTGTGCAGCGAACATTTCTATGCATGTACACTGCCATTCTTTTGGAGCTTAGGTTTATCATCTTTATCTCTATATTATTATTGGCGTATCTTGATATTCATAGATACTTCTCTATAGTCATGTCATCTTCCATCCGATAATGAATTCCTGTTGTCATACTTGAGGTCATAAAAATAGCTTCCAAAGCACGGCCAAAGGCTCGGATTCGAATGTACGTTATGCGGCAGAAGAACAAAGCGAAGTCACAAAAGCCTATAGGGTCCTTGGTCAACGTCTGATTTTCTATCGTCGGCTGTTGTGGCGTACCCAGTGGCGTTACCGCTAATTAGCTCCTGGATCCTTGTCATCACTTGCCGCATCAATAGAGATTTTAGACGGGGCGTGCCCGACGAACACAAAAAGCAAGGATGGAATGGTGTACCTTGTAGAGCATATGGAGGGTCACTGAGCTTGACTGACGTGGACTTATTCGTTGAGCAGCTGGCTGCGATAAACCAACCCTCGTGATGCCTCACTCTTGTTCATGTGCATTCGAGTAAGAGACCAATGTGACAGAGTCAAAACTTTCGAACGAAATCTGATAAGAAAGTTGAAACCGTAAGGGACGTAATGGTACGCGGAGGCTAGATGCCGGATATCTTTGTTGATATCTGGACGAACGGCACACTTGGACAATCGATGAAATCTGAATTGAAAGGGTTTTGGTCTTCCTTGGTTCCGGAGTATTCGCCGCCAGTGACTCAACAGCCCGCTGTCGGGATGTGAAGAGAAGGCATGGCACCGGAAGGTGAGCTGAACAATGAGGCTGCTCATATGACCGGCCCCTCGTCCTGTAGATATCTGGAGAGAAGGTGAATTAACATTTATCTTTGATACTCTGTCCAAGCGGATTGTTCATGTCCAGTTATTTGGGACCGGCCTTCAACCTGGTGGCATGTTTCCTGACGTCTAGGGAAATGATACGGACCCCTTAGCGCAATGCACAATTTAGTATTGAATGAAGCCGCAAGCGACAGCAAGACCTGCTTTGTTGAAATTCGCTCAAGTACAAAGATCTTTAGGACGGACCAATGCATTTGTCCAAAAGAAAGGGAAGAGCCAAGAGTTGAAAATGAATTAAATTACGAAAGGACGGGGAAGCAGTGGAATGTTGGAAATAATTATGACAATCACTTGTGAAACGGACGGATCGAGGAATTGGGGAACCGGATATACTTTCAAACGAAGCGAGGGAGATCCCAGTCTATTGGAGACGAAGAGAATAATGAACGGAGAGATGATGTTTTTAGAACGTCCATCGACGTATGTTGGAGTGAAAGGAGGCACAAGTGTGGAGACGAAGACGGAAAGGTGTTTATTGATTCCCATCCCACGATAACTTCAGAATCCAGATCAGCTAGCAAAGATAGCACGAGGGTTTGATAATTATGTAGTAGATAGATGGAGTGACCGCTATATTTAAAAGTTGTTGGACCTTCTCTGGGTTTGCCAAGTGTCGGAGTGTCTGGAAGCCTGTACATAAGGAAGAAGACGGATGGATAACGTTAATGAAATATGGGGATCGGCTGAGATTCTCGACGAGAAGGCGAGCGTAACATACGGTCTTGAAGAATACAAGATAAACCCCGCAACGAATCATCGCCGCCAAGCCGGGGGAGCAAGTTATCGATGGATATCTACCCAAGCCATCCAGAGAGAGAGAGACAGACAGAAAACGTGGTTTGAGCTCCGGTCGCTATCATGTGCAGTTCAAAGATAAGACATTTGGGGGATGAGGGAAGCAAAGCGTGCGCGGACATGAGGCGAGCTGATATTCGAAGTGATTCAAGTGAAGAGACGCCAAAGTATAGTAATGGGGATCCAGGGAATCGAATGACTTAGATACGAGTCAGAGAGATCTTTTGTCAAGCCAGATATCACAACAAAGCTCTGAGAGCGGGGAACAGAATCCCAATCGAGTCCGGCCCTTTGATGACACCAAGTTGGTGTAAATGGAAGAGCTCTGTTGAGTTCTGGACACATTTCCCAGTGAATTCCATACAAGCAGAGTAACAATGGTACCAGTCCAGGGCGCATCAAGGGACGAGCTTGCTCAATTGCCTTTTGAGGTTGTCGCCCAGAGCGTGAGAAAGGATTTCCGGGTTCCAAACAATGGCGTTCTTGTGAGTTGAAGAGCAGCAATGGAGACCGACACTACAGACCTTTATTTCCCTCACAGTTTCCCTTTTCCTTTGAGGGTCGTCTCCATCGATGCCCCCGTCGACTCCCACATAGAGCGCGGAACGCGTCTCCTCAGCTATTCATTCGCATATGTCCCGAGGGCTGCAGATGCCTCACCCGAAACGCGGTTCGGAACATGGGATTCCTCAATTGAAGGCACTGTCCAAACCTGGAAGCTTAAAGTCGGGGATGTCATATCCCAGGCAAAGGCAAAGGAACGTCCAGCCGCGGTCGTACTAGAACCCTGCAAGCATGGCATGCAGATCGGTGGCCTATGTGTCGTATGCGGCAAGGACATGACCATGTATGTCCCAAGTCCCTGTAATTCACATCTGGAATCCTAATATCGCCCCTCTAGTGTCGATTACATTGGTTTCTCAGATACCTCCAGAGCTTCCATTCAAATGACTCACTCTGCATTCGGTCCGACCGTATCCTTGGAGGAAGCTCAGCGGATCGAACGTGAAACCGCCGAACAGCTCCTCAACTCCCGCAAACTCTCTCTTATTGTCGACTTGGATCAAACCATTGTTCATGCAACAGTCGATCCTACTGTTGGCGAGTGGATATCCGAAGGGGAAGCTTGGGAAGAGAGACAAGAAAAGAAGAAGAGCAAATCTTCTGTCCCGAACGATTCAGACAACTCCGACGACAGTTCGGATGAGGACGACGAGTGCAATCCCAACTGGGATGCTCTCAAGGATGTGAAGAAATTCACGCTAGGTCCTGAGTCATTCGGCAACCCTTCGATACGCGGCCCTGGCAAGTCAAAGGGCAAACACAAGATGGTTGAACAAGAAGGGTGCATGTACTATATTAAACCTCGGTGCGTCGCCCGAATATTCTTATCCTCCGTGGCGCTAACACAAAACCTAGGCCCGGTTGGAAGGAATTCCTGGAAGAGGCCGCCAAAAAGTACGAGATGCACGTATACACGATGGGTACTCGTGCCTATGCAGAGCAAGTTTGCGCAGCTATTGATCCTGACGGGAAGATCTTTGGGCACCGGCTGCTGAGTCGAGATGAAAGTGGAAGTAAGCACCCTAGTTCGACGCTTTCGTTGTCGTATTGATTGAAACTCCTTGTCAAGGCTTAACCCAGAAAAGCCTTCAGCGACTATTCCCTTGTGATACGTCCATGGTCGTCATTATTGATGATCGAGCGGATGTATGGGAATGGAGTCCGAATCTCATCAAAGTAATTCCCTGTAGGCGCCCTTTAATCTCGTTTTCGATTCCGATGATGAGTCGCTTATTGTAATCCTAGATGAATTCTTCGTTGGCATTGGGGATATCAACTCGACTTTCCTCCCAAAACTGGATGCAGCTAACCTTTCACCTGCCGCTTCCCCTGCACCGAAAGTGTCGAAAGAGACGAAAAACCCCCCTAATGCCAACGGAAAAGACACTTCAGAGCCTGCAAATGCAAATGCCGATTCTAGCTCGGATACAAATGCACTGTTAAGCAAGAACAATGCTGAGCTCGATGCTCAACTTGAAGAGCGACCTTTGGCAAAGAAAGAGAAGGAGCTGCAGGAGCATGAACTCGCTGCCGAACAAACACCGTCACCGTCCGATGAATCTGCGACTCCAACACCTAGCATTGATTTCCAAAAGGAGCATCATCACAGAAAGGCCTTGCTGAAGAACGATGATACCGAATTGCAACGAATCGGAAAGGTACACAAAACATATCTTCTGTGTTTCTGTACTAATCTCTGCATTAGCTGCTTGATGACGTCCACCATCGCTTCTATTCAAGATATGACGTGCGTTCACCAGAAAGCAACAAACGTAAACTAGCACCCGGAAGCAAGCCCTACGACGTTACGGTACGTTATTACTACATATGCTGTTTAAGGCGCCTAATCATGTTCATCCATAGCGCATCATTCCCCGGATACGTTCAGAGGCGCTTGAAGGTTGCCATATCTTGTTCTCGGGTTTGATACCTCTCGATACCAATCCAGAGATGACAGAGATTTGGCGATCCTCCACCATGTTTGGAGCACGGTGTCATATGGAACTCACAAGCGAAGTCACCCACGTTGTGGCGGCCAAGGTACGATCTTGTTCGCTCATTGTTTCAGAACGAGGACAACGATTGACTTTTGTTGTGCGTGTTTTTGTCTCACATTCCATTTTGGCACATAGCTAGGGACGGTTAAAGTCGACATGGCTCGCAAACGGGGGAATATCGCAATTGTCTCACAAGCTTGGCTAGGTGACTCCATTGCACAGTGGCGCCGTCTCGACGAAAAACCGTATTTGTTGGAAGGACCCCCTTTGACTACAGGACCTAGCTTGAGCCCTGTAATGCTGAATCAAAGCTCGGATCCTGAACAGGACGCCAATGAATTTGATCCCTCCCAAATCGACTGGGAAACGATCGGTGACGAAGTTGATGCCGCCATGGACGAGAGCAGCGACGATGAAGGCTCCGTCGCAGCTACCAAAATCGACGGATCAGGTATTGGAAGCGAGAATGTCTCGGAGGATGAATGGGCAGACGATGCCAGTATGAATAGGTAAAGTTTTCCTTTGTTACCTTTCAAGGAGTAATAATGATAACTGTGATCAGCAACGATTCGCCGAGGGCAACACGCAAACGTTTTCGTAGCATGACTCCTTCGGAAGCCGCACTGGATGAATTAGAGCTTTATCGTTCGCCGCTAGCAAAACGGAAGAGAGTTGCTTCGGAGCGGTCAGGCACGTCGCGGTTGAAGGAAGGCATTACCGCAAATGAACTAGGAAACAAAACCGATGGTAGTATCCCGCCATCCAGAAACTCCCCTGCTAGTGTAGCAGCGGATCAAGGTGAAGGCGAAGAGGAGGGGGAAGACGATGGGGACGATGAGGAGAAAGAGGAGGAAGAGGAGGAACCTCCATTTGACTTGGAAGACGACTTTCTCGCCAGGGAACTCGAGGAAGAGTGGAGTTAGTTTCTGTGCTGGACCTTTTATAACTTTTTCGTTCGGGCCTTTCCTTTGCGATCCATCGTCGCGCTTCTGTGGCTTCAAATTGGTGGAAGCTGCATTTAACTCTGTCTATCATTTCCCACTTTGCTTTTTTTCCCGCTCGCTGATATCGCCTTTCCACTGTATCTTTATATCCCTTTTCTGTAACCATATACAAGAATCATGACGACCCTGACGGCACCGTTTATTTAGGTAGCTTAACGACTAGCTTAACTACTAGGTTAATACGAGCAATTCTTACCCATTCATTCTCCAATCTGCACCAAGTCATAGTCATCATCCTCTCCGTCTGCGCCGTAGTTTGTGGGCTCGGGTTCCCCTTTCACGGACGCACAGTAGAATGTCCAGAGTTTACGAACCGGACGTCCCGTTAATTCCTTGAACATCTTTCTGTGGTACTTTGCATCCTTCATGCAACCATTGAGTTCGCGGACTGTGCCAATCCCATAGCGAACTTCAATCCATTGAAGGAAATAAGCAGTTGTATCATAGCCAGCGTCCCATTGACGATCTTCGATGTGTCGCTTCCAATGAGGTGGCGCGAAGCCTGTCTGGAGGCGAACAAAGTCTGAAGGAGTAATATGAGTGAACTGTAGAAAGGGGTAGTATCAGATAATTCCGGATGCACCTGCGATCCCTTCTACGAGGCCTCCGGGGCATGAGCCATTACCGTTGTATTGGAAGCAGTGAACGGCTTCATGGACCAAGACACCTAGGATCTCCTCCCGCACTCGATCTTTGCTGACACCCTTGATGTAGTCCAAGGAGAGATGGATCTGTTTATGGGTCCGGCTGCCAGTAGCGTGGGCCACTCCTGGCATGGCGCGCAGAACGAGCAAAAGCTCTTCCACCCTGTCACATCAAGCATCACCATTGGGTTTAATTGGTATGGACTAGCTTCCAAGAGAGGTGCATACTGAGGAGGCGGGTTATCCTCCGCGTAGAGCCATTGGTGGCTGGCCTTGGTTGCAATCTGTAGTGCCTCCTTGGGCCTAACTGCATCCAAAAATATCTCGACCCCTGGATGCTCGAGATCTTGTATCTGCAGATTGAACTTTGGGAGAGGCCAGGATGGATTGGGGATTGGGGGAATAGGGGTCATGGCTGCTGCTTATTGAGCTGAATATCAATCATGGGTGCCCCAAATTGGATTTAAATCGGAAAACCGGTGAACGTCGCGTACGCAACTCATCTTCGATGGAGGGCAGTGCAATTTACAACGAACGGACACTGGTGCGAGGCCGGACCTTTCGGAGGCACGGCAGGGACTCTATGAATGCGGGGAAGGGAACGGAGGCAAAATGGACTGTGTCAGGTGGATGTTATGATTTAGCTTATGGTAACTACGTGCAGACAGTCCAAGGAGTTCTAGAATACAAAGTACAGTATGTATTTTCAGCGATACAAAGCAATATAATAGGCGGTCATACTTTTGTCATTCCCCATACCATATTAGAGCATTGCATGTGTGCAGGATCGTGAGAATCATTCGGGCTACAGGGGTATCTGTTATGTCGCGTGGTCAATACATTGCAAGAGGAAGACGCCAAGAGAGGGACACACCATCGCGAGCAAAGGGTATCACAATATGGAGGAAGCGGAGAAGCCAAGGAATGCGGGAACTTGGCACTTTCAGGAATGTAGGATCCCAGCAGCAGCTTCCACCCGAATGACCTCTTCCCGCAGAGAATCCCTACCCTCTTCGAGCCACTTGCAGTATTCGACTGCTCGGAAGAGAACGCCACTTTTCCCTTTGCTTTGCCCCTTTCCTCGGGTACCGCTACCTTTAGGACGCCCGCGCGTTGGCATACCAATGCCTGGAGCTGATCCTGCCGGTGCGAGCAATGTGATCAGCTGGGCATAGCCGTCTCGAATGGCGTTGCGGCGTTTTTGTTCGGACATGATGTGGTTGAGACGCTTCTGTGGTGTGGAAAGGAGAGCTTTCGAGGTCCGTGTCACGGACGATGCACGCTGCTGTTGCTGGGTCTCTGCCACAGGAGAGTCTGGCTGCCATGATGGCTCATGAGAGAGAGCCGGTGGTGACTGGTATGTCCCTCTCGTGCGCGTCGAAGCTCTCGGCCGCGTCGATGTCGACGGATCTGGGGTAGAGTTTAGATGGGGATTTGAATACGGCGCATATGACTGTGGACTTGTTGGTCCCTGGTCGTGTGCGACAAAGTCAGCGGCATTGAGGTCCCAAGTCAGATCCCCAAAGGTGTCTAGAAAGCCGAGGAGATCTGTTGTCTCTGCCTGGGAGAAGAGGTCTGCAGAAGAGGGCAATGGTAGTGGATTTGGGAAGAGATTGGATAGGGAGGGGTCGAAAGAGAATTCAAAATCTGCAAAGGGGACAGGCGGTTGGAGAGTGGGGGAGGAGGCCATTTGAGGCAGCAGTCGGTCGGCTGCATGGGTACATATTAAAGCCACTATCCGGATCTCGGGTATTCCATTGCCGGAGAGATCCCACGGCCCCGTGGTCGGGCCTTGCCGGGAGGGAATGGAGGTCGCCCGTTCGCCCACTCGCATCGCCCGTGCTTGACCGAGTCTTTTCTCCGTCGCCGTGCTTGATAAAATGTCGGCCATGGCCACTGACGAACCGGCCCCAGACGCCCCGATCGACTCTCAGCTCCAGGGCCTTCAGGGCCACGTCCAACAACAACATGTCCAGCAAGACGTTCAACAGCTCGCCGCCGCTGCTGCCCAGCAGATGACACCCCAGTCCGCGACCCCCAGCGAGACCACCAGAAAACGCAAGTATTCCGCCCAAATCACTTCCGTGCCGTCCATTGATTGCATATCTAGCCAAAGCACCTTCTGTGCGAAGGGCATGTGTCGCTTGTCACACAGGAAAAACTAGGTGCAGCGAGGTCCTGCCATGCCAGGTGCGATCGAGCCCTATTTCCAGGTAGACTTTTGGTACTTATCGCAAATTAGAGTTGCCTAAAGCGTGGTCTCGGGGCCACTTGCGCATATCCGGATCCTGATGCCCAGCAGCAGCAACAGCAGCAACAGCAACAGCAACAACAGCAAGATCATCATGCTCACCACACTCCTGGTAGGTCCTCACTAAGGTCGTTGCCATTACTTTCATACCAACTTCCTCTCCCGACACAGCACCTGTGCAGTTTGCGGCGCCGCCGATGTACGCGGCGACCATTCCTCCTAATATGGCCCACCAGCAGTACTACGACTACAGTGGCACCTTTGCTGCATCGACATCGACATTCCGTCCAAACAAACGGCCTCGCAACCTCACTGAGGAAGAGGCCGCGGCGATAACTCGCAACTTCAGCCGTGGAGATTTCTATGTGGGCACCAGCGCGCCTGTTCGCATCGATCCTCGCCTTCCAGTCAGGTTAACCCTTGGTGAAGGCGATCAAGTCCATTTCACTGTTGGAGAAGCTCTTGTTTAAGCTATATGTATGACTAGTTCCCTCGTTCGTAGCTCGCATGTACTTGTACCATAGTATATCTCGTTATCTCTTCTAACTTTCGTTCGCTTGGTACAACCTTGCTTGTATTACTTTTTTGTATGCGGAATATCCTCATAATCTTCACAAACGGATCGACCTCATAACCTGCTACTCCGACAAATACTGCCATGGTCCGGCATTCGATCCTATCGTTGTATATAAATTGTCGGAATGATTAATGCAGGCCGGCCGCCGTTACAGGCGGTTCAGCGAGTTGAGGGACCTCCGCCCGCCCATCCGTCAATGATCGATGTGGCCGGCGGAGGCTCCTAGCCCCAATGGTTGACCCTGGCTGCTCGTTCCAAGAATATTTCCAGCCCCAAAATTGTCATTTCGACCTTCCGTCAATGTCTACACTGAGAACTTTTATGTCTATCCGGCGCGGCGTTGCTATGTGGGTCTCTTTTTTTGTCCTTGCTTTGGGCGCAGTCCATGTTCAGTCATAGTCAAACGCTGGGTGGTTTTAAGGTGGCGAGTCAACGTCTGGGGTATGTGCGCTTTGACGTTCTTGAGGCCCATCTACTTCTACGAGAGCCATTATTCCTAAGCAGTACGAAGTATTGAAGCGAATTGCTTGATAGAGCACAAATGCAGTTCAGAATCGAACACGGAAGATTGATGCCGGTGTTTATGTCTACCTTGTACTTCGAGGACGTTTAACAGCGTTCTGTAGACAAAGCCGGGCGGGTTGCCATGACCAGGTCCTCCTCGCAACCAAGTCCTAGTTCAGGCGCTTTGACTGTCAGAATTCGGATATAAAGCCTCCTCGTCCTTGTGCCTCTTCACCTATCAATCCTCCCAATGCCGCCCAGCTTTGCGAAATTTGTAAAAGATCTCCTCTATGGGGTCAAACCCGACAGCTTCCCTGTCCTGCTACGCAATCGTCTTCTGCACGGCAGTCGCTCTAGTCCCATACAGAAACTACCTCTCGACGTGTTCGTGGATCATATATTCAGATACCTCTACGTAGATGATATCCTCAACTTTCGACAAGTACGTATCCGTTTATCTGTCAAGCTACTGGTTGCTGATGCCCTTCGTAACAGACCAACAAGTGGTTCTTTTTACTCACTCATGAGCCCATCATATGGAAGCGCTTCCTTCTGCGAATGAATATCCCAGTACCTCCCCTGCGCCCAACGTTCAGATATTCGTTTGACAGAACAGATTTTGAGATTGAGCAGTTGGTCACCCAAGCCATAACTGCAGATGACAACTGGAGGCGTCCAAATCCTTCTATCTTTGCGCGACGCAAGTTTGCTTCCCATTACACCACGACGAGCATATGTATGCTGCCAGGTGGGAAGTATCTCCTTGCCTCTGCTCAATCCAGAGACAGGACTAGATTCTGGATCATTGTCTACATGCTTGACCATCCGGATGGACCTCGTGCCCTGGCCCGCATCCCCACCTACTCCGAGGCTTACAATATTGAAGCCAAGTTCATGAAGCTCTTTGACGAGGAAGAGGGCATGATCATATCATATACCCGCCGGCTATTCGCTACTCCCCAACCCAGACAGTGAGTAAAGCGCCTTGTGTCTCAAAAGTTCCCGAGTGTCATCAACTGACGCCTTTTCTAGCATGAATCCAGCAGATTTCAGTCACAAGCATCCTATCGATGTGCCTGGAGGGTTCACGTATGAAGTGCCTATTTTGTACTGTTCGATGTCTGCCATGGAAACACTGGCTGCTCCAGACCTCCACCAGGGAACAATGGAGTACGACGGCTACCTCGGAAAGCTGCCAAAGCCTTTCAAAGAGCTGTCAATAGTCAGCAGTGTGGATGAGATCGAGCAGCTCAGTTTATTTGAGGTTGAAAATAACAGGATGCTTGCGATGATCATTCACCCTAACAAACTCCACTTCCTCAATCTCCAGAATCCAAACGAGAAAAGTACCATGATCTTCCAAGACCATTACGCGTTCGTTGGCAAGGTATGTTCATTTTTGAGGCCATTCCGTCGCCTTTTTTTAACGTGATGACTCCAATAGCCTCACCGACTCCGAGCATTCCGCGTCTACCCTGGTCAACGCGACATGGTGGTCATCCGATCTGTCTCTCCCTTTCCTGGAACCGAATCCCAGTTAGTCGAGTGGCATGACCTCCCCTTCTTCATGGGTATCGTCCGTTCAACTGCCAAATCTCGCTACACGCTGCACGAGAAAAACGTGGGCAAGTTCCACATTTCAGACTATGGCCATCCCGGTCGGGTCAAGCTCAACCCCGATCACCCAACCCTCCGCCACTCCCTCGGTCCACCGCCACCGCTCTCGATTTACCTCGAGCTTAGAGACCCTGACGGTATCGAGCACCATGCTATCTATCCAAGGCAATACGTGCAAACTCCCGAGACCGAAACGTCCCCAGCCCAATACATGTACAGGTATGACCACGATACTTATCAAATGTCGACCCACCTCTGCTCCAACAATACACGCGCTCACGTCCTTCCTGGGGCTTATCGAGCTTTGCTGTGGATGGTCGACCCAGAGGATATAACGGATTCACCGAGAATCACGAATCTCAGGCGCTACATTCACCCTAGGAACTCGGGAGTGCATTACCAACCTGACCCTCCTGACCTTAACGATGTGGAGCCCGTGTTGAAGAGGGATAGGCTTCCTATGCCCCGCACTGGTGTTTACACTACCCTCAGGACAAATAACTATCTCGATGAGATTAATGCATTGGGAGGTGCACAAGATATTTGCTGGGACGAATCGACGGCGCGGATATGCGTTGCACCCAGGAACGGAGATTGTATCTTCATCCTTGAGGGCTCGCACATCGTCTCGCCTGACAATCGACTTAAACAATGGAAGAAAGCACGTGGGCATCACCTTGACGTCGAAATGATGGACACGAATTAACCCATAATTTATTCGAACACCTCTTCCACTACCCTCTTTAACTAGTGTATCATATAGACATTTGTTATGCTATGGAACTCCAACAAAACAGTGTTATTTCTGCTTCCAATGCCATTGTCTCAGTGACAGCTAGTGTTTTGTGACTTAAAATCCAACTGCAATACCCAACAATCAAAACACAGAATGTACAGAATATATTACAACATGCGCAGAACAGAGGCATGGGCTATAGATCAGTATAGGATGTACGCGTGCAATTGCAAGTCCTAGGAAGACACGATAAATATCGTTGAATGCTGCGAATAATGGTTGCGGTGATAGAGGAGGAATATAAAATTGGACTGATATCGGAAAGCGGCAGGATATAATAATGCTAAAAGGAAACGTTATAAGCAAGAAACGAAAAGAAATAAAATATACAGTTAAACAGTTTCCTGCCCCAGCGACATCGGCATATGGAAGATAGCCAGATCTTATCGCGCCATGACTGATCTATAAAGTGAGAAATGGTAGACAAGCTGCTATTTCTTGTCTTTATTCCGCCCGAATCCGAGCATTGGTGCTGTGAGGCTGAGCTTCCTCGTCGCCTTACGAATTCCCGACGTCGACGATGAATTACTTCCTGAGCTCGTATTGGCTCCGACAGAGGAAGACATAGATGGTGGGAGATTCGTGCTGGAACTGCGCTGATGCAGCTTCATGCCCTCTGGGAATGAGGTGGGGGGCGGGACTGAGAATGTTGGCTGATCAATTTCGGGATGATGCTGTCCATTAGGAAGGAAGCTTTCAGGTTCAGAAAAGAATGTATGCCCATTTGGTGAAGCGAAACCATATGAGGATGGAAAGGGCGGCGAACGAGGTAGCGGCGGCAGAGCGCGTTCCACGTCTCCCGATTTTTTAGAAGAAGGGTATGGTCTTTGTCGATTGTGATTAGATGGTGATGAACTGCTGGAGGCTTTGGTTTTCCGGGGCTCTTGATACCAAGGTTGTTCTGGTCCAAAGGGTTGTTTCCTTAAAGCAGAAACGGAGGATGAGGTGGAGGCTGCCGTAGAAGGACGAAGTGTAGAAGACGGTAAGTGGGTTACTGAAGCAGAATTGATGGAAGACGACGTTGATCCTGGTGTAGAAGGCATTTCTTCATAAGGTGTCAATCCTCCTGTCGAAGTTTGTCCATTCCTCGGTGCCAGGTGATCTGAATGTGAACTCTCTGGGAGTGTGTCTTTAGATCGCTTGCTGTGCAAGGTCTGACTATCGCGCTGGGAAGAACCAAAGGGCCGTAACCAATTCGAAGTTGACGGTGTGGGAGGTTGGTCTTCTGCGCGGCGATTAGGTGAAGGTGGAAGGACAGTAGAAGTCTCGACGAGCGTCTTGGGATCGGACACCTTAACTGATTTCCGCTTGGTAAACCAACCACCAGATTTCGGCTTCTCTTTTGATCTTTCTTTCTCTTCTCCGTTAATCGGCGGAGTTGACGGGGTAACAGTCTGGATATGAGTGGGCAGAGGAGGGACTGGTGGAACCGTGGACGGCACCGCGGCTTCGTCCTTGCCAGAAAGTGCAGGAGATGAAGCCGATAGGCGAGGTGAGCGTTCAGATCCGGGTTTGCGACTTTCAGTGGCTGAGCTGGAGCTCGCAGAAAGATTGGCCTTGGACATTGAGGTAGAAGGTGCTCTTCGGATAGTGTTCATCCATTTCGCCCCAAAGCGCGCAGTGGATGGCGAAGAGGTATGTGTCTGGATATGAGAAGGCGATTGATCGATAGATTCTGGAACAACAGTCACAGTAACTGGGGATAGATGGATAGAAGGTTTTTCGCTGGATATCAAATGAGACTGGGTCAGTGTATGACGGCTTGGGGAATCGGCCTTTTCAGGCATATCATATGGTTCTAGTCCAGGTGGATGACCGAGGAGATGTTTTGCTAGGGTATGCGGGGATTGCGAACTAGGTATTTCCACTGGAACGGGTTCTTCAACAGGTGGCGGTGTAGGGGACTCCGGGGGTCGTACACCAAGGGAGACAAGATCAATGTCGTCCGCTTGATAGTATAGCACATAGGCAGAACCAGAGTTAGAGTCGCCAAAATACTTAGGTATATCGCTCTCTGGAATGGAGGAGACATTGTCATCATCAAAAACCAGCCAAGTCCCTCCATTCTTGATGATTGAGATATAGTGGCCGTGGTGCGGTCCGCTATTGCGGCAAAATCAGCAAATGCACATGGCATGAACAGAAAACGACAGATGGGACGGTCAAATGACTTACTTTCCAATATGAACGACTATCGCAAAGAGATGGTAGAGGCGGTCAGCATCTTCCATGTCATCCACAGTATTGAAGAGCCGAAGATCCATTGGAAATGCAACTCGATATGTTAATTTGATATACCGTCCGAGATCCTCTTGGTATTTGAACCGTTTCAAGTGTAAAGCTAGAACGTTGGGTAGTTTCTTTATTTTCATCCTGAAAACCAATGAGATGCTGGATAACATAAGGGTGTCAAGTCAAATACCTTTTCTCTGCCTCTTGCAAGTCACAACACGAGTCGCAAAAAAACTTGTTTCGGTTGCTAAGCATTTCGCTAGCGCTGAATTGTCGGAGGCAAGCCGTAACACTAGAGTTTTGTTCGATATCAATAGACAGATCCAGAAACGACTCGTCTCTGGAAGATACCTATTCAAGAGTGAGCATCTCCAAACGCTCCAGGTGAGGATACCTACCGTTTCGCAGGTTAGGCAGCGAGTTTCACTTGTCAAGACGCCTTCGAACAATTTGTGGACTAAAGTCGCATCTCGAGCGCTCGTACCTGACGTGGAACTCGCCAGTGTAGACGGTACTTTAGAGCCGAGCGTGGCTATTGAACCGGTGACTTTCAAAACAGCATATTAGCAACGGTTAAACTCAGCGGGTATCGCGGTAGAACGCACGATCTTCGGTTTGGGTCTGCTGCTTTTTCTCCTCCTCCATCTCCTCTACGATCTTGTTAAGCAGGTAATTGAGAAACTCGTGAGCATCTTGGTGCATTGTTGAACGGAAGATATCATTGAGTTCTTTGAGTTTCTCAATGAACGCTTTCGGAGCAACAGTTCCCTTGTCTCCGGGTTGGGTTGATATGTTAATAAACAGGGACCGCAGTGCAGAGAATAGGGTAGGCGGAGAAGGTGGGATAGGTGCAGCGGACGGCAGCAAGGAAGACCCAAGGGTTGTTTCGGTAGGCACAACTAACGTCGATGCCTTCCGCCGAGGCTGCGGCTTATTCCCAACACCGTTCAAGGAAGACGCGATTGGAATAGCAAGCTCTTGAGGTACCGATGAATCCGAGGCCTGAAGCATAAGATCCCTAAATGGTGTGCAGAAATACAGTGCCTGTAAGACGGAATTGGCATAGCTGTAATCCCAGGATAATGTCGGTAGAGCCCGCAATGGATATCTAAAGAGCGCTCTTACCATGTGTTCCCGAACTAAAGGGAAGAGAAATCAGATACGGACAATATGCGTCACTTTACATTAGATCCTTACATTCTCTAGTCCGAATCTCTTCACTTCCGCTGGTGCTGGTAGAGGAACAGGTGGGCCCCCATGCGCAGCCTTCTGGGAGTCCTTGCTAAGAGCATGCTGCGCGGCGAATGATATCCATTTGGACCTGGCCATCGCAGGACAGATTGGGGATCGCCACCGAGCACAGCGACAGAACTAGGAGGAGCCAGAGAGTTGGCACAATGCCAATGGCAGCTGTAGGACACGACAGTATTGGATTAAGCGGTAGACTGAACAAATCTCGGCGACCGACACATTAAAGCACCCACGTGACCTCTGAGTTCCGGATATCGACACTGGCCACTCCCTTATATTTCTTCAAAAATTTTAATGTATAAGCTAGAATGCCTTTTTACCCGAGTCAAATGGGCTGGAAACCATCTGGACTACGTGCCGACCACGGTTCAATACCATTGCTACAGGCAACAACTGGCGCCATGCACAAGCTATCAGTTCGTACCTGGCCCCGTCGCTGAGCAATGGATCCGTGTAACCATCTTCCTTTGACCAAATGCGATGGACAGTTGGATACTTATTGGATCTTCCCGGTCCACCTACCGGCATGCACATATGGCTATCCACCCATGCCCAAATGACGCTACTTTCTCCGAAGAAAGCTTCGACCAGCACTAATTACATCTTCATAATTAAGCTCTATGTATTAATCATTAGGCCTGCTTAACGGTTCCCCATTGTCTTCACGACCGTGATCGCCGTTTCCTCCTCTGTCAAGAACTTTCATGCCCATCACCTCATGTTGGAGGGTTCGACAGCATTTTCTTAACAAACACCCTATCTCCGACGCGAACGACACCGTTCTCAGCTGGTGCAGCGTTGCACCCAACGCAAGGCTTCATCTTATGCTTGGGATCTAGTCCAACCCTGAACTTCATAGTGACTTTGAACGGTACAGCCGCATCGCGCACACCCGTTTCTGGGCTCACATTAGGAAGCTAACTGGGCGCTTAGCAAAGATGACGCATGGATAGGCTTACAAAACGAACCAAGCATCTGGTGCATCTCGAGACCAACGTTATGGTAGGCGCGTCCTCGGTCCCGATGACGATTTCTTCCCAGTCATCTTCTGCAAATGGACCACCCCCAGAGAATACAATATTCGGGCGATATCTAGAACAGATGTATAGGGAACCAGTTCAGACTCTGCGAGGGCTATGGGAACGTTTCTTACCTTTCAATAGCCACATTGCCAGTCCTCCAGCGTTCATCAATGCCCTGGGTACCCACATGCTTGCGAAGTTCCTGTTCCACTGCAGGCATGCTTTCTTCCGACAGTACAAGTAACGGGTACATATCTTGATACTTTGCTGTGACTTTCAAGTCCGGAAATCGGGTTGTGGGGTCAGACTCTCGAGGTCGAGGTCCCTTGTACACCAGATATACCGGCTTTCCAAAGTATTTAGTGAGAACCTCGGTCGGTGAGGGGCCTATTCCATCCACTGATTCGCATATATAGCCATCGACAGGCTTGTGGGTTGGCCATATTCTTATCTCGGGAAGCCTGTAGCACAGAAAGGAGGTTTGGCGCCGGGTGAGGTTGAATCCTTTTAGACACGCTGGGATACCCACATTTGCCAGCTGCGGAGAATTTCCTCCGTGGGCCTTAGGGGGACAGATGTAGTTTCACATTCAACATCCGAAGGGAACGAAATAACTAGTCGACCCAAGTAAGGCAAAGCATCATCCTTCTTTATCTCGGGAGTGATTAATACCATCTGAGAAGAGGTGCGTTTCAAGACCATCCTTAAAGCTGATGTAGGCCGACGTACCTTCGACACTTCGCGAGCAGTGATAATGGCATGCTTTTCTGCATCGATTATTGCCCATATCCTATCAAACTATGGAAACACGGTCAGCATTGAAATTATTGGAGGAATGCATCAAGTACAAGAGAGAAGCTAAGAAGCTAGTACCTCCATGCCTTCAGGGGAGTAGTTGGCCTCTTGAAGGGATATGCCCCTGCAGCTCTACAATCCAGTCAGCGAATGTGCCAGGTATTTACAAAGACATCGACACGAGACCTTGATGGGGTGAATCAAAAGACGCGATACGCGAACTTCTTGCAGGGGGTTCCCAACGCCTGTGGCATCTGTCCTCAACGGACGGTCCGTTAACGTTGCATTCAATTGGGAAGTCTTCTGAGGGTCTATGGAGGGATATACGCCATAAGTGGACGTCCCATATCCGCATATCAGGCAGTAAAGAGGCCCAACCCATAAGTTAAAATAGTATTGGAAGATCTACCAGGACGAACCGTTTTGCTGAGGTGGCTTGAAGTATAGCCATGCAATACCAGCTAAAATGGTTACCAGACTGGTGGTCCATGTAAACCCGTCGTTTTTGGTCCAGAGCTCAGCTAGAGAGTTGTGAAGGAACGTCATATCTCCTGCTAAGCCTGCCCTTTAAAGGTCGAGTTGCAGCTGTTACAGACAGCGAGAACAAGTTTTTTGGCGGATGAATGCTCCTATAGCTCGAGATTTAACGAGACGGTGCTTACAGAATACCCTGATGCAAATGCAAGCACTGCCAAGCAACATGTCACCAATCTCCTCCCCTGATGACTCAGGCCGACGCCACAAGACATCCAATATCAATATTAGTAGGCTGCATGGGAGTATCTAAGAAGTAATGCATGCAAGGTTGAGATGTGTTAACGTTGAGAAGAAGACGAGATGCCTTTTGGCAAAAGAGAAACCGTGCGTAGTAGTCGCCGCGAGAGCCTAGGCCTGGTTCAAGGAAAAGGACCTGCCAATTGCTCCCCCAACGAAGTTAAATTTTAAGATAAGCTTCTATGTGACAATCGATACATTTTCACATCTTTGGGATTACTGTCTAAACTGAGATTCGGTAGAAAGGAAACCGACGGAACGATTCCTTCCCGGGTCATGTCATCAACAAAAAGACCCGTTTCTGGAGATTCTAAGCTTTCCTGAATTGGATCAGTCATGGGAGCGATATATCTTACCTCGAGCAGTTTCCAAGAACGTGGATAGCGTGCGTTGATTGCGCACCGTCAACGCAAGTAAAGCGTATGTCGTCGGCCTCGAACGGAGCACTATTTCCAGCGTCGCAACCAGAGGCCGGATCAGGGACGGGTCAAATACCTGCACACCATTAGAAGAACAGAGTCGGCCAATAATTCGTGTCACATACAATGTCGGCCCCAATAATCAATCCAGGTTTGATGTCCTCTCGAAGGAGTGTTTCCACTTGAAGATTGGGGTCAAGAGCGGCAGACCAATCCAGTTTCTGAACCACGACGCCCTTATGGACTGAAGACAGATCTAGGAATCGTTGCATGAACAAAAGATGCTTAATTTGGAAAAGTAAGCTCACTGCATGAAAGGTTCACATTGCTCCGGCAAGTAGCAAGTACGGTCTCATCAACATCCGTTAAGTAGATCTTGTTGGCTTTTGAATTGGACTCGCTACCGAGGATTTGCAAAGTAGAAGCAACAATGCCTAGAAAGCCAATACCAGACCCGAACTCTAGGACATCTCTGCCAATGACAAGTTCTGATATTTATAATCAATGGTTATTCCCCGACCATAGAATTGCTGCCAACCAGGATGATCAATCAGATACTGGGCAAGTATAAAGCTCGCAGTCCAGGTTCTCAGACCAGTGGTCCCGCCCTCGATAGTATTTCGGGATTCAAGAAGCGTTGTTCTTAGATAGTCTTGGGAGGCCGCTGCAGGACTAGATGCCTTCCAGAAGTACGTAATGAACGATTTGCTGGGACCCTGAACCAATACAGTACTGGGAGTATCTGGATCGATTTGCCTGAAGCGACTACGCGTCAAGATAGAGGATTCGGCAGAATCGAACGAAACATACGGATTGAGAAGCACTAGATAGCGATCGTAGACACCAGAAGAGATTTCGAATTCCCCATCCTGAGCACCCTTGAAGATGGCGACGATGATGAGTCAAGAAATATGAACATGCCTCGAGCATTGAGCTAGGTTTCTCCAAATGTGAGATCACTCGCTTCCAGAACGACCTCTGATATTGTGGCGAAGGGGGATACGCTGTGAAGTGGGCATTCTCGAGTATACCCTTCTCCAAAAAGCGTTGCAGCTCAGAGTGAGGCACATCCTTTGGGAAATCAATAGTATTGGGGGAAGCCAGACAGGCATACTGGCGCAGAAGTTCGAAAAGCGAGTCCTGCATGGTGGTAGAGAGCAAGGTCAATTTGGAGCCATCAACCAGTCACGTGCAGCTTTGGGTTTTCCACTTGAAATTTTCTCGCGCTGGTCCAAGATGGTCTCTCTCCAGCTGGCATCCGTTCTTCGACCAACCCTCAATGTTGCGAGAGCCTGTCAACAACGGCCACTAGCAGTTCGATGCATCTCCTCAACTGGACGTCGAGCAGCAGAGGTGGCTGATGCACCGTCCCCATCTGACTCGGCTGCCAACCGCGACAATGGCGAGGGCGGGGGCGAGGGCTCTAACCCCGAAACATACAAGCAATTCCTCGAACGCGTAGCGTACCAATACCGAGAGGCGCAGCCATTAAATTGGCTGTCCGATACTGTGAGCCGCGTCCGCGTTGGTCGCGTATATTGCTGACTGCTCCGCGCTAGCCTTTCCCCATGAACCCTTCATTTCGACCACCTCCGCCCGTCTCTGACGCCCAGCGAGAGGCTATGTACTCTGCTTACATGGCCGACCCAGTTCACAACAATGTTCGAATCCTGTCTCAACGATATGGGTTGAGCATCAAGCGTGTTGATGCCATCCTCAGGCTGAAGGGTTTGGAACGGGTTTGGATCAAGGTTCGTATCTTCGTCTACCATTCCTTTTCACGATGAGTATAAAATCGATTAGTCTTGAAGACGGGAAAATATTTCCTCATGGTTAATTTTTTAGCTTTTTTTCTGACTCCTCCTTCCGACGTCTAACATGTTGCTAACCGATACCTTTTCCTTAGGTATGGCGTACCGTCTGTTCTCGCGCATGTTATTATCCTAACCTTCGTCAATAACCCCTCGTCAATTTACAGAAGGTGAGTTAACGTTCTTTTTCAAAGCGGTGATGAGACTACATCATTCGCGAAAATAAGACCACCCATTCGCCTTACATCGTTTGGGTTATGGTTAAAACGTTTTCAACCCCATCTGAGCTTTTTCTGTCAATTTACCATACGTTCCCGATGCTTACTACATTCGTTTATAGCGTAAGCCTCTGCAAACAGGATTCCAGGCTGGCATGGAGTCACTCTTGGGAGCAACGACTCATAAGGCCACAACAACGGACAGTGCCCGATACGATGTCCATGAAGCTGATATTCTTGAACAAGATGAGAACCGTGACGCCTTGCGGCAGCGCTACCAGCGGGCGTATTGGGAGTCAATTTCTGAAACAGGCCAGGTATGCAGGTTTGTTGTAAATAACCCTATGAAAATGTATTGAAATCTTTTGCTCCAGGAACCGATCGTCCCTGCATCGTTGGAGCATGCTCGAGATAAAGCTCGACAGTGGGGTCAGAAGGCGGAGGAATTCAAGCATATTCCTCAGCTTCTGCATAAGGTACCAGATACCCCATATATGAAACGTCCTCAGAAGGTCGTTGTCAGAGAGCGAGAAGGGCGTCCATCTCTACAATTTGTCGATGTTGGTGCCAAATTCATGGACATCAACGACCGCGTGAAGCAGATTGCCAGAGCTAGCCGGAGCGCGAGTCGGCGTCGAGTAGCGGCGGTGGTCCGGCGTGTGGGTTGGAGGTCCCAGGCCACTCCTACCGCATCATCGTCATAGAGTATCATAGTTTCATGCCGTATCCGTATCTAATGCTAATACATTATACCTGCTGCCTTAGGGATCAGCACCACCGCTCTGTTTATCTGTTGGCCCGGTCAGGACCGTCCCATCCAATTTAAGGTCGTAAATTGTTATCCTGCCAAAGAAATCTGAACTTTCCTCGAATACCAGCTTCAAAGCCGTGACGCCTTGCGGCCATGATAGACTTGCTTCTGAAAGATCGAAAAACTGCAGGCGGTTGACGTTTTCTGGATATATATTGGTCAGGAGTTGCCAATCTCGCTGGTTGCTGGATGTTGTTGAGATTGCTTGGACTCGACAGCTTGTGCCTACGAAACCACCTTGAAAAGTCAAGGAGAGCTTCTTAGGGGAAACGATTCTGTTGTTAAAGTTGATTTGAACATGTTGAGGTAGGCCCTAGCTCCCCGCTCATAAGTTTTACTCCTTGTTACGATCGAGTTGACTTACTTGTTGCGACGTCCAGCAGGTTTCCAAGCTGTTGTCAACCAAATTTTTCTTGCCAGTGGACTTATCCAACGTCGAACTGACTTTGAGGGTAGTTTCAGAGTCCAGGAGAGAGACAAGCGCCTGGTTTTCCATTTCACTGTGGTATCAGAAGTGAAGAGTCAGACTGAAGTCCGACGATGGCTTGGATAACTGTGGGAAATCACTTCCCAGTTTAGGTGCCGGATCAAATCATATCCTGTCGATTTGGGTGATATGATATATCATCTGCGAGGTTGGACCTGGCTTTCTCTTGACCATTAATGACTACAAAGCGTCCACCCCCTGGCTGGATCCTCGCCGCATATGATCCGAAATACTTGCGCGATGTCCTGGCTGTCCTTGCAAAGCGAGAAAGTCGTCGCGATGTTGCTCGAGACGCCTCTCGTCCGAGTCGCCCGGCAGAGGCAAAGGCTCTCTTTCGCTCTTCCCAGAAGAGCACCGCTCCACCCGACCAAATCGAACATTACTCCGTTGATATTGGGGCTAGCCAGCTCAACAAGCATCGAAATCGCTATCTTCATCTGGAACCCTACAATCGGACGAGGGTCGTCGTGGGCACCCTTCCAGACAACGAGCAGATTGATCCCAACACTAGATACATCAACGCAAGCTGGGTTCTGGAGAAGTACGGGCATAAGTGGTGGATCGCTTCCCAAGCCCCACTTCCTCAGACTTCCCATTCATTCCTCAGCATCCTGTTGCAACCAGTGACACGCCCACCTCCAACCCTGTTGCCTCCCACCTCCACATCTATTCCCCGATCTTCATCGACGCGCATCCGAACAGTAGTTCAACTTACCCAGAACATCGAGAGCGGACGACGCAAGGCCCATGCTTATTTCCCTACTGTAGTGGGAAAGACCTTGATTATACCTGCCGAAGAAGGCCATCAAGCACCTGCTCTTAAAGTCACTCTTCTTCATCAGGAAACAATTGAAGAAGCCCATTGTTTGCGAAGCACGGTTGCAGTCGTGCCTGTCAATAATCCTCCTCCTGTAAATCCATTCACTTACGAGAATGTGGAATTTGACAACAACGATGACGGGGCGTCCGATTTTGGCGAGCAGCATGACCAAAGGATTGTCTTCACTCACCTACTATATACCTCATGGCCCGATCATGGTGTTCCCGAAGCGGAGGACAGGGAGAGCCTGGTCTCGTTTATATGCCTCGCCGAGCGCCTCAACCGCGACATATCTTTGACAGCATATCCTCCTAGTGCGCCACCCGTCGATTCTAATCTCAATCCTGATCCTCCTATCATCGTCGGATGTTCGGCTGGAGTTGGTCGTACAGGGTCTTTCATTGCCCTCTCGTCCTTGATGCGTCGCTTCGGTGTCCTTGAACCAGCAGCCTTTCCCACCCCGTCATTAGCCATTCCGCCATCCCCGTTAGGATCATTACCAGAACAATTAGAAAATGACTGCGTGGTACAAGAGATCGACGGCTTGAGAGAACAGCGCCAAAGGATGGTGGAACGTCCGGAACAGGTAGTTCTGATTTATGAAGTACTATTAAAGGACATATTTGCGGCGTAACTCCTAATCTGATCGGTGGCAGTCATCTGGCCCTTGTCTGGCAATGACATATCTTATCAGTGGGTTTTCTTGAGGATATCGGGGTAATGGTGCCCCATATGCATTGCGCTAGAAGGTTCATGGGATTGCGTGAGACCCAAAGCCATAGTACATAGTTCCAGTTAGCCTCCTGGTTTGTGTGTAAGCCGTTTGATCCATTGACAAGCCGGCTTGCGTCACTTGAGTCCCTGTTTCGCGCGATGTCGTTATTCTGGGGATATTTAAGGCGGCTGCTTTCCTTCAGTTTCAGCTTCAATTATCTGCCACCCTGGTTCCACGTTGTGGATGCTCAGCCGTATCGGTCGCTTCACTCGATATCATAGCACCGCGAAACCGTCAGCATCTATCCCAGTCATGTCGATACCTTCCACGGTCGAGGCACTGACCATTCCCCATGTAAAGCGATGTGCTTGGCATGAACTCGGATCTGATAAGAAATGTCATTTACCAGGTTGGCGGTGTTGAAGTCATCGAGAAATCTACTATACCCTTGAAGCACGAACCAGGAAACCTGGTTATCAAGGTCATCCCTTGTATCGAGCTCAGCAACGATATACTCAGCGGTTCTATTTATACAGGTGGACTATGCTGGGGTGAACTTCATCGACACCTACTACAGGTATTGCTCCGAATCAAGGCACCCTTTTTCTGACAACTGACTTATGGTCGGTAGAACAGGCCTGTATGCTTATCCATCGTTCCCTGCCGTCCTTGGTAAAGAAACGGCCGGGACGATAGTGACATTGCCCACGGATCCCAAAGTACTAGAGGATCCTGTTTTCCAGAAACAAGGGTTTAAAGTCGGGGGGAAGGTGGCCGCTGTACGTAAAACCACCATTTCATATCAATCCTTGCCAGGTGTTTTATATTGTTAATAGGACTATCTCGGAAGTCATGCAACCTACATCTCCGTTCCGCCAAAGTTCGTGTATCCCGTTCCGGATGCGGTATCGACAAAGAGTGCCGCAGCTGCTGCGCTACAAGGCTTAACGGTTCTGACATTTATCGAGGAGGCTTACTCTGTCAAAAAGGGTGATGTAATCCTTGTGCATACCATTGCTGGCGGTCTTGGCCTTTTGTTCGCTCAAGCAATCAAAAAGAAAGGGGCTACGGTCATTGGAACGACTTCGACCAAGGAGAAGGCTGAACTTGCGAAAGCGCATGGAGCGGACCATGTTATTCTATACCCTGTTGAAGACACCGTCAAGAGAGTCCTCGAACTGACTAACGGAGAAGGTGTCGATGCCATCTTCGACGGTGTTGGTAAAGACACGTACGTTTCCGTTTGTTTGAGCTAGTTGCACTCATGAACCGATGTTGGCCTAGATTTGACGACAACTTCCGTATGATCAAACGGAAGGGTACCATCGTATCCGTCGGAAACGCGTCAGGAGCTGTAGAGCCCTTCTCCCTGCTCCGGCTCGTTCAGAAGAACATTAAGATTGTAAGGCCCACGTACGTAGAATTCATATTGCACGATTACAAGATTTTAGTAACTCACTCGTACAGAATGGCAAATTATGTCTACACCCCGGAAGAAGCTGCCTATTACGGCTCAGAGCTCTTTAAGCAAGTGGCGTCTGGGAATCTGAAGATCAACATATACAAAGAATATCCCTTCACTGCTGAAGGTGCCAAGGAGGCGCATGGCGATTTGACAGGAAGGAAGACGACTGGAAAACTGCTGATCAAAGTCAATCCGGATGCATAAATTGATGGTGGGCTCCAAATGGTGACGGCGATGAATGGAGAATGTGTCCGGGACTTTGTAAACACAGGATTCGTTGTATGTACTTGCGGTCCGTTGTATTGTTACATAGTAAGGTACTGCCTTGAAAGATTCCCGCAGCCACGGCAGTGATCTGGAAGTTACATAATCAGTATAGATATTCGTCTTCCAACCATGGCCCAGAGGTTTCAACACTGAGCTGAATACAATTTCGCTCGACATTGTTATTATCTGGTCTGTGCCCATCTGTACTGAGTTTTCGCTCCATCGCCAACCCAAAGAGACCAAGAACAATTTCGTTTTCTGTTCCTTCCAAAGGCAGGACGTCTCCAAATCCCCGTATCGATTGTGTACTAGTTGAAGAGGTATGTGAATCGTTTTGCATCTCGTAGAACAGGAAACGACGTCTTTATTAGCCATAATGGACGCTTCAGATACTCCGAAGGCTCGACGGCCGCTGCCAACCCCTGGAGTTGGGAATAGACCTGATACCCCCACGCAGGGATCGATCCAGCGTCCTATATCTCCCTCTCAGTTCTATGGAACAAAGCCCCCTCCGCTGCCAACGAGGCCAAACAATTATGGCTCGAATCTTACGGCTTATGTTCCTCCACCCTCCGATCCACCGCGGTATGGCTCGCCATCTTCAGCCCCTCCAGGTTATAGAGAACCGGAGCTTGTGGAGGAGCCCACAATAGACGATGAACCGTTACCTGACCTGGTACCCAACGCTGTGTACGACCAATGGGACAGCACACCCAATTACAGTGACTGGAACGGTCACCAACCGCCTACCAATGAATGGGAGGAGACCGCTACTTGGAACACGAACTGGGGAGACACTGCTACGGCAACAGCATCCTTCGACACTGGTGTGTCGCAATATCTCAGCAATCGACGCGACACCGATGTACCTATAGACGGCCGAAGTGATTACGAAGAGTCGAGATGGTGGAGTCAGGACGAGCGCGCTCGACATGGGCGCCCAGGCCCAGGGATCTTACCACCGGTGCTGGCTGAAGATTTACACGACCCACTTCATACCCTGTTTTCTGTCAATATCTCATCCGTTCCATCCCCAAGCTCGAGTTCACTCCCCACCGCCTCCCAGAACACGCCAGTCCCTTTAACGTCATCTTCTTCTGTTGACCCGGGGCACGCTGCTTCTACTAATCCACATGCGACAGGAGAAGAAGCCCGTGCCGCTATTCCTCATCCTCATGCATACTATTGCCCGAAGGACAATGGCTGGGTCTTGTTGATTTGGAGGTCGTCCACAGTAATGCCACCTTTAGCTGCCTCGTTCCTGCAGAGTGGCCACGCTCTTCCTGATCTCGAAAGACGGAAACGCGTTGTATCTTGTGTCCCGGACGGGAACCAGTCTTGGAGTCCCAAGAACCAAACACACCATTTTCATCGGTACCCGAGAGCCGTCGACGCTCTTAAACTCACAACCCCTTTCCGCGAAGATTCCTGGCGTGTTGACGATTCCCTGAAGCAAAAATGGCGCGGACAAACGGTTGTCGACGACGTGGATAAACTCAAAGCAGAGCATCTGACGGAAAATATTGAGGTAGAAGGCAAACTTTTGGATCTATACATTTGCTGCCAGTGTTCGGTTTACTGCATTGTTTCGGATGCCATCCCTGGAGTTGTTCCTCGCAAGAACTTGGATGAATTTGCCCGAGACAAGAGACATAATCCTTCTCCCGGAAAGACGCCTGAGATATCAGTCTCAGTGGGTATGGAAACACTCTTATTGTGAGTTCCCTTATGCAATAATGCGGGTGTGAACTTAATGAGCCCCCAGAGCGATTGAAAACAAAATGTTCAAAGGCAACAATCGGTTGATCAAAATAAATAGCAGCGGCTTCCAGTCCAAATTGGGCTGGAATACCAATATGTCAGTTGCTTTGCCTTCATGCGTTCTCTTGCTCACTCCCTCGTCTATAGAAGGACCATATTTGAATCCATTGGATTTGTTGAAAACACTGCGAACAATGACGCTACCTTAATGTCACCCCTCACTGAGCTTCCTGGGTCAGCCCAGAATCGAAAGAAATTATTGAGAGCCTGGGTCGAGTTGAGTGCATGGCTTGCAGATTTTAGAAGACAGCACAGTAAGCGCTTTGTTGGTCTGCCCTGGTGGATTAATAAAACTGAAGATGTATTGAAGGCACCGCATTCCGTGACTATGCTGGAGCAAAGCTATCTATCCAGATAGACAGCGCCAGAGAAATGTATCAAAGAGGGATTGGTGCTCACCCAGACCAAAGTATGTCTGTCCTTGTTCTGTTTGACGGCCTCTGATTCTTTCAAGTTCCCCGGGGTTTGCTCCAGGAACCAGCTTTGACTGCCGCTCGTTCGCTTCATAAGGCTTGGAGAAGGCTTGGGCTGACTCCAACAACGTTCTCCGCTGGTAAATATGTTGCTGAACACACTACTACAGTTATGCTGACCGCTTTGGTTGCAGATCTTCTGGCTTTTGCGTATCTTGCGCAATGTCGTTGTGACCCTGCTAACACTCCCAGCTACTTCACGTTTTTCACTGAAATGGTTAACTCCCTTCAGAACTCTGGCGATTGTCCACCCCAGTTACAGGAACTCATGGCTATGGAACAGTCACGAGACAGGTTCACTCTCAGCGATGTTCATGATGCGGCTACAGCTCTAGGCTTTGGGCCTGACGGGTTGCTCAAGGTAGAATATGATGAAGATGTCGAGGAAGAGTTCGTCGAAAACGCCTGGAGAGACGCTGTCAAACGCTCGTGGAGAGACCCCATTAATGGTTCTGATGATCTGAGGACAGCCAACGAAGCCCTTCGAATTTTGTCGGAAGCTCGAGGAAGCATTCGCCTTAGAAATCTCTGGGAGAATGGGAAGAACAGTATGAGTCCTGACCGGGCATATGATACTCTGGAGATATCAAAAGACCTGGTTATACCTGACGATATGCTCATCACCGTTTTCAACATGCGGGTCAGTGCTACCGATTATATTCTATTACCGATGTTTGATTGCATGACAGCTTGAAGAATCAGTGACTCAGATCGACAAAATGCGCGAGGCATTAGGTGTCATTGCTGAAGTACGAGATAGCGAGCGTCTTCGCCAGTTCCTAGCTACCGGACAGGACCGTGGGTACTTTGCCTTATCCACATGACTCTTGATTCAAATCGAAACATTAGCCGGTGATATCGTTGCGCCAACACGACCTGACTTGCCTAGAGGCCTTAATCAGCTTGGCAATACATGCTATCTTAATTCTCTCCTCCAGGTGAGTACTTTCTATGAAATTATCGATATAGAATCTCAGCGTTTCATTAGTATTTCTACACCATCAAAGACTTGCGGGAAGCGGTAATGCCCATGTCAAAACTCGATTTGAAATCACTGGAAGAGGAGAAACTTACAGAAGAAGAGATAAACAAACATCGAGTTGGCGGTCGACGAGTCAGTCGACGAGAAATCGTCCGGTCGAAAAAGTGTACGTTGCCTACATTCTTTCTTTCTTCTACTGACGTATTTCTATCAGTTATCCAACAACTTGCCAACCTGTTTTCTAGCATGGAGTATGCAACTTCTGCAGCTGTAACCCCTAGTTTGGAGCTAGCCAAATTGGCACTCGTAACCTCGCGAGACGAAGAGGAAGAAGATGAGGTCGACAAGGGTCGGTCCGACTCCTCTAACGACACGGATGCGACATTAGTTGATGGCGAGCCATCTCGCATGTCAGTTACGGAGACCGAATCATCGAAGACCTCTGTCCTTGGAAAACGATCGAGAGACCTGGATCGACACCCTAGTGTTATGGATGTGGATAGCTTAGACGTGGATGGATTCGTCATGGTATCCTCCCCTGGACGCATGAGCTCACCGAAAGCAATGGACCAAGATTCGCCGACGTTGACACCGACGCACGGAGCGAGCACCAAAGATAAGGATGGTGATGTGGACATGAAGCCTTCTCCCGCGCCCAAAAAGCGCCCAGAAACAATCGATTCGGGTGGCATGATGTTCGGTATGTTTTAGTATCAAGCGGCCTTATATGATCACTCATACTGGTACCTAACATAGGAAAGCAACATGATGTTGCAGAGTGTATGGACAATTGCATGTTCCAAATTGAAACGGCGTTGTTGAAGTTCGATTCCAAGTACGAGGGTAAAGCAGGCGTGGTCAAGCGGTCGGTTTTAGCGCATCGTGGTTTGTTTCGAGGCTAACTTCTCAACCGCAGGCTATTCTTTGGAAAGATTCGGCAAAAATTAACTGCTACGAATCCCAGCTCCCGTGCGTCGATACACGAGAAAGAGGATCTATTCTCGCATCTTCCTGTTAATGTGATAAACGACGGGGCGGATATATACGACGGACTCAGTGGCTACTTTGACGACGTCGTTGATTACGAAGGAGGGAAGGCAAGGATGGAGGTGTCTTTGGTTGATCTTCCACCACTGCTTCAAATTCAACTTCAGGTACGGGTTTGGAATTCAAGTTAAGAACTCCACTTACATGCCATTTTCTGGCACCAGCGAGTCCAGTTCAACCGGGAAACTCTTCAACCCTATAAATCTCAGGCTTACGTCAAGTTTGGAGAAACAATCTACTTGGACCGATTCATGGACAGTGCCGATCCGCGCAAGAAGGCCAAATCGAGGGCTATTCAACGGGAGCTTAATGTCTGTCGGGAGCGCATACAGTTGCTCCTCGAGGGAAAGGTGATAGACGTTGTAAATCTCTATGTCGTTCCGTGCATTGACTATTATGTTCAGAACGGTTCTTTTGGGTCGACGCTCGAACATACAGCTGGCTACTTAGACTCATTGAGGCAAAATTCCTTCCCCGGGGTCGAAGACCACCTCGTGAATGATCTGCAACATGAGAAACGCTATGTCGAGAAGGAGATCGATGACTTGAGGGCAAAGTCCGACCGGTTGAAGGAAGACCTTGAAACTCTCTGGAAGAACAGCACTGATTTCCCCTACGAATTGACTTCAGTCTTTATTCACCGTGGCTCTTCCCCATCCTTTGGCCACTACTTTTTCTACTCGCGACACCTGCCTGACAACCCTGACTCGTGGTTCAAGTATAACGATTCAGACGTCAGTGTCGTTTCTAAAGACGAGGTGCTTCAGGATACCACTGGATCCACCGCTAATCCTTACCTCGTAAGTCGTTCATCGCTTCTAACCGTTATCGAGCCGACTAACAAATCGTTTCAGCTCGTTTTTGCTCGCAAGGATTCAAACGTGGTTGAAACTGTCAATCGCGTTGATGTGTCCCTCACAGATTCTGCACAATCATGATATAGTTTCGATTATCGTATGAACCTCTCTTCTTGCCGTCTGTCCACAAGAACATCGCACTTGTAGCATATCTAGAATTCTTCACCTCATGCATTGTATCGTACACCTTGTATCCCCTTTGATCATGCTTTGTCAGTATTCCTCTCAATTACTGCTGGACTTTAGCCTTTATAGTTGTACTGAGACTATTTGATTCGAAGAAGGGGTCTGGAAATGTTCGTTGGGGGACGCAGAAGACTACTGCGGTTCGCCTTTTTTTTGTGTCAATTTATTGTCCCGTAGCAATATGCCAAATGTAGACATTCAACAACTGTGTGCTGATCCTAACTAGGTACTCCTAAGGGCCCCAGTGCTCGTGTAATTAAGCTATAGGTGCGTGCCCCTGGAGACGGCTCGCCAGGGGTTCGACTTAGTGATCGCCTTTCTTATCCTGGACTACTTCGCGTGTTTCGTTGTTGATTTCGCCATCCGGGATTTCAATCGAATCGATAAGACCATCCAGCTTCGAAAGGATAGCGTCGAGTTTGCTTTCGATATTCCCAGCGATGACTTCACTCTTGTTAAGCCCTTCCAGGAGTTCAGATATGTTTCCAGCATCCAAAATATCTTCGGGCCCCTTCGTTGACAAGCCAAGGAGTTTGGATAGTGCTTGCTTTTCAGATCCTTCGAGGTCGAGTGTAGACAACGCCGCAGCAATGGAATTGGAATCCGTCGACTCTGATGGAGTTAGACCTGAGGTGGATGGAGCGATGGCAGGCCAGACAAATAAGCATGCTGCCGTCGATGACTGGTAAGGGAGTGAGTCCCACCGGGTATCTCGTCGGTTGCGGGCATGGTAACTACACAGTGGTTTAGAACAAAGTCAATTGACTCTCGGCTTGGCGCGTGAGGTATCTGTTTTTGGTTGTTTTTCCCCCTAGTCTGTATCCTACTCGGTAAATACTTATGGTACAATGCTAACTGTTTGCTCTATGCTTTAGCTTTAATGTCAGCGTCACTTTGGACTTTTTGAGCGGCAGCTACAATCTGAGGCTGTATCGTTTTGGCGGCAGCGATTACGCCATAGTTCTCCCTAAGGGTGCGTCCCAAACCAAAGTTGAGAGGCTCGCCCCTGGAATCGGTCACAATACCTCCTGCCTCGGTAACTAGAATTTCTCCAGGTGCATGGTCCTGAAAGGCACTGTCAGCATTAACCGATATTCATATGAATTGAGAATGCGCACCCAAATTTTCTCCTTATACCCAACAACTGTGGGCATACGAAGGTATGCCCCGCCTTGGCCTCGAGCAAGGCAAGCATATTTTGCCTGACTATCCATGCGAATGGGAGCTTTCTGGACATTGAGAACGGCAGCGACACGATCATTGAACGAGTGCGAAGAGTGAGCAGCTTCTACGCTTTCCAAGAAACTAAGATCCTCGAGCTTGAGGGTCTGCGGGATTTGCAGAGGGACTGTCTCTCCATTCTGAGTCGAGGATGGAGACGAAGAAGTGGGAAAAGCGATCTGTCGAGCTCCATATCCACGCACTGCTGTAAATACGCAGCCTACACCTTTTGAAGGATCCGAAGGGTCAATGGGGAGGTTGGGGCAGCCGATGACGCCGACTTGAACTTTGGCGTCGATAATGAATGAAACGCAGACTGCATATTGTTCTCCACGGAGGAAGCCTTTCGTGCCGTCGATTGGATCAATCGTCCACATTCCTACGAATAACATCTCAGCTTTCCAGAACAAGAATGATGTAAAAAGGAATAGAATGATTGGGATACGAACGCCCTGTGCTACCTCCAAGATAGTTGCCTCTATCGATCGCTTCGAGGATCTCGTCTGGTGTCCGTTCTTTGCCTGGCCCAACTCCCCATGAAGAGTCTTCGTCACTCTCTGTGAGTGGAGCAGTCAAGGCTTCATTCGCGAGGGCGACTATTCGGTCTTTCATAGTCCTTCCGCTTTCGATGCGCAAATCCGAGGCATCTTCCTCGCCAACGATGGAATCATCTGGGAAGACATTGTGCAGGATTGTGCTGATTACAGCCTGGGCAGCAAAGTCGCCAACTGATCGTTGTCAAGCTTTAGCGCTGAAAAGAGAAGACAATGGATTTCACCTGTTACTGGAGACTTATCCCCCTTGACGAGCGTCTCGTTTTTGACCAGCTTTTCGAACACAGATGATGTCAAGATGGAAGCGCGTTTCACGGCTGCGATGGCGACCTTTTCTTCCTGCGAATAAGGATATGCTCCGGACATGGCTGTAGAGGACAAGAAGCAGGAGCCAAACCTAGTGCGAATACTGAAGGCAGTCCTGAGGGAAGCGGTAAAAGCCCTCAGCATTTCAGCCCAGCAACGCGTGACCGGTCGCGCTAAAATGACGAATCCGCCCTCCTTTCGCAGTAACTACGTTGCAGCAGCGCCTTGGAAGGGAGTTTCAGCGTATTCACGGTGCCGACGACGAATGTGCCAGTGGACCACGGATCTCTCGCTGGGGCCTGTCTCTAACGGAGTTCGATGTAGCTATTGCCCCTATCCATCTGATGTCACCCAACTGGCGGCTAGTCTGGGCGGCAATTCTAAACATGCCGCAGATTCAATTCCATCGACTTTCAAATGGGCTTCGATTGATTCTTAGCTGGCCCAGCTTGGAATGCAGCTCTTAAAAGTGCAGCAACCGAGAGGGCTGGTAGGCTCGACCCGACCAGCCCATATATGGCGTTGTCATCGTCCTGTCTTCGCCGTCTAACCGTTGCAGTCGCGCTATGGATCTCTGGTCTCCAGGTTCTTCCGGGGACGCTCGCCCACATAGCACTATGGAACAAAGGTGGGAGTCTCCATCCTTGTCTGCTTTACATGTGCTGAACATCGCATCACTGAGTACTAGGGATGTATTGTTTCAACGGTACAATCCCTGCCGTCGACAACCAGAATGCCAACGAGGCCGTGAATCCTCTGTACAAAGTGGGCATCTCCTTTGGAGAACCTAGCGCAAGTTCCAACTCACTTTTGTGCCGTTCAGCTCAAGAGAAGCGACTGGTGGATGCACCATGTGAACGGAGTGAGTATCGTTTCAATCTATTTTATTCTGTCTAATCATTCATCGTTTAGTGTGACGAATTTCCTCCTGCGCCAGGTGATTTCCTCGAACTGTAAATACAATGTCTCTTCGCCCGACCAACACGAACTCACGACGATGAATAGGCCTGCAGGGAAATCCGTCGTTGTGGAGCTTGCGATGAATCGTGCTTTCACTTCCTTGAGCTACGATGGACGCTTGACTGCCATATACGGAGATGGGGAAGACCATCCTGGGCTTGGTTCGACGAATGAAGGCAAGAGTAGTGAAGGGTGTATCATCACACCAAATAGTATG
This sequence comes from Coprinopsis strossmayeri, assembly GCA_900156845.1. Lineage (NCBI taxonomy): Eukaryota > Fungi > Basidiomycota > Agaricomycetes > Agaricales > Psathyrellaceae > Coprinopsis > Coprinopsis strossmayeri. The sequence goes on along the minus strand of FTPT01000068.1, from coordinate 222,769 downwards.
TTGCTCATAGTTTCATTCTCTCTAACTAAGCTGGACGTAAACCATAGTACACACGAAGAACGAGCAAGAGGCCACGGGGACTGCCCTTGCAATTTCTTATCAGTCAAATATCAGAGATGTCACACCGGAAAATCTAGTCGTCTTCAGTGTGCTTTACAAGTTCGTTTACATGAATATATCTATGTTCTCAGCATTGTTGACCCGTCTACCTTCAGCACCCCGTGGAAACGAATTGCAGAGTATCAAATACCAAACTTACCAGCGTGCCCTCCGGGAGGATGTCATTGTGTTGTGAGCCTAGTCTTTTTTTCTTAATACCCTTCCACCCTCCTAATTCTATAACGATGATAGTGGGGCTGGGTATGCCATGTTATGTCATATTCCATTTACTTCCTTACCTTGTATAATTGGACAGGTACCTGACGGCTGCGGAGAACTTAACATGTATATGCAACCCCTCAGATGTAAAGTGGTGGGAAGGACAGGAACACGAGTTCTTGCTCCAGCCGTTCCTCCCGTCTATTGCGAAGGGAACCAAAGTGCCTGCGTTAGAGGCGCCAAACAGGTAAGTCTCTTTTCCTGGTCTATTTTCACAGAGTTCGCACTAACAACGCCTGCTTCAGATGATCTTCTACAACCAATTAGAAGGGAATAATATAAATGCCACAGCTCGTCGACACCCAGCATATAACATGAAACTTGGTTTTGTGAACGGTAAGTTGCCCAGTCAAAGGGGAAATGGTCCTTTTGGAATGCCGTTTCTCAATTTATTCATTTCTGTACGTCGCTTTCAGGAGCGCAAACAGATATCTTCTTGGGACACAACACAGCTACATCAACCTACATCCGCCGAAGCCCGACAACTACTCCCCGGGCTGCCGATAGACGGTGGAGAGGGTCCCGGGCCGACGAAGACTAAAGCAGTCGATCGTCAACGTTGTCCTCGCTTTCTCACTGTATGTCTATGATGATTTTCTTAGCTCTCTATGACGTCTCGCATATATTAGTCACCCTACAGAAGTTCTCGCAATCTGTGTACCAGAGCTAAGACTCCACTTCGTTATCCAGTTTTACTTCGGTCTCTCATTATTTAGATCTTAAATCCTCCACCGTTGTAGTTGTCGCTTTCGTTTTCTGTAACGCTGGCACAGGTAGCCGTTGCATTTATAAACTTTCAGCTTTCCAAGTCAACAACGTGTATAACATCACTGGAAGGGATATATATGCTATAGTAAGTAGCACAACACAGGCACAGCACAACGACCTATAATCTCAAGCCCCGTCCGGGGGAGGTAACAAGAGATGTCCAAAACAGAGAAGATTCGGTTCATAGCATGCAGCTTTCCTAGTCGGTCGTGATATCAGGGTCGTAGACGATCTTTGCCGGACTGCGCTTCTCCACTCCCTGGACAGAAACAAGGGGGGTCAGCAGAATGATCAACTCTGAATAGAGAGTAAACTGACGTTTTCTTCCCAGGAAATTTGGGCTTGCAGCTCTACTGAGCTGAAAAAAAGTATGAGATCGTACCCGAGGTAGTAGTAAGACCCAACTCCAGTTGTCTTGGGACGAGGATGGAGGGGAATGTGGGATAGGTCCATTTCGATTGTGCATAGTTTGGTGTAAAGCTCTATTAGTAACACAACAGACCGTGATAAAAGATATGAACCATTGATAAGAGGCAGATAGCGCACCAGTGTCAACGTCTTTCCACCTAGGATTGGCTTTCTTTCCCCGGTAAGCCCATACGGTGGAGGTAACTTGTTGGATGTCCGCCTTGTTCTCAGATCGGAGACCAAAGCCTTGTCTAAACTCTTTTCCTTCCTTCACTTGCGTATTCTAGGGGTATTCCAATGCACGTGAGCCATTCTATCGGAATCAAGAAGCCGCTTGCCTACCTTCGTTAGAATAACAGCGAAGTAATCGGGAACCAGTTTCTCGCCAGAAGCACACATATAGGTCTTGTGTTGCCGAGCTCGATGATCAGCATCGGCAGGGTCATAGAAAGCAGTACGGAACTGCCCATAGGTAAACTTGGCCACTCGAGTGGTAACATGATGGTCGAGGTAAAAAGAGATGGCCCCATCAGATACCGCCTTGTTCCTATATCAATAGGCATAAGCCAGGAAACAGGGAGAAGTAGAGAAAGACGAACACATGGTTCTCTGGGCGAATGACGACTACTTCTTGATGCTGAAGCCGACTTTCGACTTGGGTGAAGAGCCAGTCATTAGCCGCAAAGCCTCCCACAAGGACAACGTACTAAAGTGATGTCTCAGCACTTTAAATATTAAATAATATAAATGCCGATAACCTACTGTGATGGGCTTATGTGATGTCTTCTTCATCTCCAGAACCGCATCAACAATGCACTTCACGGAACCTTCGAAGAAGGTTGCAACATCTTCGCTGGGACATTGTCAGGCCATGTTGTGAAGGTTGAAACTGACAGCACTTACCCAGCCAGCTTCAGTTGTCCAAAACGAATGTTGCAACTGGCGTCATTGTCTCTCGTAGACCCGAATTTGACATATTGTGGCTGGTTATCGCTGCTGAATCGAACTTTGGTGGTTTTATCGAAGCATCGGACAATATGGTCGAGATCTTCAATGAAGTCAGACTCCGCCAGGAATTCTGAAATGAAGGGTCGTCAAGTAGGCACAGATAACACTGATGATGGTATACTAACCTTCCAAGAACACTCTTGCATGGATGCTGACGAAAACTGAACCTTGAAAATGGCCTGAGAGTGGTATGAGCACATGTATGGGAAATAAAACGAAGTGTGTTACATTGAGGCGGGGATATTTCCTTGAATGTCACAACTTCGCCCTCGCCACCCCCATAACGACTGTAAGCGCTCATATCGATAGTGCCTCCTCCAGCATCAACAATGGCAACGCCCTCGCCTTTCTGTAGCACACGTCATCAGCACCAGTAAGTTTGAGAAGGGTGTAAAGTAGACGTACGTCCATCGCTTTCGATGGAAGACCATTTTCGATAGAAAAGTGGAGACTTGCCTCTCCTTCCGTGACGAAGGAGACCCTGGAGTGCCCATTCGCAGTGTCGGGAATTAATCCCGCCTTGACTATAGCTTCTCGCATCTGAGTTTGCTGAAATCCCTCCCAACCATTGGGGTGGGAAAGCACATAGTCGATCTCCCCATGTACCGACTCCCATAAATCTCGTCCGTTGGCATGCGTGTCTTGAATGAACTTGGAGGCACACATGAAGAGATAGGTCAGGAAGTCTGCCATGACATCAACAACTGTCTTATTAAGAGGCAAAGGGGGTATCGAAGAGGCCACTTGTTGCGAAGCATCTGTCTTTGGCCGGATGTGAAGCTTGAACCTACGAAAGTCATGTCAAGTCAGGGGTAGTAAGATGAAGCAGCGACTCTGGGCACCATTCAGACTTAATCCAATACTCGTCCTCTGCTTGCTCGTAGATACCTTCACGCATGGCTTCAGCGCCGACTGCGCAGACGTTTCCTCCCTTATCATAGTAGATTATCGTTGGGATTTTGGACGCCCCGCTGATCTGTTCATGGGCAGGGAATCTGCATACGTCGAGTTCAGAAGTTTAGCTCGACACCCTTAGCCGCCATCGACCTACCTCGTCACGCCCTTGATCTCTGGGACATGCCCGGGATCTAAAATGCTGGGAACTGCTGTTATTTCCAAGCAACGAGCCCCCCGCAGTCAAGATGCATGTACCTGTACGATATTCCACTGTAAGTTGTACCGACGTCGAAAGCCAGAACCAACTTTCTACGGGAGCCTGTGTAGGGCTGACGGGATTGGGCCATGATGGTAACGAGGGAAGAGAAGCTGTGGGCAGCTGCCTCATGTCCGCAAAGGCTGTAAACTAGCGCCCGTCAGGTAATGATCAGTGGCAAACACGACCAGCCAAAGCTTGCGGGTGAGCCAAACGGAAGCAAACGTATTGTCCTCTCATCGTCTCATATGGTTTCCTTGCAACCTTACCTCGAAACCCTTTTGAATCGTCTTCCAGCGCCTCCAGCTGGTCAGGACGTCCTCCGAGAACTCGTCAAGCAGACCTTGGACGAGGCCCAGAGCTATGCGTCGTCGGAAAACTGGAAAAGCCAATGGGAGTATTTGCTCAGGAACGAGGTATTTCGGCTTGCGGTACGTCAGTTGGGCACCTGTCTATCGTGTCATCCTGACTCTGTAATTTCTAGGGAACAGAGGGAACTGCACTGGACGCCAACGACGTTGCTTATTACGACGAACTCCGCGACAAACTTGACATCATTCTAATATTCACGGAACAGGGTCAGTTCCAAGACTATCCAGTCTAATTCTAGGCTCAATGCGTCCCATTCCAGATGCCTGTGAACAGACATTTTCGTTCCTCGTTCTACAGGACCTCCTCGAAACACAAACCATTGGTTCATGTTCTCATATCTTCTCTTGGATCGAAGATCGCGCAGACCGTCTAACAGAAGGGATGGTGCCCCAGAAAGGGAAAGCCCTCATCTTGCTGCGAACCCTGAATGAGCTACTGCGTCGGCTCTCCAAAATGGGGTCAACAACTATATTTTGCGGCCGGATATTGACGTTCCTGAGTGGCGTGTTTCCACTGGGCGAACGCAGCGGTGTCAATCTCCGTGGAGAATATGGACCAACCTGGGAAGGGGTCAAATTCACGGAAAAGACATCCACGGAAGACAAGGATGTTGAAATGGTTCCTGCTGGTGCCGAAGAATCTGCCGTGCAGCCAGAGGATCAAATGGAGGTCGACACAAAGGAGTCTAAACCTGCCCCCGATACTCAGACACCCGCTCAGAAGAAAGAAGGTACTTAACTGTTCTTGCCGTTATCGGTGCTTTGCTTACGCGTTGTCAGAGTTTTACAACACTTTCTGGTCCCTCCAACTCTACTTCTCGAAACCGACAGAATTCGCAAACAATGGGGCTTTGCAGGTCTTTAAGGAATCTGTCAATAAGGTTATGCCGGTAATCAAAGAAGCTACTGCTAAAGAAAGGGCAATGATGGGCAGTCGCAATCTAACTGGGGCAGGCACTTCACTGAAGCGAAAGCGAGAGCCAGAAACGGAAGAGTCGAACGTTACCGAATATTTCTTTGCCAAATTCCTCACAAGCCCCGAACTATTAGACCTCGAGGTATGAATCTCTAGCCTTCGGATTGAATAACAAGCTAACATGCCCCCAGATTGCTGATACTCATTTCCGACGGCAATTCCTGTTCCAACTCCTCATCCTACTTCACCATCTCCTTACCTTTACCAAGGAAGCGAAAGAACAATGGGCAACACTTCGGAATCGGTCGCTGCAAATGGATTTCATGTTAGAACAGGACGATATGCAATGGGTACAAGACTGTATCACCAAAGTTACAGAAGAATTGCGTCAAACTACTCCTAACGGGCGCCAATTTTCTGATACCGTGACTACAATGCTCGAAAGAGAAAGAAACTGGGTGAAATGGAAAAACGAGATTTGCGTGCCATTCGACAAGGAGCGATGGAGTGCAGAGGTGGATGGGAAGAAAATTGGACTATTTGAAGCAACACAGGGCGCTCGCACTGAAATGCAATCGCCACCGAAAGCCTGGAAATGGTCGCTCGGAACGGAGCCATTAACGGAGATCTGGATCATGGGCTTCCGGGACTTATACGACCTCCAAACACCGTTCCAGTAAGTCAAATTGATTTCGGCCTTACCAGTCATTGATGGGCGGTTTTTATCAGGCCTGGTGACGTCAAAGATTTTTTGAAGCGCGTAAAACAAAACGATGCACGCATCGAATTGCGTAGAAAACAGTTGGCCATGGCTGCTGAAAGGGTAGCGCAAGCGCATGCGAAAGCAGCCGCGGCCAGAGTTGCAGCAAACAACAACGAAGTGAAGCCTGAAACCAATCTCGTAGCGCCTAAGCCAGTACCGGCCATTGGAAATTCACCCCTTCACCCCTCGCTCCCACCCAAACCTGGGTCGCCAGTGAAGCCTTCAACCTCGCAAGAATCTATCAAGGCGAATTCTGCAACCCCCTCCGCACCGACGCCCGTACCAGCGCTAGCACCGCCGCCGCAACCCGCAGACGAACAGATAACCAAGTTGGAGGAGGTGAGTCCATCTCTTAATCAAAGCTCTATTACGGTGTTGACTGGGTCAAAAGGACAAACAGCGGCTGACTTGGATGGCCCTTCGCACCGCGCGGGAACAGCATCTCCAATATTTTGCAAAGATCGGGACTGGCGACCTGGAATTGTTGGTAAATGAAATAGATAAGGGAGATCGGGAGCGAAATTCTCGAGGCGAATCTGTTGAAGAAACTGTCGAGAGCGCAGGTGAACCTGGTCAAAAAGTAGAAATGGAAAGTTAATAGCTAGGTGCAATGGAACTTTGTTTGTACTGGCGTGATCGGTTCAGGTCTGTCCATCCGGCCCCCATAAGTCTATGCTAGTATATATTCTCTTCTCCTTCCCTGGAATTTCTTCTCCCAGCTCCCTCCTTCTGCCCTGCATGCCTGTCCAGCAACTCCCGCTCAAGGTAGCTCGCTGACCTTCTCTCTTCGACATGGCTGATGCTGACAATTTCCTAGAATGTGTTGGTGACCGGAGGCGCTGGATACATCGGTAAGTACCATCTCGAGCGACGGTCATGTCCTCCACTAATACCTTCAATTCTAGGGACCCATGTCATTTACAGCCTGCAGAAAACCCGTCGATATAAGGTTATCTCTATCGACAGCCACCATAATTCTAAACGTGAGGCTTTGAAGCGGGTGGCACAGCTTTCAACGAGCGAATTGCCGCCCAATCCGACCCAGCTAGAGATTGAAAGCACCAAGATAGACGCCTATAGATGCGACCTGACGCAAGTCGACCAAGTGCGAGCCGTGTTCCAGAGATACGGGAAAGGGGGGATTTGGGGGGTCGTCCACATAGCTGTCCGTGCTCTGAAGCCCACTAGTCACGTCCGAAATAGGGGCTAAAACCTTTCTACAGGCCTTTAAAGCCGTCGGGGAATCCTCAGAAATTCCTCTGGACTATTACTTCAATAATGTGGCCGCTTCAGTGACACTTTTCCGGACAATGGACGAATTCGATTGTCATCGAATAGTCTATTCATCCTCTGCAACAGTGTATGGCACCCCGCCTGCGGTACCAATACCGGAAACGACGCGGCTACAAGCTGATAGTCCGTATGGACGGACAAAGGTCATGGTAGAGCATATCCTTCAAGATCTCTGCTACTGTAAGTTTGTTCTTCGTTTCCTGAAGATATGAGCCTGGTAATTATACATTGAATCAGCTAACAAGAAATGGCGAGCACTTTCTCTCCGATATTTCAAGTGAGTCGCACCACTTTCGTCTTCAAATCTGGCATACCGACCTTCTTCTACATTAGCCCCGCAGGCGCTCATCCTTCCGGCCTCATTGGCGAGGATCCATTGGGACGTCCAGGAAATTTACTTCCACTTCTGGCACACATGGCAATCGGTCGCGTAGAGGATGCCACGCTGAAGATATTTGGCGACGACTATCCAACACCGTAAGGGACTCCTTCCTTCCCACTTGTTTAATGCTGACATAGTATGGTAGGGATGGAACATGCGTACGCGACTATCTCCATGTATTGGACCTGGCCGGAGGCCATGTCCTGGCTTTGGACGCGCTTTCACCAAACTCGACCGTGTTCAATCCGAAATCCGAGGCCTTCTTTAAAGGTTATAACCTCGGCAGGGGTAAGAGCACGAGCGTACTGCAGATCCTCGAAGCTATGCGCAGAGCTACCAAGTTTGATTACAGATACGAAATCGTCGGCAGAAGGTACGTACGTAATTCTCTGATTTCTTTGCTGTTTGGCTTATATACTTGTGATAGGCGCGGTGATGTGCCAGACTTAACTGCAGATCCATCTCTTGCAGAACGTGAATTAGGCTTTAGAGCCCCTCAAGACCTAGAAACTATATGTCGCGATTTGTGGAACTGGCAGACAAAGAACCCTTTTGGTTATGAGGAGTCTTCTCATGACCTAAATGGCCTCACCAAGAATCATCCGACCAATGGCAATTACACCGATGGTGTCCATACGAACGGCAGAGACGGTCGTTCAGGTAGTAACCGGACCTACGCCAATAGAATTCAGCCCAGCGGCAACGGTGTTCGTCCAAACACCAAGGGTATTTACTCTAAAAACCTCTATTTACATGCCAATGGACGACAGGTTTAGATCGCACGATATTGGTAGGGATACTTCTCAGTGCACACGGACGACACAGATGTCGTTTCATATAGATTGTCTGGAAGATACTTTCATTGTTTTCGTTTCAGTTAGGACATTCATTTCGCATTTTAGAAGACTCTTCCCTTGATTAGGTACTTTACCAAGTCCATTCCTTGTGGTTCTACGATTAATTGCGCGCTCCATACCCACGATCCGTAGTAGAATTTCGCGTTATCCAGAGACTCTAGAGACATAATCTACAAATAATATGACGTTGCATTTATGGGTTAATATGTCTATGAGGCATCTTAGAGGCATTACTGTCCAGCCCAAGCGTCGAATGGCAAGCAGAAGTGGCATTGGTTGCTCCTCTCCGTAAATTGCGCAAGGACATCAGCGAATTGTGACCTGTATTCCGCTGCCTTGTCGATAGAAAATAACCAGTCGCATCTGGAGTAGATGGTATCAACCAGTTCGGTCGGTAATCGTGTACAAAGGCTGTCGTAGATGGCCTTCTTTATCCAAGACCGCTGTTGAGGAGCGACTTTTGATGTCGATATGATTGGTTGGATATCGGGGTCAACAAGGAGGAAGGTGGCGAATGTCATGCGCCCCTCTTTACTTTCGTCTGTAAGTTTTAAAGGCGCTAACCGTTGCTGGTAGATATTCGGAAAGGAAATTGTGAGGTTTGGTCGCAGAGGAACGGAGCCGATATACTGATGGCACGGATCGCCATGTCTAAAGCCCCAACTGCGGAGCGTAGCACCTTCATCCCCTGGGAAAAACCCGCGAGGATGGGCCACTGCCATCCTGAATTCGAGTGCCCCAGAATAGTCAAGATTGTCCTAGTTAAATTGCGGGTTGATCAGTACACCTGGTTGGTTCAAATTCGATGACATACATATGTTAAAACATGAACTGCAGAGGCAACAATACGTTCGTTTCGCATTCCTTCTACATGCCAGTCCTGCCCTGGATAACTGGATTCATTCGGTGTCTGGTATTGTTTGTCAGATTCACCCCAAAGTTTGGTGCATTTGTTTTCTTACGAGGTGTATTTCTTGAACGCGGGTAATCACTTGTATTTGTCTGTTGCGCAGGCTGACTACATGCCGGCGGAACTCGAGCTCTCCTGGGTATCCTGAATCAGGAACATCGGGAAGCTGAATCGGACGCTCCATGATCCAATTCCGCATCGTTCGTTCATATTCAGACCAACCTTCTTCATCGTCCGAGTCCTCGGGTGGATCCGGTTCATCCCAGATCGTGTAGCGCGATGTCCCTTTAATGCGTTGCGAAAGCGGGTTGTTTCTATGCAAATCAGTGAGCGTGTGCTCAAGGAGAACTATGACTTTTGACAGCAGGCCTTCCAGAGAAATATAGAGAGGACCGTTCTCGTCCATATCTAGGTCGTTGATGTATGACAGGAAACGTGCAGAGCCGTCTTCGGATATCCAAACATCAGAAGGCAAAAGTGCAAACCGGGAAGAGATGGCGTAAATATCAGTTGACACAGGCGGCGGAACGGGGCATGGTGGGCCATCAAGAGAGACCTTGACCGGAGTATGGCTGTAGACAAGACAATGCATGGTGGGATCCACCAAAAATAGTGGATTGTCATGTGTTTGCCGATCCTTTCGACGAGAGAGAATCAGGTTTCGCAGTTTTCGAATATTATCATCGAGGGTAATCAACGCGGCAGTATCAAGGAGAGAGTCGGATTCCCAGACACGTTCAAAGCAGGAAACCTGGCTAGAGATATGCGTACAGGTATCAAGTCAAACGGAGTTCGATCTGCGAGAGCCATAGCATACTTACCATTGGTTGTTCTCGTCACGGAGCTTGGCATATCCTTCGAGTTCGTCTATCACATATTGTATCTGAATGCGATAAGGAAGGAATAACGCAGAGTACAAGAGAGCGTAGACAGACCTGCTGGGGACTGAGAGAGATTTGAAACATGGAGGACGGCGGCTTCACATTCCATAACCGCTGCGCCGCTGTAGTAGCCAGGATATCCCGCTCGTTGACGTCCAGATATCGAATCCACCATTCACGTTCGCGCCTCAATTCCGCTGAGAACTGAGACATGGCCAAATCCGTCAGCTTAAACACAGCCTGCGTTCAGTTACAGTTTGACTCATTAGAACAGTAGACCATTACCGTGCGAGGGATATCTGTGCCGTGGACCATGTTTCAACGATTTCTTGCCAGAGCGACAGTCGAGCTCACCACCGACTCCTCCAGAAAATCCAAGTCCGAACACGAATGGATGGCGATAGCCCGTATGGCATCTTTCTAATGATCCAAGAGGCATAGGGGAGGTGATGGAAAGAGCCAGAACTGCAATCATGATGGCCAGGAGCCCCTAGGCCCTTGGTGATCTCCGACTCGGATGACGTTTTAATGCCGCTGATGGCCGATGATCGATGATTGAGGCATGAAACTGTCAGGTCTACCCCGCATCGACCGCTTCCATTACTGCTCACCCTTCCAACCTCCTTTCAAAATTCAAAATGGTGCGCCACTTCCTCTTCTACCGACTCCCCCGCTCATTTACCTGATCGATTAGGCGGATTCTAAATGGGCGGGATGGGAGATCCGGATGTCGAGTTCCCGAGGGTTTCCTTATTTCTTCAACAGCGAGACCAAGAAATCAAGCTGGGAGCCCCCTGACGAGATGCCCGAAGAAGTCATTCACGAATTGCCCGGCGCTAAAGAGTATCTCAAGGGTGAAGGCGTCCAGGGAGGGATCCATGCCGGACAGGTCCGTGCAAGCCATCTGCTGGTGAAGCACAAGGACAGCAGGCGGCCTGCTAGCTGGAAAGAGGTGAGGGCCAAGTGTATGCCAGTCTTGTTATTTTCTCAATATATTCCAGGACAAGATTACGCGAACGAAGGAGGAAGCCATCGAAATCCTCAAGGGATTCGAGGCTGAAATTGCCGGTGATCCAATCAAGTTCGCAGAAGTAGCAAGCAAGGAATCCGACTGTTCCTCCCACAGCCATGGAGGCGACCTGGGGTGGTTTGGTCGCAATCAGATGCAGAAACCCTTCGAAGAAGCCACCTTTGCCCTCGAAGTCGGCAAGATTAGCGACATTATCAGCACAGATAGCGGTGTCCATCTGATCCTCCGGACTGGCTGAACGACATTAATACGATACAATGGAATGGGAATCAGGATTCTATAGCATCAAGTATACAATTTACACGAGTACAACCTGCATCTTCTCGTCCAACGATGGGTATATGTTTGGTATACGAAATTCAATCAGCTACTCGCTTTAATGGACCCGCAAAAGCGGCAAGACCAGAAGGTGTGCTCCATCCCACTCTCCCCACAAGTAAGGCAGGTCCACCCAGTTGCATCGACTACTGGGCGACGCGTTGAACATGCTGCACAGTCCAGCACATTGGCTTCATTAGTCAGAGTGCATACTTGACATATCCACTCCTTGTTTGATAAAGACGTTCCGGACGTCTGTGGTTTGCGTATTGCCTTCGTAGACTTCCCGGCGTTTGGCTTCTTATCCTTAGGTGCCGGTCTTCGTGGATTGTTCCCAGTAGTTTTCGAGGTACTTGACACCGGTGCAGGGTGGGCATCCTTCACAATGACAACTTCACCCGAGTCTGATTCCGCGTCAGATATCCAGTCTGGCTCCCATAGGTCTTCGTCGTCCATCGTCAAGTCAATAACATTGTTGGTAATGCCTTCTCGAGCGGCTTTGGCGGCTTCTCGTTCCACTACCTCGGCGCCTTGTTGTGAGCCGCAAGATTTGGCATCCTGTATCCTTCGCTCAGCAGCCTAGAATATTCCAAGTCAGGATGATATATTTAGAAAGGGTTACGAAAGGGCTTACGCGTGCAGCAAGCTCCCTCGGCGAGAGATTACGCGTCGTAGGTCCGCCCAGACTACGTCCCCCACCTGAAAGTATTTGAGAGACTTGCTTCCTCTTTTGCGCAGCCTCGAGGGCCTTTGCGCGAGCAACGTGGATCGGGACATGGCGCGAGGAGCTCATTCCGCCGAGTTTGTTCCCGGGAGAGTAGAAGCCCTCTCCTGCATAGCCCGTTCGTTTGAGATTAGAGTATTCTTCTTGGAGTTCGTTCAGAAAGCGATAGAACTTGTCATCGTGCGGTCCGTGAACGTTATGCGTAAGCTGGTCAAGGTTAGTCAGGGCTGTAGTACAGGACACGCGTAGGTTCCACTGTACCTCGTGCAACATGGTTCCAACAATCTCTTCCATTTCATAAAACCAAGTCGGCGAATGATAGGGTCGAAGTCGAATCAGGATTTTCTGGCCACCATTGACGTCTTGTTCCATGGTCAGCACCTAACTTAGCCATGGGTCTATAGCACACTCACTGAGTCCTTGGGGCCGATATTTAGCGCGTCGATCGATGAGAAGCCTGGCTACTCACCAAGTAGATTTGGATTGTCGGGGAAGAACTCGCTCAGTTCTGGCAAGACCCATCCATGATTCCTCATGATGGGCTTGACCAGGGACGCGGTCTTCTTAAGCAACTCGAGGGCATGGTCAGCATTGGGCCTGTCCTTGAGATGGGCTATGGTGAGGACAAAGTTATTGGGGTTCGCCATAGGAAGAGATAAATTGTGTCAAGCTCATGGTACAGGCCTTACGCGTAGCTGAGGCAATTAAGTCATGTGACAGGTGTTATTTATAGTACAGTACAGCTACATGCCTCCCGTCTTCGCATTTGTCTTCCGAAGAGCAAACACAATCCACGTTCGCCGCTTCCGAGCGTTCTCGCTGACCCTCTTGTCGTCGTCTGCCCCGACCGCGACGACCTTGACCTTGCGAAACATTTCAGGGGAGTCATCCACCTCGCCCTCTTCCCCTCGTTCCTCCTCGACGATATCTTCTTCACTAAGCTCGATGTTCCCATTGAAGACTTCGTCGGGCTTGGGTTTGGGCGATTGAGGTCCTCCGAGGAACGAAATGGGTGCCATGAAAGCATTCGTCAGGAATTCGGAGGCGTCGTCAATGATCGTCCGTGGCTTGCGCATCGGGATGGAGGCGAGCAGGTATCTCTTGCTCTTCCACGCGTCGGAGACCGTTCCAGGTGCTGGAAACGAAGGATCGTACTCGAATTGGAGGGAAATCTCTCCCGTCTTTGGTGAATACTTGAATTTGGGCTGGGGATGGGCATATTTGTTAGGATACGGGTACGAGACGGGGCGTCGATGCCTCAGCACCAGGTTGCCATCTGCAAAGTTGAGGATCGACTTCGTGATCGTCACGGATCAGGCTTTACCTTCCACGTCTATCGCATGTCCTGACGATCTTGAGCATAACGCCCCTGAGGCGTCAATGAAAAAGACCTGGTCGTTGTTAGCGGGAATCAATCTACAAAAGCTGAAGTCAAGGCGGACCTGGTTATTGCTATTGGGATCCCGGAAGCCTATCGTTCATTACGAGCAGACAGTTAGATCCAAACGCATTCCGTTGGCGCTGAAACAGCCATACTTTCTACCAGCGATGTCTCCTTTGCCGGCCACAGAGCAAGTTCAGCTCCATCTTCTACCGCGTCATCACAGACGTCCAACACTTTCTCGCAAGCTACAGAGCGAATGACAAAGTAGCCAGGAGGGAATCCAGAGTTTTCCGCAGTGTCAGTCATAGTAGTGCAACAGAAGCAGTGAACCCGTCGGCTGTGCACGTCCAAAACCAGATTTGCCTTCGAATTAGCTCTGTTGCATAAAATCCGGGGTGAAAACTACATTACGGAATACCCTAAGCCCGCAGAACAAAGGGTACTAAAATTATATATCGGTGGGAGGGAGATCCGAAACCGTATCATGAGCAAATCGAATCCGGTCAGGGACGGCAGACATAGATAGAAGTGGGACCAGCTGCTCTTGCCCGCTCTCTTCGTAAGCGAACGATAAAGTGGAAGGGGGAAGAAAAAGGGACTAAATAATATGGGTGTGATATCAAAGAAAGTGATCGTAACGAGGAAATTACAGACATGATGATGTGGTGGTGATTATACACTATGTAGCCCAGCACGAAAAAGAATACAAAGACTGGCCGACGCTGCCAGTCAGTAGCAGAAACGAAGGTCGGGGATAGTGAGGGGGATGATAGCGAGACGGCACGATATCAGTCGGCAACGATGAGGGCATTCATCGCCCGGGACAGATCTACATTATGGCCTTGTGGACCTGGAGAACCGCTGCCATTCCCATTCAACATCCTGGGTCCCAAGCCCGGATGTCTGACGCCCAATGCTGCCCCCAGCATTCGCTTCCCCGGGTCACCAATCCTTGGGCCACTGGTGGAGTCAGATTGCAGACTGGTCGTCAAAATTGCCGGGTCCGAGTGCACCAATGCTGATTCGCCCAGCGACGAACTGATCAGGGCGTTCAATGTGGGGTGGGAAGGCAGCGAGGGAAGCGTCGGCGACGGTTCTCGACCGCTGTTGTTTGTGGGGTGTTCAGGGATCGAAACGTGGGCACCACCTGCAGTACGGTGATGAATGGACGAGCCAGAGTTGGTGCGACCTCCTGGGATGACAGAAATGGAGGCAGCCCGAGCAGTGTGCGAGCGAGATGCATTTGAATGGTGCTGAGAGCGAGAATTAACGGCCTGGATGACACTCTGAGCGTCGGGGCCATCGTAGGGTCGGATGCTAGCCGACTCGAGCACGGGCGGAGGGAATGCAATCGTGTGCAAGTATGCTCGTTTAGCTACAAGGACACCGTCAACGCCGTATATCGCATCGCCAAACCAGCGACCTACCAACGGCAGCATCATTAAAGACAATCAAAAGACTGGTGTCGTCCCTCCACTTGATCTTGAAGCCACCGTGCATGTTTTCATACTCCGAGAAGGCTGACTGGATATCCTTTGTCTTGAGTTCCTTTGGGAAACCTGTGAGGTAGAGAATACGCGTCACAGATGCAGACAATCCAGCAAGCGATGCGGCCATTGTCGTCGGATTCGTTCGTTGGCAGGGGTCGTAGAGGCTGGTGTGAGGAGATGGCTGGACGCTGGCTAGGCAACTGGCGATAATATAGGACTGTAGCGGAAAGAAAGAGGGCAGAAGCTAGCTGTTTGGAGGAAAAAGAGCAGAAAGCGAGTGGATCGGTTGAAAAAGAGATTATACAGCGCAGACGATGGACAGGCAAAATGAGCAATGCCTGAAACCCTCGTCCATATATGTCCCACCAGTGTTCACACGCCAAGCTCACCCATATCATTTTGCAGACCAAAGCTTTTAAATTTATGAATGTGATACAACAACGCCTGGTTCTACTATCGAAACATGTAGAGAAAATGAATGCAGAGAAAAAAATTAGAGCTTGTCGTAGTAAGTGTCGAGAGGAGGAATCTCCGGCTTGAGACCCTTGCGGGTACGGATCTTGGTGACAAGTTCCTCCATCTTGCTGCCCTTGTCGAGAGGAGCTGAACGGAAAGTGAGTACATAGCACAACACAAAGGCACTGAATAAAACTTACTGCCGTTCATGATCTCCCAGTGGTCGAACACGCTCTGGGGGAAGGCCTGGCCGGCGGTGTGTGATCGCAATTCACCGTTGAAGCCGAAGGATTCAGAGACAGGGAGGTATGCCTTGACGGTGAACATTGGGGTTCCGGGACGCTGTTCTTCGCTGAACACCTGTCCACGTCGCTTGTTGAGAACTGAGTAGATACCACCAATACCGTTTTCGGGGCACTGGATCTCGACGAGGTAGATGGGCTCTTGGAGACCGGGGGTGGCGAGCAAGCAGGCGGCGTAGGTGGCACGACGCATGGTAGGGATGATTTGTCCTCCACCACGATGGATAGCATCAGTGTGAAGCTAGGTAACAAAATTAGAGCTTGAAATCGATATCCAGCAACCAATATACTTACAGTGACATCGAGAACGTTGACACGGACACCACGCATGTTCTCTTCACAAGTGACACCTTCCTTGGTGGCCCACTGGAAGGCAGCAACACAAGAGTCCTTGATTTCGTTCAAGTATTGCACACCCTTGGTGACATCAACGAGCAGGTTAGGACCAGTGGTGTCGGGACCGAAACACCAGATCTTCCTGGCATCGGTAACATCCCAACCGTAGTCGTCAGCGAGCAAACGGGCTCGGACCTTGAAGTCGTCACGAGCGTTGACAACACCGTTCTCAATGGCCTTGGTAAGCTCCTCATCGATGGGCATGGCCTTGACGAACAGACGATTGTGCTTGTTCTGGGACTTGGACAAGGCAACGATGCTGGATTCGGCCTTGACGGTTTCACGGTAGGGAACGACGGGGTCGGAGATCTTGAGAGGAACACCGGCGTGGTCTTCTTGGAGATCCTATTGCTGCTGTCAGAAAAACAGGAAATGACGCAGAAAAGAGAACTCATACCTTCAAGCAAATTTCCAAGTGGAGCTCGCCAGCACCAGCGACGATGTGCTCACCGGTTTCGGCAATCCAGGCCTGGACGCAAGGATCGGACTTGGAGAGACGCTTAAGACCTTCAACGAGCTTGGGGAGATCAGCAGCGTTCTTGACCTCGACGGCGACTTGCACGACGGGGGAGACGGAGAATCGCATAACCCTCATGTTGTGGGCGGTTTCGGAGGTCGTCAAAGTGCCGCTCTTGAGCAAGAACTGATCAACACCGACGAGACCGACGATGTTTCCGGCAGGGCAGTCTTCAATGGGCTCGATGTAACGACCCATCATGAGAACAGTTCGCTGGATAGACTTGACGAACAAGTCGTCCTTCTTGCCGGGAATGTAGTTGGGACCCTGGATTCGGATCTTGGGACCAGACTTGACGGTACCGGAGAAGACACGACCGAAGGCGTAGAACCGTCCTTTATCGGAGGTGGGAACCATCTTGGAGACGTACAAGACGAGGGGAGCGCTGGCATCGCAATCACGGATACCAATGGCAGACTCGTCGTCCATGGGACCCTCGTAGAGGGTCTCAACACGGTAACGTTGAGCAGTGGCAGGGGAAGGAAGGTTGATGACAATCATCTCCAAGAGAGAGTCACCGGCGGGGAGGAACTTGCGCATGACGGCCTTGAGGAGAGCCTTGCCTTCGAGGTCACGCTCTTCCTGGTCGAGCTTAATCTCGAGCTTGTCGACCATGGTAGTGATGGTGTCCTTCTTGAAGTTCATGACGGCATCGAAGATCTTGAAGATGGGGTCAAGGACGAA
This sequence comes from Coprinopsis strossmayeri, assembly GCA_900156845.1. Taxonomy (NCBI): domain Eukaryota; kingdom Fungi; phylum Basidiomycota; class Agaricomycetes; order Agaricales; family Psathyrellaceae; genus Coprinopsis; species Coprinopsis strossmayeri. The sequence goes on along the minus strand of FTPT01000068.1, from coordinate 205,380 downwards.
CATATTGAAGGCACGCTCCAATTGCTTGCCGTTGGCATCGGTACCGTTGGTGGTCCACTTGCGGGTGGCGGGGTTGAAGTAGTTGTCGCCCCAGAGCTTAGACATCATCTTAGCCTTGTCGACACCGAACTTCTTGGCATATCGGCCAGCGAATTGACGGAGGGTGAACCCCCATCCGTGAAGACCTGAACCGAAGGCGACGGTACCCTTGTCGGGGTAGACCTGGACATCACCGAGGGCAGCGTCATGATAGGTAGAGATGATGACGTTGACGGTCTCGATGGTACGAGAGAAGGATTGGTAAAGGGATTCCTTGTCGACTTGCAATTCGAGAAGAGCACGATCAACCTTGTTGATGACGACAACGGGCTTGATTCGCTCGGTCAAAGCTTGACGCAAGACAGTCTCGGTTTGTACGCAGACACCTTCAACGCAATCGACGACGACCAAAGCACCGTCGGTGACTCGCAGAGCGGCAGTGACCTCAGAAGAGAAATCGACGTGTCCAGGGGAATCGATCAAGTTAATCAAGAACTCGTCACCTACGCAGCAGATAACGACGATCAGACTTTTCATCATAATTATCTTAATCGCAACGCACCCTCAGTCTTTTGCTGAATGGCATTCAAATCCTCCTTGCCGATTTGGAAATACATGGAAATGGCGGTGGACTTGATGGTGATACCACGTTCCTTCTCATCATCTCGAGTATCCGTAAATCTCATTTCACCAGCCTTTGCCGAGGCAATGATACCGGCTTTTGAGACCAAGGAGTCGGTCAGGGTGGACTTGCCGTGATCGACTAATCACCGCAATAAGCTCCAAGCCGCCCAAACAAAAAGATGAATGTTATGCATACCGTGGGCGATAACACTCATGTTACGAATGTTAGTCGCTCGGTCCATGAGCATACGGATTTGATCTTGAAATCGCAGCGTCAGCATCCGACCATTGACCTGCAAGAAATTTTGTACGGACCTACTGTGAAGTTACTGAAAACACGGCCGATGTTAGTCTAGATCGTCGCCAAAACGAAAGAAAAACATACACCATGGTGACTGAACACTATATGTTCAAGATTAAAAAGGTTTTTTAGGAGAGACGACCTCGACGGACGAAGAACAGGACCCTGCTCTGTTGATGGTCGAGGAGAAAGTGCGTTGACAAATCCGCTGTCTTATCGATCCTTTTTAACATCAGCCACTGGCGGAACCGCGGTCACATGGCCCCCAATGCGCCGGTAGCGCCGAGTCAAAATTCGCCAATTCCAGGTCAGCCCGGTCCCTCCATGGTTCCGCAGGTTTTACCAAAAACCACATCTAAACCTTGTAACTCATGATTTGTTGGCCTAGGAAAGCGCGTGCGGTATACTATAGTTATATGTCAATGCTACAAGCACACTGTTGTCGGATTTACTGAGGGAGGAACGGTTGGAATTTATTGATCAAGCTGTCAAAATGTAGAGAAAAAGAATGAGAATAGACAGGCAACAACCCGAGAACCAACTGGAAAGATATATGCGAAGAACTGCAGATGTACATGTTCGATCAAAGTTGCAACATGTTGCCAAACCTTAAGCTTAAGCACTAAGTATTCGTCGATGCATATCTGCGCAACATCTTCATCTAACTCCTCCCGGTAATTTGCGGACTGTTTTTATGTAAGGTATATTCTGAATATATTAAACCCCATGAGTACTGAGTGCGACTCAGAATCTCGAAATACAGCTCGTATACTCATTTAAGACGTATACGAACGGAGCGCCGTAGGCAAAACTAAAGCGCCTTACCCTTTAATACACCTGTTTCCTAGCGCCACCGTCATGGCAGGTCAGACTTTAGGGATAATAGATCTACCACCCCTTTACATGAGTGTGGGTCTAGGCGGGGACTTACTCGTTTCGAAGATTTCGACTATATACCTTAGATCGAATTTTGGGAGGAAATACTGGGAGATAGTGGTATATCAAAGCATTTCCAGCAAAATCTGCTTGCCAAGCTGGGAGTATATCACTATTCTCCGGAGCTAACAAATTTGCTCCTTGACCCTACAAACATTCGAGGAACAGTCTTTTGTCTCAGAGTTCTCGGTGAATCTCGGTGCTTACCCATCCGAGGTTGGGAGTTACCAGCATGCTTCTACACATGTATTCGGAAAATTGTACATGGGTAACATATTACAGTTTAGCAGAACGTTCGTACAGCTTGGCCAACTCCTTCGAGACAGCCTCTTCCAAGTTGTAGTACCACACAGGTTCCCACATTCCCTGAAGGTTCTTCTGCATGTCATTCTTGTTGTAACGCCCGGGTCCATAACTTTGATATATCTCTCCCATACGGCGAGACCGCTGCATGACCATGTTCGCCCGAGGTGGTCGAAGGAAATCATACACAGCAAGGACTCTCTATTACGAGATGCCTCAGTCAGCTCTTTTGATGGCCACAAGGCATTACGTCGGATCTCACCTCGAGGTTTGCGGCCTTAGTCTGCGGGTGGATCAAGAGACGGTACAAAACGTACACGTCCTCGAAACCTTGACCAACTCCAGCGGACAAATGAGGCACCATGGCATGGGCCTAGGTCGTCATGAATATTTCAATTGACCATACTGACTATGGCACTGAATCCAACCACTTACAGCGTCTCCAACAAGGGCAACCTTGTCCTTTACGTAGTGTTCCAACGGAGGGTAGACAGTGTGCATGTACCACTTGCTGGGGTTCTGTACGTGCTTCACCATTATCTTGATATCGTTACCCCAATCTGCGAACGTGTCAAACAATTCTTGGTGAGTGACTGATTCCACCCATGGTCCATTCACCGGAGGGGACGGGATGCGAGATGTTGTCTTTACTAATCCCACATTCAGCTGGACGGCAGGCGTGAGTTTGTGGATGATGCCCCTAAACGTAATTATCCGTCACTAACCAGTTCATTTCCTCTAATGGGATAAGTGACGCAATGCTGATGAAGTGTAGCAAGTTAGCACCGGCAAGGAGAAGTAATAAAGATATAAGGACTAACCCTATCGGTGCCCACCCAAAGTAATGGCCGAGTGAGGTCAGTTTTAACTCCATCCTTTTTGAGAGCCTTGATAGAGACCAAGGCTCTGTAGGTGGCAGTATTTGCAGAGGCAAGATGTCTATGTTCGTGAATTCCTGCAACATATGGCCTAATAGTGCTCTTGATTCCATCGGCTCCAATAACCAAGTCGGCCTCAATGGCAGTGCCATCTTCGAAGGAGATAACTTGCTTTCCGGAGGGTAATATGGAGACTCCAGTGCAACGCATATTAAAATGCGTATATTGCGGATCGATAGTTGGAATCAAAGCATCCAAAAATACCGGCCTGCATAGTGATGAATACCAACATCCGACGTATGGCCTTCACGGCGGGAACGGTGACTTGCCTGTAGATGGACAGACCAAGTTCATCAGACGACAGAGAATACTGAGTCAAATTAGCCATGACTCCAGCGTATGTGAACCCGAGTTACCTACATCGTAGACGTGTTCATGATTTCCGGCTCCCGAAATGAATGTATATGGCCTCATTGCCAATTTCGGAGGGTCCGCTTTTGACAATACATCATCAAGGATGCCGAGCCCCTGTAGTGCATGTACCGCGTTGGGACCTGCGGACAAGTTAGAGCAGAACAGCATCGCGAATGCAAGAACACTAACCTAAACCAACGCCGGCGCCGACCTCCTCGAACTTGGGCTGGAGGAACTGTCAGCGGGTGAGCCGGGATGTGTGAGAGGCAGGACATACAGCTGCTTCATAAAGATGAACTTTCAGTCCGGCGCGATGGAGAGCAACGGCACTACCGGACAGGTTAGTATACCTCGAACAACCCGCGAGGGACAACACCGGACACATACCATGCAACCCCGCACATTCCCCCTCCAATGATAACAACTGAGAAGTCCTTGGTCGCCATGATCGTACTATACTAGTCGTCCGATCCGCCTGAAACTGAAAACAAAGCCGGAGGCGTATATATGAGAAATCCACAGGTCCACGGCCCTGTCTTTCCGGCAAGGACGACGACTGGATGGGACAAGTGACAGAGAAGAATTTCTTTCCCCAGTAAGACTTTCGCAGGTCCTTTCCAAAAGCCACAACAGTATATCCGACGTTGCTTCTTTTGTTTTAGCGGGAAGTGTGCATTTCTGTGGTGGTGAATAGAAAGCCATTCGAATGTAATATGATGAACCTACAAGACAATCGTGACTAGTACCTTGATGGAGGAATGGAGCCAGTGATACAAGCCAATTCATCAGACGAAAATGCCGTTCGAATATAATCCGGGTTGCAAGTCGATTCATAGTACCCGAGTGCCACGTTTCGAAGCCGTCAATCTGGGTGATACCATCACCAGGCAATTGTACCAACTAAGGCAGCAATGAGACTCCACGTCGCAAGAACCACGGACAAACGAGATGTGAGCGTCGTGTTGCAAAGAGATAATTGGAAGACGAAGGGCCAGAACGGCCTTGCGGTTATAATTGCGAGAGAAGAACCAATAGTGGAGGTAGAAAAGGAAGGTTGAAAGGATGTCTGATTGACAGATAGATGGAGAATAGCAGGTTTCGCGCGTTCCATCATCGGCTCTAGGATAGGCTCTTGGACTATGTACCATGATAGGGCCCGTTGCCACCACCCAACCGCCGACCGTCTTCCGCGGTGGGAACTAAAGAACCTTGCGCAGTACCCAAGGTGCGCAGGGCCAATAGATTGTGAAGAAATTTAGATCACGTACATGGACATGTAGTTCCTCAGGGCCTAGGTTGCCAGGGCTATATTAGTAGTATATATCCCGATCATGTGGTACAAGGCACTCGTTCGGAACGTTTGAAGCTTGAAAATCTGATTGTTACCCGTAACCCCGGCACGACACGGGGCTACCAAATTAGTTATGGGGCCACTGAGGGCCACTGGGAATGTCAGAAAACAAGATATACCAAAGTGGCCATAAGTGCATATCTCCATCAACGAGAAGGAAGCCGAAAACAGGAAGGAATGATCTCACCAAGCCATGCTCTCCTTGAAGATAATATACACATATACATCCATACTCCATCTGCGATTCCCGTTCGACCTTGAAAGAGTATCATGTGGATCCTTGATCCGGCAAGGCAGATGATTCAAATCGAGTCATAATATTAACGGTGGCGCTACGAAAGTCATCAGCCTATATCAATGGAAGAAAACCTCTCTCGCGCACCAAGATGGCGACGCGCAACCCTCCACCGTTAGAAAAGAACAGCGAGACAGGCGAGATCTTCCTACGCCTCAGAAACCATCCGGACTTGATATTAACGCCTCCAAGAGCGTCCGATGCACCCCAAATAGCTGATAATCTGAACGACACCAGGATAACCTTGATGCTCGTCAGCCCTCCCATACCCTACTACCTCGGTGCGTCCTTGAGAAGACGTGCAGTAGCCAACCGCATGATAACAAACAATAATAATGTCAGAGCACGCCGAGGCATGGCTCTCTCTGCTCATTCCACGACGACAGGTCGCCATTGATGAACTACAAAATCAGGAGAATAGCGGCGAACAAACTCAGTTCCTCAGCGCTTGTCCCTTCCAGTTCATTCGGAAATTGGAACCCGATGGCAGCGACAAGTTGATAGGAAGCATTGACCTTGAACCATATCCAAAAGAAAGATGGAGTGAAGAAGGGAGTGGTCCCCTCCAGAAACCAGGAGATAATACGCCTATATGGACCATAGGCGGTGAGTAGACTTGTTTTCAGAAATGCAAATAAGAGTCTCACAGTTCGAAAGATTGGCTAGCCCCAGCTTACCACGGGCAAGGAATAATGACGGATGCGGTAGGGACTCTCCTGCAAGATTGGGGCATCCCTCGGATGAACGTGAAAAGAGTCATTGCATCTGCTTTCATAGAAAACCAAGCGAGCATCAAGGTGTTCCTGAAGAACGGTTTTTGGACTGTTGCCATCCGCGAGAACGTTCTTGAATTGAGGGGAGAAATGAAAGGCCTCCAAATAGTGGAGTGGAGAATAGACTGATCGCTGAGCAGAGATGATTACTATCACCGGCTCTCCTGCATTAGAGGGTATGAGTCAGTAGCGTTAATATGGCAGTGGTATGTATGAATAGAAGAATTCCGAGTCATATCCCGCCGTACAAAAATGTGAACTTGCAGTCATTTTGAGGCCGCTGACTAGATGTCGACACCTGTGACAGGGCAATTCTACCCGCTGCAAATCCGATTAGAAGACGGGGAGCCTTTTCTACGGCTAAAGAGAAACAAGAACGTGGTATTGACGCCCTGTAGGCCTGAGGACGCGTCCGCACTGTGCTCCTTGATGAATGATCCACTTGTGTATGAATGGTCGCGTATTCCGACCTTACCTTATGCCCTTGGTAGTTACGTCTTCTGGAAGGATGGGAACCTGCTGACAATTCAACTAGACCAGGCAAGAGAAACGGTGGAGACGGGGAGAAGGGCATCCGACGAGACTTTGCGTATTTTGCATGAAGCGCAAGAGAGCCAAGAATTGGTGACGGTTGGATCATGTCCCGTCGAAACGCTCCGCCTAATCAAGCCCGACGGAACAGATTGCCTGATTGGAGGAGTCCATATTAGTCGCTGCGACTATGGGGAATTCCTAGGCCCTGCAGGACCGATGATACTTGAATGGGAAGACAAAAGCGAGTATTTGTTGGATAACCTGGACCTTGATATCGGTGACCCTAGCATTGTGTGGACGATGGGAAGTGGGTGGCTCTGGTTTCGCAGACATAAGACGCGTACTGACTGACGCAGTCTACCTTTCGCCGCAATTCCACGGGCAGGGCATAATGACGGACGCGGTCAACACGCTGCTGCACGACTGGGCGATTCCACGGATGGGTGTGCGACGGATGCTGGTGTTCACGTTCGAAGAGAACCACGGCAGCGTCAAGGTATTCCTGAAGAACGAATTTAAGTTTCTGTACACGTCGCGAGAGCACATAGAAGTACGAGGAGCATGGCGGTCGTTGAATGTGCTTGAATGGAAGCTGGAGTGAGCGTGGGAAAATAGTCGGTTGGTTTGGAAAGCGGGGGGCGACTGCTGTCCTCAGCCAACTTGAAATCTCGCCAGCCATGCCGCCTCGAGGAAGTGGCGGTCTTGACTTTACGCCAATCTTAACCCATTATCTTTTTCTATTCACTTCTGTTCTTTCAATAGTAAGCCGCTGTCTGCCTCAATACAATCTACAATTCACATCCACCCAGATTGCTTGGTTTATCGCGTTCATTTCACAGGCATTTGTCACAGCAAAATGTATGCCCTGAGCTCCTCAGTCTCTCGCTGTCCATGCTCACCCTCTTCTCAGTCGAAAATGTCGGTTCGCTGTGGTTCGCCATCTTTCTGCAGCTTGCCCTCATCATGGGCGTCCTATACACCCTCGCGACAGACTCCATAGACCTCAATCGCCTAACTATATCTGTCTTCGGGGCAATCTCCATCGTCTACGCCGTCCAGGGCGTTGATGCAGGGATCTACAGTCCGTTTGGCGCTCGGAACGCAATGGCTGCAGGCTATTTCATCCTCGCTATCGTGGACATCCTCTGGGTCCTCTACTTTACCGCAGAAGCAGACTCCCTCACACTGCACGTATTCAACTCGCTTGGAACAGGCGGTCTCTCTGGGCCAAACAGACGGCGAAGGACACGCAGCCAGTCCGTCATGAATATACCCGCCTCCAACGGGGGATATGCCGGTAGTTATGCAGGAGGAGGCATCAGCTCAGCAGATCCATACGATACCAAACTTGGCGGAAATGCCTACGGAAGCGGAGGCCCCGCAGCCCGCAGCCAGAATAGCTTCCCCAGCATGCGAGATGGTGGTGCCAATAGCATTAGTGCTGGCACCGGCATTGGAAGCATCCACAATGTTCCAACCGGTGGCTCAATCCATGGCAACGATAATGGTCCTAGTTCACCACTCATGGCCGGAATAGGTGCAGGCACCTCGTCACTCCAAGAAACTTCTGCGGCAACTGCAGCCGATCCCTACCCCTACAAAGCTAAAGCACTATATGCCTGTGAGTCCTCACACCATTCGTTTGTCTCTTCATCTCTCATTCTCCGGTGCAGATTCGGCAAACCCTGAGGACATCAATGAGATTTCATTCGCCAAAGGCGAACTTCTTGATATTTTGGATAAACAAGGCAAATGGTGGCAAGCCCGGAAAGCTGATGGATCGGTCGGAAGTACGTCAAGATGCAATCTTACAGTATCTCAATCTAACTTTTGTGTCCCAGTTGCACCGTCAAATTACTTGCAGCTTATGTAAATCATCAAAATCGTCTTCTGTGTTCAACATAACGCCCAGAATCTATGTCACGACAAGCTACGCCCCCCATATATTGCCATACGCTGTTCCGCTACGTTATTCTTGACTTCCTTAATCGACCTTGATTGTCGACAGAGAAAGCACACAGGATTAATGTCGACGGCGCTCCGGAACGATAGATTCTCGAACCCTCGCGCAACCAACCATTCGAGCTTTTGGCCTTCCTCTTCTCTCTCTTACACTGTCCGTTCCTGTTCATTCTTGGGGCTGGTTGGTCGAATTTGCGGCGGACGCTGCTATGTTATCTATTATATTCGCCGTGATGTAGTCGTAGTTTCTCTGCTTGTTTCATACCTGTGTGTTCCTTTTTGTAACGTGCATTCCCGCCCATGACAGTACACTGCTCTTGTCAATCATGATATCTCGAACGCTTGGCCGTTTCCTGGATTCATCTATATTTATTCCCCTCCAACTCGCAATCATCGTATTAATATCATGATATTGGGTTTACACTCTACTAATGGTACAAGGTCACAGTGTACAACAAAACGGCTTGTATTGTAACACGTTCCAATCGGAAAGGCAAGTTTGAAACCCGAATAGACTGAACCAATTGAGATCGTAACGCCGTGAATCATCGACGCCTTGCTCCTGAACCACCAAGCACAACCATCCTCGCCCCCTTCTTTTTTTTCCCACCTCCACTCGCATTGATAGTCCGTTGTTCAAGGTCATGCCACATCTCCTCAGCATCCCACTCTTCCTCCGTAAGCTCTCTTCGCCGGGCAGGGGCACTACTGCGACCGTCAGAAGAATGTAGAGCGGATGCAAAGCTGCGGCTTCCCCAAGCACCTGACGGTGCAGGAGTCGATTGGGGTTCAGGTGGCTCAAGCCCGTCGTGCCCAGGGGACAGTCCAAAGCCATCGCTCCTCACGATAGGAGCTGCCGCCGAAGGAACATGATGCATGAACCGCGAAAGGACCTCCCTCTCCTTCTCTCGCTCGCGTTCTTCAGCTTTCGCTTTCGCCTTGTCGTCTTTCCTCGCCTTCTCCGTCCGCTTCGCCGACCGAGTCCTAAGATGGCCTTCGAAGTTCTTCAATCCCCCTGGACCAACGACACCTTCTAGATCAGTTTCTACGAAAATGACATCTGCACTCTCCGGTAGGTGCGCAAGATATTTGCACCGTTTACGTAGATCGTCGTTGACCGATCCTTCCGAGGATGCTTCGACACGCACTGTGATTTCGTCGGGGAACGATGAATAGCTGTTGAAATGAGAGAGAAGGATCTTGATATCTAGTGGATGAAGATAAATGGGTAACCCAGATGCAGCTTGGTAGTAATAGTAAGTGGATGTAGAGGGAGGAGGAGGGTTGATATTGCGTCGTTGGCGGACACCATTGCCCCGAATCTGCGAGGCCGCTCGGTCCGTGTTAGCTGAAGGACCACCAGGAGCCCCAGCGATCGACGACGGTCTAGAGGCCAAAAATTCTGCTGGTACATCGTCGGAGAGATCCTGAGGCTGTGATTGCACTACCCGAGTCCTTTGCGCATGCATTTCAGCTTTGTCCTGAATTTCCTTCTGGTCCCGGAGAGCCTTGTCGATCTTGTCATTCAAGGAAGGCGTCTCCAGAGCAGCTGCCATATCGATCTGTTCTCGTACCTTTTCCTCAGCACCGGTGAAGAAGTATACGCTCATATCGTCCTTCATGACCCGCCGTTCCTCAGCAAGCTGATCGAGCTCGCTAGTGAGATCGGCGATGAGATACGAAGGTGTTGCCAGCATGAACTTTGCGAAGCTGTACACATCCGGCAAAAAATGGAAAGGAGCCTGGTGCGGGGGCAGCAGATCTGAAGGCCAGGTTTGCGAACGTGGGAGAGCGAGAGTCGTAATGGAAGGTCGTTGAATGAGGCGCATGCGCAAGGAGCTTCCCGGACTAGGAGTCGGCTCCAGGATAGTGCCTACCTCGAACATAGACGAGAGCCCTTGCGATGATGCCTGCATATTCTGAGAGCTGGACGGTCCTTCGTACCATTTGACGCATTTCAACTGTCGCTCATTAACAGAGTCGAAACAAATGGGGCAGCGTGCCCATTTGGTTTCCGAGGTGCTCAGATAATGAAGGATGCAAGGGAAGCAGAAAACCTATCAAAGACATGTCAGATATGCAGAGTCAAAGGATGGTCCCAGTTACACGCACATGTCCGCATTTCGTCATCCGAGGAGCAGTTGGAGGGGACAGACAGATAGGACAAGTCGTCACTCCCTCAGCTTCCGACAAGGTACCGTTTTCAGCGGCGGGCGCCAGCTGGGATGGTCGAGGGACTATGATCTGCAGAATATCCTGCCATTGGAAATAGCTAGACCACAACGATTAACACAGATTGGTCACCTGGGGACGGAAGCGTACATGTCAGGGTCTGCGAAATGAACGGTATAGTCTCCACTTGGGTTCATCACGAAGCGGTACTGCGCATTGACGAAGCCTAGATTCACGGTGAGACCGCTATCTCAGTATCGCCAACTCGAGATTGACGTACGCTCCTTATTCCATACGCCATGAACGTTGCCGGTCTTCCTGCTCCTCCTAGGGATGCTGCTCAGCGGTCTTGTCTGCCTCGGAGGAAGGGTGAAGTTAAGCAGATGGTTCAAGTTCGTCGCCTGGTTTGGCGCCATCTTGTTCATACGCTTCGGCTGGATGCTGGACTTTGGCTGCCGGACCTGCGCAGGATTGCTCGTCATTGGAGCTGACGACGAGAAGACCAAGTGCTTCAGGGAATCTTGTTCAAGTACTGGGGATAAATAACAAAAAAATATGAGAGGTGTGAGGATTGGATTGGATTTCCTGCCAGTGGAGACCACGGCAGGACGAGTCCTGAACAGAGTGAAATCAGCGATGACTCAAAACGGGCAACGCGGCTTATGTGAGCAATTCTGTATACGGCCCCGGCGCTTGAAGTTCGCTCCTCTCAACGATGGCGAAGAAGTCTTTGAATCCAGCAGAGGCATACCGTACGCGATCTCCTTTTCAGCTATGATTGCATTCATCAAAATTCGCTCCAGGTAAAGCACAGCGGAAAAAGGAACTCAAAAAGGCAGGAAATTTGGCAAACTATGTTGGGATCAACTCTGACACGACACACTGCAGTAGAACAAAGCCGACCGTGCTAAAGCAAAGGATTTTGCTCTTGTGAAGAAGGATACCTTAGGTGAACCAGAATCCACTGTGCAGAGCCGTGTCGCGTTTCCCTGACCTTAATCTCCAGAGCTCGAGGAAGAAGTCGAGAAACTTGAAAATGAGGCATCTTCGTCTGGCAAGGCCGATCCTCGTCTTGCAGAGTTGAAGGCCGAGCTGGAAAAGATAAACAAAAAGAAGGCAGAATATGTTGAGGAACATCCAGAAGCCCGCAAGCTCGTCTACCGATCGAAGAAACGCCAGGAAGGGAACGATGGGGAGGAGAAATCACTGCCGGCGAGTAGGAATATGTTCAACAAGAAGGGATTGCCTCGACATCCAGAGCGCAGTATCTACTATGATCCTGTCATGAACCCTTACGGAGTTCCTCCTCCAGGAATGCCCTATATGGAACGACGTACGCGTCTTGGGCCTTTGAGTTTTGCGATATCCTAACCATATTCTTAGCACTCCGACCCGACGAAGTTGACAGTGATGCCGAAATGGAAGGTAGGCACTTTCTTTTATGCCTACGGGTCTTGTTAACCGTTCCTAGACAACGACGATATCCCCTTGCCTCCTGGTCTTCCACCTGGGACAGAAGAAGTAGGAAGTGATGAGGATATCCCGATACCTGAAGGACCTCCCCCAGGATCACAACAGACACTTTCGCCACCTTTGCCGTTCGGAATGCCTCCTGTGGGTCTCTCATTTCTACCAGCATTGCCAACCAGCGTCCCTCCACCACCTCCAGGGATGCCTGCCGGACTTCCTGGAGTTCCACCTCCGCCTCCAGGGTTACCCATCGCTGGAATCCTTGGTGCTCCACCTCCGCCACCAGGTTTACCTATCACTGGAATCTCTGGTGTTCCGCCCCCGCCCCCAGGGGCACCTCCTTTCCCCCCGCACGGATGGCCAACCCAGTTCCCCCAGCCGCCGCCACCCCCACCTCCTGGCATGCCCTCCTTTATGCCACAAAGACAAGCGATTGGACAGCTGATGCCTCCACCTCCTCCGGGGTTCTTTCCCCGCAAAACGCAGTCGGCATCGTCCTTCCAGGACCCATTGTCTAATATTCCTCATCAGACATTCCAAGCTCACCGCGCGAGTCAACTTGCGCCTCCACATCCTTCTCTTCCCTCTAAACCCCAAGCAGCATCTCGGCCTGTGCCGTCTAGTACTGTACTTGCTCAAGCGACGGTTGAAGTTGCTCCGCAGTTGCGTGATTTCAAGAAAGAGGCTACCGCATTTGTTCCCTCCTCTTTGAAGCGTAAGAAAGCTCCAGGTGGCGGCGTTAACGCAGCACCTGCCGTTGCCGAGCAAGGTGAAAGCAAAGTCGCGGGCCCTGCAAGGCCTGATCTTGTGAGCACTTTGAAGTCCCAATTTCCCCTTCCCAAGCCCGAACAAAAGCCTAAGGATGACTACGCTAAATTTGTTGAGGAGATGGGGGACTTTTTAAAGTAGATGCCTCGTCCTATATACACGGTGTATTCATAGACCTTCGGAATACGGTCACTGGCGTCGATAGGGAATTCCGAATAGCATCATGACACATGGCCATGACGCAAGCTTGAAGCTCTTGCGCTCGACGCTCGTAGAAAGGGCTTGCTCCAGACCTGCACGCAGTCCATTTCATGGCTTCAGAGACAATCCTTCTCTGCCCTAGACCTTTAGCCAAAATCCCTGGACAGCTGGTACTGGTCCCCTTGCTCCCTGTTCCAAAGCCAGCGAGACATATTCCAGCAGAATTATGGTCTGAAATATTGGCCCATGCCCTGCAACAAGAACAGGCTTTTGTCCGCACAGCATGGAGCTGGTCGCTGCTTCTCGTTTGCAAGACCTTCAAGGTGACTACGCCACCTAATGTCTGAGCAAATCATTGAATACGCTCCAAGGACATAGCACTTCCTTTGATTTACACGGACGTTCAAATCGTCCAACTTGCCCAGCTGAAGAAGTTCTACGATAGGCTGCACGCTGCAGACGAAAAATGGGACTCCATTCGTCGAATACCATACTCGACACCTGGCCGTTGGATACAAAACCTTGACTTGTCCTCTCTGGCCTTCCAAGATCAAATCCAGGCGCTGCAGTTGGATTCCCTATTGACCAATCTATTTCCGCTGCTTCCATCGCTTACAGGACTTTCCATCAACCCGTCCTTCATACTCAGTCGTCGAGCTATAGCTTCCCTATCAGAGCGAGAGGGCGCAGCCAATTTACGGAAACTTGAGGGTCTGACATACCTTGCGCCGCCATCCCCAACGCCCCAAGATGACCCTTTCGTCAGGCTTTTCCAATGCTGTCCGAACCTCGAGGAAGTCGAGATCATTGGTCAGGGTCTCGAACCCTTGGACCCTGAATTTCCCTTACACACCGCGACCCTACCCCCGATGGACAATTTCTCCCCACTCAGCCTATCCAGACTGCATGTTTTATCCTTGCTTTCTATGCACTCGTCCCCTTTGATGCTCGCTTTACTCTACTCCTCGCTTCCGACACTCAAAAAACTGACACTTACTCCCTATGATGACTTACCATACCCGAACACACTGGTATCTGCTTTCATAAATACCCATGGAGCGTCTCTTCGCTCCCTTCTACTATTTACACCCAAATCTTGGCCTACGCGCCTTCGGCCTTCTCCTAACAATATCCTGATGGTCGCCCCCCGTCTGCGGCACCTCTCCTTGGAAACACCGCTACCCAACTTAATCCTTCCAGAACACCATCACTTGCAAATCCTTTCCATCCCTCGCCCAGGCGCCGACTCCTGGCCCGCTCTGGATCGCATGCTGAAATCATTTCCTCGCCTTGCGGTCGTCAGAACGCGAGATGTTCGATGGTTAAGGAAGGGGATTTCGGTGATGGCTCAAGATACAGGTGTCCAGGGTGAAATGCGGGAATGGAAGAGAAGGCTCGCGCGCAGAAGAATCCGGCTTCTTGATGCTGATTGGAACGAAGACTCTTTGAGTTGATGTTTATCTTCATCACGGTTCTATCTTCTCTCTGGCTTGATACTAGTCTCCATCACCCACATTGCTCCCCTTTTTTTTGACTTGATAATTCTCCATCACGCATGTATCTTTCTTCGTCCCTTTTCTCTTGATATATGGTTGTGTCACGCATGTATCTTCCTTGGATGTGACTTGATGCCTATCCATGTCACACATATATCTACTTGCTCTTATTTTCCCGTTGTTTCTGTAGACTCTCTGTTTTTCCAGCCCCCACTCGTTGCTATCTTCGCGCTTTCAAACGTAATTCCACTCAACTTTATCCCTGTACAAGCTTTTCCTGACCATTGTTGGCGCTTCGGTAGCTTTCTTGAACCCGTAAGTGTGCCTTCCGCCTGTCGTAGTTTTGACCTAACCCGTCCATGTAGCAGCATCACCAACTCGAGTGAATCATGGTTACCGTAGCGCCATTCACCCTTGTGTCAGTCTTTGCCACCAAACCGTCAGATGGCAACCCTGCTGCCGTCGTCTTTATGCCAGACCTAGATGTGGAATTTTCGTATCTCCAGGGTCTGGCCACGAACTTCAATCAGCCAATGGCTTCGTTCGTGAAAGTACCAACCCCTCCTACGGATGGTTCGAAGACGGTTCGCACTGACATTCGCTATATGACCTCCACAGCGGAGGAGGCAGCAATCTGCGGACACGCGACCATAGCCTCTGCCAAAGCCATTCTTCTGCTTCCCGAGTTCGCGAATGCAGATATTAAAGAGTTCCAGTTCCAGACTCGAAAGAGAGGCATCGTCTCCGTCAACATAGTCGAGGAAGGTCTGTTTGAGCTTGTGCTGCCCTCTACTACACCGGAGCCATTGCCCAAAGAAGAAGTCGAGCGGTTGACGCCCATCATTCGTCGTGGGTTTAAACGAGATGTCGACATTGTCGATATACGTTTTGGTGGAGAGAAATACCCTTACAGTAAGTGGCATCTTTTTTCCAAACTGGCTGGTCATCGAACCTTGTCCGAAGTTCTTATGGTCGAGATTCATGAAGACGAGGGTTTGGGGGATGCTGATGTCGACAAGACGGCTCTGGTGAGTTCACAGATTCAACTAAGAAGCAAGGACTCAGTACATCTGTCGCAGGGGGACACTGGGTATATTATCAACTCCTTCAGCACCGCTGCTTCCAAATCTGTGAGCAGCGTCGGTGAAGAGTACGTCTGCCGAATGTTCAGCCGAGTACTCCCAGGTGGAGAAGATCCTGTCTGTGGAACGATGCAATGTGTCTTGGCTCCTTATTGGTACGGAAAGAAAGGCATTCCATCAGGGAAACAGATAGTCTCAAAGCAAGTCAGCCCCCGTGGCGGGGTGGTGAAGATTGTTTGGGATGATGCTGCGCAAGTGATAAGGCTGCGTGGAGACTGCCATGTCGTAGCTCAAGGAACCTGCTGCTATTAAATAAATCTGCCTTACATACATTTTCGGATAGTGGTATATCCGTAGACCTGTGCATGAATATTATATGGTTTAACGATAGTTCGATAGTATGAGTCTCTGTTTGGTGGTGGGATAGGCCGGGGCCGTGGCCTGGAAAGGCCCGAAAAATACAGCTGCATAATGGGTATTACTCATTTTGGTCTTAGCCATACCACAGGGCCACCCTCGGAGAGGCAATCCTAGTGGGCTGCGGTCAAAGCGTAGCGGCGGTGATTCCGCAGGGTGTTGGTGTTAGTGGCAGACCTGTGTTGCTTTGACTACAACGGACTTGCAGATCCCTCGGTGGCACACTCAAAGTGCTCCCTTGAGGGCCACGGTCCATTGTCCTCTCTGGTATTTAAAGAGATGACTGGAGGAAGTATCAATTCCTCTACTCTTCCGGGACCCTGCTCGCCACAGTTCATCTACATTATTTCCCCAGCTATTCTCCACTTACACTCACATATTCTATGTCATGGCTACCTTGACGTTGATCTGGGAAGACGGATCGGCCTACAATCTTTGGTCTTGGACTGAAAGCGAAACTCATCAAGTTGCTCGGGTCGTGAAGAAAGTGAAACACGGGATTTATACCGTGATGCTCGGGCCCTATGGACAAGAACCGACTCAATATGCCGCCATGAAGACTGGTCGGGGTATGCACAGGAGGCAGGCTCTGGAACACGAATCAGCCTTCTACGCAGGCCCACTTCTACCTTTGCAAGGCTCCTTAGTTCCCCAGTTCTACGGTCTCTATCGAACAAGGCTCCCAGATGGAACTGATTTTACCTGCTCTCTTATGGAATACTGTCCTGCGGCGCCGCAAGTACTCGATCCCGCAGAATATAGGTGAGCAGCAACTCTTCGTTTCCCATTAATCCTAGATTGCTCACTGGATGATATAACCAGTCGGCGGGCAAAGTTGGCCGTTTGCAAGCTCCACCTGGCTGGGGTAGCCCACAACGAGCTCTTGCAGCCTGGTCATGTCATACTTACAAGGGCCAATCAGGTAAAAATCCTGGATTTCTCAACAGCAACGAGGCATGAATGCCCAAGCAGCGCTCTCACATTGCACACTGATAGCCGCCACGGACATCTGTGCAAGGAATTAATGGAAGCGGAGAGAGTTTTTGGTCCCCAACACAGCGAAGCTTTCATTCTCCGTAGACGTGCTACGAGGCCCTTCTAAACTCGCCCACACTATAATTATTATTATTTGTACCATATAGCAGTAAAATCTGTCAAATTCGGTGATGTGTTCCCCGCTGCACTGGCAATGAATTGCAAGCGATACGGTATAGGCCACCGGCGGCGGCTAGTCCGCCAGTGCATAGTCCGTAGCCGGGCTCCATCACCTGAGCGCTGAGCCCTTGATGGCAGTAATGGATTCCCTGGCGTATCCTTGGCAACCACTGGAACATTAAATTTCGAGAAAGGAAGCCACCTTAGTAGGGAGCTGAGTTGCCTTTTCCAGAGCGACGGTCTGTTTAAGTGCCATCATTGAGAAATCCCGAAGAGTGGCGCCGGACAGCTGATATTTCATAGAGCAATGCATGCAAATCTAAGGTAGGTTGGACAGAACGAACAGGAGGAATACAAAAATAGTCCCGGCGTCTATTGGTTGATCCCTACTAGGTATACATTTCTAACTTTCTGCTACTACCCTCAAAGAGTCGGTTAATGGATTCAAACATGGGGTGCCTGAGGATACCCTTCCATTCACCGTATAGTATAATTCGTTTGAGACCAGGAAGAGCATTCCCTGCGAGAAAAGTAAAGTGTTGATGAAGTAAGTCCCAGAGCATCTCTCCATTGTATAGCATTGCATTCACCGCTGAATGCAAGCCAATAGTTTCTAGGGAAGGATGGGAGAAATCGTTTCCCAACTTGGGCGCTGAAGTAAAAAAGATGTGGTAATTGAGTTCCTTGAGATTAGGGCACGCCTTGAGGCAGGCCCCCACGCCGTCACCCATCAGGAATCGGACATGTCTTCCGAGTTCCACCGTTCGAAGCTGATGTCCGAAGGTCTCGCAAAGCATGTTGAAGAGCTGATCAAGCAAGGGGGCATCGAGAATTAATCGTGATAAAGATGGCAATGACCAACGCCGGGTAATCTGATGTAAAAGCAACCCATTCACCATGTTCAGGCGGAGGGTGTCTAGTTCTGGGAGAACGGTTGACTCCGGGTCCATGCATATGTGGCTCATCCCGAGGACACCAGCGATAAGGAGGTATCGAAGGTTGGGTGAATTCCTGAGGACGGAGCTGAGGGAGTTGATACCGCCAGCACGTTCAGCGTCAATATGATGCCACCATTCAAGGCGTCGGAGAGATGGAAGTTGAATAATCGTAGTGTCGAAGTGGAAGCTGGGGAACTCGGGGGAGATAACCTGGGGTCTGACGAGTACTTCCACTTGAGGACACAAGCGAAGGATCTCAAGATAAGGAACAGAAGCCTCGTCTTGCGCAGTACTGGAGTATGGTAGGACTATCCGGCGGACCTGTACAACGCAAAGTGCTATCAGTGCAATGTATAGAATCTACAGTATGTTTTGCACAAACCATGTCGCCTCGGCGCCCCGAGTCGTCGTATGAGCTCTGACTTGGCTTTTCGAGAGCTTGTCGAAGATGATGTGCCCCTTGCTGTATTTTGATGTCCTTGTACAGCAGTGTTCCAACAAGCGCTTGCCATTCTTTGCAAACCATGTAGAGAGACTTGGTCGTGCTCAGGGGAGATATGGCGCTTTGGCGCAGGACAGGCTGAAAGGGAGTATAGTCTACAGATGAGAATGTTCCGCTATTGACCGCCAATTCGAAGATTTCCAGCCATATCTCGGGAGGGACGTTTATAGCACTACTCATAGCGCTGGAGTCTGAGAGGGTAATGGCATAATACGGCAAGCCGGGGGCGATTGCCATGAGCCTTGTGTCCAAATCTAATCTTATCTCATCCTGATCCGAGATCGCATTCTCGAGTTCGGCAATTGCCGTACCATACTTGTCCGAAGCCTTCAGCCAACCCTTAAGCTTCGTTTTGTATCTCATTACCCTCCATCCGACAGGAACAAGAATAAAGTCTACTACCGCTGCAGAACCTGATGGCGTGTAAATCCCGGTAATCTTTAGGCAGGATTACCCTCATTTTTTGCTGAGGAATAGTTCCAATCATATGACTCTATATTGGCTATGCAAACATCGAAAGCTAAGCGACAGCCAGTATCCGTTGACCTATTAGGGTGTCGCTTTCATTGGAAAATACTCCCCCTGTAGTCTCGTTTTATTGAATGTCACCCGTCCCCTGTGGTAGTAGGACGCCCGAATGTACAATTAGAATCCGAACGGCGGGTGAGAACGGCTCTCGTTGAGATGTTCAAAATGCTCCTGATTTCTGGGGATACTTCGTTTGTTTCTAGATTCGAACCTTCTCGAAAGTGGGATGACGGGTAAATAGTATGGTCTATTGGAGTCCGAAGCCTTTAACTACAATCACGGTGATGCGGCTCCTGGGACTTAGAAGCTTGAATGGTTGACGGATAAGTAAGTATTGCTTGAGCCACCACTACATATATGTAGTTTCTGTTTGCTTGATCGTGATGCGGAATGACAGATGGCTCGATGAATACGGAGCCAAGTGATTTCCCAGATTCTATTAGGTATGATCACGATACGGGGACACGGCATGCAAGGAGAAACGTGCTTGCAACTACTCTATATTTTTTGCCTTGCCTCGTAATTGCCTCTTTCCGCTGAGCGGGTTTCATGGCCTTCAACGAGAAGTTTTGTAGGCGCTTATGGGCGGCGCTTGATTTCGCACGACACTCGTAGGGACCGGTGAAGCGGCAGGAGTGATTTGCGTTGTGACGACAGTAAGTACTGCAAGGCATACAGTTTAGTGCAATCGGTCTGCTACGTACGTCTTGTCACTCCGGGTAGGGAACGTTTTCAACAGTCCAATCCACTGTATCGGACAACCAAAACACGCTGGGTATAATGGAGACGCAGCTCAGCTCAGGTATACAATCGATATATACAGTGTGAGAGGAAAAATAGAGCCTGTTTCCACCCGCTACCCAATAATGAATACAAAAGAAAAAGAAATTTAGAGAAAGGGGAAAGCGTAATCGCTAGTCCAAGTCTGACATGGGATTTACCGCCAAGGGAGTGTTGAATACATGGTGCGCGGTTTCATGAACCGAGCCGCGTAGCTGACATTGATCATGATACTTTCATCAACGACAATTCAAACCTAGAAAGTGGCTAAGGTATGAGTGGGGTGAAAGTTTTCGATGTGATATGCATTCTGTCAAGACACAAACCAGATGGATGAGGACAAGACAAACTTGCCAACATGAGAGGGGGGCAACCAATGCATTCAGGCAATCGATTGCTAGGATTTTTCTTGCGAGGGTTGTCCCTGTTGGCTGGGTTGGCCCGGGACGTGTGGTTGCTGAGAACTTGGGGGAGAGGTAGAAACCTGTGCACGAGAACTGTGCTGCTCAGCAGCTCGTCGAGACTCTGCCCAGAGACGGAGGGTGTATTCATGGAGGGCGCGTGAGTAGAGGACGAGAGGGTCGTCGGTGTCTTCGCGGGGATTGTCGCGACTGTGCGACATGAGAGGGCGACGAAAGCTACGTGCGTGTATTGAGCTTTATCGCGGAAGTAAAGGAAAAGACGAGGATGTAATATCAGACCGGATATGGCCCTTCGATGGTCTAGAACAGGCAAACACTCAAGTCCAAACTTTCCGACAAATGCTCAAATCGTCGGTTTCCTGACAAAATCCGTCCATTTTCGCCACGAAACAGGCCATTGGGAAATTATTGCGTCCGTGGGACATTGCGAGGAAGAATCACTGGATGCCGATTTATATTCCGGATGCCCCGTCTGTCCCTATTCTAATATTCTATCACGGCAGCCCTATCCTCCTTACAACGCCCGCCGTCTCCACCGTCCCAGTTATGATCCAAATCTGACGGCCCCCTCGATTCGACCTAAATCGATCTCCTAAATTTGCATCCCCACAATACCTGACGTCATTTTGATCGCTCCTCGCATCGTTCCTGTTTCGTCACCGATGGGCCATACGACGGCCTAGAACCTGTCATTGTCCTGATTACTACATAGTCTGTAATATAGAGAATACGAAGATAGTATATATCAATTTGTGCTATGAAGTCGTCCGTCGTCTCGAGGATGTAGATCTACGCAGAACATCCTCTTTCGCCCTTACATCAAGTGTAACCTGGAGGTCGTGGTATTTTTGAAGATCTACTGCTTCTGACCGAGCAACCCCCGCCGTGTCGTTGGGTAGCCATATGATAGGGGGAGGCGCAATGAGCTCTGGCGCGTAAAGAATCTCTGCCATATCGTCTGCGTGCTCCGTAAACGGTAATGGTGGCAAGCGTGGTGGCGCATCCGGGTGGGTCCGCGCAGCACGCTCCGTTGCAGTTAGATCGTTTAGGTTTTCCGTTTCTGGTGTCAAACATTATGAGGGTTTCAATGAACATAAATTTACGACTTGCCGAGTGGTACAGCTCCGCGATAGCTGGAAGAAGATGGAACGACAGCAAGCGTTCTACTCATCATCTCCAACACAGATGCAAAGGAGCCTCTGGTCCTCATCCCTTCAGTCCTCATATCAGACCTCGTACCATCGTTGTCCAGAGTACCGGCCCTGCTTCCATTGGTGGCCGTTCGTTCGGAGAGATAGGTATCAGCCCCACTGCTAAATTGCTCCACAGCGTGTCGTGTTGTGGGACTGAGCGATCTACAGCCGGGTAGCCGAGTCTTCCAATTGCAATAGCTCTCAACAAAAACGATAACGAAGACGCCGACGCCGACAAGAACACTTCCTTCTATCCAAATCTCTCTGCTAAAAAATATAAGTCCGAGGAGGATCGGTTGGAATGAAAGGAGGGTCCCAAAACGTTTCAAGAGCCAGATTTGCAGCAGTCCACCAGTCTGCGAGTGGGCTTTCACGTAAACGTAACCGACGAGATACCGATGAGCTTTTAATAAATTGATTAGGGCATAAACATAGACTGGATCCGAAACATGTGAACTCACCAATAAGAGTAAGAAGCAATAAAACAACGACGGCCGGAGCAATAAGGGGAAATATCAAAGCGAAAGTCGAAGCGAAAACAATAGCCAAAATGCATGCACCCATGGCATACGTAGGATTGTATGTTCTCGGGAAGGTAGCTAACCTGATCTTGAGCAAATCAATTGATTTAATTGGACCTCCACGCACCTCGGAAACGCTGCCTGGGGGTGAATGACTCTTTTTCCGAGCGAGTGACCCGCCATAATCGGACAGGTTGAAGCATTAAGCACGCAGGAAACACAATGGCTACGTTGAGAACCAGAGCCAGAGCCAAAACGGTCATGTAGATAGACCCATTTGCCAAGGATTTCGTTTCTTGTGCGCCTATGTTCAAAGCCTGGATTGAATACAACAGCGCACCAATGGCTACAAGCCAGACAGTCCCAACAGATGTCAGAGCGAAGAACGTGATTTTGAAAACAAGAAGTTGGTTGCCGGAGATCGAGACAGAACCGTGTATCTTGGCGGATCCTAAAGGAAATAAGCATTCAACGTTCGGGACAAAAAGACAGAAGAGGATACGCACGATTGATAATATACATGGCAAGAATAATGAAGGCAGTTGCGGCAACTGCGGGAGCAAAGACTGTCGCCACTCCTGCGGCAAGAGGGTGGGTTCCAAAGAGACCGTTGAGGAAGGAGAGGTAATGGGAGAAATCTGGTGCAAGGGCGAGCGATAAACCTGCAGCCGCAGTCACTAGAAAACGTGCGTCACATTAATGTGTTTGTAAGACAAAGATGAAGGGGAATCTCACAGCCGGCTGCCAGTAGTACCATGACAACGACTACGATCGCCCATAGAACCGCAGAGTCAAGCCAACTGCGTTCATTTTGAAGAACATCCCATCGAATATCCTCTTTCGCTCTCCCTTCAATCATTTCCACGCCAGGGATAAAACGCAACCCTTTCCCTACCATAAGCCATCCTTTGACGGTTTGGCCATTCGCAATATGGGAGTAACTTTGTGCTTGAATTTCGGCGATCTCTTGATTGATCTTCTTCAACTCGGACCTCCATTCAGTAATGTCGTTGTAGACTTCACCGAGATCGTCAAAGTTGACTCCGTCAAGGGGGCGAACGAACGGTTGGGAAGGTTGTAAACGGAGATGAGGAGGTGGCACTTCGGCGGCATCTTTTTGCTCGTTCTTGCGTAAAGGGAATGTTTCTCTTCGAGAAGAGGGAATATGGTCTTTCTTGGGAGGACGTGGACCGCGAGTGCTTGTACCAGGCGGGGTTCCGTTAAAATCGCTCCCCCAGTCATTGTTCGGAGTCTCCTTGATCAAGTCCACCCATTCTTCCTCTTCGACAATAGGCTCACCACCCTCGTGCGGTGTGTACCTCATGCCATGTTCATTCACCCCTTCGGCCTCATACGCTGCGTAGTTTGGACCAAAGTACCTCGGATCAGGAATAGGTGGTAGCCAGCTCTCAGTTTCAGAAACAGGGCCCAATTCGCCGTCTCTTTCGAGTCCAACGTGGACACCTAATGGCAGTCGTCCGTAGGCCTGAGAATTTCTGTTAACCTCCATGAATCTGCTTCCAATAACACGAGACTGGATTGAATCCGTAAGAGTCTGATCCACTGCAGAGTCTGTAAATCGTCCTCCGCTCACGCCACGCAAACCACGTAGCTTGTAGAATGAGGACGGGGCAACGAAGGAAGATGCTCCATAGGCGCGGTTAGGTGCTCGTCTCGGTCTTGTACCACGGCGTTGAGGGGTTAGGGGAAGAGGTCGGCTGATGTATGGACGATTGGGGTCAGCCGGTGGAGGAGGAACAAAGTCAAGGATGGAAGGGTCAGGGGTTGTGACTCGGAATTGGCTAATGTATTTCGTCTCTGCGATTTCGAGATTGTCAAGAATTTCCTCGCGCCTGTAAATCATCATTGCCAGAGCTTCGGTGTCACTGCCAATAGTCAATCTTGGTTGTAAAAGTGTGAAGCAAATGAAAACATACGTAATAGAAAATAAGGATTGGATGTCAATTTCGAGGGCCGGGTCTCCATCATTCAGCGGACGCTCTTCGTCTCTTCTTAGCGTTCGTCCATTTCGACGTGTCCGTTCATTCCGCTTGTTTGCTTCACCAAGCTGCGTACTAAGCCCAATTTGGACGAGGTAATCCTTGAACTGTTTCTCTCCCCACGTCGCAAATCCTGGCGCCTTAGATGCTCTCAGCCATCCCAGATCTTTATTTTCGCATTTGACCTGAATCCATCGGCTTCGATATGCGACCAGAGCGTTGAACTCCCGTAGAATCTTCCACAGCGGAGGGATAACGCCTAAAACAATGGCTAGAACAGTCAAAATGATGATTCTGGTTCTCGATTTGAATGTATCATCTTCAAATGCCCGTCTTGGGAGTTTCAAGTCACTTAGGATGGAGACTTCTTGGTTATCGATGAGACGTAGGAGTCGAAGCAAGCTCAAGTCCAGAAGCGTGGAATAGCCGCCACCGTACGTAGCTGGAGACGGTACCTCCTCATTGCACGGTGTTCCGACCAAATAGAGCGGAAGAGCGCCAGCAAGGGCTAGCACTGACCACCCAATGGCGATAAGCAGGGCGACAAATAGGGCTCGTTGACTGAGTTGTTCATCCGAAGGGAATAGCTTTGCATCTGTTGCTGTTGAACGGCCTGCGTCCGACACATCGTCTGGAACAGGTGGTGACAAAGGGACTGGAGGGAATAGCCAGGCAAAGAAGCCGGATCCGAGTTGTTTGGGACGAAGACTGAACAGAGATATGAGACCACCAGAAATAGAAGGAACTAACGACCGACCTTTCCTGAACAAACCATTCTCGCACTGCATAGATTTGACGAAAACGTGGACGGAGCGTGGCGAATATTATCTAGACGCGGTCTGATCATTGTTTCGACGGGGATGCATGCTAGCAACGTACCCACAAGACGAGTCCAAGCAAGCCTGGAATTATGAGGGTGGTAAGCACGCCGTTGGCTGCTGCATCCAGCCCACGCCCTGCACATGTCTGTACAAGGGTGGTCAGAGCGTCCTGGGAGACTGGTATTGTGGTAACTGGTTGGAATACTGAGCTTGTTGTCGAGAAAGTGGACAACATTGGTATAGAAGTCGCTACAGACTCGGAATAAGAGGTAAAAGTCGTGAATGGTTGCGTCACTGTCGTAATGGGAATCAAGGTCATTAGAATCGTGGACGTGCTTCCGACGTCAAGGGTCGTCGAAGAGGACTGTGTGTTGTTTCCAGGTAGTGGTACATGAGGAATATCATGAGATAGAAGGGTGGAGCTCGAGGGCAGCGAGCTCGAGGCTAGGATAGTCGTGGAGGGAACGTTGGTAGCGGTGGTGTCGTGGCGCCTGTGTTGTAGGATGGCAATGTTCATGGCAGAGGGTATCTAGCAGAGCAGCTCCGAAGCGGATAGCGAGCCTGCAATCATCCAAGTCAAAGTCAGCGTCCGAACGAAATCCAAACCACTCTCGTTCCCAAAAAGGAAATACTGACACTTAGGGGCGCAGAGGACAGTTGCGTTTAAAACTTGTTCAAAACCCTCCTCTATTTAATGAATCAAGCTTCATACCAATCGCAAAATGAAACGGGCTTCATTTCCAGAGCTTTCTTACATTCTGATCCTATCGTTTCCAAGGACACAAGAAAACAAGGTTGTCTCCTAGATTAGAAATAAATTCTTGCCGTTGTGTAGAGTTGCAGCTACTCTAACACACCACGGTGGCGAGAGGCCTTGTTAGCATGACACAGAATTAAATAAAAACAGCTACACCGAATGGGAATCGAAGTGCGTGAATGCTGAGAAACAATAATTACCACGCCCGACGTGTGATCTACTACTTACGCGACGACCAACCACAGACTGCTCAAGCGCTCAATGTCAACGATCTCCAAACAAGTGTGTACTGCAAATGTGGCTACCGGATAACTTCATATTGACTGTTTTATATCAGATCTCGTCACCAACAACGTTGCAGCAGTCGCAGATCAATGCTCTGTTGTCTCTGCTTAATTTGAACCAGCCGAGCACTGCAGCCACGACAGGGAAGCAAGCGTCTGGAGTGAAAAATTCACCTGTGGCTGGACCTCCAGTATGGAAGGTTCTTGTCCTTGACCAACAGACCAAGGACGTACTGGCAACGATATTGCGAGTACAAGACTTGCGCGAAGCTGGAGTAACACTACACGTGTAGGTGCAGTTCCTCAGTGCTCTGAATTCCGGGTCTGATTTATTCCAGCCAATTGCACTCACTTCGACCAGCACTTCCCGACGTTCCTGCAGTCTATTTTGTGTCTCCCACCCCCCAGAACATCAAACGAATAACAGAGGACCTGCGAAAGAATTTGTATGAATCCTTCCATTTGAACTTTGTGGACCCACTTCCTCGAGCATTGCTGGAAGAGTTGGCAGCTGCGGTGGCGCAGGACGGTACTGCCGACCTTATTGAACAGGTAGGAGCCTCGCGCAAAAGCAACGATCTCTCAAAGCTCATCAACAGCCTAGGTAGTTGACCAATATCTGTCGTTCATCACT
Source organism: Coprinopsis strossmayeri (assembly GCA_900156845.1). NCBI lineage: Eukaryota > Fungi > Basidiomycota > Agaricomycetes > Agaricales > Psathyrellaceae > Coprinopsis > Coprinopsis strossmayeri. Next base: position 178,829 of record FTPT01000068.1, on the reverse strand, counting down.
CCAGCACCTTCACTTTTCTCTCTTCTTCCTCCACCTCCACCACCGCCTTCTATCAATGCAACCTCGCCACCAGAATCTTCCTCTGTACCTACGACAACATATACCATTCTGAATTCCCCGTCGTTCGCCGAGCAACAGATAGAGGAGGAGATTGAACGCGTAGCCAACGGCCTGTTCGCCGCTGTAGCCATCTCGGGTGGGTCAAGCAAACACTTACTGCATTTGTAGAGACTAAATACTGCGTGAAATAGGGCATGTCCCTTTCATTCGCGCACCGAGAGGCAACGCCGCTGAGATGGTCGCCAAACGCCTCGACACCAAGATTCGAGATGCCATCCTCTCGGCTTCTCGACCTAACAACCCTTCCGCCTCCCTTTTCTCCCAAGACTCTACGGGCCTGTCCAACCTGCAGCGACCTCGTCCGTAATCTTTGTATCCGTTTTTGTCCCTAATTCTAATATCGGCTTTATAGTTCTTTTAATCGTCGATCGGAATGTTGACTTAGTATCCCCTATTGCTCATGGCTGGTCATACCAAGCGGTCGTATCCGATTGCCTAGAACTTAAACTTAACCGAGTTACCATTCCAGCGGACGGTCAAGACCCTAAGCGAGTTGTCGATTTGGACTCGAAAGACTTTTTCTGGGCACGTTACGCGCCAGACCCTATTCCTCAGGTATCAGATACACTCGAGGCAGAGCTGGACAAATACAAGCAAGAAACAGCCGAAATCACTCGAAGTGCCGGCGTTGCAGACGCAAATGACATTTCACAGTTGTTCGTCGTTGCGTTTTCCGTTTCCTACTCTGTACTGACTGTTCCTGGCATTGATTAGAGACCTTACAGCCAACGCTGCGCATCTCAAGGCAGCGATCACTCAACTACCCGAACTGACGGCTCGCAAAGCTACTATTGATAACCACATGCACATGGCCGCCGCAGTGTTCAAACAAGTCAGACAGCGAGGACTGGACGCACTTTTTGGCGTAGAAGAAACCATCACCAAGCAAACGACTACCTCTATCCTCGAGTTCCTTCGTACGCAACGACCTGAGGGGAACTTGGACCCCACCGACAAACTCCGTCTGGTCATTATATTCTACCTCTCATCAGCTGACAACGCTCTGTCGAAGGAAGATATCGCGGATCTCCAGCAAGAGTTGAAGAACGCTGGTGCCGATGTTGCTGCATTTGAATTCGTAAGGAGGACAAGGGAAATTTTGAGGATGACCTCGTCCGTTAGTATGGGCACAGGTAGCTCTACACCCAATATCGGTAGTGTCGCGGGACAGGGAGGGGAGTTGTTCAAGGGGTTCAGTGCTCTTGGAAATCGGCTGACAGACAGGCTGAAGGAAGGAGGTTTCGAAAATCTGCTTTCTGGCGTCAAGAACTTGTTGCCGACGAACAAACTCCTTCCTCTTACCCGTCTGACAGAAGCCCTCATGGACTCGTCTACTGCTTCTAACCAGTCGCTCGCAGAAACCGATGATTACTTATTCTTAGATCCTCGAGCGCCGAGGCATGTCCAATTGCCAGGAGGCGCAGGCGGTAGTGGCATTGGCCGCGCAAGACGTATGGCCTTCAATGACAGCATGGTATTCGTTGTTGGAGGTGCTGGCTATGTGGAGTACGGCAATCTGCAGGAGTGGGCTTCAAAGGCAGGGAAACGGGTCACATATGGCGGTACCGATATCTTCGATCCGACTACTTTTGTGAAGCTCTTGGGGTCCTTGAACTCTGCGTAGTTACTAAAGGTACATTCAATTAATTATGCTACATATTGAGTGGGAAGACATTATGCGACGACGGGATGAAGATGTGGATATGCTAGGACTGGCAAGAATACGGCCTTCACTTTCTCCTCTGTTGCATGGAGAGGATCTGGACGAGACGAATGCTATAAAGATAAGTTAGCAACAAAGGACATGTACACTGCAGGCAAATCACATACAAAATGTTGATCATGTCCAGCTGGAGACTGATGGATTCCCTCAAGGGATCGGCTTTCATGGCACCCGCTTCCACCAGTCGACCGTGTTTCAAGATTTTCTGAGTGCTGATAGGAATAAGAACGAGGTTGCCGTATCCACAATCATGCGACTTACTCGTAGAGAACGAAGCCACCGAACACAGCCAAGCCGCCGTAGAGAGAGATGGATTCACTGATGGCGAGACCACGGAGACCCAAAGGCAATACCATGGGAGCAAGAGAACTAAGAGCAACGACCGTTACACCTGCAAGGAGAGGACCGCCAAGATAAAGATATTTGTCGCTCCTGGACAATGTCAGTGAGGAGCTCGTATCATCCCTGGCAGGATACTTACTTTGCAGTCGCTCCAATGTAAGAAATCGAACCTACCGCTCCTAACGTGTATAGAGCGGCACGAGAGAGAATAGCGGGGCTGAAGAAGAACAGTGGGCTAAGGGTGGCTGCTTGGAATCCGTTGAACGCCTGAATGAATGTTAGTGGAAGCTCCAAGGTAGATGTAAGTTACATACCAGCCAGAAAAAATGCTTTTGAACAGTGTTCTCTGGCGCTGTATAAAAGACACCCATCATGGAGCCGATGCTACCCGCCAGACTGACACCAAGCACGAGCCCTGCACAAGATGTTGAGCACTGGATTTGTAGATGTGAGCAGGGGTCTCTTACAAGGGTTGGCAGCCATAATTCGGAAAGGGAGACCTTGTCTGAACATGGTTCGAGCAGCAAGAGCCGTCAAAACAAGTCCTCCGCCCGTGTACTTGAAGGTTGAGTGCAGGTATCCTTGTTCACCTGGGCTCAAAGCATCTCTAGTCTCCCTGTTGAATACGGCATCAACGGCAACGACTGTTCCTGCAACCCCAGCCTGAATCGACGTCAGACAAATCGCTACTTACCGAAATGTGGTAACGAACTTACCACTGTCAAAGCAAGTCTCCGCCATGAGAACTCAGTTCGCTGCACTAATGGCTGCCCAGTGTATATCCCTCTTGTTGCTCCTTTGGACAAGGTGCCGGTGAAAGAACCCCATTTGAATCTCTGGCTTTTCAACGCGTTCAAGACACCGCTCTGGCGCGATGTGCTAAAGTTCTTCGGTGCTCCGTTGGCATAAACTAACCGCGCCGTCGGCCGAATGAAGCTACTCGTCGTTTTGGAGATGAGGGGATTGAGGATCGTCACAGGGAGACGCTGCATAGTATAAGGACGGAAGGCGGAATCGTAAGGTCAGGGCCCCGGGACTGGAGAGTTTAAGTACGCGAGGCGATGCCGGAGCAGCGACGTCACCAAGCGTTCTCACAACCTTCCGTTCCGGCACGGAACTGGACTTCATCTTTAAAATTTTACAAATGTTTTGTGAATTGTAAGAAGGTATTAATAAAGGGAACATGGGAGCAAGAGTATTATGATTTAACAGCCGCAGTAGATTGTATGGCCAAAAGACCTTGTTGATACTCAGCCGTTCCGAGCGCTGCCAATTTCGAAATGTCGATCACCGCAACTTGCCGCCCCTCCAAAGCAAGCGCCACCCGATTGACTCCGTCTTGGATTTGCCAATCGATCTCGAAAACTCCAGGCTTTTCGGCGCCTGCAAACCAAGACCATTTACGTTCGTATGTCTGCAGGACACGAGATAAGTCAAACGACGTAAGTATGAGAGCCAATGGATTTTCACCTTCACACTGTAAATGTGGAACCAACCGTCACCAGCGCCTGTCGCAATGAAGTGGCCATTTGGACTAAACGCCATCGCGTACACAGGGCGCTTATGATCCGTGAATACATGGAGGCATTGCCCTGTCACTGAATCCCATATTCTTGCCGTGGTATCGAAGGAGGAAGTAGCAACCAGTTCATGAGTGCCTGTAGGAGTCTTGGGACACCATGCAATAGTGCTGATCGAATGTTGGTGGCCTTCGAGTACCACCACGTTGTCGGAAGAAGCTAGGCCAGGGATGGCATCAACGGTAGACGATATATTGTCTACTCTCCATATCCGTGCGGTCATGTCGTCTGAACATGACGCCAACCGCGATCCAGAGGGATTGGAGCGAATCTGATTGATTTCGTCTGTATGACCTCTAAACTTTGATCAGAAAAAGTGTCAGCTGGGTTTAAGAGATTAAACATACTCTAGAATTTTTATGGGTTCGGCCTGATGGATCTTGACGATGTTAATACGCCTATCAGCTCCAGCACTGGCGAAGGTCTCGTCATCCAACCAATCGACATCTAAACAGCAATCTAGAAATAAAATATAAGGAGAGTTGCGCGGAAAGGGGAAAGAATGCTGACCTCTATGGACATGATATTGTCGATGCAGCTTCCGCTCTTTCACGTCCCAAACAGCAGCCGTCCCATCTAAACTTGCAGTTAACACCCATCGACCATTTCTGGAGAACCGGACCGCGAAGATAGGACCCTTCTCGAGGAACGAAGAGATTAAATAAATTCCACTTGCAAACGGTTGTAAATTGTTTAACCTCACCTCATGCAAAGGATGCGTAAAGTACATTGTACCTTTGCGATTACATATACGGAATACTGAGTCGTACGAACCGATCGCCAAAAGGTTTCCATCAGGACTCCAGTGCAATCCTGTTAGATCGGCTTGCGGCGATTTGGAAAGATTTTGCAGTGACACGGGAGGCAAAGCTGAAGTGGTGAAAGCGTCGACTCGTTGCGGGGGTTTAGGCAATTTCCAAAGGTTGACTACGGCGTCTTTCGATCTAACATGACGATCATCAATGGGCGCTAAAGATACCACAGTATGAACGTTCACTCACCCTGTTCCTAGTGTTTCATAATAAACAGGGTTAAATGCACAAACGAAAACCTATTCGATTGGGGTAAGTGGAAAGGTTTCTAAACCATGTGACAGACATGACGAACCTCGCTCTTGTGGCCAGGTAACAGGAGCACAGATCTTGGATCTGTTTTATCGTCGGCAGGTCCTTGAGACCGAGATTTGGTCTTTGCGATCTTCTTATTCGTAGTTTGTGTATCCCCGCTTGCGGTTGAAGGTGCTTGGGGTGCTGTTGGGGCGGTTACCTTAGGTTTAGAGGCTGAAAAGATGAAACTGTTATTTCAGTGATACACCTTGATAGCTTCCAAACCGTACGCTCAGGTTTGCTATCAACATCCATTTCATGCGAGTTCCTACGAGGCCGCTTCTCTTGAGGGCCGTTGTCAGGCACAGGCGAAACCTTGCGTTTGTTCGTAGACTCAGACGCTGGTGTAGCCACTGCTTTCGGTTGCTGTTTCTGAGGTTCTGTTGTTTCAGGAACTGCTGACGAAGAAGTTGTTGTCCCACTCGTCGCCTGAGGTGAAGATTGTCGATGATTTGTAGCAGGTGGAATAGACTGCTTGGCCGGGCGTAAGGCATCAAGCGATGGCGCTGCGACTTGCTGGGGTGGGTTGACAGAGCCAAGGGATTTGGCCACACTATCAGCAGCTTGTCGAGGTTGCCCTAAAGAACATCTATGAGGTTCAAGGAGGGAGAAGCCTGTTTGACAGGTGGTTGTCATTCCATCGGCTCGCCAGTGCGATTCAACCTCGAGATACAAGAGAGCTTTTCCCAAGAGCTGAATGAGTTCCCCTCTGGGAATATGCTTCGCTAGAAATGGCGACCTGTTCAATTGTCCCTCGTGAAGTATCGAGAAGGCAGAATGAGAGAAGCCTGGTTACAGGACTTGTTGGACAATGATTTTGAGGAAACGGGACTTGTAATTCTTACCGGAATCCTGGAAATATGCATAGATGAGGCAATTCACCTCATCAGAAGTGATTTGCAGGGGTCCAGCAGTCATGAGGACGTTTGTCGTAGACGTTGGCAGACTCTATTGCCAGCAATAAATTGAGGGAAACTGTCGCGGTAAGGTAGAGCGTCAAGGATATAGTCAAAGTCAAGATGCATGCCTTTGTTTGTTCCAGCTTCCAGCGGCCGCTTGCGGCATTGTCCGCGACTATGGTTAGGGTTAGCCCCTGTTTGGATCACTCAGCAAGCCCATGTCTGTTGCATAATGTCCATGGGGCACTGTGGTCCATCTTCTCCCACCGTCTACTGCAGACCATGGAAGGGCGTCGCCACCCAAATGCCCCACGCGATAACACCGCCGGCCTCTTGCGAGGTGCGTACTGCATAAGCCGCGGCGTCTATCGCTCACCCGTGGTGGGCCACAGTATTATTGGCTTTGCGAGCAGGAGGAGAACCACATGTAGTCGTTGGCCAAGGTCAATCGGTGGCTCTTTCTGGGGTCGGTCTCAATGCAATACAGGCTCTACTGTCTTCTGGAACATCTAATTGGGATGACGACGATGAGGATGATGACTACGCCCCAGACGACGACGACGACGAGTATGATGACCCATATAATAACCGCGATGCCTCGATGGAACCTCCCACCAACGAGCCCCAACGAAAGGGAGTAGAGCTCATTAAAAGTGGAGAGTTTGGCAATATAAGTGCATATCAGTCCGCACAAGAGGGCGATTTAAGGATCCCTAGGAATCCTTTCAAGCCTTCCATTCGCCCTTCAGTTGTTCCTCCAAATAAGAATGCGATTCATGTGAGCCTCTTTAATCCTGGCAGCAGCTCTCGGCTTGACGCTCCTCAGAACTTGGTTCCCAACACAAACGGTACAACTGTTGCCACATACGATGCCAATATGTACACCGCCCAATTCTCTGATGGTTCGTGGGCCGTATCTCTGTCATCAACCCCAGATGTCTGAAGCGTCGTACCTTCAGATTCGTCCTTTTATTACACTTGTGCACAAGGTATGTCATTGTCATTGGATCACATACGCTGTCATGTACCGAACTCGGTCTCTTGACCTTTAGATTTCCGACTGCATATCTTCGATATGACCAAGCCGCCTCACCCTTTAGGGTCAGTCGGTGGTGGCAGCAGCTTGAAGACTACCATGCCTCTTAGAAAGGAAATCAGAGGGCACCCTGGTCGATGGACGATCACAGACGCGAACCTGTCTCCAGACAATTCAAGGTAAGTACTCCACTCCATTACCTGTGGGATTGCCTATCTTATGTATATTCTATACAGGATCATCTATGCTACTATCGTAAGTTTGGCCCCATGCTGCCCACTATTTATCAAGCGTCAGGCTAATTGTTCCCAGTCGCCCACTGTGTATATGACAAGCACTTCTCCTGATGGTTCTTCAGAGCAAATCCCAATCCCATTCGATGACCATAGTAGACGAAACCCATGGGGTGGCGACAGCTTTGGCATTTGGAGTTGCAGGTTCTCTGCTGATGGAAATGAAGTAGTTGCCGGAGGAGATGGGAAGATATTTGGTATGCTGGCTTCATTTTAATTCCACGTGCATCCTTATCCTTTCTATCCTAGTTTATGACCTCCTTGCTAACAAAAGGATCGTGAAGATAGACGCACATGAAGACGATATTAATAGTTGTTGTTGGGCTGATAAAGGATCTGGGAATATCTTAGTTAGTGCTTCGGACGATACGTATTTGAAAGTCTGGTACGTAGTACTTCCTCTGAAATTTATTGTTTCTAATATTGCTTTTAGGGACAGGCGATCATTGGCTTCCAAAAAGCCCTCAGGGGTTCTTATGGGACATACCGAAGGTATAACCTATGTTTCGGCAAAAGGCGATGGACGCTATGTTATATCGAATGGGAAGGACCAAACACTTCGTCTTTGGGACCTGCGTCAAATGCGAAGCAACCAAGATTTGGAATCTGTGGAAGGGAGGAGCTTTGGTTTACGCGGATTTGATTATCGGTAGGACTTGCCACAGCACAAATCCTTGGGGCGCTGTATCTCATATCACTATACTCCAGGTACTCGCGGTATCCTCAGTCGCGTCGCCGCAGCCATCCTATGGACTGCAGTGTGATGACGTATAGTGGTCATAGTGTTCTGCGGACCCTCATTCGATGCCATTTCAGCCCGGCTGAAACGACCGGCAATCAGTACCTATATTCAGGTTCCTCTGACGGAAGGATTCATGTAAGTCTTGTCTAATTCAATACAGATCTTGCAGAACTTAATGTCTATCTTAGATATGGTCCCTTGACGGCCGCGTTATCCAAGTTCTGGATCGTTCGAAGTCGCTTCCTCCCTCATTCTCGCCGTCAGAACCCGAGCCACCTGAACTCCATGGGCCGCCTCAGAACACCTGCGTTCGGGATGTCAGCTGGCATTCACAGGTTCGCCATTTAACCTTGTCGCCGTCCAACATGTTTCTGACCATCTGTATTCCAAATCAGGAACCTGTCTTAATGAGTGCAGCTTGGGACCACAGAACTACCGGAACGGCCATTGCTCGCCATGAATGGAAAGGCCTATCCAAGCTCAGAGGGCGCCTAGATCTATGGGTTGAAAAGGAGGAAGAGGAAGCCCAAGAATACCTTTCCTCCCGTAGACGGTCCAGTCGATTTGCTGACATGGAGTCCAGGCGAAATCCGCAGCGACAGATGCCCGGGACGTACGATGACGATGACGAAGAAGGGTCCGAATATTCTTATGAGGATGACGATTGGTAAGGACGCGTGGAGGGTTCTTCCTAATTGGCGCCGTTCATAATGTCCGTCGTCTCCAATGTTATCGGTGTCTGTATTCTTCCTCGGGTCTCTATCTGCACTTTTAGCCGTGTATGTCTGTACTATTATGTAGTTGTATGAAGTTTGACCATAGGCCCTTGAACCCCAGAGTTTCAACTTCTTCGACAGTCGCGGATCGATAAGTGGTGGCGCACTGATGAACAGACTTCTCGTTTACCGGAGGCTTAATCAGTAAAGCGTCCGTGGGAGCTTCTGATTCCTTTGCGACATGATTCAACGCTCGAGGTAGGGCGACTACAAGATTGTCTGTGTGTACACGAGCCTGAACAATAGCGGCGCCTAGAGAAGAGGAAGTTGCTGGCACGACCATCGCCTCCTATACACAGAACCCACAAAACGTGTACACATTTATCCGACTCAGGACAACACGATGCAGGGTCGTTGACACTGCATCCATTTTTGTTGCCACGTTCCTGCATTTTGTCCTTAGAAACTTCTGAATACGGCAGAGCAGTGGCGTGTTTCTGTCCGATAGGTGCGAGTTTTGGTCTACTCTGATCTGCCTGATATAGTTCGCGGTGAGCTGTTGCACAGTGACAGTCCCGAAGGCTCTGGTGAGGCATCAGATGCATCGTGTCCCTGATTGCCATCTTCTGTTCTTTCGCATGTCGCTGAAATTAAACTCTGCATAACGCATGGCCTCGGTGGCTGGGCAACAAAGGAAGTCGTACCAAATAGCTCCACCAACCGAGCACTATGCAACCGATATAAAGCGCTGTGCATTTCCTCCTCTCTTTGTCCTTTTACGTCTGCCTTCCGTCATTTCACCTCTTCTCTTGTCACAGGTTGGCATTGCTTTCACCATTTGCAGTATATCCTTACCGCCATATAAAGGATCACGATGGACAGTAGGTGAGCCCTAAGCCACCCTTCATTTCACAATCACTTGGGCTTAGGAATGTTCTATAGCACATGTTTCCAACACCAACCGTTCATAAGCACCCCCGACTTCGGCTCTCCCGCATCCGCCGTTTCAGAACCGTTATCTATCCAAACCGATTTCGCTCAGGCGAGCTGCTATGCTAGAACCATACCAAATGATGTCCCTGAATTATACTTCGACCCTGGGTGCTCCACGACCCCTCCTTCTGCCGCTTCGTCAAGCATGATGCCTACACCACTATATGACTGGGACACTCCGTTGCCAGAGGGTTCCCCACCCCTCATGGTCCCCACTAAACCCTCGTTCGACTACTCCCTCGACCAATGGCCCCTTTCCACCAGCGACTATCAACCATATACAGAATCCGGTCTCCTCTCCGGCATGAGCCATATCCAAGACCCTTCCACCTTGGACTGGCTGGACGAACTGAATTGGGAGAAGCAACGGCATGCTCCCGAGCTCTCGTCACCCTATTCACGGGACGGCTTCTACGACCCGTCGAAGCATGCATCTCATTCACTGTTACAGGTCTCAACGCATTCGTTGTCAACAACACATGATACCCACCACAAGCAAGCCGTTCAAGCATCATCGTTATCAACTTCTACATACAACAATACTGTATCACCATCAATGCTCTCGCTTTCCAACAACCATATGTCATCAGTGCCATCAACATCTGTATTACCATCACCGTTCCATTCAGCAACAACTGCTCAAGCACCTGCTCCTCTGAAACTGCACCAGCCACGGCCTTCGCGGAGGATACCTATAATTTCTTTGGCGAAGCTCGCGTCAGCAAGTGAGGAATTATTGCTCAAGAAAACCGCGCCTCTCCCCGATTACAAGCCGAAATCGCCATTTCCAGCGTTATCACCTCTGGCCCTTAATTGTCACGGGTTTGACCCTATGTCAGAACAAGTTCAGTCACTGTCAAAGATCTATCTACCTCAGTACCCGCCACAGAACCCGCTTTCGAATTCTGCCGCCTCGATAGTGTTCTCTCGGTCGGGCAAGAAGGTGATAACATGTTCTTGTGGTTGCAAGGAGTCATATACGATTTCATAATGTGTTTCTTGCTCTTCACATACACTGCACCATATCCATCATACAACATTTGATTATTCATTTAATATGCTACAAATCAAAAGTAAACACAAGTCTGAATTTCTTGATGTATCCTTAGTTCGGAGAGTTGGGAGGTATCGCCATAGCTATTACGGGAGAATGCCAATATGTAGTCTGGAAACCGATCGTAGCCTGTGGAAGCGTGAGCCTGGTAATGAGAAACCAAGATCTTGAGGTAATAACTGATGATAGAAACCGGGAAGGAAGCCGGGTTATCTGGACGAGCTTCAAGTTAAGTGCTTGGATTTCATGGGGAAGCGTCCTCTGGGATGGAAGTCGAACATTGATGGCCTTACGAAGGCTCCGAACTCCCACATCAAAATTATGCGCCAAAGCCAAAGGATAGCCTCTCTTGAGCTTGATTGACACTACTGACATACCTAGAAGGCTCTTTGAGAATGGATAGATCCATCATGGGCATATCTAGCGACCATTCCGTGTTGGGCTGTTGTGAAAGGAGCTACGGAAGAAGGCACCGAGTGATGACCATGTACAGCAGATTCGTTTTCGTAGATGAGGTCTTCTGACAGCCACATTCGAAGATCGAGAAGGTCGGACGAAATATGACCCGAGTGACTGTATGCTTGGAAGGCTGATAATTGGTCCCCATGAAAGGGTGCTTGAGTCAACGGTGCGGAAAGATGCAAACTCGAGAAACGATGAGAGAACAAGGTTCTTTCCTTCATGTATGCGTCGTATGTGCCAGCAGATTCACCGGTTAGTGGGGTCGAATGTAATGCGTTCTGGATACGCGAATAGAGCTCCGCTCGTTCCTGTTTGCTCGGAGCGCGATCCTCCGAAGGTGCAGCTTCAAGAAGGCCAAAGTAGTTTTCAAAGTCGATTGTTGAGTGCTCCTGGAATAGCATTGGACCGTTGCCTAGAGAACTTGCCAATGAAGTAAAAGCCTGTGAATCGTCCGGAGAAACAAAAAAGGATGGGCTTGGAGATGCGTCTAGGCTCAAGGAGGTATCTGAGTTTCCTCCGGGGATATACAGGTCTGTACCAAGAGTATGTTTCTTAGAGATGGACGCTGAGAGAAATCCCATAGAGGACGATGGCGAAGCATCAGAGATGAAAATGGACGATTCTCGTGAAATCTGGTCGTCAGCAGGGGCAAGGAATACCGTTCTCTGAGGTAGCTTCTCGCTTTTCTTCCTCTTCAGTACCTTTGGGCCAGGAGGTTTAGCCTTCGACTTTCGATAGGACACTGCTGCCATCGATGTCTCTGGTGCCACCCTGACCGCCTCATTAGTGTCCTATACGCATGTGAGAACGGTGAAAACGTCGAGTATTTCAACGAAATAAGAACCTGCGTCGCTGTAGAGCCTGCAGCCTGAGGTGCCACTGCAGCTACTGCTGCTGCTGCTGCCGCGGCCGCGGCCTTCATTGCACGCCCACGGATAAGATTAGTGTGCTTGTCCTCTTTGGCGACGCGCAGGCCTATGTCAGAGACGTTGAGTATCGACATACGGATATGAAAGGTGAAATAACCTCGCGAATGGAAATAGTCATATATATGCCTGCGATCCACGCAATAGCGCTCCTGGAAGTCTTTGCGGACGGCGAAGGTGGGCATTTTGGCACCAGGGACGATGAGGGCCTCCATTTCCGCTACAAGCTCTGGCCCGAGCCGCAAAGCGAGACGCTGCGGATTGACTCGTCGAGTCTTGGGTCGGCCATCATCCCCGACGTCGTAATGATCGTCCAAGCTGTCATCTGGCCTGCAAATCTCCCGAGTTTTCTTCCGATTGCCTCGACCGCCCTGTGAGATACCGCCGTCTCGAGACAGAGGCGATGTCTCTGAGGCTCTGGAGGAATACATTGCTCGATGCCAGCAGGAGACGGAGGCAAGCTCGACAGACTTGTGGCCCCCCTCACTAGCTTATGACGGAAAGGGAGGGCCAAATAAGCACAAAGAACGCGGTGGGATTGACATCACGTGGCAGCTAATTGATCGTGCTAATTGGATGTACTGGCTTGGCTCCAACCATCATCTCGCCAGTGTCTCCCTGTAAATTGACAGAATATGAACAAAACTGATGCTATAGCCCAGCTGGCGGCCACAATCGCGGGATCTCCTGCTGCCGCACCGCAGGGCTTGATGGATGAACTCGAGCCCACAATAAACTTAGCCAAGGTCTATGAAGATATAGAACACCAACATCTCCTTCCACCAACATCTTTTCTGGAGCAGTGGCTACCAGTGCACCAAGTGTGGGATACCCATCATTTAATTGGCTGCTGTCCCATGCTTACCTGGCGGTCTCAGGCACTGGAAAAATCCTATTTCAATTCCCAATCTCGTCCAGCCTCAGCTTTCTGAGCCATCGACAACAGTGTCGCTTGTACGCGCTGGACTTCAAGGCCGTGTCGTCGGATATGCTGAAGTATGTTCTGGTGCAAAAAAATTAGCCAAACCTTTGTTCACGCAGCTTCTTTTCAGGTCCCTACTATCAAGAAAACGTCTGGTTTAACATCTTCGTCATTGGATCGTGCTCCAGCACCTAGCAAGAATTTTGTGCGGGGTAAATCTGGTTACGTTCCGTTTTTACCAGGCGGCTTAGATGATCTGCCTCTGGAATCACTTTCGAGCATTGCCAATGATATGTCCGCCCGTGGTTTGAGAACCGTTGCTCCTGGTCTAAGCCGTGGCTTGCGTTTGCCTGGGGAGCCCATTCCAGAAGACCTCCTTGATCTGGAAGATATCGACTCAATGACCATTAATAATGCAAGATTCCATGCATTTCTCCTCCCTTAGTATTTCTTATATTTGGATAGGACACAAATCGACTGCAAGAGCCGGAGGGTGACGAGGAGCTTGAAGATGCTTCTCTATCTCCAGTAAACGAGATAGATAGTATGCTCCCAGTCTCTGTGCGTACATATTTTCGCCTAACATAAACAAATCTGCTAACATAGAGTAGCGCTCTAATTTACTGCCGAAAGGCATTTCCAGAAGGGTCAAGAAGCCACTCCAAAAGCGCGACTGGGCCCACATCATTGACGTTAATACACCATTCAATAATTTCCATGAACTCGTTCCAGACATGGCTCACAAAGCAAGTTCCGCTGTCAAATCCGATTTCAGTCACTGCTGATCAGGTTCTCAGTATCCTTTCGAGCTTGATACATTCCAGAAGCATGCTGTGTACCACCTAGAGAAAGGTAATTCTGTGTTCGTCGCGGCACATACGTCTGCAGGCAAGACAGTCGTCGCTGAGTATGCCATTGCATTGTCAGACAAGCACATGACACGGTAAGTCCTAAAAGCTGTTTTGCTGTACACGTCTGATTGAGCCTAACAGTGCAATCTATACGTCCCCTATCAAAGCTTTGTCAAACCAAAAATTCCGTGATTTCAAGCAGACCTTTTCCGCTGCAACTGTGGGCATTCTGACGGGAGACGTCCAAATCAATCCCGAAGCCAGTTGCCTTATTATGACTACCGAGATCTTGCGAAGTATGCTCTACAAAGGAGCTGATCTCATTCGCGATGTCGAATTCGTAATATTCGACGAAGTACACTATGTAAACGATGCAGAGGTCAGTGAAGTCGCCTTTACACTCATCTCAGCCGTTTTGACAACGTGACAGAGAGGCGTTGTTTGGGAAGAAGTTATTATCATGCTGCCAGACCACGTTAATATTATTCTGTTATCGGCGACAGTCCCGAACGCTAAAGAATTCGCTGACTGGGTTGGGTACGTGACTTAACATGACTCATTCATCCATTCATTTACCCAATGCGATGAAGCCGAACAAAGAAGAAAGATATCTATGTGATATCGACGCCACAAAGGCCGGTGCCATTGGAGCACTATCTGTATGCTGGAAGGGACATGTTCAAGATTGTGGATGCCAAGCGAAACTTTTTGGCAACAGGGTAAGACAATGTGTGTGATCTTCCACCAGCTTCGCGTAATCAAATTTCCTTAGGTACAAAGATGCTGGCGAATCGCTGAAACGGAAGCAGGACAAAGAACGACAAGCGGCAGGTCTTCCGCCAGTGCAGAGAGTTGGAGCAAAGGCAGCCACCGCCACGGCACAACGTGGTGGTCACCGTGGCCGTGGCGGCCCTCCACCCGGTAGAGGTCGCGGTGGTGGGGTTTCTTCTGCTCCCCGAATGATGCATACAGGCGCGGATAAGAATTTATATGTGCACTTGGTTGGCCATCTAAAGAAGAAGGCTCTTCTACCGGTCGTGGTCTTCACATTTTCAAAGAAGCGTTGCGAAGAGAATGCAAGTACACTGACCAACCAGGATCTATGTACAGCTGTCGAGAAAAGTGAAGTCCACGTCGCCATTGAAAAGGCACTATCACGCTTGAAAGGTCTGCATATCCTTGGTACACCAGGCAATTGGATACTGACCATCAGTGTCTTTCTTTAGGCACCGACAAGAAGCTCCCCCAGATAGCCCGCATGCGAGATCTCCTTTCTCGAGGAATTGGTATTCATCACGGAGGTCTTTTACCGCTTGTGAAAGAAGTAAGCTAATACGGGCCACTGACGCGAGGCGAGACTTGATCTTAACATTCGTTATAGCTCGTCGAAATCCTTTTCGCGCGAGGTTTGGTTAAAATCCTGTTCGCCACGGAAACCTTTGCTATGGGTGTTAACATGCCCGCGAAATGTGTCGTTTTTTCGAGTATCCGAAAGCACGATGGCAAGAGCTTCCGAGATATCTTGCCAGGTGAATATACGCAGATGGCGGGTCGTGCAGGCCGACGTGGCCTTGATCCCACTGGAACTGTAATCATCGTGTCTGGTGACAGTTTGCCAGAAGTAAGTTGATCGTTGCATTCTGTCTGTCGCTATTTGACGGGTCACCTAGCAAACCACTCTTCACACTATGATTATAGGAACACCGGGCAAACTTTCCTCCCAGTTTAGGCTGACTTACAACATGATCTTGAACTTATTGCGAGTTGAAGCTCTAAGAGTCGAAGAAATGATAAAACGGAGTTTCTCTGAGAATGCTTCTCAGCGTCTCCTGCCTATCCACGAAAAGCAAGTAGTTGAAGTACGATTTTTCCCTCCCTTGATTTAACTCTCCCAAATAAAACTAACGTGCCAATAGGGCGAAAAGCGTCTTTCAGCTCTCCCCCGGTTAGAGTGCGATGTATGCACGCCGGACATCGAAGAATACTACGACTATTGCTTTGATGTGGTCAAGAAGAATCAAAGCCTGTTACTACTAGCGATATCTAAACCTCAGGGCGCAAAGCTTCTCACTTCGGGCCGTGTGGTGGTGGTCAGAGACGGCGTACGCCTGTTGATATGTTCTTGTGTGCAAGCGATTAACGACTGTTGACAGCATTTTTCATCTGGGGCCCTTGCTGTTCTGCTGAAGCAGGCACCCGTGGCAGCGACTGGGGCCGGTCTGTTAGATAGTGTCAAGTCGTATTTTGTGCTTGCCCTGGTTGACATGGATACGAAGTCGGGGAGGCGAGGTGTGTGTGTCCTCAATTAAAGCAACGATATCGATTGTATCCCTTTCAGATGTGGACAACCAATCTCTCCCGCCCAAATGGCCACTATACCCAGCTGACCTCATCGTGGAAGATGCAGTGTATGAATTAAGATCCGTTCCAGTCACCAGTATTGTACTCGTCACCGATCGTACTATCAAGGTAGTGTTACATCGATAGAGCAACAAATACTGCCGTTTCTGATACTTGCCTAGGTTGACGTAGCGGGGATAGTCGACACGCACTTAATCGCTCGGATGAAGGAAGGGATTGCAGGATTAAAGGATCTTCTCAATGAATGGCTTCCTTTACAAATCCTACTCGAAGTTGATTGGAGTCGACTGCGAGCTTTCGAGTTCCAGGAAACATTAAATCTACGAAACTCATCAGCTCAACATCTGGGGAAATTTGGATGCATACTGTGCTCCCAGTTTGCCGACCATGTAAGTTAACTGGATTGGGTCTCGGGACTATGATAGCTCACCCGATACAGTTCTCCAGAGTACACGAGCACAAGTCTCTTATAAGTCAACTAGCAAGACTACGCCAATTTATGTCTGAGCAAAACCTGGAACTAATTCCGGATTACGAGCAACGGATAGCAGTTCTCAAGGATCTACGATTCATTGATGAAAACTCCACGGTCCTTCTCAAAGGTCGAGTCGCCTGTGAGGTAAGGGACTCATAATGTTGAAGTGGCTGTACGCTGAAAGTTAGCCAGATCAACTCCGCAAGCGAATTAGTTCTCACAGAGCTAATATTGGAAAACACACTCGCTGGATATGAGCCTGAGGAAGTTGTCGCTTTGCTTTCATGTTTTGTGTTCCAAGAGAAAACGGACGTGGAACCTGTGATACCTCCTAAGTTAGAAGCGGGAAGGGATGCTATCCTAGCTATCAGCGATAGAGTTGAACGAGTCCAAACACTCCATAAAGTGGCGGTAGAAGATTTCCGAAGTAGCCTGAAGTTTGGTTTAGTTGAAGTCGTTTACGAATGGGCGAAGGGAATGGTGAGTATTTCCCCCGTTCTGATACACGAGTCTGACGGATGCCGGACAATGCGTGATAGCCGTTTGAGCAAATCACTGCTCTTACCGATGTGGCCGAGGGTACAATCGTTCGGGTGATAACCCGGTTAGATGAGACTTGTCGCGAAGTACGTGATGCTGCTCGAGTGATCGGCGATGCAGAACTATTCAAAAAAATGGAAGACGCTCAAATAAAAATTAAACGAGACAGTACGTTGCATTATCATACATTCTTTGCATAGAACTAACGACATCGGTAGTTGTCTTTGCTGCAAGTTTGTATTTCTAAACTTTAAGAAACAATTTCTGTTCCCTCGCAAAATGGAAAATGCCAAGCATAATATAAGAAGACTGCACCACTTGTCTGGTTAGTCACGTCGACTTTTTGGCCGTGGTTTCCAATCAAGCCTTCGTCTGGCGTAAGTGCATTGTAAACGGATCCATCCAGGAACTCTCGCTTCCATAAGCTCCTGTGTGGCTTTCGCTGCTAAATAATCGACCATTTCTACTGAATGACCCTGGCTGAGAAGCAAGGGCCGCCCAGACTTTATAAAGGCCTGAAGGGGATGGTCAACTGGGCTGGTTTCATTAATGCAGTGTTGCTCACCAGGATGTCTTCACGCATGGTCGCGCCTATTCCTTGCTGCCAGACATCGCTCCTAGTCCAAGGTGAGCATGAAATCCAGAATTCTCGGTATGTAACTTCTTCGAATCCCGGATGATGGCTAACCCAGTCGTACAGGTGCGCTGCGGCGTCAACACTTCCACCGCAGGCCCTAGCAGCTTCTCGAGCGAGCGTAAGCCATTTTGCCCACCATGGGGCTCCTAAGTCTGAAGGCGAAGCCTGGTATCTTTGATAATTGTGGTCATAAACTTGAAAATCAAACTCTGTCAGATCAATTAGACCTCCTGGTTTCAAGGCACGACCCATCTCATCGATCAGGTCTTTGTAGTCTTTGATCTACACAATGTTTAGCCATTGGGGATATCGAAGACCAAGAGGGCTTACCCCCGATGAAATGAGCCGTGCGTGCACGACATCAAAATGGTCGTAGAAATGATCTAACCCCAGGTTGATATCATCTATCTCGCTCCTGGGGCGTGGTCGAGAAGTGTCAGCGTGTCTCTCTACAATGAAGTGATGAACTGAATCTAACCTGCAATTAGGAGGGATATTTCTGGAAGCTTCGTAAATCATACGATATGTACGAAAACCACTGTCCACTCACAAAGCCTGCATTGGAACAAGGTCGACACCTACGCATTGAGAGTGGGGAAAGTCTTTTGCAACGTCAATGATCCTGCCAGTGAGATAATTAATTTGTGTTGGTTGACACTTTTCTCATCGATCGAAACCTACCAACAACCACTGCCGCAGCCCAAATCAACACAAGTTTTTGTTTCCCCGGGATATGATGGTTCCATGACTTCAATCATCGGTGGGGGATACCTGCCTCCCATCACCTCGATAAACATGAGATGCTGTTTGTCTAGGGGCCTGTGAGTTCTTGGCAGAAATCCTTATATCCACCAAGCAGACTGTACCTAGTCTCTCAAGTTCCTCTCCGTCTGCCGGGAGGCGATAGACATCCGAATAATTGTTCAAATGCCTCCCGTGTTCCTCACGGTATGCCGCTGCCTGCAAGGAACTTGATACTGACCAAACAGATGCTGTCGGGGAGACAGAACGCATTGATCTCGTACTGACACTGACGTGGCTGGTCGAGGCAATGCTCGAAGGTGCAGACGCCACAGACATAGAGTCAAAGTCGTCGTCACTGTCCATGTCCTTGTCTTACCTGAGGTCGAAGAGGGAGTTTTGAATATGACGATAAATCCCAGGGATTACTTATATATACCCCAACTAATCGAGGGGCACAGATGAAATGATCCACCGGCGGTGAAGCTGACTCGTATTTCCTACCGACAAACTGTGACCTTACACGAGTTGATGGTGATAGTTCTTCTCTTGTTCTCTTCCTGATCGAGTTCTATCGAATGCCCTTTGCACAGAGGATGTTGTCTCCCTGTAACTCCGACCTCCGATAATACAGAATGCTTTACACACGGTCTCTTCGACATCTACCCCTTTTCGATGAAATCGGACATCTTGCGAAGACCATTATCCGAAGACCTAAGTGGCCTGGGTCAGCTGCACATGCTGCAAACATTTCTCTGCTGCAACAAACACGGCCAGATCTTCTTTCCTCCGCCGACAGACTTGCAGTGGCTCACGATGCACAGAGATATCGCGTTTCAGGCCATATTATACCCATCCGATAAGGGTCTCGTGTCACACTTGACCCTCGCCTCGGCGACAGGCTGGCCTCTCAAGCTCACAATTCATTTGTTTCCGTATTGATTTAGAGGATTTATAGTCTGTCTTGGATCTACAGTGAACCGTACGCCACAATAACCTTGTCTTATATTGTGGTTCACCTCTTGCCTGAAGCGGTTAGTGCCGCATACTTGCATGAATAACCACCCTCGACGCTGTAGATCTGGATCACCCTCACGGATCTATGCATGGCATAGCATGGTATGGTTTTTTTATCCGACAAACCCGGTTCACGACGACTCCGCCAAGGTTAACGTCACTGGTAAACCCTCCGACGACCGTAACATTTGCATAGCACTTGGTGCCTATTATTAGGTCGAAGAATAGCCCGAGGAATGAATTCAACGGGATTTACTCAATTCCCGCTGACCCCAATGTGTTTGATACAGTTAGGCGCCCGGCGTTCGGTGGACCCTGACTATGAGCATCAACTCCTCCGTAAGTCATCAGTGACACCAGCGCAAATAGCATCGTCTAGTATGTATGCTACATGGTAGTCGGAATGATTAAAATGATGTGGAAGAAATGGGTATATGTAGAGGTTCTAAGCAAGCATTGAATGGTTTTGAGACGGCAAGGGATGTAGTTGAATGTCCTTGCGGATGGCACAGACACACTGAAGTCGTACGTACTGCGTCGTAGCCGATTCACGAATGTCTCTAATGGCATTGTATTCCAGTATGTCGAGCTGCTCTTCGGAAACTAGACCGCTCTTCAGGAGCAGTGGTCTTCCAGATCCCACAAACACCTGTAAGTGATTATGTCAGCTTGATCCCCGTGCATCCCAATTACAAATGGCATCAATACCGTGACATCATCTTGTAACTGTTCGCGTAAAGGGTCCACACTATTCGGATTCCCCACGATGGGAAACCATACTTCTTCGTATGTCACGCGTTCCAAGGCAGGATGGGTACTAACCCATCTTAATAAATGTGTGGCAGCATCCACATCGCCACGCACTTGCCGAATGGCTTGATTCAAAAAGGTCATCCATCGAGCACACCATGGAGGGCCAATTTCATTCGTGTATAGCTCCATGCGCATCTTATTACAGTCGTAGAGATGGAAGTCAAATTCTTGAAGTTCGATGAAGCCACCTGGATGCAGGGTGCGAGCAATGTTCTCAATCAACAATTGGTAGTCCCGGATCTGCGTATTCACAAAGTCAGCCTAATTCTCGGTGTGTTCGTTTGGTAATGGCTGCATACTCCTGAAGAGATTAGTCGAGCGTGAACGACGTCGAACTCGTTGAAGAAATGAGCCAGACCAAGGTTAATGTCATCCATCTCGGTCCTGGAACAAAGTGAGCCGATGCATACGTTAGCCTGAAGAAGTAACGGACCTTAGATTGGGAGGAAAGTCCCGCAAGCTGCGGTCGAAGACCTCGATAAGGTGAAATTGAGTGAGCTATCATGCAGCGTAACTCACTCTGTCGCCACGACAAGGTCCACTCCGACTGCATCACAATTAGGGAAATCTCGAGCAACATCTTTAATCCTGAGGAACAGCAGTCTCAATAGAACAGGACGCGGACTTCTGCGAAAGAAGACTAACCAACACCCTGTACCACATCCTAAATCCAGACATTTCTTTTCCTTGGGCACGTCGCTTTGTAGGATTACTTCCATCGCGGGATGGTATTTCCGCCCTGTGAAACTTATGAAGGTGCAATGCTGCTTATCTGCAAAGCGACAACTTGAATAAGCGATACAGTTTGGTGAAATGGTATGCAAAGTGAAACTATACTCAGTCGATCCCATTCCTCTTCATCTGCAGGTAAACTATAGACCGAGTTTGGGAAGCTGTTGAAACGTCGACCGTATTCTTCCCTCATTGCCCTCATATGATCGGGAATGTCAATGATCTCTGATGATAGTTCTGTTCCGGGTGGCTCTTCTTCCAGAGACTCGTCGGTTGTGACTTTGCTTGAAGGAATGTCTTCCATCGTTGCCATATCATCTCCCGCGCCTCTGGCTGCAATATCAACCTGAAGAACCATGGATTGAGAGTACCTTTAGGGACCAGGCAAAGTACTTGCTGCAATCGAGTTGTATAATCGAGTCGTTTTCAGAGTTTTGAGGGGATAGCGTTGCTAGAGGAGTAGGGTAGGCAATCAAACTGGCAGCGGATTTTGGTCAGGGCGCCCACCAAAAGGTTGTCGTGTTGCAACGAATGGCGTATTAGAGCGCGGGGAGGGAAGCGCGAGGAGCAACGGCCAGGGCCTGGTTCATCGTTGCAGTAGAGGTCAGTCGACCAACATAACGAATCGCGCACGAATCCGAACAACAGTTCAACAACTTTGCGGACTATATTCATGATTGCGCTCTGGCGCCTTATGCTATGATGAGTCCGAGTGGAACGGCCAAGCCGACGCCACAACATAACATTCAATTCAATCTCATTCGCTAGAACGAGAACTGGGATGTTTGGGACGGATGGCAGAGGATACTCTTGGAAATAACCGCTTCGCAACACTAGAATATTGCTACATGACAAGAGTTTCTCAACCTGATATGTAGGTCTCGGGAATCTGAAGTTGGATCCAGCTGAGTGTTACGTTATAGCATATAGAATACATAGCTTGACCCCATCCAGACATATTGAAAACAATAGACCTTTGGTACCTGAGAAAGCGAACGTGGGATGTCGACGAACACCCAAATGAAGAATGGTGAAATGAACATACCTGAACGGACTTGAACCAGGGAGACCGGAGCAATAGTCATACATAGAACATAACGTCTGAATAACATCACAAGTCCTCAGCGTTTCTTCAATGCGTCAAACCGCTTCGAGAGTGTGTCAAACTCGTCTTCCTCTGCCAGGGCTTTGTTCGAAGACTGTTTAGTCTGAGCACCTGACACGGAGGGTAAGTTTGCTGGGGCTGTAGTCTTTTCCTGGGAGTCGAATTCTTTGTTATCTTCTAAATCATTCTCGTCGACCTAGAAACCGTCAGCGATGTGAACAATCATAGTTAGAAGGAATAACCTTAACGCCTCCATCAACGGGGATCTCTTCTTGTCCAGGAGCATGCCATTGAACACCATACGCCTTTGCAATCTCGGCCAGATAAGCACCGACCAATTCTGGCGAAGGTGTAGCAATGACAAGCTTTTTAACCACCTATTCGATCTAGTAAGCTACCCAAACACGAAGGAGCGTGGGTTCTACGTACACGGTCACTAACGCATTGATCCCTGTTCTCCATGACAGCTACAGAGAATTCTCGACCGTACTTGTGCATCAGGATTTCTCTGAGAATCTGAAGTTCTGTCCGAGACCACCAGGCGTTAGATGTTTGGCCTCACGGTTTTTGGCATTGTATACTGCACCTTTCAACTCTGTTCGGGGTGCTGCATGGATGATGCTACAGACACCCTCACTGATCCCTGTTTTGAACTATCAAAACAAAGAATAGCCCCTGTAGATGCGAATTCCTTACCAGGATCCGGTGTTCTCGTACTGAAATCATGCCAGTTAGCATGGATTCATGCACCCATATAACGACATACTTTTGATCCAATAACCCGAACCT
This sequence comes from Coprinopsis strossmayeri, assembly GCA_900156845.1. Lineage (NCBI taxonomy): Eukaryota > Fungi > Basidiomycota > Agaricomycetes > Agaricales > Psathyrellaceae > Coprinopsis > Coprinopsis strossmayeri. The sequence continues at coordinate 155,854 of FTPT01000068.1, read as the reverse complement.
GGCAAGCAATAGCTCACAGTAGAGCTCTAGCAGTTCCAAAAGCTCTATATAGATATCCTCGTTGATGACTAGGAAGAGGCGAGCTCAAGAATCGAGGCTGCATTAGGAAAAGCTGAGAGCGTACTTGCTTCGGCCTTGACCTTGGCGGTTTCGATTTTCCCTCTTTCGAGCAAGGTAGCAATGTCGCGCCTGGATGCTTTAGCCTGCGCCTCTTTCTTCTGTTGCAGGGTCCTTAAGCGCTGCACCGACAGCCTATAGCATAACCGGAGTCAATGATGCTCTGCGGGTCACTTAGGGGCGTGTCACCTCAGTTGAACCTATTATCACTGAGGCACGGTTATGAGCCTTGTACCAGAAGGATACATACCTTTGCCTTTACAGAGCTCCAGAGAGACATGGCTGATATCTGTGAAGGTCGTCTACATGATCATCGAAGAGAACTGGGCAATCACTGCACAGCTTGCTCATTTGATGATCTTCCGCTTGGCCTCTCCCTCGACACCCAGTGAAACCGTCGATTGCGCTCTCTGCAAAGCCATGAATTTATGCACTACATTGGCCAATTATGTACCAGGATATCCATCTCGAATATCTCTTAGTACCACGAAATGGAAGTCCACGGACGCTATATGTATCTCGTGGCTGTGGGATCTCCCAATGATGGACATGATGGTTGCATGAGCTATTTGTCGCCAACAAATTCCCTGGCAAACTTCATGACCTCCATCGACGGCCTTGGGGCACTGTTGGCCAGACAAAGGTGTTGAGCGCTCGTCTGACACCCAGCCCGCCTGTAGCTCTTCTCCGACCACCAAATCCCACCTTTACCTGGATTAATGACCGTGGTTAGGTCTCAATCCGTCCGACAACCCCATAATCTCCAGATCGAACTCGCTGCATACAACAGCTCCAGCATATCTATCATATCTGCTGATGATTCCAACTCCTCATCGTCAGGGAGACCCACCCCCAGTGCCTCATCGCACGAGTCTTCATCGAAGAGTAGCTCGAAGAGCATCCTCTTCTCTGTCCTTTGCCTCCATGACTATCACACCGACGAGGAAAGCGGTCTCTCCTTCCGCAAGAACGAGATTCTCCAGATACTAAACAAAGAGTCATCTGGATGGTGGGCGGCTAGGCGGAAAGGCAATCGTGAAATAGGATGGATTCCACAGGCGTTTGTAGCGCAGCTTGCTCCCGAGCTCGTGGAACGGTACGAAACGATGCGAGAGGAGATCCGTTGCTACGAATATAGCGCCGAGAAACTATACGCTGAGGCACCCATATCCCGACTGAACCTCGTTGATGACTCGGATGTAGACTCTACTGCAGATGAACATCCGGATATCGGGACCACTACCAAGGTATGTGCAGTAGTGGGACAACTATATCAGATTGCTAATATTTTCGGCACTCCCAGGTTACGCGACCCCTGCCGCCGCACAATAATCCTAATCTGAGTCGGACCAAATCTCGCGACGGGCTCCGGGCGAGTCCGCTGAACAATGGAATCGTTCAACAACCTTCACAAGGGCCGGTGGCTCGAAGGCTTCCTCAACCCCCACCTTCCCCTTCAAGTCCCATGCCCCATCCACCTCCGCAATCAGCACCCCTTTATAACAAGCCTGTTCCTCCTTTACCCCTTGAAGCCACGAGGAATCGGGCCGGTTCTGAATCGCTTTCCAACCGTAGCATTCGTCGTAGGCCCTTAATTCTTGACGACAATACCGCTTTATCGCGATTATCGACTCTGATTGAAACGAAGAACACCCGGGAGATTGACAGATACGCAAATCCTGACATCGTCGGGTCAGTGCATGCCCTCTCAAAACGGTCTCGGACGGAACAAGGGGCTCGCGCGAAAGGACGTGCCTTACAGACTGCGTTTCATATCCTGGACAAACCATGGTACATCCTCCCTGCTCATTGTGATGAATTGGAGTTGGATAAAGACGGGCATGTTCGTAGAGGGAGTCTTTTGGCACTCGTCGAACGTCTGACATCAGACCTTGCTTTTCTCGATTCTAAACGTGAGTCTTTCCATGTGCATCATTCACCCAGTGTGTATTAATACGTGGGACAGATCCTGGCGAACCCTCTTTTGCTTCCATTTTTCTGATGACTTTTCGAACATTTACTTCCTCCGATGAACTATTCGACCTCCTACTTGACAGATTTTCTATGACCAGGCCAGATACTTTGAACGATGTCGAGGTGGAAGATTGGAAAAAGAGATGTCTAATTCCAACCCAGCGATGTGTCCTTAATGTTTTTACCCTTTGGCTAGAGGACCATAGGTTGCTAGAAGAAGATCGTCATATTGCTCAGCGACTGCCTGATTTCGTAACGCACGTTGCTATGCCCCGTTTGCCCTCGGAATCTCAAGCTTTGATGCACACATTCGAACGGCTGGTAATGGCTGTTTTCCTCTTCATGGTGGACCTCAGGCTTACTTATGAAATAGACCTTTGCGGATCCGATCCGACCACCCATAGGACTAACCCCCAAGAAGCCGAGTCGCAGAGGGAAAGCCCACAGGAACGAATTACTTAAACTCGATCCTTCTGACGTGGCCGAGCAGTTGACCCTCTACGAATCTAATCGGTATTCGAAGATTACGCCGCGAGAGTGCCTGGCGTATGTTCACACCAAAACGGGCAAATCGGTCGCCAATCTAGAAGCATTCTGTCGTACATACGATCAGCTTGCTGGTTGGGTAAAGCTCAGCATCCTGAACAACGATGCCATTGCGAAACGTGCAACCACGATTGATTTCTGGATCAAAGTGGCAGAGGTGCGGGTCCCTACGCATGCTGTCCTCTATTTTCTTTAACAGCCTCGCAGAAATGCCGACAAATGCAGAACTTTGTCTCGATGAGCGCAATTCTTAGCGCACTGTCAAGCACTGATATTTCTCGGTTACTCCTTACCTGGGCGCATGTCGGGAGAAAGTCGCAGCTGGAGACCCTTGCCAAGCATAACGAACCGGCAGGGGGATTCAGTGCCTACCGATCGCTTCTGGCCAGCGTAGAAGTTTCCTTACCTTGCGTTCCATTTATCACCATGTATCTGACCGACATCGTACGAGTTCGTGAGCAGTACAGCGACGAATCTGGGCGGATATGTTTCTTCCAAAGGCAACGTTGGCACGAGATCATATTTTCCATGCTGAAGTTTCAGCGCAGACCTTATTACATTCCATTCGAAGAATCGATCACCACATTCATACACAATCATTTGAAGGAAGGCGGGTCCAAGGATAATGCCTGGTTCTGGAACAGAAGCCAGCAGGTGCAGCAGACAGAACTCACTCATGCGGACATTCGAAAAGGATTGGAACAGGCTGGATTTTAATATATACGCTCATTCTTGCTACTCACTATGGCTTTATTTTATTTCTGCAGACTTAATGTCACTATTACCCTTCACATTTCCAGGTTAACTTTCGTTGCTTTGTGTGTACATACTCTCGTTTTGCTTTCGTGGATTCTTATTGTAATTGATACTTGAGGGTCGGTTGTTATTGTTAACAAAGATTGTTAACAAAGATTCCATCGACCTCATCTTAGGATTCGTCATCCATCCAATCTCTCAATGTCAAAAGACGTCAAACAAGTGTGTGATACATTAATAAATATTGCTACGGAATATAGTCAGTTCTTGCACTGAAGAACCCTAGTAAAACTGCAAGTCCGAGAACCAAATGAAGGAATAAAATGGGGATAGTACGGTATGACACATGAGGGAACACTAAGAAAACGAATAAGCCAGCATATGACTAGTCAAGAAAAGGCGGCCAGATGCAAAACGACAATCAGCAGTTGCATGACTCCTGTTGGCTTTGACCTGTCTGTTGCTTGTTAAGGTCAACTCCTGTTCTGGGACCTGAACGCGCTGAAGCACCAGTCCTTGCGGAAGGTGGAGCAGTGAGGGGAAGTTTCTTGGCTACAGAAACAGAGATGTCAGCGAGCACCAAATGAAGGGGCAATACACAAGGTCACCGATAGCTGTGAAGATGTCCTGAACACCTTCCCCTGTCTTCGCGCTTGTCTCTGCCCACATCAAACCTTCCTCCTCCGCATACTTCTGAGCCTCCTCCTGCGATACTTGGCGTCGTGCGGCAAGATCAAGCTTGTTGCCACAGAGAGCGATAACTATGGAAGGATCAGCTTGACGTTGAAGTTCCCGGATCCACGTCCTGGCTTTCTCTAACGATGCGGACTGCGTGATGTCATATACAACTACAGCGCAGTTGGCATTCCTGTAATACATTGGTGCCTGGAGGAATCTGGTTATGAAATGATGAGCGTCAAAAGGAGCAGGAACATACTAAGGACTGTGAAGCGCAGTTTAGTGATGAGTATAGGGAAAGCTTATGGTTAGACTTGCCTTGTATCGCTCCTGACCCGCGGTATCCCTAATGGAAGGCAGTTATTACCACTGCAGCTCTAAGCTCATAGAGAAGCCACATACCATATTTCGAACTTGACCGTTGTCTGATCATCCAGTGTCACGGTTTGTGTTAGAAAGGCGGCTAAAGGAAAAGGATCAGCGAATCAAGGCCTGAATGACGGTTTGAATGCATGCATACCGCCAATTGTGCTTTCTCGGTAATCATCGAACTGATCTTTCACGAAACGCAGGACCAGACTGCGCATATCAGTGTTTAGCACCTACAGAGTATCCAAGCAAGGCTGGACGTTACCTACCTAGACTTCCCCACCGCTGATTCACCTGCAATGAGAGCTGTGAGACCGATGAGCATTAGTGACGGCCTATAGAGCGCACCTAGAAGGACGAGCTTGAACTGATACTGCTTGGACATTGTCGACGAGGTGACTGGTGGAGTGCTGCAGGCCTCAGCTGATGCAGTGACATGCCCAAGCCAATTGGCACGGCTTTTTCCGAAACTCCGTTCCCGGGCAATTTGCTGATGACCCTCGTTGCTCTCTACGCTCATCAACACCGTCGCTCGTTATCGCCTTCATCGTTTTTCGCTGAGTTGTCTGAGTGAGGAAAACACACTGAGCTTCTCTGCTGGTCTATCGCCCTCATCGTTCAGCTCGTTCTCGTCGCATCGCCCTGCTTGCACTGTCTCTGCCACGTCATCTGAGCAGTTAACCTGAATTTTGAACATGAATCGTCATCATCCATATGGTGGAAGTTTCGATAACGGTCCCTCTCGAAGAGGTGGATCCCCTGGTGGCCCTGGCCCTGGCCCTGACCGTTCATCCCGTTACCACGATAGGGGTGGTTTCCGTGGCCGAGGTAATTTCCGTGGAAGAGGAGGCGGTGGTGGTGGAGGAGGCGGCGGAGGTGGCTATCCCCCATATGACGGGAATAGTATAAATCATGCCTATGACCAGCCTAATCAGCCTCAGCCGTACGCCGATTATGAAGTCCAACCGCCCACCAATGCGTATTATCAGCAGAACAACTATGGCAGTCCCCCTCAGTACAATGGCACCCCTGGATATGGAGATTATGAAAAATTTGAAGGTGCGCTATATTGAGATTATAAAAATTTTAAAAGGATTTCGCCAGCTCTCATGGCAAACGGAAGTCTTGAGGCACGCGGACTACGGCAAGCATTAAACGTTCGTTAAGGATCCACTCGTGGTGCCTTCTTTTTTCAACCTTTGCACTGCCTGTGTGATTCCTGAATCACTCCTACTTCTAAGATCAAGTTACCCTCGGTTCAAGCACTTGGGAGATTCGTTAAGAAAAGACCCTTTCGAAATCCTGAGTTTGACGTGATCATCGCCCCGATCCGCGTGCAACGTTCAGACTACGTCTTTTTCGTTCCTGTTTGATTCTTCTGCCCTGCCTTGATTGATAGGAAAGGTTCTCACCAACTGTTGCTTGTCAGATGCCTCTGGGTCAGCATACGATAATCAGGACTATCGTCGGCGTCCCCCCAGAAAAGAGAGAGATGATAAGGTCCATGACTCAATCATTGAAGAACGTATCCAACGCGAGCGACCTTGCCGTACCCTGTTTATCCGCAATATTAAGGCAAGTGATCCTGGATGTAAACGGATAAGTGTCAATAAGTCTAATGAGAGTTGTGTAGTATGAAACGCCAAGTGACGAGGTCCGGCGCCTTTTCGAAGAGCACGGAGAAATCAAGACTTTCTTTGACCTAATTGCTACCAGGGGCATGGTCTTCGTCACTTACGTGAGTACTGTTGGAAAGATAGCAACCGGCAGTAAGCTGAGGATTCCAGTTCGATTTACGGTCAGCAGAAAGGGCCCGAGAAAGACTACAAGGGTCAGAAATCAGCGGACGTCCCGTAAGTTGGGCAGAGCTTTTAAAGATTGAGAAGCAAGCTCACCAAACCGTTCTTTATTCTTCCAGATCGATGTCCATTATTCTCTTCCACGTGATGATAGAGGAGGTGACAATCAACGAAATCAAGTAAGCCATCCAGGGATGACATGTATCCTAGGCTGACATCTCGTCCAGCAATTCCAAGGAACACTGCAAGTCACGTTACGCGCGTCGCCTTCAGGAGCGCCGATAGATGATAATGAAGTTCGTCGGAAGTTCCAACATTTTGGCGACATCAAGTCCATACGTCCGTTCGGTGAACGCATCGAGTGCGTCTATTTTTCGAACCGGTTTCCATTGTTGTCATTGACACGATGTTATATCCACAGTGCTCGATATGTTGAGTTTTATGACACTCGAGTAAGTTACTCCCCAATGAATCTGACTCCCTTGCCGATCATCCACTTTCCTAGGCGTGCGAAGAAGCATACGAGAGGTTAAAACATGAGCCCCTTCAGGATGGGGTGATGGACATCGCATTAGCCTGGGACAACACCGAAAATGCCTTCCGGTAAAGATAATTTGCTTTCCGTCTTAAGATGGGTATTGACGAGGCAATCAGAGATGGACAGGGAGCTGGAGGTGGTGGCCACTCCCGTCACTGGGAAGAGCGCAGTCACCGAGGAGGGGGTGGTGGTGGTCGAGGACGCGGCGGCAGGGGTCGAGGCAGAGGTCGCGGATTTGGTGGCGGCGACGACTATGAACGTCATGACGATGGTGGTTATGGTCGTAATCGTCGGTTCGAAGATGATTATGGTCGCGGCGCTGCCCGAGGCGGAGGCCCTGGTGGGTATAACGATAGATACGACAACAACCGCGGTGGTTATGGGGGCACCCCGGGACCTGGCTATGGGGTTCCACCTGCAGGACCTCCACCATCAGCTCCTCCTTACGGTGTGCCTCCAGGCCCTCCTCCACCTGGCCCGGTACCTCCATCTGTAAGTTTACATCGGTTTTCTATCACTTGTCACTTACCATCTCAATAGGGTCCTCCTGAAGACCGGCTGGATCAAGCTCGCAAAGTACAACAGTTGCTTGCAGCTCTGAAACAGCCTCAGAATGGACAAAGTACCACAACTCCTCCGACAAGTGCTGTTCCTCCAGGTCCCCCAATGGCCGGCCCTCCAGGGACAAATCCATATTATTCCCAACCCCCTCCATCAGCAATGGGGTATCCCCCACCTGGCAGCTATGCCGGCCCACCACCCTCCGTGCCTCCTGTGCAGCCTCAGCAAGGAACAGCGACACCGCCAGTTAATCCTGCCCTTAGTGGACTCCCTCCCAATCTCATGATGCTGTTGCAGTCACAGCAAAGAGCAAGTGGGCCTCCAGGCCAACCAGGGCCTTCGCCTTATGGGGGACCTCCTCCCGGACCTCCAGGCGCTGGTCCTGGACAGTACATGATTCCTTCTTACATGGTCGGTTCCTATCGCTAGTGACTCTACTGGTTTCTTATATTCCATGCAGGGGCAACAAAAGCCATGAATTGAGATACGCTCAGTTATGGCCAGTTATTGTTATTAGTTCGATACCTATTACTTACTCGATAGACACTATTCCACGGCGATTTCTTTGTCTGCTGGTCGTGTATGTCGTACCGCACTCTTCTTTCTCTTCTTTACAGTACTTAGACACTTCTCCTGTGTTTCGGCAATCAGCGGTACACGTGGCTGGATTCAGATCGGGATATGTAGTGTGATGTAACGGTCTCGGACGGATTCGCTCGCGACAAACCACACGTCCATAACCGCCCACAGTCTCAACCCCCAGGGGAGTCTCTCTACCCATTGCGAACCCGACAGCTACAGCTTTCCAACGATGCTGGCGCTCTCCAAGCTCCATACCATCCTATCTCGAATGCTATCATATCCCGACGTGCAGACTGCCGTTCTTTTGACTCTGTCCGGGGAGCTGGTCTCTTATGCGTCGGATCCAACGCGTGCGAAGGATGACATTCGTGTCATTGCTGGGCTAGCTAGCGAAATCTGGCAGGAGACTAGGGAACAGGGATACGGAATTGTAGACAGTGAGGTGAGTGCCTTCAACCCTCCCTTTGTATTCATGCTTAATTGTGTCAGAAGTACGGAAAGATTATTGTTTTACCCGTCGATGACGAGGACCACGAAATGGATGAGTCCAATGGTACAACTTCACCAGAGGAGCAGCCACTGATGTTGCTCGCTTTGAATGGTGCCGACCAAACAGATTGGACGGACATTCAACAAAAAGTCGGAAGCTTCATTGTATCTCATTCCTTCAGTATTCTGAACCGATTTACAGGGGATGACATTTGCATTCCAACTTGCGAAGCCTCTGAGTCGATTCCGGGGGTATCTGAAAGTGAAGCCGCCGTCCCCATCGCCCTCAGCACTGTCATCGACACCTGCTCGATTATGAATGATACGGGCTATGATTCACGTCTTTATGAAACCTCATGGCAGTATGGACTTGAAGGCTTTTCAATGCTTTCCATCTTACAGATTTGCATTCTCACCTGCACATTTCTAGACTATCTTTATTTTGCTTTCGACGAACAATTCACGCGAATAGCCTATATCATTCTGCATCTTATATAGAGTAGAACCTATCCATTAATACTGATTGTAGTATATAGTATGTTATTTCATCATCATAGCCGCCGGTTATAATCACGGCGAAGCTCCGAAGTTTTTCGCGTGCCCCGCGACGCGGGAATAATCGTAATTCGAATCGTGCCAACTAGCTCAGCGCCTCCGTCATTATCGCCGGCAACGACGAACCTGCTTTCACAAGACGTTGGCCCAATTCTCCCAGCATGCAAGGAATAGGGCGTTCCTTGCGAGTGTCGACGTCGGGGATTTCCCGCTCCATTCCCAGTCCAGCTGCATTCGTCACGCGGCACAAACGACGGAGAGTTTCTGTTCTGGCCCAGAAAACGGCGGCGTCGCAGCCAGCATGGACACAAAACCCGAAATCTGTACCTTTGCCGGATGAACCACCACCGCCGTCTCCTCTGCAATGCATTCAACCGGACCCATATTTACTTGCGTCTGCAGAACTGAATGTGTTACAGTCCAACCTTCTCGGACTACTCGGTTCTGCGCATCCCGGACTCGCGGAAATCGCGAAATATTATTTCCTGGACCCTTCAAAGCAACTGCGATCGCTTCTGGTCTTGTTATTTGCTCGAGCAACGAATGGCTTGGGGCACCATTGGCAGGAACGGAATTGGGAGGTGGGAACTGAGGCTCTTGGGGGTCGAGGAGAAGAACTAGACCGACCCTTACGCTCGTCACAGACCTTGGGCGACTGCAACCCAAACATGCCAGACGATACCGCGTCGTTCGCAACGCCCTTCGAATTGCGACGTCCGTCAACATCGACTGCAACGCCGATACCACCGCTTCACCACCCACGCCCTCCACCCAGCTTAATATCGTCTCCGTTATTACTGCCAACGCAGATGCGACTAGCACAGATAGTGGAAATGATTCATGTCGCGTCTTTGCTCCATGACGGCATCTCTCCTGCGTCTAAAGATGAAAATTCATCACAGAACCCTTTTGGCAACAAACTTTCAATACTGGGGGGAGACTTTCTACTGGGGCGAGCGAGCACTGTGCTGTCATATCTAGGCGGTGGAGAGGTGGTTGAATTGATTGGGAGTGTGATATCCAATCTGGTTGAGGGCGAGTTCTTGCGGATGGAAAAGGTGCAGACACCTACGTTGGGTGTTATGGATGGTCCGAAGAACCGAGAAGAGGGCTGGGAGCTCTATCTACGCAAAACATATCTGAAGTCTGCGAGTCTGATGGCCATGGGCGCAAGAGCCTCCGTCGTACTCGGGGGCTGCGGTGAAAACGAGATCTGGAAAGAAGTTGCATACGCGTATGGACGCAATTTGGGCATTGCGTATCAGGTGTGTTTGCTTTATAACACGCCCTTCTCAGGGAACATGATTGAAACACTTCTAACATCGACATAGCTTATCGAAGATACATTGGACTATGATACTTACTCGCCGAAACTAGAACCGAGCCTAGCTTCCGGTCCTGCATTGTATGCTTTAGAAGAGCATCCAGATCTCCAACCTCTTATCCGGCGCCATTTCTCCCGGACAGGAGATATTGAACTGGTAAGTACCTGTCCTCACGTCCGTCTTACACGACATACACCTTACTCCTACCAACACTTCCCCTGTCATTGTCTCTCTTGGTTGTATAAGCGCGCTACTGACATCATGCACCTCTTCTTCCGCTTTGACAGGCTGTCCAATTAGTCCAACAGTCTTCGGGCATTGAGCGCACCCGACGGTTGGCGGAGTCTTACGCTGAAAAAGCACGCGAGACATTACAGCTCTTGCCGGACAGCGATACCAAGTTGGCTTTAGAGGCTCTTACGGAAATTGTCGTGAAACGGACGTGGTCATAGTATCATTGATCCTTATACATGGGGGGGGGGGCAATGCCTTCCGGGTCGCGGCCGTCATGGACAGTATTTTCGGACACTCGACTGAATACGAACGCTAAAGGAGTCAGTCGTCTATTATACTTATTGCCCGTCTATTATCCTCTTCCATTTACTGCTTCCCGAATAGAGCCAAGTAATCGACTTTTCCGTAGTTTCTCCAAGGACTATTCGAGCTGATACACGATATCCCCCCCAGAATACAAAAGTACTTTCTGAACCAGCATACGGAGCGGATATATGTGTGGTGTAACTTAAGCGCTTAAGCGCCCATGTTAGCCCAGTGAGAGGAGTCACGCGTTAGACCGGAATCTCGAGTGGGACTGCCCCTGCTTGGGTTCCTGGCCATTTCTGATTCCGCACGGGTAGGCGAGGTTGGGTGGAAGTTATCAATGAATTTTCGCTCTTTTCTACTAGTCGATGTCTTGTCTGATTTCATCTTCCCGTTTGCCCCCCTTCCTCTGCTTAATGGTCGACACGTCCATCTTGCCAACTAAAGGCCAATGTCAGCAGTACGGACATCAAACTAGGGCGAGACTTGGGACCATGGTAGTCCTTCTAGCTAGCACCGGTTACCTGCCGCGAAACCAGATAGGAGTTCCCGGACTTTCGATACCTCACAATGCGAAGGGAGACTATATGCGTCAGCTTTCTTTCGATAAGGGCTTGTTGCTGACATACAGTGCCAGGTGAGAGGCCTCCGAATAATACATGAACTCTGCCTTGCTTTTCCCGGTTATACCAACCGTCGAGTAGCAGGAATATGCTAAAGCACAGTTGCTCCATTGTATCACCGCCTCCATGGCCTGATTCTCTGTGAACTCGACCGTATTAAGTGTGCCCAGTTACTGTCACAATTGGAAGAATCCTATGCCAACGAAAAGACCGAGGTAACGCGTGGCGGATCTTCAGCATAAACAGGGCGGATTCGGAGAACGAGGTTCTTCCGCTTCTGTAGGCATCTTATTCAGCTCGATGGATTGCTTCTTCTTTGAACGCCTGTCCAGGGTAAAACTTCTGTTTTCATCTCGAGTTTCCGCCCATCAGCACCGTCGATTATTGTCACACCCTGTGAATCGCAAAACTAGAAGACCTATGTCGAGTTCCTTTCAGAACAGTGGATTTGGCCGCATGCTTCCTGTGCCTTCGCATCCTTTATTTAACGGAGCACATCCTCCGCTACTACTTCCGGCCCACATTCTTCTGCTTGCACTTGAGAAATGGCAGTGGAGAGATGGGCACTGGGAGGCTGTTGTGCAGTCTCATCTCAAGCAAGCTGAAAGAAGATTATGCTCACGGGCCCAGACAGTTAGAAAAAGAATTCCAACTTGGTCAATGTAGTCCAGTACTATTAATAGATGTCCGCCCGGATGATGAACACGTGCCGCAACGTTACGATGACGGTTACTTATGGACTGGTTGGCTGAGCTCCGTCGTTGTCCTCGACGCATCCGTCACGGTGCTCGAGCCATACAGTCCTGCTAGGCGTCGTCACGTACCCCTTTACTCTACCGCAGTTGGGGCGCAACCATGTTCAAGGCCCTGGTCTACGCCTATATCTTGGGAGGGCTCACCTTCGTCCCACTGCTGGTGGCAGTCGTCATATTCATCACGGTATACACCTCAGTACCCGTTGGCGACGCGGACATGGCGAAGAAGAAGAGAGCGAGGATGGCTACCGGCAGTGTTAACGATGAGAAAGCCAAGGAGGAGGAGGAGGCTGGCCAGAAAGACAGTTCTCCACCCCTGGATCTTAACGACCGCCCAACGCATCGCAAAGGTTGGCTTACTATTCGCCGGACCTTCGAGGAATCCGAGAATGACACAAGCTACGTGACACTCGTTCGTGCTTTCCTGGACTCTAGGTCCAAGGACCCCAAACGATCACGACCCAAGGACATGTGGTACGCTGTCCTGAAGCAGAATATCCTGTACCTCTATGAGGACGAGGAAATGACTGAATGTGAAGCAGCTGTCGAGCTTAGTGGACACGATGTAGTCATTTATCCAGAAGGCCTTCTTGACGGTGAACTCTATGCCAAAAGGAACGCAATCTGCCTGCGCCGGAAAACAACATCCAGTTCCAGCCTGCCGAGCATCACGAAGGAAATGAAGCTCCAAAGAGAGAATGCTGAAAATAACCTTGAGCAGGACGGTGGTCCCAACAAAAGGAAAGAGAAAGAGCAACAGGAACTCCCTGTCGAGCACGACAAGCAGGCAGATCTAGCTACAGGCGAAGCGTTCGATCCTGAAACCCCTTGGTTCATCTTCGTTCGCTCAAACATCGAAATGGAAGACTGGTACTTTTCTCTCCTTCATGCCTCCTCACATCCAGCACCAACTCCGACTCTTCTTCCCCTGCGTGAAGTTTTCGACCCTAGCGATATGAACCACCTTGTGCACACATTGGACGACCAACCAGACGTCATTCCCATGCGCTGGCTCAACGCTCTGCTTGGCCGAATCTTCTTCAGTCATTACCGCACTCAACATCTCGAGGCGTATATTATCGGTCGATTAATGAAGAAGCTGGAGAAAGTCAAGCGCCCACAATTCCTCACTGACATATCCGTCACAGAGGTTTCCGTGGGCAATAGACCGCCGATGCTCAGCAAGCCTATGCTGAAGGAGCTTACTAAAGAAGGGGATGCTTCCTTGGAAGTTCATTTCCAGTATAAGGGCGAAATCAGACTGACAATAGAAGCGACTGCGGTAATTAATCTGGGTGCACGATTCAAATCGTATACCGTCAAACTTGTGTTGGCAGCAGTATTGAAGGAACTGGAAGGCAACCTCTTAATCAAGGTCAAACGCCCTCCTAGCAATCGCATATGGTATGCATTTACCCAAACGCCCCGAATGGTGTTGGAAGTGGAGCCTATCGTCAGCGATAGACAGATCACTTGGGGCATGATTTTGAGCACTATTGAATCCAAATTCAAAGAGATCGTACGTGCAGTCTGAGGCCTGTAAAGGGTCTGCACTGACTGAGTTCATCTAGATTCAAGAGTCTGTGGTCATGCCCAACATGGACGATATTGCCTTCTTCGACAGTCAGCCTTATGCCCACCGCGGAGGTATCTGGGCGGATGCATCACGCCGGGATTCCCCTAGGACTTTCGTTACACCAGCTGAACCAAACGTCGAAGTCCAATCCACAGCATCTGCCCCGAATCCCTCCATTTTGTCAGAAGTCCCAGGTGCCCCGATTTCCCATTCTGATGATCTTCTGGCCGTGAAGTCCACATATTCGTCTTCATCAGGCGAATTGGGCTCCAAATCTATGTTACACGACCCCACGGATTCCAATAGGAACAACACACGCCGCAAGACCTGGTTTTCCAGTATGCGAAGCGACGGTGACTCGGAGCTGATTCCCGATGTTTTGAGTGAGGACAATGTGTCAAGACATTCTCGGGGGCAAACTGACTACAATGGCAACACCTCCGACGAAGAAGCATCGCGTTCAAGGTCTTCTTCGCGTCGCAGAAGTATATATTCCGTCAGGTCGCAGAAGTCGAGTAAAACAGATCACAGCTACGTGGACCCGGCCACTTCCCACAGATCAAGTTCTCGCCTCTCCTATCGAGAGAGCGATGCTCTCGAAGCAGAGAGCAATGCTGAAGACAGCCACTCCAATAGCAATCCTGTGACACCGGAGAAAAAGTCGGCTATTTTCCATGCGCATCGTCCTGCCAGTCCTCCTTCATTCTTCTCCACGTTAAAGTCTAAGGCTGGCGATAAGCAGGCGCTTAGCAATACGGCAAAGGAAGCTATGCGGAAATGGGGCGTAAATTGGGGCCTGAAGAAAGAAACTACCGGAATGGCGAGTGGTGATGATCCGCATGAAAACACTCCATCCTCTTCTAGTCTAAATGCAGGTACGAGCGGCTCAGCAAATCATAAGCCCCGAGCTAGCTACGCCGAAGTACGAGCGGCCGTGGCGGAAAGAAAGGAAAAGGAACGGCAAACCGAGACGGAAGGCGGATCTAATGTCATCGAACACCTTCATAAATCCGACAAACCTACATCCACGTTGTCTTCTGATTCCGTTCAGTCAGACAATCCATCAATTGTCCCGTCTTCTGCGCGCCTCTCTACCCCCCGTCTAACCTCGAAGAAATCCATGCCTTCTATTAGCCATGTGAATACCGACATTGACATAGAGCCGTTGGTCGCACCTGATGCTCCGATACACGTCCAACCCCAAGCGAAAACTATGACCATTCCAGGGATTCATGCAAAGCATCGCGGAGAAATCCAGTCTATGGGTTATGTAGCTCCAGAGCCAGCCACACCTCCTGCTCCTTCGAAGATTATAGAGAGCAAGTTGAAGAATCCCGCTATCCAGACAGTTTATCGCTTCTGGAAAAGTCCCCCGACGGGTAATCGAGAGACAGATAGTAACCGATTCCAGAGCAATCTATCTACCACTTCCGAGCAGCCAGGAGTTGTTGGGGCTGATTCCAGAACGGAAACGATGTTAGACAGCCATCAGACACCCTTTGAGGGGATTGAGCGGCCCACCCCACCGCCACCACCACCTCGCCCTGTTCCCATCTCGGCGGTTTCGCCCCCTTCAAGTTTTTCTTCGGCGTCTTCAGCATCTGAAGCGCTCAAGAATATTGTCAATAAGGACGAAAGTTCGCGAAGTATGAATCAAGAACCACCAGAATCTCCTGGCCCACCGCAATCGACTCCTGAAGTCATGGCAGCTCCCAGTCCGGGCGACGTTGCGTTGACGGGTAGCTTGAATGTCAATGTGTCCGCCATTGATTCAACCAGTAACGTTCGCAGTCGTACTCCCCCGCCACTACCACCACGCCGGATTGCAGCTGTTGCATAAATTCGATTCGTTTGACTTCTGACTATTTGACTTTCTTGCATTCATATCTGATCCTTTTCGCATCATTGTACACTAAACGACAATTCAGGCATATACGCACATTGCATCGACTATCCGCCATATTATTTGGGGAACACTGCATACTACTGCATACATCTTCTCGACTCGATCTATCAAGATATGATGAATTATTTTGGCACTACATAACCCTTTAAAGTCCCGTATCAGAACAACGCGCCGTTTTGCGACCGCTAATAACAGTCATTCGATACATACAATGAGCGCAGAAGAGCAAAATGGCACCAACATCAGACTGACATGAACAGATGATCAGGTTGTCATGAAGACCATCCGAGAGATGTGAAATACTGAGGTACGAAAGGTATGGCCATTAGGTTAAACCTGATTAAACCTGCCAGGCCATTGGTGCCGAGTTAGGGGTAATGTGACGGTTTCCGACGAGTCGTATGTACAGTTTGCAAACGGGGAATGGCGTTTATTTGTCGGATATACATTTTTTGACGTGCCACAGAATATTTCGAGCGTCGAATGGCCGCGAGGAACTTGAAGGCATCCATATCTACATGCTGCGTTTGGTTACGGCATTAGTAAACTTCTTATGCAAATGTAAAAGTTAGCAATCATTTGGAACGCAGACAGATCCACAAGACATCTAAAGTTACACAGCGCTGGGCTTGCTATCGCCCAGAATCGTGGCGGAGGACCAGTCTCTTTAGCACCTCAACTACTAGCGTCTCCAGCGTCGTATCATCATTCCTTTGTCGTCTATCGTACGTCGTGCGTCATTTGCTGGTCGTTATTGGGAGGCTAAGACTAGCGAGGAAACAGCTCCCTTCACCTCAATACCAGCCAGGCTTCGTGACGATGTACCGGAACACAACAGCGACGAAAAGTTATAGCAGCTTGGCAGAGATGCAAGAAAGAGAAGATACAAAGCCAAGGAACTTGTCACTTGCCTCAGCGAAGCTCGACAAGTTACTGAATTATGATGGGGAGCGCGTCAGTCCGGCATTGAGCAGTGCAAAGTACTCGACCTTCTTCTCTTCCACATCGGCGCTATCAAGCCCGGTGGACCCTTTTTCGCCTGCGTCGGAAGACTTTGGACCGGTCAGCTTACCCCCTCCGCCAAGGCGCAACGGGAAGAGAAAGAAAGCACCGCCAGTTCCGCTGAAGCAAGAGTCATTGAAGTCAAGCAGTGCGTCTGATTTGGGTTCGGCCGCGGCACCGACGACATCGCATGAGGGGGTTGAGCCTGAGGAACCACAGGACGACGAGAAATCAAGCTTGAAGAAGCTCGAGCCTTCCAATATGTATCCTGTTGGTGGAAGGGCTGAGTCTTCGTTGTTGACGGCTGATCGCGAGATTAAATCACAGCCTTCCTTTGAAGAGCTGGTGGTCGTCCATAGGAAGACTTTTACAAGCGACCGACCCCGTATCATCCCGACTGTGTCGATTCCGCCGTTGCTCAGCATCCCAGCAGTTCCAACGCCCATAACAGAGCTGTCGGAACAGTCTGAACTGCCATACGCGTCGGACGGTAGACTGCCCGTTGATGACAGAGATACCCCTCCACCTACGCCTATCCGCTCGACCCTAGGAAGTCGCAGCGATGTTAACGGTGGTTCGAAAGCTGTGGCGGGTTTTGGACAATCGCCAGCACTGCTCCGATATGCGATGTCGCCTATGAAAAGTGGGCAATTGCAACCGAACAAGAAAAAGCGTTTCTTTGCATCTTCCGACAGTTCGCCAATGATGCCGTATGATGAACCACGCTCGGGGCCAGGATCTCCATCAGTTGTTCGAGGGGCCTCGAAGACGGAGAAGGTCCGAGAGCGAGAAAACGGTGAGTCGACAGTACATAATGAATATAAAATGGGTCGATGGGACTAAATTGAGGGCTTGCAGGACCGGAAATGCAGCAGACCAGCGCCGTTGCCGCCAATGTTTGGCGCAGCCGGCCATTAATTTCCCACGGGAAAACTCTGTCGCTGTCTTCATGCGAGAGCGGAACAACTTACAACCCGCCATCCACCATCCACACCGCGACCGACAAGAGAATCAGCATATCCAGCTCTATATACCCTGACTCCCCCGCCCACCCCCTCGACGACGACGACGACGACAACGACGACGCTTCCTACATCCACATCGGCTCCCCTGTTGACCACAACGGCAACGACAGCGACGACCTGCACGACATTCTCCACCAAATCCAGAACGAACAAATCATTGATCCTGATAACTATCAACTCATGTCCATCCTCGCAGGCTCGCGCGTCTCCCAACCCCAGCCCCAATCGCGGGATTCAGGCCTGAAGCCGCCATTGCCGACGACACCCAAGCCTAGGTTCAGCAGGAGGGCTCTGTCGCCACGCTCGGTGCCGTCATCGCCGTCGCAATCACCTATCATTTCAAATCTTGTTTTTGAGGGCTACGAGACAGCCAATGATGACTTGCCACCGACCACGAATTGGCTTGGTCAGGAAGAACGTACGGATCTCATTCGAAAGTCTCGCAAGCTCGCTCGTGTCTTCGGACGTACGCCCGGTCCAGAAGTTATGGCCCAGCAGGATAACTCTCGCACCAGCCAATTTGCATCGCGGCAACCCCGGCACCAGAGAACCCCTCTTTCCTTTTCAAATGATCTCGACAATCATAGCGGGTTGAAACGGCGACGGGCATCAGTCTGGCCCTCACCTACAGATACACAGTTTGTCATCTCCACCGGCAGGAGGCACTCGGCGCCTCTGAGTCCAGATGACATCTCTTTCCTGAATGCATCTAGCCCACTGTATGAAGCTAGCTTATCTCAGGTCGCATCTCAATTCCGCAGTGAATCAGCAGCTTCGGAGAGTAAAGAGCCGTCAAATGACCATCCTGTTGTGAAATATGAAACGGAGCACCACTCTCCATCACCCCACACCTCATTTATCGATTTGTATCTCTCAGAGGACGAAGCCAACAATGACGGACCGACCATCACTCTCAGTGATTCAAACAAGAGTGCTGCGCAGCGACCTTCTTCTCCGTCCGCCCACTCGCTTTTGGAGAACATGACACCTGAGCAACAGGCTGAGGAGGAGCGGAGGCGGAAGCGAGAAAAGCTTGCAAAATTACATCGCTATCTGGGCTCGCGCGTCCCTACTAATCTAGTCCTTGGCGTCTCCGATCCTGAAATACATTTACCTCCTGCTCGCCCATCACCCACGAAAGCGTCGTCTTCCGAGGCAGAAGATTCCGCACGGAGGAAGGCTTGGCTGCGGCGACGTCAAAGTAGTTCGGCAGCTCTACCATCTACCTGGCATGACGAACTAGAACGCAGGAAAGAGGAACTCGATACCAAAGAGAAAGCTCTTAATGTCCGTCGAGCCCAGAAGATGGAGAAGGTGAGCTCTAATTGAGCTGCACCGTTTATTTGACTGGTCTTAATTCATACCGATCTCCGTTTTCTCCGTAGGTGTTTGGTGTTGCTCCACCGCAGACTCTCTATCATACCCGTCACACCCCTTCTCCCTCAATACCTACTGCGCCTAAAACGTTTGGAAATCCCTCTACGTTTATACCCTCGTCGGAGGTTGTATTTTTCACAAGGAACCCCAACCAGTCATCCTACCAAAAGTCGAAGAACAAGAAGAACAATCGACCGGGCACTGCTGAATCAACTAAAGCTTTACTACCTAAGGACCGCAGATCGTCAACTGGATTTGACGACTCGACAACCAAGATGCCGGATATTTTTTACCACGGATTATCGGCGGGATCTCATAACGGAGGAGGATCTGCAATCTATAACCATTACCAACACTCTATGAATTCTCTTAACGATATTTTGGATCGGGTATGAAATTCTCCTGGCCATCAATTTCTATCGAATGTGACATATACCTTGCAGGACGATCGTGCTTCACTTCTTGAGTTACACAACTACATAAATGGTGGGGAAGAGGCTCCCGACGCGCCAGTCCACATTGATAACGATAACGATAACGATAACGATACCTGGGAGGACGCAGAGCGTGATAGTTTCACCAGAGATCGTGCGCTTTCCAACGCCTCTATAAGGACTGAACGTCGTCGCTCGCTTCCAACTAGGATCTCGAATACCTCGCTTGCTTCAGAACATAGCGCCACCTCCCCAAAGCCGGACATCACGGATTTCCAATTACGCCGCCGCAGGGCTGCGAAACTCACCCAGTTCTTTGGCGTTCATTATCGTGAATTAATCAACGATGTTTTGGACAGCCTGGAGAATGGTTTGGAACACGAACGAAAACGAGGTACCTTGCAGGCGGAAGAAATTGAGGTACATTTGGTTCTTCTATGATATATGAATTAGCCTGTTTTCTGATGCATCTCCTCCAGGACCTCGTCCAGCGATTGCGGGAGCTGAAAATAAAGCGGGAAGGAATATTTTAATGACTCTAATAAACAGATGCAATCGTAATACATGCCGCTAATGCACTCGTCATTCTACGTCACATATATGTTCACACACTCATTCAATTCTCTCATGTATGAGGATATAGTTATATAATACCATATCAAAAGCCTGTATTTAAATATTAATATCAGCTACAGAATAACAAGGTCTCCTTCGCAGGAACTACACCAGAACACGTGTGATTCATCTAAGAACTGCGGCCGGTGTGTTACCTGATGAGAATGGGTATCATCCTCTTTTCCAGAAAGAGAATGAACGGGAGACAAGGCTCGTGATGGAGGGTGTGATATAGCAGTAACAGCGACCTCGCTATCGATACGCGCTTTCAACATACTCAGGCTGACTTTGCGCTTGTATAATGTTTCGGGTGAAAGGGCCTGATCGAATACTGTGCGTGACAATGCTGGTGGTGGTGGGTTGGCGCGGTGAGCTAAAGAGGAGCGACGAAGATCATGGTCTTTAGCCCGACTTGACGGCCGCGAAGGAATAGGTGAAAAGGTTCTAGGAGGCTGGTGGGCAGTGCCTTGGAGTCGTGCGACTTGATTCTGAAGAGTAGCAACTTGTTTCTGAAATTCGTGAGTTTTAGCCTGAGCTTCAAACACATCGTTTTCCAATGCTCGTATCTGCGAATGTGCTGCAGAGATCTCAAGGGCATGTTGCTGGCGAATTGAACTTAACATTTCTTCATCCAGGGATCGAGGCGCGTCGCTCGTAGGAGAAAGGACAACCTCCCTCAAACGATCAAGTTCTTGGTCTTTGGAACTCAGCTCAGCGCGTAAACTCTCGAGCTCATTCTGCGCGTGTTCCAAAATATCATGCTCTTCCTCCTAGAGACAATGTCAAAGCTAAACACCCTGGAACCGCTGAGATTCGCACCTGAGCTTTCCTGCGTGCATCCAATTCATGTCGGAGCTCAGACAATTCCTCTGACTGAGCTTGAACCGATGAAGTGAGCCGATCGAGTTCTTCAAGTCGGCGGGACGCATCTTGACGGTGACTTGCTCGCTGCGCCTCGAGGGATTTGATGCTCGTGAATGCAGTGTCTAGCTCTTCTTGCAGTTGGCTATACACTTTTTGTAACTCCGCGAACTCGGTTTGGGCCGAACCAGATTCTTTGTCTTTACGTGAGAGAGCTTCTTGCCATTTCTTCTCAGACGTCTCTTTCTCGGCTTCGAGCGCGTCGACGGAAGCCTCGAGTTTTTCGATTACTGTATCGCGGCTTTTCAGAGCGCGTTGTAGGCCGTCTACTTGCTCCGCCAGATTTAGTTTTTCATCCGTTAGCTCGACGATCTTCGGTCGCATTTCCTCAAGCGACCGCATCAAGCTCGTGCCTTCCTGCTGAAGACTTCTTGTCGCCTTTTCGGATTCTTCTACACGTCGATTGGAATGCTTGAGTTCGGTTTGCAACCCTTGGACCTGCCGGGTCTGAGCCGTGACAGACGCGGCAGCTTGCGCAAGCTTCTCTTGCAGCTCAGAGATCTGTTTCTGGTTTTCCTCCAGCCGGGCGCGTGCATTAGATGCCTCGTCTGTAGCGGTATCCCGCTGCTCTGACACCCAATCGATTTGACCCTGAAGCCCTGACACTTTGGCCTGCAGATCCCGTACTTCCGTGTTCCAAGCCTCTTCTTGCTTAGAGAAGTCATCGATACGAGAATCCGCTGTTTCTTTCTCCGACTTCAGAGTTGCATGGGCCTGCAGGGAATGAATGAATACCATATATATGAGTCGAGAAGAGATGGGCTTGCCTGCTTGAGTTTTGACAGTTGGAATTCCAACTCATCGGCACGGTCTTGAGCATGCTTCAAAGATTTCTCCAACCTCTCAACCCGGTCATCGTTCTGTACCTGCTCTGTCAGCTCCTGCAAGCGACGGCCTGTTTCTTCCGCTTCTTTTCTGGATTCATTAGCAGCACTATTTGCCCGTTGCAATTGTCTTTCCTAATGAAACCTTAACACGAAGACCAGAAGCGAACACGAGATATCAGCGCACAAGATCCCGAGATTTCTCAGTCAGTTCCTTCTCTTTGCCCTGATATTCGGCTATTCGCTGCGTTGCTTCCCCAACTTGGTCTTGAGCTGTTTGAAGTTGTTGCTCGAGCTCTTGGGACTTGGCTTGCTCCACTACCAGCTCTTCTTCAGCCGTTTGCCATTCTGAAGAGGATGTCAATTGTATTCAGTTCACATGTTAAGGATCTCGGACGTACTCGATTCAAATCCTTCTTGTTTGTGTAATTCCGTCGTAAGAGAAGCCTTCTCTGCGACCAGAAATTCAATCGTCTGTTGTTCTCTTTTCAGATCACGCTCTTTCTCTGCTTCAAGCTCTGCATATCGTTTGTGGAGTCCAGCTACGCGGCTTTTTTCCTCCTTGAGCAAGGTTTCCGTCTTGTGCGAAGCTTGTTGCGAGCATCAATATGCCATTCATGGGGGAGGGCCAAACGTGCTTACCAGCCAGTGAATCTTGCAAGTGTTTGATGTCCTCCTGCAAATTCGAGTTAATGGATTCCAGATACCGTATCTTCTCCGCGAGAGCAACTTCGTTTGCACTACGTGAAGTCGGCTTCTTCTCGACCACCGCAGCCTGCAAAGGGGCTGGTGTCGGTGGTTTTGAGGTCGCTTGAGGCGAGACTGAGGTTACACGAGCAGGCGGGGGGCTGGCTCGAGGCAAAGACGAGATCCAAGATGAATCCCCAGGTCCAGCATCCTGTCCAAATCTGTAACAGATTCAGGTTCTTTTGGCAATTACCTGAAGCCAATGCATCACATACACGGATGAAATGTCGCGTTTATTGTCACTGTTAGTCTCTACTCCGCCGTTTGACTCGCTCTGGGCAGGAGTCAAGGGTCTTGCATGAACTACTGGCGATGCAACCTCGGAGCTTTGCGTTGGCCCTGGCTCTGCGGCTTTCTTCTGCTGTCGCTTCTTTGCCAGCTAGAGTAGTCTAAGCATTCGTGTGGAGTCGGAGGAGGATGTACCTCACCAAAGCCTTTGCTCTGGCTGCCTTGGCTGCGCGGTCGTCTTCTGACATTGTCGAGGTCGTTGAATGCTTGATGTGAACCTAGACAACATCGTGACGTTGCTACTACCAAATACGGGCATATCCGTTATTACACGCCGCCTTAATCTTTCCGTAGAACTATCATTGACGAGCAATAGAATGAATAGTCAGAGTGGGTAGGGGATATATACACGTCTGTATTCCAGAAATAAAAATATAATTCTCAGTATATAACAAATTGGGAGACGAAAAGCAAGGGGAGAATAAAGCGATGACAATAAAGCAAGGAACTGGGTGTGAAAATTACAATTTAAACACCAGACAACACAGTCCTGCGAAAAGAGTAAATGGAAACATGCAAGGGTAACGACCGGCTGAGGTAATTCGAATATTCGCGCCAGAAAAGTTCGCGAGTGAGAGAGAATAAATGGAAGATGAGATGCAGGGCCGCTCCTGCGGCCAAGAATATCGGTAAGGGAAGGAAAGCCAAGTTCCAAGGATTCGTTCTTTTATGCCCAGACCTGCAAATGAGCATTAATAAACGGAAGTACAAAGAGAACAAGGAAAGTCGTACCCGGAGCGTGCTGTCCCAGCTCCCAGTGCAAAGAGCCATCCCATCCACACTGACACCGAGGCAGCTAACACGGTTTTCATGGCCAGTCAGAACGCCAACGCGTTCTCCTTTCAAAGTATCCCAGACATTGCAAGTCCAGTCATCGTAACCACCGAAGAGAATTCGTCCGGAAATAGAGAATGCGACAGAAGTGATACCACAAAGGATGTTGTCGTGGGTGAAAGTATTAAGTTCACGGTCTGCACGGATATCGAAGAGGCGGCAAGAAGCGTCGTCTGAGCCCGTAGCAAACGCGTCGCCGTTGGGGAAGAATCTGAGTGAAAGGATTGCTTGAATTTATCTATGTAGTCACGTGAGTAAGGGGTAACGTACGATACTGCGTTAATGTCGGACTCGTGTCCAGTGAAGGTTTGTGTTGCTCGACCGGTTCGAATATCCCAGAGTTTAGCAGTTGCATCGCAAGCACCCGAGACAAAAGTGTTCATGTTGGGTGCCAATGACAGGCTGAAATGACAAAATCAGTGGGAATTTTCGCCAATGCAATGGGTATTCACCTCATAACATCGCCAGTATGGTCGCTGAATTCGACCACTCTGACGCCGGCTTCAATGTCCCACAGCATGCAGGTCATGTCGCCTGAGCTGGTAACGATTTGTCGATCGTTAATGAAGCGGCAGCAGCTGAGGTAACCTGAATGTGCGCTCAGCTCCCGAGCGCCCCTGGCGCTGGTGTCGCCCTTGTTGTTCAAATTGTAAATGGAGCAGATGTTATCTAAGCCACCGCAGGCAACAAAGTTGCCAGACGGCGAATAGGCACAAGTCATAACCCAGCTAGAACGGAGGGGGATGGCATGGACTTTGTTGGTGGTGTAGGCGTCCCAGACGATCAATTTACCGTCTTGAGAGGCTGATACGAGGTGACGACGATCTGCGGCCCAATGCATTGCATAAATCTTCGCCAGATGGCCCCTTAGAGCACGTCTTGGGCGCATCACAATTCGTGGGAGAGCATCAACTTCTGCAGCCATTGCACGCACTTGGGTCCAAAGAGTTGAGAAAGGATGAAAGGGGTAGATCGAAGACGACTTACGACTAGTATCGGCAGATGACTCTTTCTTTGCTCTGATCTTCTCCTTCAAAGCTTCAGCCTCACGGCGAGCGGCGGCAATCCGCTCCTGGATATCGCCTTGACCTTGAGACATGATGTCTGGGTAATTATAAACGACTGTTCGATGATGTGGGTGAGAAATTGGTTACTGTGTGGACACTGGATGAGTATGGGGACGTGGGCTGAAGGAAAGGAGAAAATGGTACCAACAAGATGGGAGTCGCAGCAGAAAACAGGGCTTGGGGGAGTGAGAAGACGAGAGCTACGCTATGGGGACAGCGAGCTCGAGGGGTGCCTGGAACGTTTGGGACGACGAGCAAGGAGGAAACTGGATTGGTGGGAAGGAATTCAAAGGTGCAGAGCCCGCTTCGCTGTTGATGGGAACTCCTCCGCAACTTGCCGTGTGATTGATGGCATTAGCCGCTCCGCTCTAATTTCCAATGTTTTTGACAGCAAAATGGCTGCTTATTTGGTCTCATTTTCTACTCTAGAGCGGTTGTCAGATCTGTCATTTGGCGGATAAGACAAGTCCGCACACCTTCCACGATCTGCTTATCACCCTCTTTGCTCAATTGTACAGCCTTTGCCTTTTCCACAGTCGCCGCTCCGGGTTACTATAGCAGAGAATATTATTTCAATCTAGCTTGTGGCCCCCCTGTCTTTGTGGCTCTGGCCGCGAGTCGGACTTCTTTCTCGACCCTCCGGCGGCTATACTGCTCCAACCCACACGCTGTGTTTCTGTCATTCCCCCCTTCATGACTGTCACACTGTCTGCTCGGATGCCTCAGCTCTTTCAGGAAAGCCCTCTTCAGGTTCTCAGGGGTCAGAATAAAGAGGCTGACACATGAGTTCCCGGCATCTATCACGGTTTGACTTCCTTGGAGATACACTTGCCAGTGGGCCATTATTAGCCAGGGAGATCGGGGACAGTCAATTATGCTATGCAGATTGCCGGAAATAAGGAATACCATTACACTCAACCCGATATGATTACTAGTAAAGAGTTACCGGTTTGATGCACGGACGGCGGACGGTCAAAAAACTGGTATGTTCCAGAATGACTTATTCCATTGCCGAGACGGCCTTGAACCTTGGGCGCTAATTTTCCTCTATCTGGATTGGACAGATCTGAATTGAAGAAGACTCCATTTGACGCCCCAAGAGGTCACAAGGAGCTTGATAATCTCTCAGATATATAAGTCGAGGTAAAAATACATGGAAGCACAAAGGAATCAAAACAAATGTTCGATCCCCAGGGTCGGCGTGGCAAGACTTCCTGTTTCCCAGTGGTTGGCGGAATCAATATCGGCTAGAAGCCAGACCCGTGGTCCCAACGTGTTGCACTCGCCTTGGCCGGAAACGGGATGCGCAGCCCTTCGAAACTACACAACCCCCCACCTCTGGTTTTTTGGTAAGTCGTCATCAGCCCACATAATTAATTCATCTTCGAGATTCTGGGCTCTTTCCCCCGACTGCAGCATGGGCTTTCCTGCGTGAAAGGGAAAGGGAAAGTCCCACAGTGAAATTTGACAGGAATCACGGTCTATGTCAAACTTTCTCTCTCTTCGTCACAAAATAAAGAGGTCTTTCTAACGTACATCGGCTTTATCCTGTCCTTCGAAGGCGCAGTTTCTGGCTTGGCATCTTGAGGATCATTGAGAGCAGTTGAGAGTTGTATCTTGGGGACCATGGAAAGTAGTTGAGAGTGGTATCTTGAGGACCACTAAGAGTAGTTGAGAGTAATATCTTGAGGACCACTGAGAGTAATAAGATCGCACGAGTACCTGCGAATAATAAACCGCGTAACCGAGAAGCAGAAAGAAGGCCAACGTTACTAAAAACAAACCCCGAGCAACTTCCATGTACATCATCTTACTTGCCAGGTGATATACTATTATTATGCTTCTTGCCGCTGCACAGAGCAGTCTCGATGAGGAGCATGTTATGTCACCGCCAATCCAACAACATGCATTCCTGTACACATAGAAATTTAATGGCGCAGTCAGCGGGTGCTTTTAATTTTCGACTACCTCTGGATCTACATGAACTTGAAAACACAAGACTCAACCTTCTAGCCTCTGCGTGGGGTCCTCGTGGCGTAGCCGTGGCGCTATTGCCGCCAATCTTCGTCTGTTTTCAGTCCCCAAGATCGCGGCCTCCAGCCCTCCAGCAAGCTTTCAACCACGGAGAAGGAGGATATCCCAGGTCTTTGGCTACATGTCTGCACGTATACCGGCCCGCCTGCGATTCCTCATTAACGTACATGAACCCCCAGTCGTTGTCGCAGCACACCAGGCATGGCCAGTCGGCTCATTGACACCATCGCCATCATCGGCACCATTCACCTAGCAAGTCTGTCCCTAATTTCAAAGGATCACTTGCATTCAGTCACCGACGGCGCTGTCTCGCAAACGGCCATTGTCTGCTACTCAACGCGTTTACCTTAAGCGACCTCTGTGCTGATTTCATTTGCCGTTATGAGCACGGCAGCCAGAAAGAAACCCTAGGCAAGTGGAGTCCAATATCGTGAATCGTTTCACATTGGGATGGTACTTAAGACACAGGTATCGGAGGAGGAGAGGATGCAGCAAACCGCACCCGACAATGCCCAACGGTAAGTGAGCTGTTCTTGGGCGAACAAGGTCCCGACTGACAACAGAAATCTCCAGACGCTGTTTCCCAGCTGAATCAATGTATGTCATCGCTTTTTCTTCCAAGAGCAGCTATCCCTATAAATCCCCCCAGACTTGGATAGGCATGCCCAAGTTAACTCCTTGAGCTGGCAAGAGTCGACCCATGGCCCTCCCCACGAGCCCCAATGGACGTGCATATGTAAAGGTAATGTCGTTTGCACATTCAGGCTCTTCGGGGAAAGAACGATATTTACCCTCTTTGATAGTCAATGGAAAAATACTAGGCGAGGGTGTTTCCACCCACAAACACCTTGCCAAATGCATCGCTGCTGAGCAGGCTTTGAAGAAGCTCATGGCCCCCAACGAATAGACGATCGATCTGGTTTATTTACTCTGGTCGTCAAAGGTCGGGAAGGGCACTCAATACGTATACAGGCACATCACCGCATCCCATAGTAGCACCCCTTTGTTCGTCTCGTTTGGCTTTAAATTTTTGACATTTCAACTGCAAATGAGGCCCAGAATCTGAGAAATTTGTCGATCGGATAGTCCGACAGAACCACAGACTCATGGACTAGGCGAGGTGAGATCCTCAGTCCAATCGATCCTCTCATGTCGGGAAGAACGTCACGGCACGAGAACCTAATAAACTGACGCCCAAGCCTGCAGAAATCGAACTGGTAACAGGCCAGTTCGTTCCACATATCATTTAGCATTTGGGACTTCCGGGTATAATAGACGGGTAGTAATTTTGGTTGTCGTCCCAGTGTTGCCTAATTTTTCGGAGCGAATACCTTTGGCTGCCAAAGATACCAGATACCATCACAAAGCTCAGGATCCCAGGTTTACTTACCGGGAGAGAGATAAGTGACGAGACGTAAAACTATTCCCGATTTCACAGGTCATTTGATTTTGTTACACCATACGTGGTTGATACAAGCATTATATCGCAACCCGGTGGTCTACGGTCGCGATCGACGGGGGGACTCAAGTGGGACTTATATCAAAATGAACTGATAGCGCTTCTTCTTTTTATTGGTCAGGGATTGCTCAACTGATCACTGCTGAGTGTATGTTTCCCCCTCCTGCGATATTCCCAAGGAAGAGCTGCTTTTACGAAAGCCCCACATACACTCAGATAGGAGAAGATGCTAATATGCTCCGCAGAGCTCGGGAGAAACCCATCTACTCATTGCGAGTCGGGAGAATCGGCTAACCCCCCGGTCGAGAAGTCAGATCTCGCTGGGTTACAATCAGACATGCTGCCCTTGTACCGCTCTCCATTAAACGTTTTAAAGCCCAAGATTGATCTGCGAAATGGGGAATTGCGCAGGCGAGAGAATATAAAGCAGCCAGGGGAAAGACCCGGAGGCCCCAGTTCGCTCCCTCGATAAGCCAGTCCCTCTTACACCACTATGCCTGAGAGTAGGTGCTATTGCACCTTCAAATTTCTTACTTCTACTCACCCCTTCAATTGTAGTTCCCGTCACTGCACTCCATAATTGTAAGTACACAGTTACTCTATAACCGAAGCTCAACGTTACTGATTATCAATCACGAAGACCTCCAGAACAGAGGGCAACTACATCTTCTTTCGTATGCCGAGTCATCTTCTGGACCATCTCACCAACAGACATGGACGGTGGAATGCAAAAGTTAGTAGTCGGATGTCATGATCCATTGTCCGGCGTCATGCTGATCACGAAGTTGGTATCAGTAAATGGTTTCATCAAAGGCACAGGTTCGGGGACAGATAAGCAACAAGCGAGGAAATTTGCAGCTCAGGAAGCATTACAAGTCAGTAGCTTATTATTCGACGTAACTGAGGAAGCAAATTGACGGTGCCGATGGACATATAGGCCCTTCGGTCAGATCCTGAATGGTCTTGATTTGGTTGATCTCGTGTGAAGGGGTTAGACGTATTTGATACGGATCATCGTATTCCAGGTCCTTGTCTGGCTTCAGTTCAGATTCTAACGCCTTTGTCTCCTCTCTCATTGTCGTCCTGTTTATTACATACTTCTGGATCAATATGGACTTAATATGGCAATTCCGAGACCAGGTTTATCATCAAGTTGACTTTTCCCTTTTGTTTTCGCAGTCCGATTGAAAGGGCGACACCATGTTCCCATATGTTCCTAGCAAAACTTTCAACTCGTCATCAAGCTAAATTTCTATTGGTCTACAGGCAACCAGCGTTTCTAGACTCTTCCTGTGCTGAAATCTCATTGAAACATAGCATTGTGACTGCCAGGCTGCCCGGATGTCTTTGAGACGAGCAACCCCCTATCTCGTGGCAGCTACGACAGGTCAGCACCCATTTCAGGTTGCCCCAATAGTGAATGTAGGATAGATCAGCTGATGGAGCACCCGTCTGAATAGGTGCTTTCTCTGGCTATTATATATTCAAGCCATTGGTTGTACAGGGAGTCCATCAAGTAGAAACGTGAGTTGACGTTTACGGAGTTCGCGACAAATATGCTAACTAGGTCATTCACGGGGCAGATCTCGTGTTCCCAGTGCACAAGCCGTCACAACGGCCGAGGGATCCAAAAAAAACCAAGAAAGTGCCAAGGAAGACAAATGATGCGACTTGAATATTATCATCGCACTGCCGTTGGTACATAGAAGTGCTTGTCAAGAAGTGCTATCGGCGGCAAACATACAATTAGGATATAGACGGAATTAAAATTTACCTCCATTAGAATCATCACGTTAAGTAGTCCGGCGCTCCCATATCTGCTTTCAACAAACATAAATCTCGGGAGAAAATTGAAGGCGAACTAGAATAAACTTGCCTGAAGCACAGTTTCGCCCAAGAATATCATTTCCTTTCTCGTTTCCTCGACGATCAGGTCTTGGATTAGGAACCATTTTGCACTGTCGCCCCCAGCGCCTCCGGCTCGGACGTGAACCTTCCATACAGTACTTGCCTTGTCTCTTGTGGTCCCAGCTACAGACTCGTGCGTAACATTTGCGATCAGATCGTAGAGGGTGGATTCGTTACCCGGAGGCGAGTCAATATCTATATTTTGAGGCTAAGTGAAAAGATCAAGGGCGACACAAGCTGTTCTCACATTCTTTGAAATCCAAACCTCGAAGAGGAAAGTTAACGATGGTGGGGTTCTTCTCTTCAACGAACATGTTCTTTGTGAAGCGCTTAAAATGAAGGATGATATAAGGAGGGAGTTTCTGGCATTTGTATCTTCGTAAGTGACCGGCAGATTCCTGTGTCACAGAAATAAGCTTGAGAAACCGCGCCCGAAAAAACATATTACAGACTTGAGTTGTTCGGCCGTCATACTTAGCAAGAACCGAGTAAATATTAACTTGAGGGATAATATTCTTTTCAACCGAATCTTGGAAAAGTGGAGGCGGTGGGAGATCCACTGCTAGGAACAAGAACGGAGAGACTGATGTCTTGATGTCTGTCATAAATCCATTAATTTCGTCATTTATTGTTCAGATATTGGCAAAGTTACCTCGATCGATATCAAAACGAGGCTTCTCGTTTTCTCCTTCGTCTGGCCGAACGACCACTTGTTGAGTTTCTACTCTGAGTTCGCCCTGGAAGGTTTTAAATATAATGCCTGCAGGCGATTAGAAATGATTATCAGCCAGTAAGGAACGCGATGATGAGACACACTGGAATTCTTCTTCTTTGTACCACCGAGGTCTTTGTGCAGATGATTCAACAGCCACCCCAGGAACTCGACCGGATCGCCTTGCTGTTCCAATCTGAATTTACCTCCGCTAGCTCGGTTTACTTCTTGGAGGAACTCGTGGGGGCTGACTTGGCTCTTGAACAAACGGGGATTCCACACCTTTTTTGCAAGGCCCGCGAACCGTTTCAAAAGTTCGGGTTCTTTCCCTTGGTATTCGGATAGCAACAAACTATCTCTCAATGGCGGGACATGCAACAAGGCGTGAATGATGACGTTCATGTGATCATTTCGTTTGATGTTGTTTAATCCGACGAAGCCTTGCAGATATGGTTTGTGTAATAGGTCATAAGAAGGCTTGGATAGATAGGCGCTAGAAGATATCGCCTTGATGGACGCCGGGGTGAATTTCGGTGCTAGTACGAACGATATGTCTTCCAATGATGGATCGGAAACATGGTATCCATCCGGGAGAACATAGACCTGTCTAGACATGAATGCCGTGCGTCTGGAAAGCATGAGATTGGGAAGCTCTTACTTTGGTAGTTGCTAGATTGATGAAGACATGGTGGTCATCGTGAATTGAGTGGGCATAAGCATAAGAGTTTCGTCCTCTGCCCTGGAAATATTTTCCACATACGAGGCACCCATAGATGTTGATGTTCGACAGGGATACTGAGCAAAGCTTTTCGAAATCAAAATCGAGAGCTTGTCTGTTGATCTGGCGAAAGCATTCAAGGCCTGATAAAGACCACGACAACATCACTCACAGTGTCCAGGTAGAGATCGGAGGATCGTAAATCCGCGGCCGGTGGTAAGCTCTGTCCGACGTCTTCTTCGTCGTCGGACTGAGGTGAGGATGCACGCCTGTCTGAGTCACCAGCGGGGTCTACATCAATTCTGGCGCGTTTGGCTGGCCTTTCAGCGGTTGTTTCTCCCTCGGAATCATGGCTGTGAATGTCGCCAGGCTTTGGTGAAATTTCGGCCATGATGGGTTGCACTGCTCACTGTCTGGGTGAAAAAGTGTTTGGTGTGCGCGTACAAAAACGACCCAGTGGTATATACCGCTCTAAATGAAGCACTGTGGAGGTAGATATCGAGGTAGACGGCGAGCTTGAGGTCGGACGTCGTGGAGTACAGGATGCAAGTTAAAGGGGGCACCGCCACAGCCAATAGAGCACTAACTCCGTAAAGAAATTTATTTGACTTGAGCCGCAGCGCTGGCTTCTTTTGCACTTTTGTTTTTTGTTCGCTTTCCGAAGCTGGGACCAAGCTGGGATTACAGGGCTGAAGCAATCTTGACATACTACAGCATCGTACCTTGACTACAAGCAGAATCATTACCCCAATGCTGAGCAACGCGTCGCGGATTGCTCGCATGGGCACGGTCAAGGGGTCTTCAGGTGTATACAAACGGGCCTTCGGTTGGTCATGTCCTTCTCTCTCGTACCACCCGAATCCTCCAATACATCTGGATCCCAGTATGCAGGATTTACTGAAGGACGTGGACATGGCTCTCTCGAACCACAAACTTGCCCCATACCAAACCCACCGAGAGCTCAAAGCACTCCCTGTTGAACAGGACCAAAGTGAAGAAGCTTTAGATCTCGTAGAAAATACACTGAACCTCGACCGGAAATCCCCTGCTGCTCTGTTTGGCAGCGAGAAAATAGGCCAAGTTGTCATCCCACAACACCTGCAAGAGGCTATTCGCGACATCATAGAAGGTAGGTCATTCTAGCCAACTATTGTTCGGTATAGTATTGATCTTGCTAAAGATACGGACAAGTCACAATTGCACGCCGACGCGAAACGATTGTTTGCCGATTTCACAGAAGAAGGGGAGACAAGTGGATGGCAGGTTGAACTTGATACCAAATATCGGTCTCGAAAACAAGGAGAGAGGCATGCGGAGCGTGATGCGATGGCCTTTGCCTCCGTAGTAATGCCAGCCCACTATTCCGCCATCTCTGCTGTGTTTGGGCACTTGAGGCATAGATTGGGCTCAAGTTGGGAAGTGGACAGAGTTGTTGACTGGGGGGCAGGTACAGGAACAGGCTTATGGTCAGTCATTTCTTCATGGTACCTCACAACAACTCTCATAATATAACCTTAGGGCATCCCTTTTCTCTTTCCAAGAGGACCATAGAGTATACGGATCTGATACCACAGGCCTTGAAGCTTCCAATTCAACTTTACGTTCTTATATAGCAATTGACAAACGCGAAGGCTTGGTCGCTATTGCTCGCCGGATTTACGATAGTAGGTTTGTCCGTTGACACCACACCTACAGTGCTGAACGTAGTTTCAGGAATCGCTACCCCAAAGGACCTATCCATCCAATATCAGAAGACATTTCGCGAAGAAGATCAAATTTCCAGAGAGTCCGGAAAGAAAACTTTGGCTCTTTCCGCTTTTGCGTTATCCTCTCTCCCGACGCCTCTTGCTCGCAAAGCCATGGTCAAACAGATGTGGGAAAGCGGGGCCAATACTCTGGTCAGCAAGCAATTGTCGGTTTGTTGCAACAACAACTAATTGATCTCGACAGGTTTTGATCGACCATAATACTAAAGATGGCTTTGAAGTCATCGCTCAAGCCCGGGAATATCTTCTTCGGCAAGGCAGAAAAGAAGTAGAAAAGTCTGAACCTGACTTGTCACCTCGAGGTTCATATGTGATTGCTCCGGTAAGTAATCGTACTTCCTATTTTCTGACATTGTTCCTGATTATGTATCCAGTGCCCACATGATGGGTTCTGTCCAGTCTTTAATGCCGGGTCCAAGCGGCTCGTTTGTGGATTCACTCAACGTCTGCAGAGGCCCGAGTTCGTGCGTTTAACCAAACATTCTGGAATTGGACATGAAGATGTTGGCTACTCCTATGTTGTAATTCAGCGGGGATCTCGCCCAGATCGCATAGATAGCCATGCCGGTCGAGTTGGTTTGGTTGGCAAGTGGGCAGAAGAAGCGAAAGCGAAAAGAGTGTTGAAGGAGCTCGAACTCTTTGACAAACATGAATCAATTGAACCGACGTCGCCTGAAGTTACCTCTTCTCGAGAACTTTCTGTCGTCGAAGGCAACTCGTTTATGTACCATTCTGAGCTTCAAGACGCTTTGCGACGGGAAGCTTACCATTGGCCAAGGCTTGTTTTCCCACCCATGAAAAAGAACGGCCATGTTATTCTTGATAGTTGCACATCTGAAGGTATGTCTCGTCCATATAAAAATGCTTACATCTCTGAAATGGAACTGGTGCAGGAAAAATAATGCGAATGACCATCCCCAAGTCGCAGGGCAAACAGCCATACTATGATGCCAGAAAGTCTGCTTGGGGCGACTTGTTCCCGCATCCACCCAAGAATCCTCCCCAAGAACGAGTGGTGCTGCGCGACGTCGAAGGCAATGCGTTGTCGATAGAGCGAGACCATATTGGGAAAAATAGACACCTCAAGCCAGTCGAGAAGGAACACATCAGAAAGTACTCGGACTATCTGGCGACCACGATTCGAGAGACGAAGAAGGCCAATCGGCGCTGGGAACGTAATGTGAAGGCCACTACGATTTGGAATAAGGACGACTGAAGGGATAGACTACGCATTGCTGCATCTCCCAGCTAGATCGCTTTGTCATTTCTCCACTCAGATTGTCAAGGTCCCTTGAATTAAGTATTATATTTAATTGCTAATATGTAGTGTTATAATCCCCTCTCCTAGATATCTGCTATACGAATACCAGGGCCCTGTCTAGAGCTCAAAATGACCTTCTTGATAGGCGTCACTAAGGCCATATGTTAAGCAAAGTCAAATGGACGCAACAAGAGCACACTTACCTGGTTTAGGACCCGTGCCTTTTGCTCGGGCCCTGTCGTTTTCGTCGCGCATATTTCCAGTGGCTTTCTTAACTGAGACCATGAAATGTCGGACATTGTTCACGACGTCGTCCACAGGGAAATGCATCTGAAGAAGTACGTTAACGGAAGAGTGGCGAGTAGTCGAAAGTGACACTTACAACGGCAATAGGAATGCGGATGGTGCCAGCCTTGTCGGCTCTCCATTCACTGGTGCCACGCAGCTTCTGCAGATATACTGCCATATCTTCGGTCACAGTTCCTCGACGCTCTGATGGCATGAGACCAAGTGGACCCAAGAAACGACCGAGCTTAGGAGTGATAGTACGAATGAGAGCCGGAGTGCACAAAACGGTGGTAGGCCGAATTCTGTTGTTCAGAATCTTATAGGTTTTTTCGTCGTTTAATGAAATCACTATAAATGTTGGATTTCATACCGATTCTATAAGTTCAGGTCCTCCGACAACATCCGCCCCAGCTTTCTTTGCTTCCTCTGCAATCTTCCCCTCCGCAAACACAACGATCTTTTCATCTGCAGGCTTCTTTGCTTCTCGTGGAAGGCTAACACGACCCTTGGGTACCGCAAGACCGTTTCCGACCTCAGTCTTGATTGACAGCTCATACAGGGAATTGGGAGAGGTGACCTCTACGGCCTATAACCTAGTCGGGACGGATAGAGCATCGGAAATGATTCGTCAACGCACCCTCAACAGCTGGATGGCCTCTAGCAATGGCAGTTTCTCGGCTTTCTCGTCTGCTTTGGCAGCTAATGTTGTCCGGCGCTTTATTTTTGCTGCCAACGCTTTCTTGGAGGGAACACGAATCTGGGATTTGGGGTCGCGTCGCAGCTGGACGGCTGGTGTTGTAGAGAACTGACGCCAGGTCACCACATCCTGCAAGTCGTAAATACAGTACGACCCACATATTGCTAGTTGACTCACCACACGCCGCTGACATTGACGAAATATTGGACCGAGCATCGTTTCGCGTAGAGCAACGTCGGGAAAGTATTTTCTGACAGCCTCAGCAACTGCAATTGTGGTAAAACTCTACCTAAACAGGGTACACAGCTACCCTTCCGCGAGCCGTGGGACGACGTGCCGAGCTCAGGAACAAGGGCACATGGTGTAGTTGGTTATCACGCCCGCTTAGCATTGGCAGAGTTGCGGGCGGTCCCCGGTTCAATTCCGGGTGTGTCCATTTTTTGCTGGTGGAAACAAGCACCTATTCATCTTCCCTCAAAGCAAGTAGTATGACGATAAGTAGCTGGTTGGGTTATATATCCATTCCAGGTTCATCTTAGTCTCCAAGTAACGAAGACTTGAGAAAGAAGAGCTCATAGCGTAAACAGTAATGCTTTATAACTAATCACAAACCATGCAAAATCAGTGAATCTTCTACCAGTCAGGCCAAAGGTCGGATAGTATCGTAGATGAATCCTCCTCAGGCTGATCTGGATTCTTCATCCATCGATCCGGAACCTACATCGCATATATTAACAGATATAGAAGAGAGGGCGATACTGAGACATACCAGAGGGAAGTAGCGCTCCATGGCACCGAGGAAGCGCTGTCTGTACTGTTTCGGCGTTACAATCGTAGGTTCCCCTTTACCAACGCCTCCGAGGAAGGTAGACTCTTTGACCCAGCTCTCGAGTTTCTTGTCCCAGGTGTATGTTCGGATGTAGTCTAGGTGGTCTTTCAATAAAGGCCAAGATGGGAAGGTGTGTATACGAACCGACAATACCGACGACAAGTTCGTGATTCTTGTTATCGACCTAAGAGCAATACTAAGAAGGTGGCTGGCAAGGTAAAAAGCAGTTAAACATACACCGCAAACTAAGGAATAATCCATAACATTTATATCCGCCAAAAACTTGCTGTCATTGTACAGTGCACCCCTGAGGATACGCTTGGAATGTTCTCGGAGATAGAAAGGGTTCTTATGCGACTCTGTATGATCCGTCAATTCTGGTCGCAGCACTTCACTTAAAAGAATCGTACTTTCGACTAGATTCTCATCTAGTAGTACTTCATTCTCTTGCCCTGTAGACTGAACGTGCCGATTCCGTGTTGAACCTTTCAAGTCGTAAATCTGGGCAAGCAATAAGCTCACGAACTAAGAGGTACACGGGGAGCCAGACCTTCGCAAACCTGCGATCATAAAACAGATTTTCCATAACCAAAAGATTCATCTGAGTTGACTTGTTCTTGCCCGAAGACCGTTCTTTCCCAGTTTTCTTGAACGTCAACTTATAGCACCCAAATACCTTGGCCAGGAGTGTAGGACGCTGAACACATGAGATCAGCTTCAATGGTAAAGAGAAGTCGGGAAACCTACATCAGCAGACACAGCCGATGACATGTAATCGAAATATGCTGGAGCGAAAGTCTCCATTGTTTGCAACTCCGCCCGAGATAATTCCTTAGCAATAAAGCGGTCGTCTAGCAAGGGTTAGATATGAATTTTTTTGACGGATGAAAAACCATACCTTGAGTCTTCAAGAAGGCCGATCCAGATTTCCCGCCGCTCGCATTCCAATTGACACACCGGGCAAGTGATTCCACCATGCTCTTCTCGCAATCGTATGTTCGACGAAGAGCATCGAATTGCTCCGGATAAAGGACGGTGCAGCTAATGGTTAACCCTCCACTTTCGAACGCTGCGTTAACTATATTAGAGACCCATTACCAGGCAGATCACCGCACAAGTAGCTTACTGATAGCCCAAGGAAGTTTGGATGAAGCCATTCTAAGGTCTTCGGTTGGGTCTATGGATTCTACCGCATCGACGTTGACGACACCCCAGGTGGACGCTGAATCGGATGTAGAGCGATCATCAGGCATAAACGCTTCAGAGCCCTCCATGAGTTTGGCTTCTACTCTCGCAGTTCGCTTCTCAGCCCGTGATTTTGCTAGCATTTCACGATATTGAGGAGAACTATAGGCATATAAGATGAAATACCTCAAAACGAAGGATGGACGCTTACTTCAGGGCCAATGCAATAATGGAGGTTGGTTCATCCAGTCTAACAACCATCGCGGAGTCCCGGAAGATATGTTCTGGGTCTCCAAACGGATCGTCCAATTCAAAGAAGTTTTGAGTTTGCGACAAGAAGCTAGAAAACGCTTTTAGGATATATGGCATTTTTTCTGAACCCTCTGTATCAGACACTGGGGGTGTCAAGGGCGCATCTTTCCCAGGTTTGACTTTAGGAGCCAAGAAAGGCGAAGGAGGAACAGATATCGATTCAGAGGGCATGGGGACGGGCTGAACATCTTGAGTTACGTCCGTACTAGGGTCTACAGGGGCGGAAATCTCTGCAATCTCTGAGGTTGTCGATTCCATGACGGGCACGGTTGCTGTTTCAGCTGTAGATGGCGTCGTTTCCGTAGCAGTGATCGGGTCCTTGGATTTCATCTTCGACAAAGGTTCGTCGACATCATCTAAACCATCCCCTTCGTCATCAGCTTCGCTAGATGAATCGGAGCTTTCTGATTCGTCTGCAATAACGTCTTTAATGCTTTCTAGAATTTCAACCTTCGCCCGAGTATTAACAACGGGTCTAGCTCGCTTGCCTCGAAGAACTGCATATTTGCTCTTTGTTCGTTCTACATCCCGGCCAAGTCGTTCATAATGCCTTGCCATATTAGAAACCTTGCCACCGGGTATAGGTGCTTGTTGAGACCGACGAAACGCGGGCTTTGATGTTGAAGGACCCACAGATGGAGCTCGAGAGGGCCTCTCTGTATGCGTTCGACTAGGTGTGCGCAATTTCGAGGGACGAGGACCCGACTTTTGGGGATTAGGCGACACAGGTCTACTGGGGGTCGCATCTTTAGACCTCCGTTTCTCCGGTGACTGACGACGTGAAGGCCCTCGGGAGTCCCTACTGAAACCAGGGCCCCGACTATGAGCTATCAGTCCACGACGTGGCTGGGTTGAATAGCGAGGCGCAACGTTGACGGCGTAGCTTTGTTCGAAATCAGAAATGGATGGCTTCCGCATGGAAGCATGCCTATTCCTATTCCGGATCGTTCGTCGCTGTGAAAACGTCAGATCTTCCTGCTCACTCTCGGACATAGTAGCCGATCTAGGTCGGAAAGCTGTTTTGCTCAATTCTTGGACACCTTGAGGAGGAATGTAATCCGAATATTTCCTGACTAGCTCTGCCACGCTTGGTTGAGTTCCTATCCGCCGAGGTAGTCGAGACAGTCTGGAAACAGGGACTTCTACGGCGGGCAAGTGTGGAATCTTCTGTGGATAGGAGTTAATTGAGAATTCCAACTGAAGCAATGGATATGGACCTTCTTGCTTAATTTCCGAGCTCTGACAGGTTCACCGCGAGCTACACCAATCGTAGAATCACTATCAGGGTCCGAATCCGTTTTGTTTCGTTCCGATTGATCAAATAAATCTTTCAGTGGTTTTGGTCCGCCAGACTGTTCATCAGAAGGGGGTAAAACGGCAGGTTCAGATAAATTCGCAGATTCCGTTTCTATTTGCAGTTGAGAGGATGGCTTTTCAGGAGGGATTGAAGATATAGGTGGTTTCTCTGTCGATTTCCCCTCCTTTTCTTGTGTACTCTCCGTTTCAGACGTCTCTGAAGCTGATGATGCGAAATGGCCTGTTACCCTGCGAGGCTTCTTTATTGGACCCTCTTCTGTCTCGGACACGCCGGACGACATGGCATTAGGATCGCTGAAAGGACCACCTGTGTCATATTTGCGAGGCCAGATACCTCGCATTGTTCCAAATGTCGACGTTCTTTTACTTGACCTGTCGGAAGGGGAGGGCCGTAGCTTCTGGAGCCTGTCGAAATCCTGTTGCCACGTCACAATTCTATCTTGTCTGTACGCGTGGACCTGGCTAAGAATGAGCGTATCCGTAGGTGGCGATTCGCGGTATATCGTGTTGACCAGATGCGAGACGTTTTGTCTTTCTGTCTCGGCCTTATTAATCAAGCCATTGATATCAACCAAAAGCTTTGTGTCCGCTTCTTCATCTCCAGTAGCAGCTTCGATCGCATATTGCTTCAGGTCATGAACTAGCCCATCGTACCAAAGGTTGTTTCGATCATGCAGTTGGAGGAATTCCGTATTCTTGATCTCCAGTTGCGTCTCTGGTCTCACCCGTATGCGGAAGGGTGGGAACACGAGTTCATGCAGGACTATGGGATCGGCATGAAATTGCATGGCAATGCCTTTGGTTTCAAAGTAGCGAATGTGATATTGGAATATGTTGTGCGAGCATCCGGCTTCTGGCAGTGCAAACTTCACATCGGCCGGGTAAAAGTAAGCCTCCAAAAACTTTGCGAACGAATATCGCTGCATTTCTGGGGAAACAGCGACGACAGAGGTGGTATGTCCACAAATGCGACATGCTGTCCATGTAATCATGACAGGTGACGGAGGTTTGACGTGCTTATCCCATCTTTCGACAGCAACAAACACTCTCGTCTCATTATGAATAAAGACTCTAGCATGTCGCGCTAATGGCTGACCACAGGTTTTGCCTTGACAAATCGCCTTTGGATCCAGAGAATGTGCAAGCGAGTCGTGAACAGACTTCTCGATGAATTGGGCCAAAGCAAGATCATTCTCGCCATAGAAGGTGATGTATTCGATGGTGGGAGGGAAGCACGGCCGATTGCTCTCGGGGTCTTCTGTGGGTACAGTATACTCCCGGATACTAATGCACTGGTACTTCTCAACAATGAAGTCGTCTTTATTCTTGCGAAGATACCATTCCCAAACGCGCCGCTGTTCTTCATGCTTCCATTTGGTCAGAGTGTATTTGCTTTGAAGTTGAATGTCGGCCTCCGTTTTGAGTGGTTCTTTTTCCTGAGGTCCGGGCTGCTGTGGAGGCAGAAAAACGCTGAGAGTAGCGCCTGCGTGAGGATTGCTGGTAAAATATGATTCGCCCTCCTCCATTGGCGCTGGCGAGGCGAAGTTAGAGCCAGAAAAACCTTCTGTTGATGGCGGCGTCGAAGAAAGAGCACTGGGTAAAGCTAAAGCTTCGATCTGTGCACTTATATCTTCCTGCTCTCCGGACGCCTCTTGCTGTTGCTGCTCCAGCTCTCGAACATTGGATGCAGTAGAAGGAACAAAGGTGGCTTCTTGCTGATGCTTTGCCTGCCATTGCTCCTCTTTCCGGATGATTTCATCTTCCCATTCCTGCTTGGCGGCCAGAAGTTCGTCGTCTAATTCCTTCATGCGTTGTATGGGGTAGGGAGGGGGAAACCGCAAGGCGGCGGAAACAGAGATGAACGTAGAATGGTATGGCTTGAGGGACTCGTTTATTCGGATCGTCAACCGCCGCTGCTCCTCGTCTTCGTCGACGGGACCATCATCTTTATCTCCTTCAGACGAGGGAACTACAGAAGGTATACGGGCAATGGATTCAACGGTAGGGGTTTCCAGACCCGATTGGCTTGAAGTAGATGGGGTAAGCAAAGTCGAAAGTACTGTGCGGCTGCTGCTCGGGGCGTCAGTATCTGAAGGTGGGTGAGGGGTGGCATGC
Organism: Coprinopsis strossmayeri; assembly: GCA_900156845.1. NCBI lineage: Eukaryota > Fungi > Basidiomycota > Agaricomycetes > Agaricales > Psathyrellaceae > Coprinopsis > Coprinopsis strossmayeri. The sequence continues at coordinate 114,430 of FTPT01000068.1, read as the reverse complement.
ACAGTATACGTCGGCGGGGCGATGGCAGAATCCAGCCAGAACTGAGTTTCGAGCCTCAAATTCCTCACGATGAAGGTAAGGAATCTCATGACTCTTTTCACACGCCGTAGAGTTTCGATGTCTCCACCACGCAAAATAATCGTGCACCCCATGTCGCGGCTACACCCTTCAAAACGCATAAAGGTTTTCCTGCGACCGGGTATCAGGTGGTGATCATATGTTTGTATGCGAAATCGGGCACAATGGCCAAGGCGAGGTTCCAGAGCAAGTTTATCCATCGAGGAAAGAACATCGCCTTGCGTCATTCGAGCCACGTTCTGAATGGCCGAAGGTTTGACGGAACGCGCTACTGCGATATTGTGGTTCGCAAGGGCATCCAGGGCAAGTCTGGAGACAGACCTTTCAACAAGAATGACGTGGGGACGCAGGGCAGCGAGACGGCTGGCCAGGTTAGTGAGGTACTCCTTCTCCTGGCGTAATATTTGTCCAAATTGCATATACTGGCCCTGTATGCGATGGAATTCGAGAGGGAAGGTCACAAGCATGACTCGAGGGTTATGTAGTGTCCGAGCCATTTTTTTATGCGCCACGTTCTTCGTAATTACTGCACCGTTAACATATTCCGAGTCTTTGGGCGTTCCTCCTGGGATCTTCTTGATCTTCACATACCGGCGAACGTCCATATCTTGACCTTGCCTGTGGGGTATTGCTGTAAATGTCATCTCTTTTGCAACACGGAGAGCCAATTTATGAAGTACTTCTTCCCACTGGCCAGCGTTTGGAATTTGTTCCAGCGTCAGCATCTGTTTGAGCATTGTCCTGAGATGGGCCATGGAGTTGTTATTGAGATCTGATGAACTACGCCTGTGTCAATAGCGTGCAGACGCATATTTGAACATAGCTTACGCTGTGCTCTCCCTACGAGTTCTCCATCCAACCTCCCCGATACCAATGGAATCCAACCTACTATGAACACGACTGCGGATAAACGGAGTCGAAACTCCGTAATCACCATAAAATGAATTTTTAATCCGACTCTCGGGGCGAGGACTATCGTGATCTGGAGAACCCGGGAAAGGTACGCCAGGGTTGTTACCAACGTCAACACTGAGCAATCCTAAACGTTTATCGACGGCAGGTGTGGGCGAAGCAGCTGGAGGCTCTTCGTGAATTATTGGCTCTTCAGCACTGTTAAGCCCATCCCCCTCATCCGACATTGCTCGGCGGAAGGGGGCTGGGGTTTCTCTCCCTAAACCATCCTCGTCTTCGGCAAAGACCAGCCGGGAACCAGAGTCGTCATCAGAGCCATACAAACTAGGCCATGATGGCTTCGCAAATAGATTGAATGTCTCGTCCCGGCTGAATATTTGAGACGATGAGAAGGGAGATTGTGGATGCCGACCAAGTCCAAATCCATCACCTCCGAGTTGATGAGCGGCAAAGGTCACAGAAGAAACAATGGATCCACGGTCGTCGTTGTCATCTTGATCTCCAGTGGTCAATTCATTCAGACATTTATTACAAACTCGAATCATGCCGTCATGTCCAAATCGTGTTCCCTTTATAACGTTCGAGGCACAGCGAGAGCAGAATATTTGACCTTGCAAGGATATTAGGGCAAATCAATATGTATTGAGTTCTCTTACCGCATATCCGGCAATGATGCTTTCTCCTCCAAGTTGTGAATACGCTCTTGCAATCATAACATTCTTTGGCATTTTCGTCATCCATCCAGTAATTCCGTGACAGGCCTGAAGTTTCAAGTTTAGTAACCTGGAATGAAACTATAGGGAGGAAAGAAAGTACCGTCTCCTCGGACTTTCCTCATGACTTTGGAGACAGAATTTGAACGATGCAGCGTGGTGGCGGTCTTGATGCTACGCGTGTCATCTGCAATGGGAAACCCAGGAATTGAGTTCCCAAAAGATACGCCTTCATGGGTTTCATATGGCGAATATGTTGCTGTCGTATGACGTTGTGGATTATGTTCAGAGTCCAACGAAAAGGTTGGCACCTCTGATTGCGCTGGGGTGAGTGAGACAAGTGGTGGGGCTGCTTGGGCATGAACTGTTAGAAAAGAATGAGGTCTGTCTGAGGTTGTCTTCGTCGATGTTGACGAGGCAGATATCGGAGCTGGCACAAGCGAGGGTCGTCTTGGTTCGGATGCCCCTGATTGGTTCGCGGTCGACAATGGCTCTGAAGATACTGTGGATGGTGTCGAGGTGCTTGCAGCGGCCACAGCAGATGAGAGAGGAGAAGATATGCTCTTCATCTTGGAAAGGAAGGAGGCGACAAGATTGTAGGACGATTGGTCGTATTCATCCTCCTCTGCAAAGGGGTTGAAGGATGTGAGGCCCAGCAGCTCTTCTGGCAGCCTGGTACTGGTTCTGGACTTTGTAGAATGGGAAAGGCTGCTCATTGAGCTCGTTACGGGCGACTGAGGTTTTGGAGACTCCATCGCTTAGAATCCTGGCCAGCAGAGAGACGAGCGCGACGAGCTCGCAGCGCCCAATTCAGACCATCCCCCACCGAGATCGGGACGGCACATGTGACTCTCCCCACGACGCGTACCACGTGCATTATATTAGTACCTGGCACTGGCCTAGTCGTACCCTCTCACTGATCCCACAGCCTCCCCCACAACAGGACACCTTTCTGAGTAGCAGCCATGGATGACGACGATGCCGATTATATGCAAGGAAGCGACGATGAGGTCTCGAACTGCCTGTAGCCACAGCGCTCTCACAATATTAATCAATATCTATAGGATTACGACTTCACTTACTCGGACAATGACGACGCAAACGAATCAGGTAGCGCAGATGTAGAGAATATGTACTATGTGGCCAAGTGTGAGCGTATCTCGGCGTTGGTCACTATCTCGTTGCTAAATTGTCTCTCTGCTCTCTGTGCAGCGAAAAAGGAGGATAATCCGGAGGGTGCGCTGAAAGAGTTCAGGGCGATCGTGGACCAGGAGGATGAAAAGGGTGACTGGTTGGTCTCAAGGTTATACCTCGTCACCGTCGCACTGAATGACTCTATCTTATCAGGGGGTTCAAAGCTCTCAAACAGTCAACAAAGCTGCTGTTCTTGACCCTGCGAAGACCACACGACGCCCTTAAGACCTATGAAGAGCTCCTCACGTACACCAAGTCTGCCGTCACACGGAATTACTCAGAAAAGACTATCAATGGCATCCTTGATTACGTTGGCGGTGGCAAAGGGGGTCCTATAGAAGTAGAAGTGCTTGAGAAGTTCTACCAAGCGACGAAGAAGGCACTGGAAGAAGCAAAGAACGATGTAAGCGCTACCCTGTCTTAAGATCAAATCGGCACTTAGACGTGAAATAGCGTCTCTCAGCCAAGACCAACCTCAAGTTAGCGAAATTGTGGCTCGATCGCAAAGAATATGGCCGTCTATCTAAGGTTTGCTGCTATATAATTGTCGATGTACTTAACGATATTCAGTCACGCTATAGCTGATCAAGGATCTACATGCTGCTACAGCCGCCTCAAGCGACGCTGATGACCAGTCCCAAAGAGGCACTCAATTACTGGAAATCTATGCACTTGAGATTCAGATGTACAACGAGACGAAGAACTACAAGAAGCTTAAGGTCAGTTGGACCCCTTGTATCCCTGTCCTTATTTATCATACTATTTCGCGTAGGAAATATATAATGCAAGCAACAATGTGCGATCCGCAATTCCTCATCCCAGAATTATGGGTGTCATTAAGGAATGTGGTGGAAAGATGTGGATGGGAGAACGCAGGTCTTTTTCCTTTGATCCTTTCGAATTCCCTAATCAGCGTCGTTGTATAGGTCAATGGAACCGTGCAAGCGAGGATTTCTTCGAGTCCTTCCGTAATTATGACGAGGCGGGGTCTCCCCAGCGAATCCAAGTCTTGAAGTATCTTGTTCTCGCCAACATGCTCACTGGTAGCGAGGTCAATCCATTCGACAGCCAAGAAACAAAGCCGTATGTCGCCCCTCCTCTTATTCGTGGACATAGTATCGACGTTCGGCTAGGTATAAAAATGACCCCCAGATCAAGGCCATGACTGACCTCGTCGATGCCTACCAACGACGTGAAGTCCATTCTGCGGAGAAGATTTTGAAAGGTAGGCAAAGCTAACGCATGCATGAGGCACATCGAGTTTTGATATCGTTGCTCTTCAGACAACCGTTCAACGATCATGGACGACGCTTTTATTCGGTCTTATATTGGCGACCTGCTCCGCAGTCTGCGAACACAGTATCTTATCGACCTCATTAAGCCATACACTCGATTGGAACTTGCCTTCCTTGCTAAAGTGAACCCTTTGTCTGCGAGTGGAGTGGATTAACCAATACTCTTTCTAGCAACTGGGTGTCGACATCCAAGAGGTCGAAGAGCTACTGATCGGCCTTATTTTAGAAGGCAAAGTTGAAGGGCGTATTGACCAAGTCGGTATGCGGCTGGAGTTAGATCGACAGTACGTCCTTTTATTTTGGCTCAAAACCAACCACATTCACACATACGCCTTTAGACAAAGTCTGGAAAAGAAACGCTATGCTGCTCTCAGTAAATGGACTGAAGCGCTCGAAGGAGTGCACAGTGCTGTCGTAGGCAAGACTGCAGTCTCTTCAAGGACCGATCCAGCCTCGATGATCGCCGGTGAAGGTTTTGTCGGTAGAGAGGAGAGGTGGTAGCCGCTGGGCGTCCTCTTGATTTGTTGTCTCCTTCCACTTTCCGCATGTGACATTAGCCGTTGAAGATCTATTTCATTCTGAGACGAGAGCATCGGAATATGAGATTAGTATCGATGATTTCGATTAACAGGACTTGTAGTGAGCAGTAAGTAGGGTAATGGGATACTTTTCGCCTGGACTTGTTGTCAGCAAGCGCGACAAATAAAATCCACAATGATTCTCACAAAGGATTATAGCGGGCGGTGGAATGGCTTATAATCATAGTTCCACCCTGTCCGCGATGGTGTGTCCGTAGGGATCTTTAGCTCCCGAGGGAACAGTCCACGTATCCGCGAATCCAACGTCCTAAAATCCGATATCTTCAAGTTCTTCGCCAACTGCATCTCTGCCTGACTCCTTGCTCTCGGGTCTTCGGCCTTGTTTGCTTCAAGGTACAGTCTCGAATCGAGGTGGTAGAGCTCGTCCATGGCCTCCTTCATTCGGTCGAACTTGCGAGCCAGCTCCGCCTCTCGCTTCTTGCGCAGATGCCGTTTGTGAAGCAGCCAGGCACGTTCAATGGTGTTGTGAGCTTGTGCAGATGGAATGGCACGTTGCAAAGCGCGAGCCACGTCAGGGCGCCATGTCCCCACTGGCGAAGGTCGATTCTTGAGGTTGGCGGGGTAAAGGACCTTTCGGATTATGTCTTTCTTGGGGTCGCCTTGTTCAGCAGCCTTGACCGCGTAGTTTCTGATAACAGCCGGAACAGGCACAGCTGAGAACCGGGCTCTGACGGAGCTGAGGAAGGACATGGTGGTAGATGGGACACGGGCGACGTGACGGGAAATTTCCGATTTCCTATTTCAGTTTACCATCAATTCGATTTCTCGCATTCCTCAATGATTGTCACAATGGACACAGCGATCTAGTTAATTGTACAATATAAACAGGCCTATTTAAATGCCAACACCAAACACAAACACAAGCGAAGAGATTCGAAAGCATAGCGACAAAATACAAAAGCAGTATTAAAACGTGGCAATAATCTAAACTGTCTTGACCTTCTTCGAAGGCTGACCGTTGCTTTGCTCCCCCTCCTTTCTCTTCTTCGTTCCACTCGACTTCCAGCTCGAAATAAGCTCTTGCATTCGCTCGCGAAGCTGAATGGCGATCGCCCCGACCTCTGAGTCTGCACCGTTAAATCTGATGGCATTATTTATCATCAACTCAATGTCCCCCTCCCAAGCCTCGGGCGTATCGTACTTGTCGCTATCGAGCTTTTGACGGATTGTTCTCAGATCGCGGGCGTCCTTTCGAGGGACGACATCGAAGTAAGTAGGAATACCAAGTAGAACCGGGTCCACAGGTTCACGGAACACCCAAGAGCTGGAAGGGTGAAAAAGATTTAGGAACCGGGCACAAAAGAATGATGATAGTAATGACATACATCGGCTCCTTGATGATAGTCGACATAATTGCTTGCAGACCACGCTTCTCTGCCCAAGACAATTTCCGCTCCATCGCTTTGGGCCATTCCTTCTTGAACACCTTTTCGACAGCATCAGCGCAAGTGATAGGGAACGTCCCGACAGGGTTGAACTGTCTGCAATTAGAGAAGACTAGCTCAATGTCCTTTTTGACATCTTCCATCGTCATGTACTGTCCCTGCTGTAACTTGTTACTGATTGTCCCGAAGTCCATAGGATGTGCGATCTCTTCCAGGTAACTAAAGGAATAGGTCAGCTGAAGTCAAACCGGTAAAAGTTTACGAACGTTGGGCAACCGTCTGCGATAGGATCTACTGGCCTCAAGAAGATCACAGCTTCCGGAACTTTCATAAGAGTTTTAAGTAGTTCCCTGGCTTTCCTCTCGTTTATTGGATTGGCCTGTACAATGGAACCTTTCTTGCTCCTCGTCTGTGACAGGGCGGGTGAAGGCAAACCAGGCGTTATTTCCTTCTCCTTGCCTTTGTTAAGAGAAATGCGTAGAGGGGTCGAGCCAGAAAGGCGAGGAGCTTCGAATTTATCCTTCTTCTGCTTGGGTGCAGAGGGAGCCTGAGAGGCCTTCGGAGGTGGAGGGACGGTACGCGAAGGGGTCGATGAAGAAGCCTTGGTACTAGGAGCTTTCGCCGGCGCGGCTGAAGAGCCTTCCGGCCTGCTTGGAGGAGTAGAGCTCGATCCCGGGGGTGATATTTTTTCTTTCTTCTTTGTCACCAAGGCAAGTATGTCGTCTTCATCGACGTCCTTTTTGCGTTTCATCGAGCCATTAGGAATCGTCACTCGTGGGCGATCGCGTTCACGATCACGGTCGCGATCTTTCTCCCTTTCTCGCCTTTCCATTGAACGACGTTGTTCGTCTTTCTCTCGCTCGATAGCTAATACTTCTTGGAGTATATCATGGGACCCATCGTCGACATAAGGAGGTGGAGGCACTTCCGGAGTAGGAGGAACAGGAGACAAAGCACGTTCCACAGGTTTGGGCTTACGTGACTTCGTCGAAGGAACGGGAGGTGGCGGCGGTATAGGTGACGGTGACCTAACTTTGGTTTGAGATCCCATCTTAAGCCTGATAGTAGGCCGCAGGCCCTTCCCTTCCATCACGGGAGGTTTGGCCGGAGGAAGTTGACTATTTCGCGGGGGAGGCGCGGTTTCGTGGAAAGCAGGAACAGGAGGAAGGATCCGAGGTGCTGGTTTAGCAGGAGGCTCATTCAAACCCTTAGGCGGAACCACCGATCTGGGAGCGTTGTGGGCACGATCTGCGGCTTCGAGGGTCTTGTTGATGATCGACCATTCTACACAAGGCAAATGAGCAAGGCAAGCAAAAGGAAATGTTAGGATATAACTGACGCTTCTCGAAAAATGTTTCTAATGTAATGGCCTCGTTATGCACAAAACTACCTGGCATGTTGTAGAGCTTCGCATTCGCTATCATCAAGCAGAAATCATCCTTGAATGCAAAACGATTCTTGTATAATCCTTCCTCTAGCTTGGCCCCCATCGAGCTAAGGTCCATGGGTTCCTTAACGACTTCAAAATAACTGGAGAATTTTATGTCAGAAACAATATTGAATGTACCAAGTTCCACAAACTTACTTTGGCGCGTGGTCTCGTATAGGGTCAACCGGTTGAAGAAACAGTGCGGCATGTTTATTTGCCCTAAGTTTCTTCAAAGCACTCTTGCAAGCCTTGTAATCGTGCATTGACATGCCAGCCGATTGCGCTTTGGGTACAGCGACAGGTTTGTTGCCTGGCTTCAGAAGACGAGCCTTTGCTTTTGGAGGAGCTATGGAAGGAACAGGTGCTGCAGGAGGAGCAAACACAACATTTCGCTTGGGAGGCAGTTCAGACCCGAGAGGGGTACTTGGAATCTTTGGAGAAGCAATGGTTGGAGTTCCAGGGATTTTCAGCCTCGTCGATGCAGCATTGACAGTGTTCAAGGGTTGCTTCAGTGGCGGCCCACCTGTCTTAATGATTCTTGGTGCTTTAATTGACGGGACTTGAGGAGGTGCTTCAATCACTGGGGTACTGGGGATATGGATCTTCACACTTGGCGGCGTTTCTTCAACGGGTCGAATAAGGAGGTCAGCAAGTTTAAGCAAACACCAGCGAACTTCGTGATCGATTTCCGGTAGACTATCCAGTGTCAGTTGAGATGTAAAGACGGAGGAAGGATACATACAGCGCAACAGGCATCAGGAACTCTCTGATCACCTCGTTCTTGCCCAGCTCGCGATCTTTGCGCAGAATCTTCAGCATGATATCCAGCTCACTTCTCTTGGACTCTTTCATCTTCTCTTGACCATTGCCATCTTCTTCAATCAAAAGGCTCTCCGATTCTTTTATTGCAGCTTTCATTTCCCCCATTTGGGCCAACAAGGCAAGACTATAGCATGCCCCCTTAGCAACGTGACGGCGCACGACACGCGAAGGATCATTTGCCATTACCGCAAACACGTATTTCATGATTTGCGGTGCATACCACTTAGTCATGAAAAGCCCATCAAATGCAGCCAGGCGGACTTGGGTATAGTTGCCCTCTCTGGTCAAGGGGAAGAATATTTTGGGGTGACTCGGGATGACATTTGCGACTCCAAGCACCATGTAGAACTAATTCTCAGAGCATCAGAGATTAATCAAGGTCCTGTTAACAGAATCTTACCTCCAGAGCAGCAATAGTGACAATATTATGGGGTGAGGGGATGAGGCGATCCATACTACGGTAACGGTCAATTTCAATGCGAGTTTGTTTGATGAGCTCAACATCCTCTTCATTCAGTTCTTGGCGAGTCTCAGAAGGTAGGAGCTCCCCTCGTTCAGGAGGCGCCATCGAGATTGTGGCACAGGCAGCCGCGGCAATGATTGTACAAATATAGTACCCATCGGTATACTTGAAAAAAAATGAGATCATATTGAATATGGGGGAAGGTGCAATACTTACTGGATTTGAAGTATTATCGTTGTATCGTAGTTGGTCGATAAGGAACTGGCGCACCACGGATGGGGTCTTGCCGTTCTCAAAACGGACTTGAGATACGGCAGTGACGAGGGTCTAGTAGCAAGTTAATAGCTGCCAAAGATATGAAATCAGACTTACTTTGCGAACAAAGTACTCAGGGAATTCAGAGAAGTTGTTGGGCTTGGGGACATATTTATGAGTGAAGAGATCTTGGTTTGGGTCTTCTGGATCATAGCAGTAACGCAAGAAGAGTTTGAACAAATGGAAGAGACCCAAAAAATCTAGACGTCGCACGGCACACTGATGTCTACATTAGATATCACCTTCTCCAGACTTTCGAGAAACTCACCGATACAAGCGCTAAAGCCGCTTCACATCGCACCCTGTAATAGTAATTGCTGACTAGAACAGTCTTGGTCAAGGTGCTCGACACAATAGCAGTTGGCTTTTCGGCGAGAGCATGAATAGCCTACCAGAGAAATAGAAATCAGGACAGGCCCAGGCAAAATAACAGAGAAATGACATACCTCAAGCTGAGCAACAACGTCACGGTCTCTCTGAAGCTGGGATACCCACATGAAGTCAGGCTGCTCAAACTTCATGCTGGCAATCCACTCAAAGTCTGCATCAATCCGGATCCATTCATAAGTTGCTCCACTCATGATGGCTTCATCTTCTTCAGTCCAGTCTGCTACCTTCCAGTTCTCACGTTCCTGTTCCTTCTCCCATATCTCGAGACCAAACCCCATATCTATCATCCCCATTGCTTCAGCAGCTTCAGCATCACCTTCAGCAGCGGCTTGTGCTGCCGCTTGGCGAGCAAGGTATCGCTTGGTATTTCGTCGCACACGCTTATACTTTGTATTGAAGGGGACTTCATAACGCTTGAAGGGATTTCGAATATCCAAAACATGCTCGTATGGCGTACCATCAGCTTCATGGATTCGAATGGTCATTTGTCCCTTACAGCAAAATCAGACAACGAATAGTACATCATTCCACATGACATACCTCGAAAAAAGCTACAGGCTTCAACAGTGCTTTGTGGATCTCATTGTGCTCCATTGCCTTGAATGCAGGTGATTCCTGGCGCATCGTGATCTCGACCGCCATCTTCTTTCTGTTAAAGGAAGCAGAAAACCCAAACGAAGGGCATCCGCTTCCATATATCCATTGCTCTGCAAAACTTCGCAGATCAACACCGCTGACCTTACGGCATGTTCGAAGAAAAGTGTGAGTGGATAACGCATTGTTTTGTAGCTCGCCACTGATCGCAGAAAGGAAAACCTTTGGAAGTACTCGACTGAGTCCAAGAGAAGTCCCAGATTTGCCAAGTTTGCGGTCTAGAATGTGCAAGACCAAAGGTGCTTTCAGATTGATGAAAGGTAAGGTGGCAGCATCAGGAGGATCCAGTATCTGCGGTTGGCAAATAGGCGGGACAACGCCGACATCCCATTCTAGAACACGTTGCATATCCTTCTTGAGCTTCAGTCTATAGTCGTTGTTTCCAAATAGCTTCTTCAGAAACAAGCCATTGATGTACAAGGAAAGACCATTGGTCAGCCATGTATCCGACCAGGTCTTCGGTATGATGTTGACTCCAGCCCATTGGCATGCAAGGGCATGAGCCAATGCATGGCGAGCCTCCAACGCTTGATCGATGGCATCTTCTCCGTGGAGGATATCCGAAGTAACAAGAGATAAGGTCGCACTATCGAATCGTTGGGTCGGCAGTTCATCGACGAACACTAGCTTGAAGGAACCAAACGGATATGACCCGAACTCAGTGGTGTAGAAGTTCATGGCTGACCGGAGGAATGATGTGGATGTGGCTAGTTGCGACTCTAATCCGGGGAGACAAAAAGCGTACATCGCAGGTTGCGCAGATTCATCTCCCGTGCTTTCAGTGGGAATCTGGAAGAGATGGAAGGGGCCAGCAGCAAATGCAATGTGTTGGACGGATGTGAGTATTGCCTGGGAAAAGATAAAAATCGTCTTGTTTGAGTTGTACGGATGTGCAACCTGCAATGAGAACTTAGAAATAACATGAGGACAAAGACGACACTGATATACCTGTTCAACAGGTTCCCCACTGCAAACTACAATAGTAGACATACTGTCCACAGCCTCCTCATCATCGTCGCTTAGCATTGTCTCCTCCAGATATCGCGGAACCACGAATTCGAACTCCCACGTGCATTTCTCCCACAAGTTATCGATGCAGGGCACCCAACAGCGGGCGGAATCAGGGGACGACGGGGTGGTATATGCATGAGGAATTCGCTAGAGAATGTCAGACTATGGCAAAGGGTTATAGCAATATACTCACGTAGGGATAAGCATCAGTTGGGAGCACAAATTCAAACCCATCCACAGGATTACGAAGTGAATACGCGATATTCACGACAATTGGGGAGAATTCAAGGTCCAACTGTGTCGATTGCCCTGGAGTTTGCGGTTCCGGAGTAGCAACTGAAACAATTCACTTAGTGTGCCATAGTCAAGTAAAGAGAGTATGTTCACCTTCTCGGACCAGTGGATGAGATGAATATCCAGCGGGTTTAAGGGCGACCTCTTTAGGAATCGCGATGGATAGCTCTCCTTCATCCCCTTCCTGCATGGCCGAATAAAGCTTGCGTTTCAGCTCTGCATGTCGATGGCAGTCCTGCGCTTCAGAATTTCCTCCCATTGCAATGTTAGTCAGAGGGTCCTGAATGGTGAACTCCGCGGGGTGCCCCGCGACTGTAACGGCTTGAATTGCTACACCTGGTTGAGAAAAGGTCATATGGAGGGGTACATTGGACATACTGCATTGCCTTGAGTGAAGGTGCAACACCTTGAGTTCACTGCTGGTCGGTACAATCGTCATCTCCGTGTAGCCCTTCATGAACCGAGTCAGATAGGACCACTTGAACCAATACGACCACACCCACCCATAATGTTCCCGAGAAGTCAATTTCAAGGACGACCTTTTGGTGACTAGTAGATAACAGAACCATTGTCAGCACCGTCTTTCGAGAAAGAGGTCGAAATGGGACTTATATGGTGAATCCACGTCGAAGATGTTCGCGTTGCAGAGTGATACGCGTGTCCATGTCGCGCAAGGCGTAGGGCGACCAAGGATTAAAGAAAATGACGCCGCTCTAGAATACGAAGACTGGTGGAGAAGTAGAATAATAGCGGTGGATGAGGATATTGCGCTGCGCCCGTTGAAGGGAGATGGTGGCAGCAGAGAGAGACTCCTCACTGTGGCTTATGTAATGCTTTCCCATCTCTCCTGCTTACGCCCACCATGCCCCCAAAGTCAAAGAGCATTTTTCGCCAGCCTGGCGTCCAGCACTTCCAGCTCGTCCATCGTTCACAGAGAGACCCGCTTATCAATGACCCGGACGCTGGCCAGCATGTTCTCAAGCCGTTTGAGAGAGACAATGTTAAAAAGGTTCGCAATCAATGCTAATCAATTCGTTGATCTGACTCAGATCATCTTGTCTCTGCAGGGAAAGTCTCGAGCAGACCTCGAGCAAATCCTGGCGGAGGAGATATCCTCAGGGCAGCTACCCCGCAACATCGGAGAGGCTAGTCTTTATGGAGTTTACTACGATGATACCGAATACGATTACATGCAACATCTTCGACCAGTCGGTGTTCAAGAAGACGGAGTGGAGAGCATTTTAATCGAAGCACCCTCCGTATCGAAAACAAAGCGTGCGGGTAAACAGTCAGCACTGCAACTTCCAAAGGACACTCTTCCGCCTATCTACGAACTTCCTCGAACATATGAATCTCAACAAGCGATCCCCGAAAGTATTTCCGGTTTCCAGCCGGATATGGATCCCCATCTTCGACAGGTATTGGAAGCGCTTGAAGACGATGCCTTCGTCGATGATGGTCTCGAGGATGATTTCTTCCAGGAATTAGTTCAAGACGGAGAAAGAGACGACGACGACTACTTCGATTTCGACTTTGACGAACAAGTATTCGAAGAGTCAAACTCTGTTGAAGAACCTCGCGAGGAGACCTGGGAGGACAGATTCAAGCAATTCAAAAAACAGCAGGTCTCTCAAGACCACGATAGCGATATTGATTTAGCTTCGGAAGGAGGAGATACTATTGGCAGCCTTCAAACAATATCTGTCATTGGTGGAAAGCGTAGGAGACGAAAGGGCTCTAGTGTCGCCTCCGGATACAGCATGAGTAGCTCCTCTATGTTCCGACATGAGGGTCTCCAAACCCTCGATGAGAGGTTCGATCAGGTATGCTTCACTTCGATATCTATTGCGCCTATTATCAATTTCCTGGCCAGATGATGCTGAAGGAATACGGCGATGGGGAAGATGATGAAGAAGCCGAAGAAATACAACATTCCGACGAAGATTCGGATGAAGCTCCAGAGCTCATCACTTCAAGGGATGATTTTGATAGCATGGTGAACGAGTTCTTGAATGACTATGAAATTCTTGGCCGTCGTATGCGTCCTAAGCTGGAAGGAGAAACCGGTGTTGACAAACTAGATACCTTCCGTCGAGCTCTTGGAGAAGCCACGTTCCGTGATGACGATGTCGATGAAGGTGAAGAAGAAGAGCTATTTGCCGAGGAAGAGGACAAGAAAGATAGATGGGATTGCGAAACAATATTGAGTTTGTATCCTCTGCAAATATTCAGTATATCACCAACTCACTTTTACTTAGCAACATATAGTAATCTTGAAAACCATCCCCGTCTAATTTGCGCAAGAGATTCCATGCCCGTTCCCAAAATCGTCCTTAACCCTATAACTGGAATGCCATCTGTTGCTACTGCAACGAAGACTGTGAAACACCAAGAAAAACGAACAGCCGCCCGTCATGTGTCCTTCTCTAACTCTGAAGACACGGACGAGTCTGACGATAATGGAAAGGGCAAGTCAGTTCGTTATATCACCTAGCACCTTATTCATCGTCTTCTAGGCTCTTGCCGCGCAACAGTAGGACGACCGCGCAACGAAAGCAAGGAAGAGAAGAAAGCCAGAAAAGCAGCCGTTAAGGCGGCAAAACAGGCTCGTCGAGTGGAGAAAAAGGTTACACAAACTCAATTTGATGCTGAGCTCAAGAATCAAAAGAAGAGGATGCTACAAACCGACATTAAGATGAAGAAACTGTAGACTATACTTAGTGTTTAGTTTAGTCTGATTCTTAGGCCTGATGGGATTGGTCATAGGTATTATCTTATCTCGGTAGCTCATAGTGACGACAACGCCATCGATCTCTCCTTTATCTCACCCCACCATCTCTATTCCTTGAACTATTACACGACTAACTCTGCATTATGGCTTTTACGCCCAGTCTATACACGACATTTCTTATTATTGCGACAGTCTGCGTATTGTTGCCCCAGGCTCACGCTTTTGGAGCAGGTGATATTCCAGATTTTGCTTATCTGAACGGCAAGTCATCCCGTGCCCTCACACCTCCCTCAGGAGCTCACTACCCAGACAGACAAGGCATTTAGGCATGGAGATATCGAGTCTGTTCTTGAAACTTTGGCAAAAACTGCTGGCCATGCAGGAATTGTCGGTTCTAGTCTGCTTGGATTCGCGACCTCAGTCATCAAAGCCGCGGCTGGACCTTCGAAATTCAATAAAAGCGACGTAAAGAAGGTCTACTTCGTGGGTGCATATCCAGCTCTCTGCCCAGACATATACTGAGTGTTTCAATTAGGGTAATTGGCTGCGTGATTACTCCCAGGTGTGACCGATGGTGACGGCCAATGTTGTCTGAACTGACGCCATGACTCCCTTCAGGCCATGGATATTGCAGGCTTGAGCAAGCTCTCAGCCGATACCTTGGTCCTTGTTGTATCGGTTCTCGGATTTATGGTGCGCCACGTTCTCCAATACGAAGTAAGGGTGGAACTAACGCGGCGGTAGACCTTCGGGTTCTCCACTGAAGAGTTCCAAGTTACGGCTGACCGTCTCGGCGTTTATCTCCCTGTCGTAAGTCTTGCGCGTTAGGTAAAGATTATTTTTGGTCTTACTTCGACTGTAGGAACATATCGACAATCCGAAGTAAGGCGATACTGCGCCCAATATTGGGGCACTATATGCTAACAATTCGTAGAGGCTACGCAACAAAGGAAGGAGATGCCCGCAACTACCACCCGAAACTTCGGCCTCCTGTCGAAGATCGTGAATTGGAGATTGACACAAACACGGGAATGAAGGTCTATTAGGACCCCTGATTTTGTCTTCTTCTAACTGACTTAAATTTATAGAAATATATGGCGACTGAGGATGAAGGCTTTGATACATCTACATCCTTCATTCGTCGAACTCTACAAGCGTGCATTGACTATGGTCGACGAGCCGGCGGTCAGGAGGGTGCCGATCTCTGGGAGGCCTACCGTCTTCTCGGTACTGGGTTACATACTTTGGAAGATCTTTTGGCCCATAGCAACTGGTGCGAACTCGCTTTGCGCAAGATGGGTCATGGGGAAGTCTTCTGTCACGTTGGTGATTCGGGTGTGTGCCTTTCACTTCATTGTTTGAGACATCCTATTTACATTGATTTTAGTAATCATCGATACTCCCAGTGGACCCGCTCCTCCCCTTGTCACTGGTACCTTCGGTGGGGCTGATTTCTTGCACTCTCTTCTTGGAGAAGCCGGAGAGTAAGTAGAATTGCGTTTGGCAAGAATCATGCTCAATTCATTTCAATTTTACAGCAAATTGAGTCAAGCCAGTGTCACCGATCTATCCGGAAAACTCAGCGAGGTGCGTCCGGTTTTCTTTTCCGATTCCTCGAGCATGGATTAAAATTTCGCAAAGGCTCAGCACGGTGGTGGAAATGGACCTGACCTTGGTAAACTCAAAGCTGTTTTAAGCCAGATCATGGGAGGCGGTGAAGAAGACGAGAAGCTCAACCAAGGAGAAGAAATGCAAGCTGCCGCCCAGGGCTACCATTTCGATCCTGACAATGTTGCTCCTCCGGAGGTCCAACAGAAATTACTCGATCTCCTCAAATGGCACGACGATGTCATGAGGGATGTTACCAAGAAGATTTCCATGGTTCCCGGGCTAACAAACTTGCTGGAAGAGTTCAGCAACGCTCTAAACACCTGTATGTTATGGATTCCCTTACCTTCGCTCGCTTAGGATGCTTCTGACAAGCTTCGTCTAGACATCTACACTATTTTGGCTCCATATCTTACTGTAAGTCGTCTGATATGATGCTATTATATATTTTCAATAAACCGCTGAACGATATAGCCTATTCTCACTCAAGCCACCCAAGCTCTGAACGAGGGAAGCAAAGCTGTCATTGACAGCGATGACCAGTACGAAGTCTTTGACAACCCTGATGCATCCGACCCGTCTCACAGTATGTTGTCCAAGGTAGCATTCGTTTCAGTCTATTATGAGCACTGCTAATGTATTTGCCCAGGATCACTTTGGTTTAATCTTGAATGAACCAGCCGGCAAGATTGCTCAGCTTGTTGTGGAGCACACAGTCAATCTCATTGTCGAGGTATAGGATTGTCTATTACCCCTTCCCTTAGTCAGGCCCATTCAATTCTTGATTTTTAGGCGTGGGGTAACGATAGTGACGCCAACGAAGTCATTGACAAGATTCTCGAAGCTTTCCACCATCCGTATTACAACAACGGCAACTCGGAAATCCAGCATAAGATGTTCGACCACATGGAAGGGTGGATTGGAGGCTTGGGTCCTGATGAAGCGGAGCAGACAATCCAAGCTTTGACCAAGGTTTGTGATTTACAAGTTACTTGCTGCTGATTGCCTATCGGTCGATTTTCAACATAGGAAAGTGTTCGTGAACATAAGAACAAGCGCCTGGGTTCTGAAGGCCAAACCTTTGATGAGCCCGGATACGGTCACGGACATGGACATAGTCATACCAGTAATAGGCCTTCAGGTGGATATAGCTCGAGTGAGTGGACATCTATCCTCCTCTCGAATGCCTTGTTGATGGTCCGCATGTGTCAGGCACCGCTCAGCCTTCGTACGAATCTGAATACAAGTCGAGCAATACCGGAGGGTATGGTGGTGGCGGCTACCAGGCATCCTCTGGTTATGGAGGCAACGAAGAAAGTTCTGGATACAGAGGGTCTGGATATGGCAGTGGAGGTCAAGAACACTCAGGGTACGGCAGGACTGAAGATAATTCTGGTTATGGAGGAGGCTATGCTGGCAGACATGAGGACACACAGTACGGTGATCGTCACGCATCCTCTGGCTATGGTGGCAGGGAGGGACGTGGAGGCTACGGTGGGCAGGAAGATAATAACTATGGCTCTGGCTATGGCCGGCAGGAAACCTACGGTAGTCAAGACGAGTCCTATGCTGGAACCCGTCGAGACGAGAACTATGGAGGAGGGCGTCATGGATACGGCTCTGAGACTCAAGATACCGATAGTTCGCACCACGACAATGAAGACAGACCGAAGTACCAAGGCTACGGTCGCGAAGAACAGGAAAGGTCTTCTCATGATTACGGCGGCCGAAGACATGACGAGGACAACGAGGGTGGATACGGCGGAGGATATACCCGACGTCACGACGAAGATGATGGCAGGCGTGAATACGGCGGTGGAGGATACGGGAGTCACCACCGCCCCAGCGAGGATGACCAAACTGGGCATGGCGGTGGGGGATACCAACCCTCCTATGGTGGAGGTTATGCGCCATCTTACGCCGGATATACCCCCAGCTACGGTGGCGGACAGGATGAAACCTTTGGGGCTGAAAGGATGAGGATCAGGGACGACGACGACGATGACCACCACAACAGGTATGGTAAAGGAGGTCAGTACTAATTCCGAACAGCAAAGTCGTTAAGGACACATGGACAAATTCAATGAGAATCTAAACGTTGTACTAGTATTATATCTAACTTACCCGATGTACATACTTTCGCTGTGTGTATTGTATATGTTTTGAGTCAAGCGCGGCCGCGGCCGATCACAGCTTAAGCCTGTTCCATGATGGAACCAAGCGACGTGTCTACATCTATAGACGAGATATGGACGACAAGTCGAACTGGAAGGCAGATATATGACCTTAGTGAGGTCGAAAAGGTAGGCGATCTCGAGGGCACTGCTAGTGGCGCTAATACGATCTGCAGGACATCACTCGCCTCCTTCGACTGGCGGCTACGTCTGTATCGTTGTTAACGTTGCCCCAGACGGACGGGCCAAACGACAAGCTGCCCCAAGGCGAAGAACGTTCCGAGCAGTTCGTCATCGAAGTCAGCGAATACTTTGAGAGACTCGATGTATGCAAACTCTACATTCAATATTGCCATATTGTACTGAACACCCCCAAAGTCCATACAGACTTCTATCCGCTCAGCGTTGGCCCACATCCGTCATTCTCGTATCTCACCCTCGGCGATAAACGCACCTCCTGCTGATTTTATACCTCCTTCTCTTGGTGTCGGCCTTCCCAACGATCTCAATTCGCCCGCCACAAAGAATCGAGGGCTGCAGGAAGAGAAGGTTGACAGAGATGCATGGAAAGGAATTCTCGACGCTCTCATCCGCCTGAAAGAGGCTCGGGATGCCGAAAGACTGCAGACGAACGAGTCTTCAGAGCCAATACAAGATTCAGAGTCAATGCAGCAATGATTATGCTCTCCTACTATTGTCTTGGTGCGTAATTAACGTTGACGAAGCTAGCAGCGTGCTGATCCATTGATGCTTTTTTCTACCTATCCATTGTTCCCAACTAGACATGGAATCATTTCGTTGACGAAACGTACGACTGGCATTATATCCGAACACCAATTGGCTACTGGATTCAGATACTCGCGGTTTCCAGAACTTCTTCGGCCTTGAGAAGGTCTTCATCCCCATCCAATCCTTGCACTTGCTTTGCTCCGACCTGGCAGTTCGTGCTCATTACGAAGGAGCGGCATTATCGTCTGTATGGTCACTCACCACGAGGCCCCGAAGGTCTGCTACGGCCGCAGCCATACGCGAAGCAGTATCTTGGACCATCTTCTCAGATTCCTCTACCAACTTTCCCTATTACAATCCCGGGATTAGGGGATCTAAACCTCCGCAAACTGGTCTCCATCCTCACCGCATTCTTGATATCCCATTCTTCAGCCCCGTTGGCGATGAATTTATCTCTCTTCAATATCATCTGTTCGACCTCTTTCTTGTAAAGAGAATTCTCTTTGATAAGACTAGTATGATAATGTTGACATTTCCCTATCTTATACGGGACGTGTTTTTTACCGTTGTGCAGCGCCGGATTTAATCTTGAGTTGGCGCTTGATTGCAGGTTTATCCATTGCGTCTTTCACGGCAAGAATTTAGCTTCTCAAATGCGGCGAACCTAGCGTACTAGTCTGTACTAGTTCGCAAAAAGGAACAAGCACCATATCGATTGGAACCGCTTGTTAAATAACCCAATCGATGACGAGCCAATTTTGATCCTTTCGATACACCAAGCCCCTTGCTCCGGTCCGGACGCCCGGCACGAACCTACGGTGCATGGGGCCCTCGAAACATGACAGCGGTCAAAAAGTGTTACGTATGATTGAGTCCTCGAAGACCTATGCCCCGAGGCACTTACTAAGCAACAGCTACAAAAGATAAAAAATCTCCACTTGAGTCGCGGGGGTAGGTAAAGAATATATGTAGCCATGTATCTACAGGACCATGTCATAATCATATGTGTGCATAACTAGTGATGCGTCGAATAGCAGTGTTCGTGAAAGTCATTGAACAACACACCCGAACAGCGAATGTATGCTATCTATCGAAGGAACTAGCTCCGAAAAGCACCATCGTCACTGAGTGGGGAGAGAGGACCAGGCCCCTCTCAGTCATCTCGACAAACACATCGTCCGGCCAATCGTCCGCAAGCTTCCATCAGCCACCCAACCCCAGAATCACATAACCGATATCCACCGGAATCCAAATAGCCCAAACAAATACCTGCTGAACACAGTGTTACACCCTTGCCGTCTGGGGAGTCTGCTCGCATAAGGGACTAGCCTCATGGGTTTCCGCGCGCGCAGAGGAAGAAATGCAACAAAAGGTGGCAAGTGAGATGCCCAGGCCGTCTAAATCCAAGTGGGTTTCGGAACGCAAAACCAGAGCCAGAAAGCTAACAAGAGCAAGCGAAAAATCAGCGTGTCCAACGGTCGGAAGAGAGAGCGGGTTGTCAAGAGTCGTTATGTGTCGTGGGTCGTCGTCAAACGAGTGGTACATGCTGGTATCCGCCCTGGCCACACGATTATGAAGAATACCTACCCTCAGGCCGGTGAGGGCTAGCGGCGACAGTAAGGTCCATCAAGGGTGAGATTTGGGTTGTTGCTGTATACTTGAAGTGCAGGGCGGAGGCGTTCATCCCAGTGAACATGAGGGATCGCGAGTACTCGTGTGGAAGGAGGTTGAAGAAAATAAACGAGGCCAAGATAATAGGCGTGGAGAGGGAAGGATTACAGCCGTAGGATGGTGATCAGCCACCTGTAGTAGCCGCTACCGAAAGGTGATGTCGCGGAATGGAGATGATGAGTAAATAAAGGGTAGAACCGGTAAATTACAGATTGAGAAGGCATCGTTCGAAAGGGTTCTTGCGTTCCTGACGGGGGAGGCAGTAGTGAGCGAGATCCGGAAAACGTGATGGGTCTTCTGCAGACTCTTGAGACATAGATGCAAAGGTCTTCGACGCCAGTGTTTCGGCACGCGCGAGGCACGGAACCACAGCTAAGTGGTCGTACGCCTGCAAGCGCGATGATAGATCGAATGGGAACGGGATGCAGTGACCGACAAGCGACAAGATTCAAAGAAAGAGGGCAAGAAAGCGCCGCTCAAGACATGGGAAGCACGCACTCACAGTACTCCGCCAAGGGAGCCCGGAGATGTTGCGCCTCAAACCAATGCCGAGGGTCTTGCGTCGGTGTCGTGTCGGAATCGAAAGCATCTACCAGTATCCACAGTCCATCGTCGAAGAGGTACAGTGCGAGCCTCCGTTTATCGTCGCCGGGAATGAACCGAGGTGACCTCAGGCCAGCAACTCAGGTTCGTGGTGACGGTGGTGAGCGAAACGTACAGCACGGCTGCAAAAGAGATGGTGTTGCAGAGTGTGTCGTCCGGATCGAGAAACGCGTCGCTAGGACGCGCTGAGCCTATAGCAAGGCCGAACGAACGAGGCAGGGTGGGGATGGCGCTGAGACGTGAAATGTATGGGTAAATATACAATGATGATGATATAAGATGTCCGTTAATAAATCAATGCAGTTTCCTGTCCTGGCAGGGTGGGGGGGAATGTCGTGATGCCGCCTGATAGTCGTGAATGAGGAATTGGGCCCAACCAAGAACAAATGATTTTGAGAATAGAGGCAGACGGTCTTCGCAGATTGCGGGGGATGTAGCAATCAGAACGAGCCAACGAGGCCCGATGCTGCTTGGGCGCGTTGGGAAGCAGCGCCGAGCATCAATGCCTCGTTGACATTACGAAGCCGGTGGACCTCGGCCTCAGCAGACTTGAGTCGCAACTCGAGCTGGTCTTTCACAGTCTCGAGGTACCTGATGTGTCCGGTGGCACGCTCGAGCAGTGATACCTTGCTTGACTTCTGGTTGGATGAAGGTAGAGTCTCCTTGAGACGAGCATAACCGTCGCGGAGCTCATCTCGTCTCCGTTGCTCGGACTCGATGCGCTGCTTGCGAATAGTCTCGCGACGTCTGAGAGAATAGAGCGGATATTTAGACATACAGTAGAAAGAGATCGGAAGCAAAACACTTACGAATCGTTGCTTCCGGCGGTGACGACAGGCTGGAAGTCCTCGTCCTCGTCATCGGAGTCATCTCTGCTTGCACGTCGCTTGTGCCTCAAGGTTTGTCGAGAGGAGGCGGGGGCAGCGATGGGGTTGAAGCGATGAGAACGGGGAACGTTAGCGAGATGAGATACGCTAGGAGCGGGAGAAGCGGCGCTGGGTGCAGGTGATGATCGTGCACTACCACGGCTAGCCCGACCAGAGGAAGGGTCGGAGTGGACCTCGGGGCCGCTCAAGTCGTATGGAGCAAGAGCATGAGGAGAAATGCTAGCACCGTCCGGAGGAGTGAAAGGGCGAGCTGGAGAAGCCATGGACGAATAAGTGTAGGCACCGATGGAGCCTGAAAGATTCAAGGCATTGAATGCAACGGGGGAGGCAGATGGAGGCACTAGCAGTAACCATGAGACCAAGCTGTGTAAATAGAAGAGTTGAGACTTACAGCCTAGACCGACACCAAAACTTGGTGACTGGGGGTACTGGAGGTAGGCATCCAAGGTGGACTCCATGTAAGGGAACTCGACCGAGTCCATGTAGGTGGGCTTTGCAGAGTCAAAGCCTTCCATCGAAAGGAGATTGGACATGGGCGACTTGCTTGCAAGCGACAAAATAAAGTAAAAGAAAAACAAGGAGCTGTAGGATGTGAGTAAAAAAAGGGCGCTTGTTTGGGAAAGGGAGCACTGACAACTGCAGAGAAACAGGAACGGGAGAGGAGGGAAAGGGAGGGGGATGAGGATCATCAGCCACTTGGGTAGGGGTTATATAGAATCTTCGCCGGGAATCCGAGCAATCCCATTCTAGAGGGTCTCATCAAACACGAGGCAGCCTCTTTTCGTCAAAAACATTAATCGGTCCCATTCTTGTCAACTTCCTGTCAATTTCCTTTCGTCCTTCTTCCCAATTTCCCTTGCGCCACACATTTTCTCTCTGCCCATTGCCCTACAATATTCTGAATCACATCTCATTTTACCTGCGATTCTCTCCACCGTTTCAAACGAGCCAATTGTCTGGGTCCTTCCTATCCGTCCTCTCCTCGTACCGAACTCCCGTATCAATCCCGTCTTTGTTTGTCCGTTTTATCTGCCATCAAGATCCGGCTTCCGAGGCTGCTCGGGGAGTATGAGACCCTACTCCTCCGGTGGTGGGAATCAGGCTATCACATAAGTCACAGAACCATTGTGCCTGTGCGCGTTGGGACATGGCCAAATCTTCGCATCCTAGTGCAACGTTGTTTTCATATCGCCCGCTTAACCTTTCCAAAGACGCTTCTCCATTGAATCCCAAGTTTATGCTCGTCCTGTCACAATTTCTTCATCGAGGCGATTGCGTTATTCACTCATCCGAACCAAGGTAGGTGGGGAACAAAACGGAGTTTACAAAAGTAATACAAAAGGTCGTCGTAAAGATAAAACAGGTCGTGAACGGGTCGTAACATCGTAACGTCGTCATGAATATTTAGGGAGACAGTTGTCCAGCCAGAACAAGAAAAAATAGCAAAACGTAGCTTGGAAGATCCTTATGCTTTGTAGTATCCTGTAATCGAACAGAAACGGGTGAGTACGATACCATGCAATTATCAAATCTTGCCTACCCCCATGGAACGGTCCATTCATATGATTATAGTGTTCCAGACGCTTGGAGAACCGCCACGCTAGGAAGTACATATACAGCTGCATGACAGAAAATCCAGTTGGCTGGGTTATTAATGCTCTCGGACATCTCATAACGGACGACTTACCTGACACGCAATATCAGCAAGAAGGGATACAATGAAGGCGGTATTCAAACTGCTGTATCCTGCGGCACAAAATCCACCGGGCATGGAGCCTTGCGTTGGGCCCGACGCCGCGGCAGCAGCAGCCTCTTTTGTCCAATGCTGGCCACCATGATTGCACTCCCATGTAATCTTGTCCTTTCTAAGATCGGCATCAGCGGCGGGAGCGAGAGACCAAGGATTCCAAGACTTACCCCCGCTGAAGCTGTACAATCATGAGAATGGCACGAATTGCCGATATTACTATTATAAATGGCCAGAGGAACTTGACCACCCTGATCCAGATGTATGATCGCTAAGTAGTAGAATGTATGTGAAGGGCGAGAAATAGAGTCAGCTTAGCGATCATCGCTTCAGGCTCCAGATGATGGCCAGAAGCAAGAGCGAGAGGCCGTTACTTACATTAGACAGCGCCAACATTGTGAGTCCGGCAGTAACTGCCACTCCAATGCCGATCCCACCGTAGATTTGCCTGGCACGTTCAGGAATTTGTTATACTGATTAGGGGGACGACATTGTGTGGAGAAATAAGCGCACCACTCAGGGAAGACGAAGAAGAAGTATTGGCCGGACACAAGGAGAAAGACACCACCGGCGATGCTGTAAGCCTGGCAAATGAAAAAGAACCGGTCGGATGAACGATAGAGCATCCACAGCGGCAGAACCAAGGAGACTCACAGCGACTAGGACGGCCCAGGCGATGGCACCACCTCTCTAAGAGTCGTCAGTATCCAAGTAAGGATAGAGTGGTGAGTCCAAACTCGGGGTGAGGTGATAGAAACTCACAAGAGGGAGCACCAAAAGACAGTTATCACACCTAGAAGGATAAGAGTGGTGCAACGAGGAGAGATAGAGGGACTGACCACATCGCAATTTAAGATTAACTTAGATGGTATCGCAGATATGAACTTCTCTGGAGGTATCGCAAGGGGTTAGTGATAAATACAGGCGCCTAAATTGGTGGGACCAGGGACGGCGGGAGCGCCTTGTATGGCGGTGAGAGCAAAGAGCACTGGTCGAGCAGCACTGGGATGAGCAGCTAATTCACACCAGATTAGGTCAGGTGAGGTGTTTTGACGTCACGCGTTTCTCCGCAAAGCACGTTCTCTCTTGGTGTAAAATGAAGTACTCCATGCTGAGTCCTCGCTCAAGAACATATGCCATGACAGAACTGTCTCGACAGCGTTTCAGATCAATACACCAAGAACTTTACTTTCCTTTCGCGCTTCGTCTCCCGTATCACACCACCGTTAGAGCTCAAGTTTCAAATCCCCTGCGATCCTGGATCACTTGTCTCGAATCCTATCGTCCTCGTTTCCTACCATGGGGTTTAAAAACTTCAGTTTCCATCCCTTATCTTATTCTATGTGCGATTTGGAGCGCTTGACGGATGGATAATCAATATTCTGACATCCTCCCCACCTTCATCCGAGATGAGAATCAAATTCTTCGCTCTCGCAGCCCACCAGAAACAACTATCCCAAGTATAACCAACCTTTCATAATACACACTATGATTAAACTTTCCATTTCATCTAGTACGTTAGCTCTTCGAATTGGAATCGGTTAGTCCGATACCTGTCCAATTGTGACATTGCTTGTCTTTTTGTCCTGGAGTCCAAAAGCTGGTAAACCGACCCAAATCCACGGGCTTGGGTCGCACCTCCCGAAAGGAATAGCCTGACCTGCGAATTTTAGGAACTTGGTTTACTCCTCATGCCGATCCTCTGTATGTATATCCCTTGCTTCACGTCTACTATCCCAACAAGTGATCCTCCCTTTACCCCTTTGTCATTGTCTCCATTGTCTCCCGACGTCGCATCCTCACCTCCGACAATGGTCTCTCCATGTCCGATCTACATTCGGGATTATTATTGCTGTGGCGGCTATTTTCTTGGAACACGGCCATGAAAAGAAGACATCAGATAGACAGCTAGGACCATCGTACACTTCTTTGGGTTTCCCCGAAATTTGGTGCCCTTTCTTTGACAACTCTCGACAGTTAATATCGCAAAATACAGCAAGCAGCAAGCAGCACTGCCCCGACTTCCAAGTTCCCTCCGAATTATCATTCCCCGATGAGGGTACGTATCTGCTGTTCATGATAACTGATCTTGTCTATAATCATCTTCATGAGGGTCCCTGCGCATCGCTGGGATCCTTTGCCCCGGAACGAGTCTATTGTGGGACAGACGATATCGCCTGACTATGTAGTCCACGAGAACCCCGTCTATCCTTGATGGAGGTACATACGTATTCGTGAATCTCTTCTGGACTGTGGGCGCTCAAGACCCGCGCGTCGGTAAATTAACATACCGCCGATTACAACGAGGCTGTCGTGAGGCTATTGATTCCTATTCCTGTCAAGTTGTACCTTGACCCCGCCCTTAGCAGCAATGCAGCAACTCTTGGTGACATCTGTTGGATTCAGCAAGTCCTCCATACAGAATAACGGAACTAGCGTATTCAAAATATGCGACGGACGGCTTATACTGCGAATGGTAATGGACGGTCACTCTGACCCATTTCGGCTTCTGGCTGTCACCCCTTGACATTTCATGGTTAAGGTGGCAGGTAGCGAATTGTAGCATACCTCCGGCCACTTCTGGTCTAAACTTCCCATTAGAATGTCCGATTTCCGGTTCATAGCATACTATTCCGTCGATTGCCATTATTATATCGATTGATGAAAAAACCATGAAGATATCTCTGTGTTATCTAGGTATGATGATTTGATGACATACGTACCTTGGGCCGGGACTGTATCACTTCCTTGTTTGTGGAGAAGAGGGCTTTGAACCAATGTCACATCCTACCATTCGACCCTACTTCCCTGCACCATCATCGCCCGAAAGCAAAGCCCGCTCATTGTCCATTCCTGAGAACGATGCCTACTAGATCTCCTCCAGCACAGCGATCGACAAGCACTTGTTCTTTGTCACTCCAGGCGTTGCTTTTTTATCCCACCACACTGCATGATTGAGCCTGCATCAGAGGCAGAAGATTGAGCCAGCTGAGCACTGTTGGACAGATTCCATCCAATTGCACCTTTTCTGGACGCTTCGATTCAATTCAAAGTGCAATCGAGACTAGCTACTATACAATACACGTTGCGAACAGATGAAACGCGTGGATTGCTTGTCTTACCATCGCAATAATGCGTTTCTTCTTCAATGCCAAAGGCTGAACCGTCGAGATTTGAAACACGATGCGACTCGCGCGAAGCGGTCAGAGGCGGGTGGTTCTGACAGACACACTGTGGCAACGTTTTCATATGTCAAAGATTCAGTCCATGAGTGGACGGCTCGATTGAGACAGAATAATGCGCAAAATCGAAAGAGACGCCTGGGGTCCCAAACGTATCTCATCGATAGTGTAATATTATCGTTCCCTTCCATTGACAGGTACCCTCTCTGTATGTTGCACCACCTGAAATGGAAAGCTTCCGATGCCCAGCACCTGTCACAAGCAATCCATCGGAATTCCCTTCGAGGGTGCAAAAACGCTCGAGGAAGCACCTCATGGGACTTCTATCGATGGTCAATGATATCCAAACATCCAGTTCAAGACGGTCAAGGTGAGAAATAGAAGTCGCCCTGAATTGATAATGAAGTCAGGAGGGAGAAATGCAATTCGCCGGACCAATGCTATCATGACATCACCTGGTTCTAGTGTTCGATTCAATGGCCTACGCTGGATCAGTTCAAGTGAAAGGGTAGAGGAGCGATAAAGATCCTGGCAAGGGTCACGGTCACAAGTACTCCCGTCGGGAACGTCTCGTACAAGCTCCATACTCCGACCTGTACGCCGTCGGGAAGGGCTTGTCCCCATAAGTAATCGCCGTGTCGAGTCGGACAATGGAAAACGTCGAGTACATAGAAGTTGCCGATCAAGAGTCGAGGGAAATTAGTACCCAATGGAATGGGCAGTTTTTTCTTTGTCAAAAAATCTTATGATCGCGAAAAGTGGCGCAGAAAGCTGCGTAACAAACATGAACTGAAGTGAGTAGCCAGGTAGATGCGCATAGTATATTCATTTCCCAAGAATCGTACAGGTTTTGTGCCAAAAAGAAGCCAGGCAATTACTACTGGTACTAGTTTCATAGATCTGGATGAAAGGGATATTTATATGAAGTGAAAACATGAGTAAATACTGTTGATAGTCCAAGTTGTCAATGGTATATGCATGTGCAGTCATCGCGTCTCATAGCGTCATCCACAAGGGTGGGGAGGCCGTAACAAAGGTTTATGGTTGATCTCGACATCGACAAGCCGCGATACTAGTCGTCGGATGGACGGAGATGGATAAGAGCGGTAGGAGCGGGAGGAGTATGGGTGTGGATAAGCGGTGTCGAGGGAACGCGGTGGATACATGTGGGTGCGTGCTTTCGAGCACGATGGTTGTCGAAATGCAAGTGGTGCTTCCTCCAGGGAATCCAGACTTGGCGATTCGAGGAGTAAGGTGAAGCAGGTGAAGTTGGGGACGCTTTCATCCATTCCCGTGACGGAACACCCCTTCGCGGGAGGACGGAACATCGATCTACGAGATTCAAGTCCATGTGATCTAGATATGGAACATGCTGCAAGTGGCTTGACTCGTGGAGTGCTAAATTACACTCTAGACCAGCACAACGGCGTCAAGTCGTTCGTTGTAGCCTCGTCAACCTTCAAGATGGTGCATGCGGAATGTAATTGAGACGGTACTGCGCACGGCGCCTCGTCATCGCAGATTCCAACCGTAGCCATCTTCTGAACGATAGAGAGGACTTGTCGAGCAATGGGGTTTGTCGAAGCCATATGCTGCAAAAAAAACAAGGAGATACAACAGAAAAAAAACTAGATAGCAAGAGAAGATAAGAGAAAAAAGAAAAGAATCAGGAAACACCATCGCAGAAACACCATCGCAAAGTGAAAGTTGGCCAAAAAGTAATGTAGATGAAGAAAAGGTGTGAAGGAAGTCAAGAAAAATTAAAAACCGTTTTCTGAAGTCGACGGACTTGAATGCTCTGAGGGTGGCTGTTGACCTTTCACAGAGGTAAGGGAATGGACCGTCGTGGCCTGGGACTCTGGCGGCGGGGACAGAGGTCTCGTTCCAGCATGAGCAGGAGACGGGGTATTATTTGCAGAGAGGGAGATCCTCTCGTTCACCCCACGGAGCCGCTGTGTCTCGGCTTCCAAAGCGGCTATGCGGTCCTCGAGTTCTTTGTTAGCTTTCTCCAGAGCAATGATATGATTAGTTGCTGAAGGAAATATTGAGTCGATATACGGTATACTCAAAGGGGATTTTCCTACCTCGTTCCAGCAATGATACCTTGCTGCTTTTCTGATTTGAGACAGGGAGAACCTCCTTGAGTTTCGCATAGCCGTCGCGTAATTCGTCTCGGCGACGTTGTTCCGCCTCTATCCGTTGCCTCCTAGTAGCTTCCTTTCGGGTATGAGCAACGTTTTCGATAAATGCAATGCCCATGTTGTCGTCGTCGTCTGAATCGTGAGATCGGGCGCGTCTTCGCACTGCTGGACTAGTCGGTGAGGGAGTTGGGTTATAACGAATACTACGATGGCCTAGAGAAGGGGCTCTGGAAGACACTGGAGAGTTGGCTCCACTGCTATTGGAATGGTGGTAAAGCCCGTCTGCTGATGTTTCTGATCCGGACACAGGAGGGGACAGAGGATGCTCATACATATTATCTGGGGATGGCGAGGGAGGGGTGCCGGAAACAGGCAGGGAGCCATGAGGCGGCGATCCAGAGAACACGTTCCCTGCATACTGATGCGACGGAATCAAAGCAATGTTGTGGTACTGCTGCATGCCGGGCTGATGCAGCTCTAATAACACAAAGAGATTATCGGATGAACACGAGTCATGAGCAATGAGGATGAAAACACGCACGCGGCTGGGGGGCGTGTTGAGGTACTGGATTATAGGCCATTTGGGCATTGTAAGCAAGATTATATGGCCCTTCCTCTTGCGCATAGAAATAAGGACCACCTGGCATCGGTTGGTCGTCAGCCATTGCGCCATGGTGTTGGTGTTGATCCATTATCGTCGTTGTCGTCGCTGTCGTCGCTGGGCCCAATACGAGTCCGTCGTTGTTGGTTCGTGGGTGAAAGAACTATTGGTCGTGACAAAGGCAATTGGTCGTGAAAGGTAGAATGAAAAAAAAAGACACGGCGTAGAAGGAGAAAAAATGGCGGTGAAGGAAGAAGTACGAGTCCAAGTTGCGTCCGCTGCTTTACGCGCCACTCCAATGCCGGTTTGTTTGGTCGCTCGTCTTTCAAAAGCCAGGCACATTTTCTTCTCCTTTGACCTTTCTAATATTCCATTTCTTTTCTTTATTTAATTATACTGCCCATTTGACAGTCCGTTACCGCCCAAGTACAATACAAAGCGACGATAACGAGAGTTTTGACATGGGTTCACTAGAGACCGGTTTCTACGCTACATGATCCCTTTACGAGATAATCGACTACAAGCTGTGTGAAAGGACTCTGGGCCGGTAGGCGCTTTTGAGCCATCGGTATTGAATGCGCGTGGGTTTCGACCCGACCGACAGCCAACTTTGAATAATGCTTGCGCGCGTGCCTTCCTTTTCCGAGAGGATTTTCCCACCCCTGCACAAATCCAACTTGGCAGGTAGCTTGCCGTGATACAGTTCTTGTTCGCTCTTTTCTTCATGACCGCTTGCTGGTGACCTTTGCTCGTCCTCGCTAGGCTATAGACACGCAGAGCAGGGTCCGTTCTTAAATTTTATAACGAGCTCGACGACCGGTACAGACCGTGTTCTATCCTGGACGGGAACCGGCCCTGTCGTCGTTACGTGCGTTGGACGCTACTTCAAGCTGGGTTCACCGTTGACGCTGTCCAACAGGAATATTAACGAACGGGCTCTTACTTACGTTGCCTGGGGCGATAATTCAGCAGCGTCTATATTAAATCACGAAAGGAGTCGGTGCATCTAAATTTCGCTTATCCATGGCAGACAACACCCGCATAAATGGGACGACACCCGCTTCTGCTTCATCGCCTCTGTCGCCAACATGGGGACCACCAAAGACTCCCCTAGCACCAGACCGGCTAGCGAAGCTGGCCAATGCACTCGGAGTTTCGATGCCGATACCCCCAAGGTCCAAACAGCCCGGTCCCCCCTTACTCTCTCGGTCGTTCTCCGAATTTTCTGGATCTAACGAAAGTCATAAGAGATCTCCAACGCCATCGGCAGCAAGCTCTCTTGTCGGATTCAACTCTCAAATACCCACGACGTCAAGATTCATGCTACATGTCATTCCTCCTATGCATCTCCCTCACGACTCAGGCTCTTACGACTCTGACTTGACACCACCACCTCCAACGGCTTCAGGATATCACATTCAATTCCGTCGTGGAACTTTGATTCCAGTCTACTCTACATTGCAGGCGCAATTAGGTGCAATCGCGAAGGAATACGCGTTACCAAGTACAGCTGGCTTGATTCTTTACTTAGTCTCTTCCGGCTCGTCGGCTGGTCCGCAGAGTCCCACAAGCCCTGGATCCAACTATCCAACTTATGATAACGAAAGGGACGAACCAGGACCGAGGCTGTCGGAGGATATTTGGCGGCATTTATGGATTCGCGTTCTCCAGGCAGAACAGAGGGAAAACAACATGTTGTTGCTACCGTCCCTTTCCCGGAGCCCAACCCCGTTATCACTAAGCCCGTCTGCCACACGCTCAACACCTTTCCTCAATGACAGTCTCCAGCCACCCACACCAGGATATTCCCCTATTTCCCCTCGTCCCAGCTATGGATCAATCAATTCCCCTTCATCCTCGGTTTTCGATCTGCGTTCCGGTTCAAAATCAGTCCCACCTTCGAGCGAATCACCCGCCCAGTCCGAACCAGCCACGCCTGACACTTCTGTCGACGTCCACGAAACTAATTCCATCATACGGGCCAATTCACTCGATCTTCCAGGATTGAATTCGCCCGCCTTAATTCCGATTTTGGCCAAGGTAGAATTTGACGTTGATCCTCATAAGGCAGCATGGTACAAGCCATGGCTACGGAGCAGGAAAGTTAATCATGCGAAAAGAGCCGGAAGTCGCCCGGGTAGGAAGGGAAGTCCTGTTAGGACCGTTGGGACCAACGAAAGCGAAAGCGAGCAGGACGAGGATAAAGTGAAGGAAAAGGTTCCCACCATACCATTGCTGATTGGGAAGACGGGTAAAGAGGATCTCGATGCCTTGCTTAAGCAGGATCCGGTGGAGGAATTGAAGGATAACTCCGATACTGCTGTGACGGCTCTAGACGAAGCTGGTTATGAGCAACTGTCTGATTCAGACTCAGAGTCGGATGATGACCTCGAATTTGCTGAGGAATCTACAGCCAGGGTTTCTTCCATTGCTCACGGAAAGCAGGATCCTCTGGAAGACGTGTTTGGTACCGATGCAGATACTTGGGCTGATATGAAGGCCGAGCGTCGTGGCACCCACGAAATCAATCCTAATGTCGTTAATCTGGCTCTTACAGGAGAGGAACTTTCCATGGTCGACAATTCCTATGTTGCAGATGACAGTCATTTCACCACTAGAGAAGAAGAGGAGGTGCGAGAGTTGCTGGATAGAATGTCTCAAGGTGGTCACACTCCTGATCCAACTGGGGCCGGGGATGATGACTTCCCTTCCCCTACTCTCTCCAAGAAGCACATACCTGCTCCACTTGTCCTTGTTCTCAAATCAACTTCCGACCACATTATTTCGACGGAGCCGAGTCCCGTACCTCCCAGCGCGACAGCCGGAACTACCCTTCCATATCTCAGCGGTGATTCAGAATCACCGGAAGCCTTGTCCGAGAACGATGATGAAGCCTATGGTTATCGAGCGAAGAGCCCAACGGACTCAGAAAAGAGAGCTGGTACTGTTTTCGAAGACCTTGATCTGGGCTTGGACCCCTCTGACGATGTAAGTCACCGATTTCCAACACATGCCATCCTGTTTGTCCAACCAATGGCTAAACGTGTATATCCCCCACCCCAGTATGACGATGATGACCCGAACGATCGGAGAAAGAGTCAATATGTCATGCGGGCACAACTTGACGAAATTGAACGGGCAAGTCTCTTTGAATACGCATTGTAGGCACGGGCCTTGATCTGATACGGTGCTAATACAGACACTCGCGCAATTGTCACCTCGGATACTGAAAACAGATCTGGAAGATGAGATGAACCATAGCTTCAGTTCAGCAACCCTGTCACCAAATTCGCCAACCAAGTTGACTCTCTCTCCTCTGCGGAGCTCTGATCTATCGTCTGCGCATACACCTCGATTACCGCAGCATCCTGATTCTCCTAGCCAGTGAGTGTTTCAGTAAAATTCAACAGGATTTGCACCCTGATTTCGAATTGCGTTAGGGGTGCATCCTGGCCCGCAGTTCCGTTTTCCCAAATCAAGAATGCTTCTGAACATGACTCAAACAGGCCACCATCACCTCCCCGCTTAGCTGTCAATGGTGTCACGACATCTGCACCACGTTCCTTCGTCCCTCGAAATCAAACGGCGGACGTTTCCTCGGAGACTAACCAGCGCAAGAAAGAGCTCGAGGAAGAACAGTCCTTCTATGGGCACATTCGAAAGAATTCGACAGATTCTCCCGTGATCCCGTTATCTCCAGACCCTTTCGGACGGTTTTCCTCAACGACACCAGAAACCCCACTTAACGTTGCTCAACCAAACCAGTCTCAGTGGGACACCGTCACAGTTGGGCGGAGTTCTGTCACACTTGGTGAAGATATGCCATCTCCGTCCACCGGACGAAATCGATCCGGTACGACGAGCAGATTCTCCGTTGACTCGCTGGTGGAGGAGCAAGGACCGATGGCTGCTGTTGCGGCAAAATCTAATCGCGGCACTTTGATGTCGGTCAAGAGCATCAAAAATCTCTGGAGGAAGAGTAACAAGGGGGACAAGGAGAAAGACAAGGATAAGAACAGGCCCCCGACACCGACGGCGCAAAATCACCCGTCAGCACCGCCATCTGGTCGAGTCTCCCCAGCAGTCTCAACGAAACGAGGGTCAGGAAGAATCTCACCGGGTGTTCCCCAGCGTCCCGAACGACCTTCTCAGGAGAACCTAGACCTTCCCGATGTCCCTCCACTTCCCCCAAGCACTACCTATGGACGGTATTCACCTCAACCTACGATGAATCGACCCTCTTCCAGAGCGTCGCACGAGTCCTCTGGGCGACCTTCGCTAGACATGAGCCGTACTACAAGTTCACACCCTGGTCGGTCTTCTATTGACCATAAGATTGCTCCCCACCAGCATCGACCGTCAATGGATTTGATGCCTCCTTCCAGCCAAAGACGATCTCAGGATATCATGCCGCCTATGAATCAACAAGGACTCTCTGTGCCCTACCCCAGTCGCAGTAACGCGTCGCCTATTATACCAACTCAGATGCTTCCCGGTCGACAAAATGGTGCTTTGGACCGACTTCATTTCGACCAGGAGTCACCCTACCCTAATCCCATTCGCACAGTGCGATATGCTCCACGAACGCCATCGCCACCTCAGTTACACCACCCACAGCAAATGCAGCCTAGCCAGCTAGCATCTATACCCGAACAAGATCAATTCGCGCGCAAGTCGATCCTCAAAAGGAACGGTGGTGGCTCTAATCAGGGGTACCACCAACCGCAAGAACAAGAACCCCGTTCGAGTTTTGACGGCGTACCTTCAGTTGGGCCAGCTCGAAAGGCTAGTAGTGCGAGCTCTTCGTCCCGATCTGAGTTAGCATCGAGTCCTACAACGCTAGATGGTTTCGGTAGACGACCGTCCATGGCCTCCTCATTCACCAGCATTGATTCTTCTCAATTTGAGATTGTCTCTCCGAGGCTAAACTCGGGAATGCCATACCCCTCAACTAGCTATCACGGTTCCCAAGATCCATAATATCGGACTATACCTGTAGTTGTGATATATCTGGACGACGTCCGTTGCGTTGCCTATAATCTATTGCTTAGTACTTCATCTATAGTTTTCTTTCGCATTTATATTGTAGGTAGTATGTAGTTTAGCATGATCATGATGCCGATATAAATCCCACGTGATCAGTTGATTCTGTCGCGTCTCAGGGTCGCGTCGCCCTACTTAAAGGCAGGCTGATACCTTCCCAGTTCTTCCTTCGCCTTCTCTAGCCACCCAGTGATGCTGACCCAACAAGCCAGCTGGAAGGTGGAGATTGTGCCAGACAGCGAGGATGAGCCCCAAAGGTGCGAGATCAGGACTCAATGGTCGCCGCCCAATTATTCATTAAGTCTCTGACATTTGGCAAACCCAGGCTAAAGGTGTCCTCGACAGCCTATCGCAATGAGCTTATTGAAATATCTTCCAGCTCAGATGGGGAAGAAGACGAGTATGTACCTCCTAGAATTGGTGTCCTTCCCGGTCTGAGGAAAACCAGGCATGATGTCCCCCAAGTGCCCGGCGCTTGGAAGAGAGGGCCGGGTAACCACGGCGGAACCACCTCGCAGTACGGATCCTCGTCTGAAAGCTTGAACGTGTCTGATTTCCTCTCGTAGCTTGCCCTCAACACCTTCTAGAAACATAGGAAAGAGTGTCTATATGCGTTCTCGAGTGATTGAAAGCTCAGATTCAGAAACGTCCGAGAAAGAGGCCACATCATCTCGGACACTAGGCTCCGTTACAGTTTCGCAGACTACGTGTAAATCTGGAAATCCCTCCGATTCTCAGACGACAGAAGCTTGGAAGGTAGTGGTACCTACCTTCTCCAAGGATGTATCCCACGTCCCTGAAGATGTTAGGAGGGAGGACAGCGATGACGGGGCCATTCTTGTCTTGTATGTATCATGCTTTATCTCTCTCAGAATTTATCTTATTTGGTTTTTCAGCGATGAACCTAAATCTGCACGGAAGCCCATACCCTCAGGATCCAAGCGCAAGCCTATCACTCCTTCCGTGAGGCCTGCCTTCAGTCACATGTTCCCCCATCCTGAACAGTCTGGGACTGGCATTGGTACTCCTGGCGCCTCAGTTCCAGGACCCACTCCAAAAAAGCGAGGGGCAGGCACCCCAAGGACCAGCAAGAAGAAGACTCGCGAAGAAGAGCAGGCAAAATTGCACGATTATGCCACTTCCCTCTTCAAAGAGCTGAACAGGACCGTTTTCAATGAT
Organism: Coprinopsis strossmayeri; assembly: GCA_900156845.1. NCBI lineage: Eukaryota > Fungi > Basidiomycota > Agaricomycetes > Agaricales > Psathyrellaceae > Coprinopsis > Coprinopsis strossmayeri. The sequence continues at coordinate 78,580 of FTPT01000068.1, read as the reverse complement.
GCGTTGCCTCAGGAAACTAAACTTAATTGGAACAAACGTCTACTGACAACTGCTGGGAGAGCCAAGTGGCACCGGTAAGTCCAATACATGGTGTGATTGTCATTTCACCGAACCACCTAACATAGTTCTAAGCTCTAGGGACGGTGTCCAGACTTCTGAAATTGAACTCGCAGAGAAGATCTTGACGTCTTGTGGTGAGTCTTCTCCTCGCACATTTCATTGGCTCAAAAAGGTCATAACTTCATTCAGAAAGGATCAGGAATACATTGTCTCACGAAATGTGCCATCTTGCTTCTTGGGTGATAGACAAAGAAGTTAAGGAAGGCCACGGTAAATTTTGGAAAGCATGGTTAGTGCCGCACCCATTCGCAACGACGCCTTAATAGACGTTTGACATAGGACGCGAAGAGTGATGGCAAAGTATCCGAATATCGACATCTCTGTCAGTTTTTCGTCCCATACCACCTAACATCGACTCATATGCTATGCTTAGACACGGCATGACTATGACATTGAATACCCATACCAGTGGAGTACGTCTTCCATTCACATGTGTGTTCGAATTATGGTTGACACCTGCGCTAGAATGTGCCAAATGCGCCAAAATGTTTGTTGATCTTCCCTAAGATTTTCCCGGACTTAACGACTGTTTTCCGTCAGATATGGCCGATTCAGCAAGTCCATTAAGCCCGACGAATGTGGTAAGTGGTCTTTTGGATTGACTTGGAAGCGCCGTGAATTGAATTGTCTGGCCTGTCAGTTTGCGGCGCTTGCAGAGAAGGCAGACTGATTCCGCTGTTCTCAACTTCTATGCGAACATCCAGGACTCCCAGGATCAGTCGAATGGCTGCCACGAAAGGCCAGGGTACGTTAAGGCCTATCGTTCCATTCCTCAGCAACTAAAACATCCTCGTAGATTCTCCATGTCCCTCGCCTGCTAAGGAAACACCCGCAGCGAAGAAGCGACCAGAAGTTATCTATATCATCTCTGATTCAGAAGGTAAGCCTTGCGTTTCACCATGGATCAGGGACTTACAGGGTGCCCTTGATAGATGATTTGCCTTCTGGAAAGGCTACCACTTGCGGCATCGAGAGCGACGGGGACGATGAGATCGAAGTCCTTGCTCTGACTTTGAAGTCTACTTTCTTGTCCCACTCCAAATCTTGATACAAGGCTAGTCGGTGCTTGTCCAAACTAGCTGTATCTTATACGGCTGGAGTTTACCTACTGCTGGCCAGATACCATACATATATCGCTTCGATACCGCTTTTAATGCTATTCTCATTCATCGAAACGGAATCAGTCGCTTCGATTAAGAGGAATGTCAATCCAGAAAGCAGAGAAAATTGGATCCATCATGTCGTCAGAAGGTAGAAATAAAACAAATCCAATATTCCTACAGCACAGCAAGGTCAACCTGTGTGGATATAGGGTATATATACGTAAAAATACAACTTTTCAAAGAGGTAAATTGAAGTTCCAGGGGTTGCAGGTTGAATGATCGAATATTATAGACAAAGCGTTGACCGGGTTTTATCAATCAAGGATATATGGAGCATTAAAGACGTCCCAATTAGTGACCGAACAGTCGGAAGATCAGGTATAAAACCGAGCCTGAGAATCGGATCGCCGAGAGCCCAGCACTGGAAAGAGGTGCTGTGGTTAGACTCGAAAGAGGAAACAAAGAAGAAAAGACTTACAAGGCATAGAAGAGGAAAGTCAGGTATGGGTTGAACGTGCTATCACCGAGTTGAGTCTTCTCTCGAACCCAGTCGAGGAAAGCTTGCGACGTGAAGACAAGGATGAGAACCCTAAAAGCAGACAAGGCTTTAGCAACAAATTTAAAGCTCAGAGAGACAACCGCTCACATATTCGAACCGACCCACGCAAGCACAACGTTCGTTCGGCTGTTCCTGTCGTGATCAGCTTGCTTGGTGGCAGCATCTCGGTGTTCCTTCTCTTCGGGGGGCTTGATCTTGAGAGAAGCTCGGGATGCAGCCCACAACTGATCGACGTCATCCCGCGCGGTGGGGACCTCAACCTCCATCATCTCCTTGCCATCCTCGCCTTTGACCTTCTTGGCTGCCCCAAGGTCTTTGGCAGCACCGTTATCTCCCTTCGTTCCCCATGTAACATCATGCAAGTTGCACATGGCGTACATCATGAGAATGTTGACATACGAAGGGAGGAGGAACATGTATTGCAGGAAGCTTGTAAACATGTGCCATGGTTCGAAGTGCATGAAGGAGCCAACGAAGTACATGCCATACGTTGCGAGCACGGCGACAACCATTTCTTGAAGGGTTCTGTTTTCTTTGAAGAGCCTGTTCACTTGTTAAATTTCGATTGTTGAACGAGAAAAATAATCATACTCGGGGAAGTTCTTCCAGCCTTCGACATCATGGGGGACAGCAAGGTAGACGGTGTATCCCGCGCACCACGTCGTGATAATGTTGCATAATCCAAACAAAATCATGGAGATGGAATACGTCCATTTGGATCCCTAAAGCTGGTCGTCAGATGTTGCTCTAATCTCAATTGAACATCAACTTACTTGAGGTCGGTTACCGAGCGAACAAACCAAGACGACGAATAGAAGACCAATGTAAAGATTGAGGAAGATATTGAAGACAATCTTCCCCGCGCCGGTGCTCAAAAAGTTGAAAGCATCCGCATTCGAGTCGCTTGTTGCCGATGAGACCAACTAAAGAATGGTACGACTAGTTAGTAAACACCAACTGCAAGAATGAATAGATAAACATACAAAGAAGAAGGCAAGATAGAAGTTGGCCAGAGAGGTCCAAGTGAAGAGCAATTGGACGGCATTGTAGAGGAATTCGAATTGGAGAGCGAGCTTCCGGAAGAAGCCCTGGCCTGAGGTCCAGATTCTGAAGAAAAAGACGGTAGCATGAATGGAGGCGAACAGGGAACCGTTCAACCACCGCCGACGTTGAGAAATGAACTCCGGGACAGTAGTGGGTACATCAGTGGCGGCTTTAGCACTCTTGACATATTTCAACCTATAGAATACATCAGAAAAAGGTGGATGCAACACGCATGGGGGGTTCACTTACGTCCATCCTTCTCGCTTCTTGGTGACGATCTCGAAGCATAGAATACGATCTTCGGCGAGGTACATGTTACGCTGAATTCATTCAGTTAAGCCTTTGTCGGCCGTGGATAGAAAGGAAATAATTCACCTCTGCAGAATGATTAGAACATCTTCATGCATGCTGCAAGAATGGAAAACTTACCGAAAAGACCGGCACCGCTTGATCCGCCGTGCATCGTCTCGCCCCTGAAGTAGGATGCCAGAGGACCCTTTCCATCGGGTCCGTTCAACAAGGCCTTGTATCGGTATGCGCTAAATGCACCAGGCAATACGCTAATGTAACCGAATACACTCTAGAAAAGATACGATCAGCTTATGCAACGAAAGAATAAAAGAAAACTGTCTACTGACTTCCAGAGGCTTGTCAAGAATGTTCGACATCTTGTACTGTAAAAGGAAGGTAGAATGAGGTTCCAATTGGCTTGACAACACTTTCCATAACAGACCTCAAAATTCTGAGAGGCGGCCAAGGGACTTGTGAGAAGCAAGCCGCATCCACGACCAGTGTCAACACAAATTCTGATCAGAAAAGGTGAGCCTATGCAAGGATGCATGCACAAGCGTTGCAACTTACTCGCCACAAGCACCTCCGACGTGGGGATGTTTGTCGAAGCCTGCGTCGATGCTGTCAGTCACGCGTCGGAATTAAGAAAATTCAAGCGCATACATTTCCATAGTTCGTAGATGGAAGTTCCGGTCGGTTTGGTACCGACATCCAACAAAATGCAGACTGTGTTGCAGTGTCATTTAACGGCTGGATAATATCGCGAGAAAGGACGAACCATTGGGATTAAGCAGGGGACCAAAAGCATTGAAGAACCATCGATGACTGTTAAGTTTCTTCTTGTTTTGTTCTTTGAGGCAGAAGATGACCTGGACTGGGCAGGAGTTCTGCGAGACTTCGCCGGTCTCTGTCACGATAGCTGTCGTGGTATATCTTTGATGGTTGGCGACATCAGACGATGCCAAAGGATAAAGGGGGGATCTACACACTCGAAAATATGTGCCGTGACATCCTTGCCGGCTACGGAGTCTTTAGCAATGCCCTCCTGGTAGCATCCCATCTGTTCATGATGTATTAGTGCTAAGCTGTGTTTGATGAGGGGAAATCTGCTCACCAAGTTGAGAACTTGCAGCGTCCGTTTGTTGACTTTGCTGCGTCCGTCGGACACGACACAAACGACGACCTTCTTCCAGCCTTCTCTGCCCCATACTTTTGACTTTTCGCGGCTGCATAAATGTGCGATATTCTTGATAACTCTGTAGGAGGGAATCAGACAATGCGAGTCAAAGAGTTAGCATAAGAACATACGCGTTCATGGTTCGGACGAATAGGACTTCGTCTTCGTTGTACATAGTCATGACAATAAAGAGTTCTGTCTCGCGACCCATGAGATACGGGCGCAGTGTGTAGCGAGACGCCTTGAAGTCGTCGGGGTCGCATGTGGCAGCAGTGTAGCGCATCTTTGAGAACTCCTCGATATCCTGTTTTCCGACAGGAACGATGTGGGAGGGAACTGGTACATCAAGCACCAAGTTTCCTTGTGTCAAGAAAACTTTCTTGATAGAACGCCGCTTCATGAGCTTGTCGCGGGCGAGCGACCAGCCACCTGTGCTGTCGCCCCTGTACACGTCCGGACGGGGAATAGCTGGGGGAGGATATTGGTTTGGCTGGTTGTAGGGCATTGGAGGCATGGGCTGGTGAACCTGGGTCATCTCATACTGAGGGTTGAGATGGACCTGGGAACCTGCATAACTGCTTTGGTACGACTTGGTTGATTTCGCGTCCCAGTTGGCAGAGTCGCCATATCCCGTTGTCGGTGGATACGACGGTTGTTGATGGTAAGGGTCGTTGTGAGCTGGGCGATAAGCCATAGGGTCGAGCTAGTGTTTCGTGGCGTAGTTGTTGGGTATCAGACCAGACGTCCAGCTGGCACTGTTAAAGAGAATGGAATTGGCGTTGGCAACGCTGTCGACGATGAAAAAAGACTGGACGAGGCGACGAGGCCGTCGAGGTGGTGGTGGCGGGTGAGAACCGTATTATTGCCCGTCCAAACACCCACGGCCCCCGTTCTCCGCCCACTTCTGATCTGTCATTGCCACCGCAAATGCTCACTGCAGCCGGCGTCGTGAAATTGCAGAGCAACCAGTAGCTAGCCAGGCAGAGGCCACAATTTATTATTAAATATAATAACATCCTGCTAGTACGTTGCCGAGGGTGTGGCGAAGGCGCCCGAGAGTGGAATCGATGGGAATTGAAACTCCGCTGCACAGCATATGTTGGGTTGTTGTCTGTGCTGGTCGGCCTCTCCTGACTTGCCTCTTCCCATCCACTTCTACCTTCATCCACTGCTAGTCCTTTTTGACCCCGTAAGTATTTCTCGCCCCGTTCTCTCTCTGCTCGTCGTCTGTCGACGGCGTCGAGTGCCACAACTATGCCACAGCCCCCACGCCGCCCAATGGGTAGACCCCAACACTGCGCCTGTCCCCATTGTGTGCCAACAGCCGCGAGGTCACCACTCACGGGCGTCGACGGGCATCATTCTGGTTAGCCACCTGCTGCACACCTTACGTTGGTCTTTGATCCACATGCCCCAATAAAACCCCTTGATCCACACCACAATTTTCCCTTTCCTCACACCTTTCACCCACCACTTGCTAACCTTTCTTCCTCTAGTTTCCAGTATTCGATGGCCGAATCTACACACAGACTGGATCTCAGAGTAGGCGGTAAATATAGACTTGGGAAAAAGATCGGTTCAGGCTCTTTTGGTACGTCGTGGCTTAGCAACCCTCATGAACGATCCCCCCTCATCGCTCAACCCAGGCGATATCTACCTCGGTATCAACATCATCTCTGGTGAAGAGGTCGCCATCAAGCTTGAATCAGTCAAAGCCAAGCACCCCCAGCTCGAGTATGAATCCAAGGTCTACAAGACACTCGCCGGTGGTGTCGGCGTCCCCTTTGTCAGATGGTTTGGAACCGAATGCGACTACAATGCAATGGTTCTCGACCTCCTCGGTCCTTCTCTAGAGGACTTGTTCAACTTCTGCAACCGCAAGTTCAGCCTCAAGACAGTCCTTTTGTTGGCTGATCAACTCGTTCGTCCACTGTCTCCTATTATCAATCTCTTGACTGATGTGTCTTGCAGATCTCCCGCATCGAGTATATTCATTCCCGCAACTTCATCCATCGCGACATCAAACCCGACAATTTCTTGATGGGCATTGGAAAGCGTGGCAACCAGGTCAACGTTATTGACTTCGGTCTCGCGAAGAAATTCCGTGACCCCAAGACTCATCTTCACATCCCTTACCGCGAGAACAAGAACTTGACCGGCACCGCCCGTTACACTTCCATCAACACTCACTTGGGTGTCGAGCAAGCTCGTCGTGATGACCTCGAATCTCTTGCATATGTCCTTATGTACTTCCTCCGCGGCGCTTTGCCATGGCAAGGACTCAAGGCTGCTACCAAGAAGCAGAAGTACGATCGCATCATGGAGAAGAAGATGACCACGCCTACCGACCTTCTTTGCCGTGGATTCCCCAACGAGTTCGGCATCTTCTTGAACTACACCCGCGCCCTTCGCTTCGATGACAAACCCGACTACTCCTACCTTCGCAAGCTCTTCCGTGACCTCTTCGTCCGTGAAGGTTATCAGTACGACTACGTGTTCGACTGGAGCGTCCAGCGGGGTGCTCAAGATGATCAAGGAGCTTCTAGCTCTAAAGCCCCGGCTGGCCGACGCAAGGTTGTTCAGGAGCCTGAAGAGGATCACCGCGCCAGTGACAGAATGTAAGTATCACTCTGTCTCCTCATTACCCATCGGTGCTCATATTGAATCAGGCTTCGTTCCCATACTAGACAGCAACAGGCAGCTGGCCCTGCACCTCAAGGCCGCACTGGTCGCGGACGTGATGCCGAACTCTGGTAAATGGGCTCTCATATGGTTTCTGGCCTGGTTCTTCTATGGCGCGTCCCGAGTGTGCCAAGCGAATGGGGGGTGGAGGGCAGAAGAAAGTATCGCTTGGCAGTGGCTGATAGTCTAGGGCGTCGCATTGGTCGTTGGAGGCACGTCCTTGGGTCGTCAGGAGTCTTCGGGAGTAGTTTGATTTGTCTGAGAGTCGCGGAGCAGGCAGTTGTTGGCTAGTTTGGTTTGGGCATCTCCCGTATCCAACCCGTGGCGGCATTCTGGTTCCAGAAAGCAGCAGTTGGAGTCCGATCATCCTACCCTATCATTTCAACACCTTTTAACAAGAAGCAAAGGAACTCAATGCTTCTAAATTGTTCATGCTTCATGGGCCTTGAAAGGTGTATTTAACCCCTTTACATTATTTCCCGTCAAATGCCGGTTACATTGATTCTTTTCTTCAGAAATGGACGCTTTTTCTTTTCACGCCCGCCCTTGTTTCTCACTTTAAGGTGCAGAGGCTGGCTGCTCATTCTCTTCTCGTATCTATCATAATCCAGCACCCATCCCCACGCGCCCTTTTCTGCTTTCCACCATTCCTTTCTTTCACCATTACTTGCCGTTTTCCACATCCTTTCCCCGAGTTACGGTTCATTTGTAACCATTGCTGCGCATCACCACTCTTATTATTCACGCTCGTTTTCAAGCTCATGTATACTTTTTTTTTCATATTCCCCTCCCCCCTTTTCTCTTCTTCATGGGTTTCAGGTTTCACGTCTCATTACACACCCCTTTATCCTTCCGTCCCCCACTTTTCCCACTTGTCTGGGAGGAGGCGAGCGGGGTGGAAGAGGGCGCCGAGAGTTGCGGAAGAGAGGATGATTGCAAGAGTCTGCGGAGGTGTTTGGGTTATAATGGCGGACGACTTAGTGGACAGTCATAAAGAAAACATAACCAAGTTTTTCTCGTGTTTGTAATATGTAGACCACCGGCTTTGTATTCTCCTCGTTCCGTCAGTCTGCACGCCATTCGAGTCTACGTATTACCTGTATATGTGATCTATAAAAACTGTTTCAGTGATACCCCTGCGATCCCCTATGAGGCTATTGCCAAACAAGTGGCAAACAGAGCCTCCACGTCGCTCACTGTTTCACGATTGCGCATTTCATCACACCCAAAATTCGGCCCCTGCCTTCCTCTATCCGTCCTCTTTTGCTGCAGTTACGCGATGGCCTTCGCCTCGAAAAAGGAGGATGAAAGTGGGCTGAGCTCATACTATAACAACAAGACGACCATCATTCAGGAGGCTCGCGTGTTCAACGATACGCCTGTTAGTCCTCGAAAATGCAGGGCCCTCCTGACGCGGATCGTCTATCTCTTGTATATCGGAGAGACCTTTGGGACCCAAGAAGCAACGACGCTCTTCTTTGGCACCACCAAGCTCTTCCAGAATAAAGATGTAAGCCTTGCGTTATAACCATGATTAGCCCGATCATGAATGTATTGATAACTGCTATAGAGCGCTCTCAGACAGGCAGTTTATCTGGCAATTAAGGAATTATCGACAACTGCCGAAGATGTCATCATGGTGACCAGCAGTATCATGAAGGATATGCAAGCCAACTCGGACGTGGTCTACCGCCCGAATGCTATCCGAGCCTTGTGCCGCATCATCGACGTGTGTTTCCAAGTTATCCGAGACTGTACTCACTGTATTCATGATGCGCACCTCTAGCCTTCCATGGCGCAAGGTGTCGAGCGATTCTTTAAAGCCGCCATTGTCGATCGCAACCCCTCCATCTCATCGGCCGCCCTCGTCTCCGCATACCACCTATTCCCCTTCGCCAAAGACGTCGTGAAAAGATGGGTCAATGAAGCTCAGGAAGCTGTCAACGCTAAATCTTCTTCGTCATTCTTTGGTTCCAGTGGTGGAGGCGGCGGCGGGTACTTGGGCTTTGGTGGAGGTAGCAGTCAGCAGAGCGGACACCAGACCATCCAATCCACGAGTTACATCGCGCAGTACCATGCCCTTGGTCTTTTGTACCTCATTCGGCAGCAAGATCGAATGGCGGTCACCAAGATGATTCAACAGCTTGGTGGCGGAAAGAGCGGTGCTGGTACCACCTTGAAGAACCCGATGGCTCTTTGCATGCTTATTAGGTTCGCCGCCAAGGTTATTGAGGAAGACCCCAAGTGAGATCTGTTCTGGCTCTTTTGTGAATCAGCGACTAATGGACATTGTTAGCGTTCAGAAGCAAATGGTCGAGTTATTGGAAGGGTGGTTGCGACATAAGAGTGACATGGTCAACTTTGAAGCTGCTCGTGCTATTGTTGAATTGAAGCATGTCCAACCATCACAACTCACCAAACCGATCTCTGGTATGTTTCATCTCGTATGTAGGAATGCCCTGTAACCATCCGCATTCAGTCCTCCAACTATTCCTCTCCTCACCAAAGCCTGTCCTCAAATTCGCGGCCACACGAACCCTCGCGACCCTCGCTCTTACGCATCCTCAAGCTGTTGCTGCTTGCAATGTCGACCTTGAGGCCCTCATCGCCGATTCCAACAGGAGTGTTGCTACCTACGCTATCACCACTTTGCTCAAGGTAACATGTTTCGCGTTTCTCTCAAAGGGCACATGTACTCAAGGCTCTTTTAGACTGGTAATGAAGCGTCTGTCGACCGTCTCATCAAACAAATCACCGGCTTCATGACTGAGATCAGCGACGAATTCAAGGTCATCATCGTCGATGCAATCCGTTCGCTCTGCCTTAAATTCCCTTCCAAACATTCTTCGATGCTCTCCTTCCTTTCCAGCGTATTGCGAGACGAGGGTGGATACGACTTCAAGCGTGCGGTGGTCGAGGCCATGTTTGACATGATTAAATTCATTTCTGACAGCAAGGAGCAAGCCCTCTCTCATCTATGCGAATTCATCGAGGATTGCGAATTCACCAAACTCTCCGTCCGCATTCTCCATTTGCTTGGTGTTGAAGGCCCCAAGTCTCCCCAGCCTGCGAAATATATCCGATACATCTACAACCGAGTTGTTTTGGAGAATGCCACCGTCCGCGCAGCCGCTGTTACCAGTTTAGCCAAGTTTGGGGTTAACTCGTCCGAAGACAGTTTGAAGCGCAGCATCAGTGTTTTGTTGCGAAGGTGAGTGTTGATTCATCTCGGTAAAAAGGTTGATCAATGACAAGGAACTCGGTTTAGATGTCTGGACGATATCGATGATGAAGTCCGAGATCGTGCTGCCCTTTACCTGAAGATATTTGATCGCAAACCCCTAGTTGATGCATATGTCAAAGAAGGTACTAAATACGAGTCTTGAATGCTCTCGTTCGCTGATAGATCTGTTCTAGAATCGGTGTTCTCTTTGGCTACTTTGGAGGCCAAATTGGTGGCATATGTGAAAGATCCTGCCGCTGCTTCAGAACCTTTGGACGTTTCTTCTATCCCCAAGATCAGCCGTGCGCAAGCTGCGCAGGAGGCTGCACGTAAGTCATCGCCGTATTTGTCCCATCTGAACGTGCTAACCGAGTTGGTTCAGGACCCAGCACCCTTGATACCATCGGTGTTCCTGTTGCTAAAGCAGCACCGCCTGCCCCACAAGCACCCTCCGCTGCCGAGAAGCAGTCAGCGTATCTTCAACAACTTGCGGAGGTTCCCGAGTTTGCTGCATATGGCACTGTCCTCAACAGCAGTGCAAACTCTGCCCAACTTACCGAAAGCGAGACAGAATACCAAGTCACTTGCGTCAAGCACATCTTCAGGGAACACATTGTCTTCCAAGTGAGTTGCCCGCTTTTCTCAATGGTTTTACATTCTCATTTCATTTCAGTACAATGTGTCAAATACCCTTCCCGATACCGTTCTGGAGCAAGTTTCGGTGATTATGACCCCTCAAGCAGACGACATCGGGCTTGTGGAAGACTTTATTATTCCTCTACCTTCTCTTTCGCCCACCACTTCACCTGGCATCGTCTATGTTTCATTCACCCGGGAAAATCCTGATGTATATGCTTTGGGATCTTACACGTGTACTCTCAAGTTCATCAGCAAGGAGGTGGATCCTTTTACCGGTGAACCCGAAGAAGATGGATACGAGGACGAGTACCAATTGGAGGAGGTTGAGCTTAGCGCTGGAGGAGACTATATCATTCCTAGCTACGCTACATTCGGATCGGAATGGGACCGAATGCGATCTGCACCTAGTGCGACGGAAACATTTGCCCTTTCTGCTATGGAGAGCCTTAAAGGTACGTCTGCCAATCCCACCTGAACTTGGATCGTTAACTGACTCCTGTTTCCAATAATAGCTGCTTGCGATTCCATCATCGAAGTCCTCAATATGGAGGCTCTGGGAGGAACAGAAACACCACAGTCCACGTCAGTGCATGCTCTCCAACTCTCTGGGCTGGCGACAGGGGGTGGCGGCAAGGTATTGGCTCGCTGTCGTATGACATACTCCAGGGGAGCAGGTGTCACGCTTGAACTTTCTGTGCGAGCAGAGAAGCAGGAAGTATGCGATCTTGTTATTTCTGCTGTTGGTGGTTAAACGTCATATCTTATACCATGTCGTTCTTTTGTTGTAATACATACATGCTCCTTAGATCTGTATTGTTCGCGGAGTTGTTGAGCTTTCTTATCGGAGCCCCTGGATCTGGATCAGCGGACAGAAGGATTGCCGTGTCGCCTTACTACACCGGGTGCTATGTATTCCGTGGCCGGTGGAAGTCCCCAGAACGGTGTTAACGGATTGACATGCATTGCCGGTCCAGTTTTTTATCTTCCTTTAAATATACCTGCCTCCTTCCCTCACGGAGCTTGCCTGCATAGACGCTAAAAGCGGGAGAGTACCGCCCGCAGCGCAATCCACTTTCTCCACCCTCGAAGCAGACCCAATCCCGCTTCTGTTTTCCCCAGATTTTTGTATCCACTAAGCAATTTGTGGGGTTAATAAGGACTCGGGTGCTGCTGTTTGGTTCACTCAGACATTTTGTTGTTGCAGGTTCGAGATTTTTGTTCTATCTGAATCTGTTTTCGGGCGGGCACAGTGACTAATGGGTTTGCTCATCCAGCATTCGGTGCGGCTACAAAAAGGCGTGGGCGACCGACACAGCGCGGTCGGACGAGTACTAAGCTCCTGCGCTCGACGGATCATTTATGCCAGATACCCCTCTGTGACGGCCTGAACATCATACGATATTTTATACCATACGGCAATTCGCCTACGACCTACGGAGGAATATAACTCAGTATTCTCGATTGGTCCAAAAGCATCCAACCCCATTTTCCCCCAACTACTGCTGCCCTCACACCCGGCTCCGAATTTGAAAATCGATTAGGCGCGCAAGGCAAGCAATACCGGACCAGAAGAACTTCAGCATCTCGTAACTTGGAAGTGTTTCTGGTCAATTACGATGGCTGCAACAGTCACGCCGTCTCTTCCGTCCGCCAAAGTCATCCATGTTGATACCAGAGGGGCTATCATCTTGTCAGAAGAGTCGCCCGAGGTACATGGTCGCTAGTCGATATCGAGCCGAGACTAATGCGATTGTTCTCCTAGACGAGGGATAGTCGCGGGATCTACCTGCCAAACTACATCGAACCCGTGTCCCATATCGCTGTCGATGTAAGACATATCATCTATCGCAATCGTGATACGAAGGCGTTGACGGCCATTTTTCTCCAGGTCGGCGGATCCTTAGCCAAGGTTGTCTACTTTACGCGTTCACCGGATCCTCCACCATCACCTTCAATAGCCGCAACTCGAGGTTCCAGTTCAGCCAGCAACATCTCGACTCCCCGATCACTATCGCCATCGGAACTGTCAGTCGTAGAAGATGCCTCTGCACTTTCAACATCGGTGTCGGGATCGTCGTCTTCGCCATTGGTTGCTAGTAGCAAGCTCAGTGGTGCACTGACGCCCCTAGTCTTGGACCAACATGTCTCTTCATCCTCCAATGCCGATAGTGTGGATGGCATTTCGACGTTGCACACCAATCTTCTGCGACAGAGCAGCTTCCCCAACGGCCGGCCACATCATTTCCCTGGTGGTTCGCTCAACTTTGAACGCTTCGAAACCGACAACATCCACGAGTGCGTGTGCTTCATTCAAGAGCTGATTTCACGGTCAGCAGAAATAAATGGAGTGTCAATAGAAGAGATGCGGAGGAGCGTCAAGATCATGGCAACCGGCGGTGGTGCGCATAAATTCTACGAGCTGTTCAGGAACGACTTGCAAGTTGAAGTGAGACGGGAAGATGAGATGGAATGCTTGATCGAGGGTTTGAAGTTTATTACTCAAATTCCCGATGAAGCCTATTTCTTCTCTGATGAGTTGATTTCCTCCGTGTCGCATCCTGGTATCAAGGGTGTACCCCTGCTACTTAACTCGGTGGCTGTCGACTCAAAGCCTTGCGATTCTGCATCGAATATATCGCAGCCAGCTCTGGAGAGGCCGAGCCCTAACCCACCAAAGTATGGAGTTACTTTTGAAAGCAACCCGACGCCCCAGCTTCCTTGCCTGCTGGTCAACATTGGTTCTGGTGTGTCGATCATCAAAGTGGATGCAGATGGAAAGTTTGAGCGAGTGAGTGGCACCAGTTTGGGGGGTGGTACGCTTTGGGGACTTTTGAGTCTTCTTACACCGGCAACAACATTTGATGGTGCGCCTACACTTTTAATGTTTCCTGTCAATCCTTTGTTGCTGAGAACACTTCTCCAGAGATGTTGGCGTTGTCTGAGCAAGGAGACAATTCGACGGTTGATATGCTTGTCGGTGATATCTATGGACAAGATTACAGCAAGCTTGGACTTAAGTCGACGATGATCGCCAGTACCTTTGGCAAGGTATTCAAGAAGGGAGACAAGCCAGGTACTTTCTCTCCAGAAGACATCAGCAAAAGTCTGTTGTACGCCATGTCCAACAACATTGGTCAAATAGCGTAAGTTTGTTACATTGCGACTGGTTAATGGTTTAATGGTTTGGTGATGGTTAGGTACATGAATGCGGAAAAGTACGGGTTAGATAGGATCTACTTTGGCGGATGCTTTATTCGAGGTAAGCATGGCTTCCGTAAGCCACTGTACTCGGAGTCGGACCTGATGCCTATGTATCCCTTTTATACAGGCCATGCGGCGACGATTGCTACACTTTCGTATGCTATTCGATTCTGGAGCAAAGGGACGAAGCGAGCTTTGTTTCTGCGACACGAAGGATTTTTGTGAGTAGATCTGGAATGTCATTGGTACGATGGCTGACAGTGATCCGTAGAGGGGCAATCGGCGCCTGGATTCGGAATATAGACTCTGAGGAAAGCGAGCTGGAGTGAAGGGAAAAGGAAAACATACCACTGGATCTTATCGTAGATAGAGGATTGTAAATTAGTACAAAGCCGCTCCAAGTTACAGACCGACATCATCTGTCTCGTCATACCTACATCGATCCATGTTTGCCCGATATAGCAACTGGTGTAGCTGGTGGCTGGGGAAGGCAGCGAGCGGGGGGTGCTGGTGGTCGTCGGGGGCGATGGCGAAGGGGGCGCGGTCGCTGGTGGCTGAGCTGGGCTGGCATATTCACAAATAGACTGGAGGGACAACGGAAACGGAAAACATAGCGTGGGAATTGGGGGGCGATATAGATGATTGTTTTAAATAAGCATTCCAATCACATTTTCTGGTTCTGACTATATATAATCCTCAAACCTCAGCTTCCGGTCGGTCTCCCTCTTGTCTCCTCCCATTATGTCCATGCCCAGCACCGTCGCTGACGACTGGGCCAACACCGTGGCCCCTGCCAACCCAGCCAACTCCAACGGCGGCCTCAAGAAACCCAGACACCGCCATGCACCGGAGCAGCTGGCAGCCCTCAATGAGCTCTTTGAAAAGGACGAGCATCCCCCTTTGGATGTCCGTTCTGCGTTGGCAGAGCGCTTGGGAATGTTTGTTTCACTTTCTTTATTACCCCGTCTCCCTGCCAAATTTTTGATTCCCTATTATTAGGGAGACAAAGACTGTGAACGCTTGGTTTCAAAATAAACGGGCCTCGTCAAAGAAACGCACTCGTACAGTTCCGAATGACAGGCCCAACGGATCCCATTTAAATATGGGATCCGGCTCGTCTTCTAGCACCAACACCCCTGCCGCACCCACTACTATAAATCCCCCGGGTGATCCCCTGCACCTTGAGGAAGAGCACCACTCCCACTCGGCCAATCTCCAACATCCCATACCACAATCGTCGTACGCTGATATTATCCAGGCCACTACTTTCGTCACCCAACCGGACTATTCTGGGCTTTCTTCCGGTCGCAACACTCCTGACAACATGCCAAAGAAATTGCGCATGAGGCCCAGTACCGAGCAGACGGAGGAGCTCAAAAAGCTGTACAACACTAACCCTCACCCAACGGCGGAAGAGAGGCAAGCATTGGCGGAGCGCATTGGAATGTGGGTGCTGCTAAATTATCTATCAATTATGTATTGATGATGACTGATGCCTGATTTGTCTCTATCGGCATACAATAGGCGTTACCAAAGCATAACCAATTGGTTCCAAAATCAGCGCAGCCTTGCTAAACGTCGGAAAGAGGATGAACCTGTGGAAAGCTCTTCCAGCTCAAGAACCGATTATCCCCACAGTGACATGCGGCAATACTCGGCCTTTCCCCCTCCGCCGCCCCACCATATGCACCCCAGTCTCACGACTCCATCCAATTCTGCAGTATCGTTCCCGGACCCTAATGTGTCAGGGTCAAGAGGGCGTCGCTCCCTTAGTCCCTCCGCTGAGGTTTCTCCTCGAAGGAGCCTACGCCGCAGTGTGACCCCGTATAGCAGCGCTATGTTGACCAGGCCAAGGCGATCGAGACCGGAGCCTTACCAATTGGACGCATTGAAGGTTCTCTTTACCAGGACTTCTACTCCGACTATTGAGGAGCGATCTGCGCTGGCTCTGGAAATTGGCATGTAAGCAATAGACTCACATTGGCTATATTTTTACGGTACTGATGTCATTTTTAGGGATGTTGGGAAAGTAACCAACTGGTTCCGTAATCTGCGGCAAACTGCAAGGAAAAGAAGCAGTCGATTCAGTGATCTTGATTTGGAAGGGATAAACTCAGGACTGGATGAGGAAGATGGTCAGGATAATGACCAGGACGATCTTGGTCGTTATTCTTTGACCAATTCTGAATCGAGGTCCGCTTCCAGGAATGGAACACCCTCCTTATCCACACGTTCATCTTCGTCTTCTTCGGTGATGGGTATCAGCCGTCGCATGCATGACCCTCCACAAAGCAGTATGCCAAGTGACGACGAAGATTATTCTGAGGCAATCACGCCTGAGCCAGGCAATTCACCTTCCCCCGCACCTCAACCTGCCAGCAAATTCGATAGCCGCGAGCTTCCAGCTCCTGCTCCTAATCGGGAAGCGTCGTATTGTCTTACCCATCCTTCTGCTTCTCATGCCTATCATTATCCACCACAACAATACCCACCTCCGGCGCGTCACTATTACTCTCATCAGCATTCGGAAACTCAAAGCAAACCGTTTGTGGAGAAGGATAGTTCCACTAATATTGGATTCCATCACTTAAATGCCACCATAGCCATCTTTGATTCCTCTTACCATCCAGCATCCAAGTCGTATTTTGCCAACGAAGACCCAGAAACTTGTGCCGCCACAGCAAAACGGTTTGGGATCAACATCGAGGATGCGTATCTTCTCCTCGACTTCCACCGGCAATAACCTCAAAAGTACACATATTTTATCGCTGCGCTATTGTACGTTCATGGTTCTTTTGTCCCTCAGATGGAGAACTGACTTTTTTTTTTTTTTTGGCAGATGTCTATTTCGTCCATATCAAAACATCAAGTCTATTCCAACTTGTATCAAATCTATCAATATTGCATATTTATTAGCACTCTCATGTGCTTCTCTTCCCCACCATACACAGCATCATTTCCAAATCAGAAACATTACACGGACCCAAGTGTTGTACTTGTGCCATACTCTTTTGCCTCCTTTGACCGTCCCACAAATATCGAAGCTTGTATCTTTAGCTTCTTCTGCAATGTCGTATTGTATTGTAAAATTCAGTACAATCCTCATTTCTCTCCCCGTTTGGGAACCCCCGCCCCCCCTCTACTTTTGTTCTCCGTGGCTGCCTCCATGTTTTCCCTCTCGAAACTGTAACGACAAAATGAATGTACCTAGTAGGCGGATAGCATGAATTTCGTAGACCTAGTTTTCAATTCGAATTGGACCTTAAATAAAATACAGTACATAGCGGCTACAATGCAATCTAAGGTCTGCTTGATAAGTAATGGTACAAGGTACGGACGCAGAACCCATCAGATGAAAGCGGAACAAATCCTGGAAAAGTCTTCTAATTAGCGTGACGATCATAAAAGACGGAACGAAGATGGTCTGGAGTAGAAACAGACGACCGTCAGAGCAACTCTAGCTATTGTCAAAGGGATCGAGATGCAAAGAGTGATCAGAAAGCCGGTGAGATACATTGAATAACCGAGGACGGATGCAGAAACGAAGAAGAAACGAAGAACACTGTTTATTAGCCGGCGTGGTGTCAAGAGCGACAACGATGCCAGCGAGGACGACGCTTCCGAGTCTTGAAGGTGTTGATGGGGAGGATCCGACAGCAATATGCCATCGATGCTGTCGTGGCGAGACATCTTGGAAGGATAGTGGGAACCTCGGTAGCAACTGAAGGTCTTGTAACCACTTCTGTTCTGAATCAACGCCAGTGCCATCTTCAGCGCAGACCCTGTCGATGTCGATATCAGCGCATATTTCGATGACTTCGGGGCGGTCCATGTCATCGTCGTCGCTTCCGCTGCAGTTATCGAGTCGGGATTGGGCAGAGAGACGCCGGGAACTCCAACTTGGCTTCCCTCTTGCATTTGGCTCCCGGATGCTCCGTCTCCACCCATAACCGAACCAGCACCAGGAGAGCTGATTAAATGCGTGTCTGCGGTTCACGTCAGTTTACATTCAGGATGACTTCGGTGAGAGAGGCGTGCTTACTTTGGGTGGCCGCGCAGTACCGTGAATAGTCAACATCAAGTCCGAGGGCTGTTCTGGCGTGGACAAGGAGCGTGCGAGAAACCCAAGGATCTAAGCCCGTGGGCAATTGCTCTAAATGTATAGAATATGAAAGTGGACGATTGTCCTCGGAGGAGGCGCCAGATCGTGACGAAAGAGTTAGGCTGTCGTCAGCCTCGCAAGATCGGGAAGGTTTTCGAAAACCATATACACGGATTACGGCGTCACCTTGTCGTAAAGGTGAAAGGTAGACACGGTCTTGTTTGTTGCAATTAAGTGAAGACAACGACCACAAAGGGGAATGCGAGGAAATATATTCGTAGGATGGTGTCGACGATGAAGGGCTACTGTTGGCGTTGGATGGTATGTCTGAAGGATGAGATCGTGGTCGATGGGTGGCCGCGGGATCAAGAGACCGTGTCTGGTCGATTTCCATTATCGAGTCGCCACTATACTCCTTCCAATCGCCGTTAACACTCGGGGTAGTCGAGGCTCCCAGCTCGAATGTTTCACAGTCATATTGTTCGCGAAGGACACACGAGACGACGTCCCAGATAGTCCTGACCCGGAGGAATCGGCGGGAGCTACACTCCGCAGATTTGGGATCGAAATCGGAGCTGGTGGTCTGGACGGTGTTGCAAGTGGTTGTGAGCGAGGCTGTTCGGCGCCAAAAGGATAACTCATCCTTAAATGCCAATCGTGCGAATCTCCTTGCCTCTCGAGATAGATGGAGTTCAAGGACGTGATTGACGTCGAGACATTGCGGACTGAATTGGAGACTTTCTTCCTCGGCAAGAGGTTCCCTAACCTCTTTCTGTTTGGGATCTCTATCCCAACGCGTGAATGATTGAAGCAAATTGACACAATTGTTGAAAATGTTGATGCGTGTCGCGTACTCGCCTGATGCACCACGACAAGCACAAGGGCCTGAGAACTGGTCCCAAGGCCATCGAAATACACTGGGGCCATATATGTCGATGTTGTAGGCTGCACAATCCCGGCATAGGAGAGACAGGAGGGCGTTCTCATGTGCAGCCAGTTTCTTCTCTGACTGCAAAATAAGTTGAGCGGTTACGAGTGGTAGAAGATGGCTCCTGATGAGCAGCAGGACTTCAGTCGGCAGGCTACCAAGTAATGGCCCTTGTAGAATAAAGTCAAGAGTCACAATTTCTGGTGTGAGCTGAGCGAGCGAGGCATGCAACAGGATTGTACGCGATGCCTTGAGTAACAGAGCTGGAGACATGGTGCGGATGGTTCGTGAAACCAGTGGGCAGGACAGGGAAGGTTAAATACACACGGGCTTGGGAAGTTCAAGAAGACGAGACATTTGCATCTCGTGCTTGGATCTTGAATTGACCGGGTTCATTGTGTAAACCAGTTCAAAGTCTCCCGGATATCCGAGAATATGCTCGGTGCCAGAGAGGCGAGACAAATGACGCGGAACGCATGCATCGAGCATGACGAAAGCCTCGCGGACACGGCCTGACGTGACAGGAAGCGCTGCCCGTCCGGCTATCGCAAGAACTGTTAATTGGATCTTGATCCCTGTCCTTACGGAAGCAACGGGCTAGTAGACCCCTCAGAGGACCATAGAAATCGATGGGAGACCTCCCACAACGAGCACGAAACAAGATCTGCCGCAGTCATCCACTAGCACTCCCCGCATATTCCTGGAAGGCAACATGTTACACAAGGTTTCGGTATATTTGATAGACGCACCGATGGAAGAGAAGCAATCTCTTTTTGCAATTATCCGCTCACAGGCAGCCTGTGTACCGCACGCAGCAGAGCAAGATCAGGTTTGGCGATGGTGCGAGTCAGTGGAAGACCGTGGCATCCATTTAGCCTTCGTCAGTGGTTTGTTCCCAGGTCATGCAGCATTACACCCATAGAGATCCAAAAGTTTACTTGTCTTCCCAGCAGTCAATCGCGAAGAGACCGCACTTTTATAACAATG
Organism: Coprinopsis strossmayeri; assembly: GCA_900156845.1. Taxonomy (NCBI): domain Eukaryota; kingdom Fungi; phylum Basidiomycota; class Agaricomycetes; order Agaricales; family Psathyrellaceae; genus Coprinopsis; species Coprinopsis strossmayeri. The sequence continues at coordinate 58,524 of FTPT01000068.1, read as the reverse complement.
CAGGCATTCACAGGGTGGCCTGCAAAGTCTACTGGATCGAATGCAGGATCATGTCCACCTTTCTTGGTTATAGAGAGTAACACTTCTGGCTCGACACGAGGCGAAGTTCAAGCGTCTACCGCCACAAATCCTGAATCGCACCTGAGAATTATCATTGCAATTCAATAGGAATGTCACAAAACGGACAAGTGATAGATTGCACTTTATGACACAACCTTACACCGGGTATATAAAATGAAAACGCAGTGTTTGAAATCGTCGCCAATCCTTCCTTCATTCAATGCGAATCATCCCACTACTAGTACGTATACTGAGCACACAAAAGCCGCCGCCATCAGTGTCGCCGCTTTCCGTCTTGCGAACAAGTTAATCATCTCCCTGATTCCAGTCCTCGAGACGCCGCATTCTCAAATTGAACTCTTGTATAAGATCCATGCCAATGTTGGCTACCTGAGAGGGGACTGGATTCCGCTTTGATGTGAAATTGTCTGTCGATATTGAGGGCGCCGGTGGCAGTTGCAAAGATCCAGAACCGAGAGTAGTAACGCTGTTGGATAGGCCTTGGGACGTGCCCACCGTGGGCATTGCATAATGCGAACGAGGGTTGCCGATAGAGGATTGGTAATTGTGCATTGTGGGGTTATCTTTCGCCCACTCTAAAATCCTAAGTCTGGGATGAGCGTGTGACTCATCAGGCTCGAGAAGCGGCGTACTGTTTGCGTATCTTCTCTTCCAGAATAGTGAAGTGTGATTTGATTATAGACTTGACATATATGAATTCATACACATTATGATCATGCAATAATCTGGGAGACACTCACCGCCCATATTCCATGCCGATGTTCATCCTTTAGCCACTCTACCATCGCCCAGCGAACGGTCTGCAGCGCAATATTTCGATTATATGCAACACTTGTATAGGACCTCAGATTGACTTTTCCATGGCCAGGCCTGCGTCAGATTAAGTCAGTAATTCAGGCTAGAACGAGTATTTTGTGGTTAAGATTAACACGCGAGATCAAGTATGGAAGCCGCGCGAGTCATGCCAAAGTCATCCTTCCAAAGACAAAGAAATAACGTACTCGTTGAAATAGGGGGCTTCGATGAGAATCATGCTTTGGATGCTCACGAGAACTTGGAGTAGTGTTGACTTGGAAGACCACTGCTCTTCTGGCCTGCGTAAATCAGGATGACTCGGAAATTTATCTTGGAAAGACCAGATCAAGCTTTACCTTCCAGGCCATGTGCCAAGCAGGGAGAGACAGACTTTGCCATTGTTGTAGAGATTGGGGTTGAAACGGACGCTGCCTTGTCCAGTAGTCCGTAAATGGACCAACGGGGGAGTATTGGAGTATGTTAGAGGCATGAATACATCGAACTCGAATAATCCTCCAGCATATGGTGTGCCTTGAGGGCCCGCAATCATGACTTTGCTGTAGGAACGGTGAGCAAACAAGGTCCCTCGCGGCAGGATTCCACTACTTACATCGCGTCATTACGGACTTCATCAACCCTGACCCAGATGCCTGGAGGTAGACTGGTGGCCATAACTGCCAATTCTTTCGCCAGATGCAGCCTGTCCTTGGGAATTCGATTAGAATTCTGGGTTCCGTGAAGTTGTTGGGCGTAATTGTAGCTGGCATAGACCAATCCCTGAGGGCTTTCGTGAGCAAGAGAGGTATATGCAAAGGCCAGTTTCTCGCATGCTGAAAGGTATTCTTTCTCCGTTTCGAAGGTCTCGGCGTGGATCACAGCTTTAGCCTTTCCCCTTCCTTTGGCGGCTTTGGAGCTGCTGTCGTTGGTAGCGATCGCCTGAGCAGGGTCAGGTTCCATCTCTTGTTGGTTATCCGAGGATGGAGCAATGGTACCTATTACTGCCATCGCACGCGTAATATCGTCTCGGCCAGCAATGATATCTCCACACAAAGAAAGACCGTTGACAAAGCCTTCATCATCTACATCCGCCATTTGCTGTGATGCAGCCCATAAGAAAGTCTCGCTCTGCTTCGTTAATTTCTTGAAGTGCTCCAATAACGGAACGGCTAACTCGATGGTACCCATTCCATCCCGTTGCCACACGATGTCTCCTTCCCCATTCATCCAAGCGGCAAGGCCAGGACTCTGGGCAATTTCGTATCTACGGCCAACGAGTGCTTGAATGATAAGTTCGGAATCAGCCATACGCCTGAGCAAGGCCAGCATAGCGTGATAAACCTCGCTTCTGGAGATCCAGTCGGTCACGGAGTCGTTCCGCAAAAGCTGGGCCAGGACATTTGGAACGTAGGACATCAAAATGAGCACAGCAAGTGAGGGATGCGGAATCAGGTCATATATTGCTGGAGAATCAGAACATGGAGCTGGAAGGATGTCCCGAATGAGAGTAAGCGCTAGTGAGACAGTTCGATCCCAGTAACTTCCCGCAGCAACTTTGGCGTTTGACGATGTCTCCGCCACTGGTGCAACTCGTTGGTGCGTAAGCATTGCATGGATCGAAGACCTGCCGCGCCCTCTACCCCGACCGCGACTGTCTCCTATTGGAAGATAATGGAATCGTTCATAGTCTCCAGCGCCATATCCTGTACCGCCTGGTCCAACGGAATTATGACCCCCAGAGGCTTTAGCCGACTTGAGGTTTTCCTGCGCTCGAACCTCAGAGGTCGCCTTTTCAGCCAGATATTGCTGGTCAAAGGCAGCTAGAATTTCGTATAAAACCACAGCCCGCCCATCGGCACAGCAGTTCAAGGCCACGCATTTCGATCCCGGGCCTGGGCCGAGACACTTAGGAGGGCAATCGACTCGATTGAAGCAACCGCGGCAGTGGTTTTCACGACAGGCTTTCGACGGGCATATTGCATGAAGGAAAGGGCTGAGACTGGGCGGGAATCCTTCATCCTGGCCTACAGGGTACCGAAACACGATCTGATTCCATTTCAGTTGGGAAGGAACTCTTAGATTTTGGGAGTGTCTGTACCTGCCCTCGAGGCCGGAGGAGCTCTTCGTTGCATTGCGAGCAGCTTCCATTCCGATTCAATAACTCTTTGAAATTGTTCAGCGCAGTTTCTGGATTGGGAAGCCTAATGAAGGATACATCGAGGCCAGAAGTAGATTTTGTCTTCTGGATGCTGTCTGACGTCCGCAATGAGCTTGGAGAGAAACTAGACCTGGCCTGGTCGACCACAGTGCGATCCTTTGACCACTCCAAACTGTCTTCTGCAACCCATTCCCGAGCCAATCCTTGAGCGAATGCTTCGTCATTCCCACCGAAGTGTTCCCCGCTAAAGTTGTCCTCTGGTTCCGAAGAGTTGATTTCGTAAACGTTTGAAGAAGCATGGAGATCCAAAACTTCCGGCTCAGCTCTTGCCTTGCCTTTCCCCTTCCTAGTACTACTTACAGCTGTATCGGTTTTAAAAAATGGAGGTGGACTGCTGAGAATCTCTATATCACTGGAAGGCTCTCGTGCCTTGGCCTTGCCTTTCCGATTGAAAGTGGAGACGGGAACTTCATCCTCGTCAGAGCTTATGTCGATGACTTCGATGGGCTTCGTTACATTTGACCGACGGCGTTTGGGACTTCGTTTATCTAGTGGAGTCACTGATGGTGAAGGACTTCGTTTGGACCTGACCATTATCGGTATGGTCAACGGGAAGGAATCAAAGCCTTTGTAGGGTTTTGTTTGCCAAATTTGTCCTTGGTTTGCCCCTATCGATCGAGTCGCTATTCACCCCCGACTATATACTCTATGTAGCATGGACTGCCGTGTTCTGTAACACTGGTGAAGTTGGCAGAATGCGAAGTGTACAACCATTTAAAAATTCATCGCAATGTCTAAGGATGTACCTCCCAAGCGAATGTCCCGATATCAAGACAGCAGGCTGGGGTTGTAACATGGAATTCAAGTATCGTCGCCCACGACAAGCACCTGAAAGCGGCTGACGAGTTCGGGAGACTCGTGCAAAAGCGCTTTCACCGCACCAAAGATTTGCTTTTAATAGCGAAGTTTAGTCCAGGCGTACTGGGGCAATAAAAGACGCACTTGTCGGTCTCCGATATTACTACTGGGGTTGATCAGTCTCAGGAATTCTCGGTAAATATCAGGGGTTTCTGAATACCGCTCCTTAATGTCATTGACTAGGGCAACCATATGCCGAAGTTCGTCATTTGTGGAAGATTCTTCTTGTATTTCATGGCCGTCATTATCGTCTAGCATGACCTCCCGGTACCGTCGCGTAAAGACACCATCTTGGTTGGTGATTATGACTGTGTAGGAATTGGGTGTACCTTCGTCAGGAGAGGAGGTAATATGCCAGCCTGGGGGTAGGAACGAGTTGAAACCGTGGATGAGGCTTTCGAACTTGTAAAGGAGACCGGCGACTTGCTCAACCAGAAACTGAGTTGTTATCCTAGGCCAATGTGAGTCGCAGCTGTGAGATAGAGCTGGGGAAATGACTGACTCCTTGCCATTGTACTGCTTCATGTAGCCCAGGAATCTGTCGTAAATATCCGGAGCTTCAGAGAACCGCTCTTCCACTGCCGAGAGATAATTCAACGCGACATTGCTTTGCTCTTCTGTATACTCAGCCCGAAATGCCATTACGGTGTATGTATCAGAGGGTTGACAGTGTTCGTTCGCCCTGGAGACGGATGACCCGGACTCGCCTATGCGGGGTTGATGGCATCGGACCATAGTCGTAGTGCATTGCATGCGGTGCCTCGAACGATCACGGTGGTGAAGAGGCGAAAGACAGGTGAAACCTCCTTTCTAGTACCGGTCTTATCGCTGGAAAGAGGCATATTCTTGCTCCGGTATACAATCCCTCGGCCGGCGCAGATTCTTCGTCATCACGAAACGTCCCCAGGTTGCGCTTTCGATCCGTCTCTCTACGACCCGGTGCATGATGTTTTCTACCGGACGGGCACTGCGAGTCCCAGCTTGGGCTCGCACCGCAAGATCCATGTCGAGCGTATCGACAGCCGTACACATCCGACCTCTTCCCCTCGAGACACCTTCACTTCAAGAGGAGTCCACACTTTTCGATGCTCGTGTCCGGGAAATGGAAGAGTTCTTCTCGAGCCCTAGGTTTAAGGACATCAAGAGACCTTATACGGCCCAGTCTGTTGTAACGAAGCAAGGTTCTCTGCCTGTCTTGCCCCAACCTTCCTCAATCCTCGCCGACAAGCTCTTTGCATTGCTCGGAAGGGCTGCTCAGGAAAGTCGCCCGGTTCATACTATGGGTGCCATTGATCCCGTCCAAATGACTCAAATGGCCAGGTATCAGGAGGTCGTCTACGTTTCGGGCTGGGCAGCATCCAGCGTGTTAACCACCGGTAACAACGAAGTTGGCCCGGATCTCGGGCAAGTAATTGCTCCTCAGAGCTTTGAAGCTAACCCTTAGCTCTTCGATAGTGATTACCCTTATACAACGGTTCCCAACCAGGTTCACAGAATCTTCCGTGCTCAACAACTTCATGACAAGAAGAATTACGATGAACGCATGACTGCAACTCCGGAACAGAGGGCCAAGATAGAGAATATCGATTATTTAAGGCCTATCATTGCAGATGCAGATACAGGGTACGCCTTCTTACAGGGACGTATGACGTAGGTCTGACTTTCGAATGCGCATAGTCATGGTGGTACTTCAGCAGTCATGAAGCTCGTCAAGCTGTTCGTTGAATCAGTATGGTCGACTTGCACTTCAATTAACATTTCCGCTCATGATTGACTTTAGGGTGCTTCCGGTATCCACTTGGAAGACCAATTGCACGGTGGAAAGAAATGTGGTCACCTTGGTGGCAAGGTTCTCGTCCCAACTTCGACACACATCTCTCGCCTCATCGCTTCCCGCTTCCAAACCGATCTCATGAAGTCTACCATGTTGCTCATTGCTAGGACAGACTCAGAATCAGCAACACTTATTTCTTCTACTGTCGATGCCGCGGATCATGAATTCATTTTGGGTACAACAAAGAAGGAAAGGCAGTCTCTTGCTGAAGTTCTTTCAGACGCGGAAGCCCTGGGTGCTAGCGGTACTGAAATTGACGGGCTTGAGGCGCAATGGATGGACAAACATCAATTGTGCACTTTCAACCAAGCTGTTCAGAAGGAAATCGAAGCGTCAGAAATTCACGACAGGAAGGGTGCTTTCGAGACATACCTTAAAGCGGTTGATGGGAAGTCTAACGGCGAGGCTCGGGATATCGCTGCTGAATTGCTAGGAAAGCAGGTCTTCTGGGACTGGGATTGTGAGTACTGTGCCATGCATTTCCAATCAAATGCTAACTAATGTTCCCAGCGCCACGAACTAGAGAAGGTTATTATCACTACACTGGTGGGATTGAGGTGAGCGCATTTCAATCTGGGGTTGCATATCCTCAAACGAGATTTTCCCCAGGCCGCCATCAAGCGCAGTATTGCATTCGCACCTTACGCTGACCTCCTTTGGCTCGAGACTAAAGCACCTGATGTCCGACAAGCTGCTTCATTTGCCCGCAGAATTAGAGAGCAACACCCCGGAAAGTACGCGTCGTTTCATCTAATTATATGTCGATTACTCAGGGATCTTTGCAGATGGATGGTTTATAATCTCAGTCCAAGCTTCAATTGGTCGCATCATGGCTTCTCAGGCGAGTTCCTCATACTCCCCTGATTTGGGATACTAAATATTGGTCGTAGACACCGATTTGAAGAACTTCGTTTGGGACCTTGGCAAGGAAGGGTCGGTCGCGCTATCTATTGAGACCGGGGCTTCATGCTAATTTGAAAGCCCAGATTTGTTCTCCAATTGATCTCTTTGGCTGGTCTTCATAGCAATGCTGTGACGACTGCGGAGCTTGCTCAACGCTTCAAGGACGAAGGCATGCTTGCATACGTCAATCTCATCCAGAAGAAGGAGAAAGCCATCGGGTGTGATGTTCTAACACACCAGAAGTGGTACGTGATGACTTTGGCGAACTGCAGCTGATCGCTCATGTCGATTAATGCAGGAGCGGCGCGAACTACATTGACCGAATTCTGTCAACGGTGTCAGCAGGCTCATCGAGCACATCTGCTGTAGGAAAAGGTTCGACGGAGCACACGTTCTAGGGTCCCATAGTCCTAGTACCACCCTTGTACATACAACCCATCTCTTATCATTCCGATAGAAAGATCTCTGGATATGAAGCGAACGAGCGATTTCTAGAATTGGGATCTCGCGGAGATTGAAAAAGGGGCTAGCTGTCATATGGGGAAATGAGCGACACACGTGGTTGCATGTACGGTGCCGTGATCCCGATACAGCAATGACGCCTATGCCCAGCGGCGGAACATGATGCTCATTGCTGCATTCATTTATTAAGTCTTCTAGCCCTTTCCTGCGCTTTCTCCCGTACTCTCATTATCGTCTTTTGCTTCAGCACAATTTTTGCGTCATGGACGTTGAGGTCGTCGACACCGTCGACAGGCACCCTCTAGTTTCCCTGGTGTCAGCATCGTTCTGGGTCATTCGTATGTTCCAAGGCCCCGATTATTCCATGTCTATATTATTGACGACCTTCTGAAGTTTGGCTGCTTACATGGGCCAAGTCGCTAATTGCATTCGCTACAATTACTATTCCAACATGGCTATACGCTGTAGTATCATATTCAATGACCCTAACCGTAAGTTCTTGCAGAAAGTTCATGGACAGTGTGTTAACACGTTTCATAGCTCGGGTTCTGGAGCTTCGTGGCTCTATTCATTGCGTCTGCAATCGCCCTGAACTATCTAATCAAGTTCCGATATCTCAATGACTACATGCAGCTGAAGGAAGCACCATTGGTGAAGCCAGATGTGAATGAACTCCATCCAGACGTGAACACGAGTTCGTGTAATCGATCCTTCCCTATATTTTTTTCTAATTGTTTTCTTAATTTTGATTAGACCCTCCGGCCACGTTCCACAACTATCTTGATGACTTCTTACAGGCCGTCCGAGTATTCGGATTCGTATGTCATGTCTCCTGGTTGTTTCAATGTTTGCGCTGACTTGCTCGTAGTTGGAGAAACCCGTCTTTCATGAATTAGCTCGGCATCTCCAAACTCGACGGCTGATTGCAGGTGACAGCCTATCCCTGGATCAGGATAAGAGTTTCTATTGCGTTGTCGAGGGAACAGTTCAGGTCTATGCACAGACAGGACACCAGCCAGAGGTGCCCCAAGGCCTTTGGGACGATGAAACCATGAACGGCTATCAGCTTCTAAACGAAGTCGGAAGCGGAGGGACGCTCTCCAGTCTGTTCACCATCCTCAGTCTCTTCACAGAAGATGTCCAAATGAGTTGGCAGGATGAGGCGCCGGGAATGGAAGGCCTTGCCAATGTTGACCATGAAGATGTCGGAACGGATACGGATATCCCTCCTTTGGATATTTCAGGCAAGACGTTGCGCCCAGAGCTCCGTACGCGGCGTTCTTCGATTTCATCGGCCACTACGACATCGACAGTACACGCAGGTGAATCTAGGTTTTCTCGTGCCGGATCGTCTTCCCCATCTGCCCGTAGCAACATACGGTCGACTACGCAATCATTTGGTCATGCCATGGACCCTCATCACTCCCGCCCATCCCAACCTCCCCAATCCTATCGAGGAGTGGTTGCGAGGGCTACTGTTGACACTACACTTGCAGTAATCCCTGCCGAGGCATTCAAACGGCTTACCAAGAAGTACCCTAAAGCTACGGGGCATATCGTTCAGGGTGCGTGTTACATTCTACACATTTCCGTGACGTCCGTTAAACTTCGATTTGTCAGTTATTCTAACTCGCTTCTCTCGTGTGACGTTCAATGCTGCACATAAATATTTGGGCTTAACTAGCGAAGTGCTTCGGACGGAAAAGGCCATCAATGACATCGCATGCCACCCACTTCCAGCATCTTTCTACGGAGGGGGCGGACTACGGTATATGAGACATCGTTTTGAAGGAACGACTTCCTCACCATCAGATGTAACCTCTGACTCAGATTACTTCAGTTTCGCCCACTTGCCTCATCCATTCACATCTTCCAGCGATTCCTCCATAACCTCCTCTTCTGTATCTCTCGAGAAAAATGCGAACGATCGCCCTCCGACACGTGTTAGCATGACCGATTTACCATCTTTGCGGTCGCGAAATATGGTTCAGGCGGGAGACCTTCTCATGCCAGTGCAAACGACTTCCACTGATGGACTTAGACCACTGTCAAGAACACCAAGCGTTACTAATACGCCCAAGATCCCTCGCTCTTCGGATGATGTTAATCCAGGTCAACGAATGACCCAAAGTGGGAACAGACGTTGGTCTGCTGAAGACTTTGATTTGCGGGAAGAAGTAATGTCGTGCATTGCCAAATCAATCGGTCTATTGCAACCTCCAATCAGTGGTAGTGACTCTAACGAAGCTTCACCACACGTTTTCCCAACGGATTCGAGGCCAAAAACGGAGTCATTCAACTCACCGTTTGGATCATTGTCGTTACTTGATATGAGAGACGATGTTTCAACCGCTTCTAGCATCACTGGTACTTCCTCGGTCGTGTCTTCTGGTAATCACTTGAAGGGGTTGGATAACGAGGTCGAAATTTTATTCTTCCCTGCCGGGTCGACTCTGGCAAAGGCCGGTGAACGAAATACAGGTCGGTGGCCTTCCTTGTTAAAGACATTGGGTATCTGAAGAATTTTTGGCAGGTTTATTTTATGTCATAGAAGGCTTCTTGGATATCCTTTTGCCCGAAAAGGACCCCAATAAAGAAATCCCTCGAGCCATGAAGTTGCCAGTCCCGGAGAAAGATAAAGATACGCCTATGGACAACAATGATGAGCCCTGGAGGACGCCCAACCTCGAGGGCACAAAGGAACCTCAGCAGAAGTTATTGTTCACTGTCAAACCAGGAGGGATTGCTGGCTACCTTGGTAAAGACCTGTTTCTTCTTCATCCAAATGAACTTATGCTGAGGCCTGATTAGCCTCCCTTTGCAATACTGCTTCGTATGTTGACATCAAGGCCAAGACTGATACATACGTTGGATTCCTCTCTTCTCAGGCATTGGAACGTATCTTGGAAAAGCGGCCTATTGTATTGCTCACTTTAGCCAAGCGATTGATATCACTTCTCTCTCCGCTAGGTACGTTGTTACAAACAGACTGTAGCGCCGCTGTTGATATTGGACGCAGTGCTTCATATAGACGCATCCTTGGATTGGATGCAAGTCAATGCTGGACAGGTGCTATGGAGACCCAACGATATCAGTGATAGTTTTTATATCGTAATCAATGGGCGTTTGAGGGCGATCGCAGAAGACAACGGGACAGTGAAAATTGAGGGTGAATATGGTCAAGGCGATACGGTTGGCGAACTGGATGTTATCACAAGCAGTCCAAGGAGGAACACCGTTCACGCCATTCGTGACACAGAGCTTATTCGGATGCCACAGACCCTGTTCAATGCCATCTCTGCTCGGTATGAAGTCTACTTTGCAAGGGAGTAGCAGTTATTGACTTGTTTACTAGGAATCCTCAAACAACTGCCCAGTACGTTTGGTATCTGTACAGGCTTCTATAATTGCTTGCTCATACTCCGAAGGTTGTTGCGCATGATTGCTTCCCGTGTCCGAGATGAAGTGGATTCCACTTCACAAGGGCGAAATCACGCGCCTGACCTAGGCCACAACAATAGCAACTTAAAGACTGTCGCCATTCTACCTTTCGCGCGTCACGTACCCGTTACTGCTTTTGCCAGGAAACTGCAAACGGCGCTCGAAGGTATCGGGGCATCGACCTTATGTTTGAATCAAGCCACTGTGTCTACTCACTTGGGTAAATATGCATTCACACGGATGGGAAAGCTCAAGGTCAGTTTTACCTATTAGTAAGAAGACCTTCAAACTAACCCAAGGACCAGTCTGCTGGCTGGCTGGCCGACCAGGAACAACGCTATCACACGGTCCTTTATGTCGCGGATTCTCCTGTCAATAGTTCGTGGACGCAGACGTGCATCCGTCAAGCTGATTTTGTTATGGTCCTTGGGATGGGTGATGACCCGGCCCTCGGGGAGTATGAGAGACTTCTACTCTCCATGAAGACCACAGCTCGAAAAGAACTGGTCTTACTCCATCCTGATAGATCTGTGGTGCCAGGCTCAACCCGTGAATGGCTGAAGGTATGCTTCTCGACGCTATTTTGGTAACTTGGCATGGTAAACGTGTTTGTCCAGAATCGCCCGTGGGTCCATCAACACATCCATGTGGAATTACCAGTAAGCATTCGCAAAGATCACGGTATCTTCACATATACTGAATCCTGCAGGGCTTGGTTTTACCCATATCGAAATCCCCGCCGCCCAAAGACCCCGATGCCGTTATTGCGTTGAAAAATCTCAAGGACAAGGTCCAAAACGAGATTCAAAAGTATCGAGGTGGAACATCGAACTTACGACCGCAAAGGCTGCCACATATGAATGACTTCTCGCGGCTGGCGAGAAGGATTTGTGGCAAGTCTATTGGCCTAGTCTTGGGGGGAGGAGGGGCTCGTGGCATTGCGCATATTGTGAGAGTGCTGTGTTTCAATGTCTACCATATCTCACCAGAGATATAGGGCTTAATCCGGGCGCTGGAAGAGTACGGAATACCTATCGACCATATTGGAGGTCAGTTCAATGGGTCTGGGTCTAGGACTTGCTGCCATTAAATATTAACTGCGGTTCGTGACAGGAACGAGCATTGGAGCCTTTATTGGCGGCTTGTATGCGCGTGAAGCCGACTCTATATCTTCCACTGGCAGAGCCAAGCAGTTTAGTGGCAGGATGGGCAACATCTGGAGAATTCTATCCGATGTGACTTACCCTATTGTAGCATATACCACAGTATGGACCGTCGTTTGCTTGTCTTTCTCCTCTTTAACCTTTTTTGTCCCATAGGGTCATGAATTCAATCGGTCTCTGTATAAGGTAAGTTAGCGTGTTTTCAATTTACCATTGCATATATTCATCACCTGTCTTCCCACAGGCATTTTATGATTTGCACATTGAAGACATGTGGCTTCCCTATTTCTGCAACACGACAAACATCATGACTTCTCGCATGGAGATCCATGAAACAGGTTATGCTTGGAGATACATTCGTGCGTATTTTTTCGTTCAGAACCTTGTTATCGTCTAAAAAAACTTGCCTCACAGGGGCGTCTATGACCTTGGTTGGACTGTTGCCCCCCTTATGCGACAACGGAAGTCTTCTGGTAGATGGGGGCTATCGTAAGTGCTCAGTTTTTTCATAGATGAACCCTCGTTGTGACATAGATCATTCAGTGGACAACCTGCCGGTATGTGATGACCTCTGTTGCCTTCCCATTTCTGCCACTAGATATTGATCAGTCGCTCAGGTATCCGCAATGTTCTCTATGGGCGCGAGCGCTGTTTTCGCATGCGATGTTGGGGCCGTAGGTTCCGATCCATTATGTACATCATCTTTTCGATTGACAAAACTACGTCTAGATCGATGATAACTCCCCAAGGAACTTCGGTGATACCGTATCGGGATGGTGGTTGTTAATCAATAGATGGAACCCCTTCTCGAATGCTCGCCATGTGCCTGCCATTACTGAAATTCAGAGCCGGCTTGCATAGTAAGTCTTTCTTTCTCCGAGTCCCAGAAGAAATTCAAATTTGTCTGTTTAGCGTATCGAGTGTAAACACATTAGAAGAAGCCAAGGTTGCGAAGAACTGTCTTTACATTCAAATGCCTGTTCAAGAGGTAAATATATCTTGCTTGCTAACTTGATTGTTCCTTGCTGATTCATGTCTTGTAGTATGGTACGCTCCAGTTCAATAAATTTGAGGAACTCGTGAAGAAGGGCTATAACGCCGCATTGGAGATTCTGGACAAATTTGACTCAGAAGATAGACTCCCCGCTCCGTATATTGACGGTGCTGATCCTAGTGGAGGAAAGAAGAAGGGGAGAAGTGCTCGACGAAACTCGATCTAAGGGAGTGATTCACTGTCACATGAATACCTCCCACCGCATTTGAATGGACTTCAATGACCATTTTCTTGGCGTATCACTCAGTTCTCGAGTAGTCAGCTGTAGCTATAGATGTTTATTGGAACCTAAACACAAACATATGCACATTACCTTGCCTGTCAGAGGGAACGCGACCGGAATGACTAAGCCTCGCGCCACCAGGACCGTCTCGCGTCCGACCTGTAACAAGAGACTCTCGGTCCTGTGAAACGTTCATTTTGATACTCTGAATGTCCTCCCCAGAGCAAACGAAACATGAATCATCGTTGGACGTCACTTTATTGAAGGAAATTGCAAAGAAGGAGCTGGTTAATGCCTTGAATGCTGTGGGTTGCGGCTGTTATATGAACCCCAATCACTCTCTGACGCCGTCTATCCAGGTCAACGGTGCCAAAACGCTGGCTCTAGACTCTAGACTGGCTGGCCCTCTTGGGTTGGTGACAGAGGTCTCATTGCTTAAAGTACGACCTGTCTTCCTGCTTGACTGCTCTGGTGAACCTAGTCTCATGGTTAGATTAGCAACATGGCGTTGACAAGATGTTCTGGCTGGAACCTGGTCCTCTTACGTCTACGACGACCAATATAGTATACCTATGTCGTCCCAAGATTCGGCTTGTAAAAATTATTGCAGGTATGTGACCATTCCTCTTAAATCAGCCTCTGGTTCACAGAATGCAAGATCAGATTAAGCGGCATATCAAGGAATCCAGGAAGCACACATATACCCTCCTTTTAGTACCCCGTATCTCGACGCTGGTATCACGTATTCTGGAAGAGGAAGGAGTCCTCGGTGAAGTGACTATCTCAGCATTCAATCTGCAGTTCATCCCACTATCGGACGACGTCATTTCTCTGGAATATGACAATGCCTTCAAGGAACTGTGGGTTGTAAGTGCTTTTGAAACTGCCCTACTTCTGTATTCAAATAAGCTCCCTGCCAGGATGGCGATGAGACAGCCGTTTTTGATTCGGCACAAGCACTGGCTTCGCTGCAAAAGCTCTTCGGACGGTTCCCACAGGTCGTAGGGAAGGGAGATCACGCAAAGGCAAGCCAGATTGCCGGACATTCTGACTTTGGTACTCACACTAAAGCAGCGTTTAGCGACACTGATTACGCGACACAATAAACAGACTTTGTCTTCAGAACCCGTTCTTTCGTCTTCGGCGAATGTCGACTCCTTGATTATCCTAGATCGCCGCGTGGACTTGATAACACCATTACTTACTCAACTAACATATGAAGGTCTCGTTGACGAACTAATTGGCATCAGAAATTGTGAGTTTGGTCGTACGTAGTCTTTCAAGCGCTTACCCGATGTTGGGATAGCCCATGTCGAATTACCCGCTTCTTTGGTTAACCCTCCTGCCCCGAATGCTTCCAGTGCCACCTCGGCTGCTGGGTCCTCTTCGGCAGCTCCAATTGTAAACGTGAAGAAGGACGTAAAAAAGAAACACCACTTGACGACATCAACAGACCCGCTTTATGCTGAATTACGGGATCTTAATTTTTCTTCTATCGGAAGGAAACTCAATACTGTTGCCCGCCGCCTAGATGAAGACTATAAGGTGGGGTTGAACCGTCATAGGCCGGACTCCGCCTAACGCCTTCTGTAATCTAGACAAATCTTCAAGCAAAGTCTGTTGCCCAACTGCGCGATTTCGTCGGCAAACTTGGTGGGCTCCAGACAGAGCATCAATCGCTTCGCCTTCGTAAGTATCTACTGGGGATGACCGCTTTGCACTGGTTTACCCTCCTGTCAGACACCGGCTTGTCGGAACTTGTCCTCCCTCTTACAAGAACGGAGATATTCAACAAGTCTCTGGAAATTCAACAGAGTATGTCTGCTAAATATAGTGAAGTACAGCGTTAAACGTGACTCCTAGATCTTCTGGCATCGTACGAAACGACAGCCCAAATAACGGGCATCGAGGAGCTGATTGCACAGGGCGCTGATATGCAAATTGTGGTTCGGTTGTTATGCCTTGCCAGTATCACTACCGGCGGTATCAAAGTGAAGACGCTGGACAACATCAAGCGTGAAATCCTACAGGTGAAAATTTCCTGGCGCCCAACTCAAAAATAAACGCTGAGATCTTGTCATATTCCTAGACATATGGATATGAGTATCTCCCGATGCTTCTTTCTCTCTCAGCGCCTTCCTTGTCTATGCTTGTTCCTAATCCGCTCCCTCCTTCTGGCCCAGTTGTCCCAAAATACCCTTTCACTTCACTTCGAAAGTCCCTTCGCCTTCTTATTGATGACAATCCCGAAGCACTCGAAGAAGTCGAGAACGACATAAGCTTTGTTTATTCCGGTTGGGCTCCGATTAGCATACGGCTCGTTCAATGCATTGCCCAAAAGGGAGGAGTCCTGAGCAACCCTGCTGAGAAAGAAAAGCCCGCAGATGAACAAAGCAAGTCCTCAATTGGCAAAGTACAAGCGCATCCAATTGTTGGATGGAAGGGCTTCGAAGATGTCGTGTCAAGTATACCTGGAGAAACAGTTGAAATTGTACAGCGAACTCCCGGTCACGTTGGAGCAGATCCTCCCATGTCTGCAGCATGTACGTTGCCATTGTTTGCGACTTGTTTCATTCATTCTCATCTCGACCGAATAGTGCCACTAAGAGAACAGACAAGCACCACAGTTGTCTTTTTCTTAGGCGGCTGCACGTACACCGAGATTGCTGCCCTCCGATGGGTAGGTCGGCAGAACAAAGGTAGGTTCAGGCGCCAACAACTTGTCTTTAGACGCCATTGTTTGCTCACCCACTGATTACAATATAGGACGAAGATTCTTGATTGCAACCACAGGCATCATCAGTGGCGCAAGTATAATTGAAAGCATAGCAACAGGAGGGCGTTCAGCAGAACCGAAAGTTGAATAATCTAAACTTCCAGCCTCTCTTCATCATCCCCTTCATCCATGTCAGTCGATTCGATTCAATCAAGATTGGGATTTTTCTTCCCACACTTAGCTTGCGATCCCGGGCACCATTCATCAGACGCGTCCAACGATGATCACAATGTGGAGGTGTTTACGCGACCGTCCGGCGACGCGTTCGCTGTTTTTGGTTTGGTTGTATATCTGTACCCCTGTCACTCTCGAGACGAGCAACGTGGTTCTGATAAGCGTCTGGAAATGCAAAATCTGGGGATTATGGAGTTGATATTCTGTAGAAAAGTAAATAGTTTGTGGGCAAGTGAATTATGTCACACAGTCCTAGAACCAAGACCTTGCCACGGCTTCTAAGCTTATGTTACCCCTGCCATGCCCTAGATGGTAGTTTGAAGGAACCTTTCGGGATTCCCACATGGCCTTTTCTGGAAGTCTGTGATGAACCGAATGTGTTCTCCGTCTTGAACATTCAAGCAACGCAATTGTTATCAGTTTTCGACGGTAAAGAAATGAGGAGAAAGGACTATTGTCACAAGGGAAAGAATACCGCGGTCCCAGCGAATTTCTCGCCGGTAAGATTTTGATGCGAGATTGAATTACTGAATTTACAACTTCCACGGTTCAAGGCCGCGAAGCAGGTACGGACTGTAAGCGATGGTCTCCGGAGTGTCAGGGGACCGGATACCATCGAAGACCTGTCATTTGAATGGGCTCAGCGTATAAGTTCCGCCACCTTAAACATGCACCTCTGGACCCTTTCCCTTTATCCGCCCTCATATCGTCCCTTTGCCTCCCTGGACCCAACACCCGTCTTAGGTCGGTCGGTCTGCATCTAACATATTTTTTCTACCTGACAGTTTCTTTTTCTACTCCATTTTTACACAGGTTCAGGCTCACCCAACGTTTTCTCGCCCCCTACATCGTGAATAATCAGATACCCTTCTAATACGCATATATACCATCGATGGCACCAACCACCAAGGTCAAGGCTGCAGCGGAGAAACCAGCGAAGAAAAGTGCGTGCTTTCAATGCTGGCTGACCCCGTGAACGTTGTCAATCTGAGAATGCTGGATTGCAGCCAAATCTACTGGCGGCGGTGGAAAAAAGAAGCTGACCCCCTTCAACCTCTTCATGGTGCGTTGGGCCTGTGTTGGGCTAATTTTCCCATCGCCTATACGTCTTTGATTGACACGGTGTGCCAGAAAACGGAAATGGCACGGTTGAAGGAAGACGAGCCTGATCTTGCACATAAGGACAGGTTCGCTTTTTGCCCTATTTTTTCCGTTTTACGTACCGACTATCGGTGTTGCCATGTAGGTTCAAACTTGCTACCGAGAATTGGAAGACCTCGAGCAAAAACCCAAAGAATGCTTCGTCTTAGACCTGGCAGACTATCGCAATGTCCATTTCGCTTTGGCCCATTTAACTGAATTCGCTCTTTGACGTTCCTTCATTTTTTGAAGCTTTATACCCCGATGTTTTCTCTTCAGCGTTTACCATAGTTCTCGTGCGGTATTATTGGCATTTAGTATACTATAAGTTTTCCCTGCTCATCTGGGCAATTCATGTGCTCGTGTTGTTTGTGGTTTGTATCCTTACGCTAATGTTGGTTTATCCGCCTTTCGTCGTAGCGTTGTACATAATTTTTCAGGAGCCAGCGGTTGATATGTCAATTTAAACTTTAGGCGCCCGTACGTCTTACTTGATGCTGTATCCACGCGCCTTCCGACATGCCTTCTAGCTCTCTCCCCCTCCAAGCTCAGAGCGCAAGTGCCACCCCGCCCCTCCCCATGCAATAATTCGATGTGCAACTATCTTGCTATAGATAGGAGAACGGGTCTCGGAGAACGGGTGTCTGGATTGACGGGCCGTCACAGATGACACCCATGTGCTGCCATCGATCCCCATAAGGTCAGGATCACCCTTATTCCCCGTTTGCTATGGCATCCAGGTCAGTGCAGCTCGCCTCTCATGGCTTTAAGCGTCGTATCTGTCGAGAGCTTTTTTATGTTTAATGTTCGAGGGAAATTCCGACCCCTATGATGTGATTGTGTCATAATTGATCCCGTGCCAGGCCGCTGCAGGACCACCCGCCGAGAGCATCCCAAATGCTGCAAACCTCTTCCTCTGCTCTTATCTTCCTGCCCTCGTCTCCTTTCCTTATCGTCTGCTTTTTCTTCTCTTCCTGCTCTTCCTGTCTTCTTGTATTATTTGCTCAATTTTCTTTGCATCTAGGACTCATCAATACCCCTCCGTTCGCCCACCATGCAGGGCGAACAATACGACATCGATAACGACGACAACTTTTTGGCTTTTGACCTCTGCGATATGGAGGGTTTGGCGGCATATGCTTCCTCGTCTCTCTCTGCCTTCGACCCGGCTAGCTCTTCGAGCACCACTGTGGGCATGTCTTCTCGGGACGGCCACAGACCCTTGGCATCCGAGCGGCAGGATGAACAGGAAGTAGTCCCATCGAATGCAAGGGATAAGGGTAAAGGTGCTTCTATGCCCATGCCTATACGCCCATCGATCACCATCCGCGATCTTTTTGACATTTCACCGTCAAACGAACCAATGACCCGGGCTTCATCCAGTTTCTCACCCTCTGATTTTTCCTCCTTCAGTCCATCGTCTTTTGCTTTTTCCCCCGCAGCTTCGTCCAGCTCCAGCTATGGCACGAGTTTATCGCCTCCAGCATCAATTACGGAGTCGATTGATGCAGCGGATGATCCCTCAATGACGCACGGTGGATCCGGCGCTGGCAAGGG
Organism: Coprinopsis strossmayeri; assembly: GCA_900156845.1. Lineage (NCBI taxonomy): Eukaryota > Fungi > Basidiomycota > Agaricomycetes > Agaricales > Psathyrellaceae > Coprinopsis > Coprinopsis strossmayeri. The sequence goes on along the minus strand of FTPT01000068.1, from coordinate 39,848 downwards.
CAAGGCGCGGGAAATGCCTCCCGTGTTACCTCCTCTGAGATTCTATTACCCCGAGACAGACGACCACCATTTGGCTTGGGCGTCCTTGGAGGACTCAACTCTATCGTCCTCCTATAGCCCAGCTCAAGGCAGCTCCGCGTCCGAGGCTCCGCCTGTCTCTCCATCGAACGCGAACGCAGATGCTTCTCCTTCCAGTCCGACGGACTCTCCGAGCACGCATCCGTTGCCAACTAACGCAACACCATCTTCCCATAATCTCACCCGTTGCAAGTCTCTCTCCAATCTGTCAGTCGCATCAGACACCACGCTGAGGAAGGTAAAGCAGCCGGTGCCACATCGAGCCCAGAGCTACCTCGCTCGTAAGCTCGCATTCGGGAAGCAGTCGACACCTACTCCCAGCCGTCCTGGCTCGCCTGCTGGCATAACGGCCGAACTTTTGCGGTACGACTTGTTGAGCCCCAGCGGGGGGAATAGGAGAGTCTGGTATGCGACGCCAAAGCTTGATGAAGCCACTACTTTAGTTTCCCGTCCCTCTCCTGTCCCTGTTCTAACTTTGGAATCGGCCGTTCCCCGCCCATCATCTTGCGGGCTTCTTAAGCACAAGGGCCGGTCGCAATCGGAGCCTCTACCATTCTCCATTCTGGATTTTGTTCCTATCTCATCCACCGATATATTTGAGCCCCTGCCGTTATTCATCAAGAATTACTTCGATGATACGATTCCCCGAGAGATCCATATACATATCTTGCGATGCTTCGTTCAGATCCATATTGACGACCATCGACGTGCCATCGAGGGCGGCCGTTGGTCCGTTAATAGGGCATCTGCGTCCAGAAACCAATGGGTTGGCAAGGACAAAGGAGTTCGTGAGCTCATTAAACTAAGCAGGGTAAGCGCAATCAAAACTACAACTTCGAATGATGATCTTATTTCTTAGGTTTCGCGATCTTGGAGAACTGCCGTCTACGATGGAGAGCTATGGGTTGATCTGGATCTACATGGTTTGCCCAAGTTACCTCAACACGTCGTTCGCCGTATTACTCAGTCAGGAGGTCCTTTTGTCCAAAGTCTCAACGTTGCTGGCCACGTCCACCTGAAGCCTGAGAATTTCATAGACATTGCCGACTGCCTCTGCCTTGCTGTTCCGACAGCCAATCTATCATACACTCAGCTTACTGCTATTAATTTGCAGGGTTGTGTCAACCTAACTACTCGATCTCTCCACCATCTTCTAATTCGGTCCCGGGCGCTGGAGAAGTTGATATTGAAAGGCTTGGGAGCGGTCACGAACACCACCTGCGAAGTTCTTGCAACGTACTGCCCGAACGTCGTATCACTCGATCTCAGCCAATGTCCGAACATGGACGCAAACGGCATTCGTTTCATGGCAAACGCCGCACTGGCACGCAAGGAGCATCTGCAATTGAAGGAACTGAGGTTGTGCGCCCTCAAGCATATTTCGGATTCTATGATGCAATCACTTGGACGTGCAGCCCCATTTCTGGAGGTGTTAGACCTCAGCTACGCCCGACAATTGCACAACTCAGCTCTGGAAGCTTTCGTCGCCTGTGACGACGAAGACGCCAATGATCATTCATGGACTAGTGTTCGAATCGACACTGTCACAGTATCTGCCAGAGAACTCGGGCGCAACGCCAACGACTTTGGACAATACCGGCGTCGTATAACGCGACTCCGACACCTCAACCTATCGTTCTGTCTGCTATTGACAGATTTTGCTTGTTCGAATTTGGCGTATTCTGTTCCCCGACTGGAATTTTTAGAGCTGGCGGGAATAGGTTCGGATTTGAAAGACGCAGGACTAATACGTTTGCTGGAACGGACGCCTTTTATTAGGCGACTGGATCTCGAGGATGCCATGGATCTTACCGACGCTTTTCTGGCCGCAATAACTCCCGCCCCGGCCAGCCCTGCACTTCAGTCCGCCGCTGTCGAAGCAAATCCACCGCAACCAGGACATGCTTTAGAATTCCTAACCATTTCGTACTCCATGCAACTGACTGACCAAGCCCTGATCGCGCTCATACGCAACTGTCCCAAGCTTACTCGTCTGGAAGTTGACAACACACGGATAGGCCCTGCTGTTCTTCGAGAATTTGTCCGCCTTAGTAAAGAACGTCAATCGAGAAATGCGAAGATCGGTGCTGTGGATTGCCGTGCGATAGGCGAGGGCGTTGTCAAAGAATTGTCGGGGTCGACCCGTCCACGCCTGGGCTGGCGGGCGTATGCCGCCAAAAGGCTCCACTATCTTGATGGGCGAGATGGGAACGAGGAAGACCTCAAGGTTGGTGGTGGTCAAGATGAATGCGACGAGTCGCGTATTGTACTCAAGACATTCTATTCATGGCAAACTGTGGATGCCGTCAAAGCTAATAGAGAGAAAAGGAGGAAGTCGACCGCTAGAAGGGCAGTCAATGGTTCGCTTGGAATGGAGGATGAAGATGGTGATGGTTCGAGTCGTGCTGGGACTCGTTGGTGGTCCCCTGGTGGCCGACGATCTGGACGAAGCTCTCCTCCGACAATGACTGATATTCCAAACGAAGGCTGCAGAACGATGTAAACGCTCAAGATTTCATGATTTCTTCATCCTATCCGCATTCATGACGATTCACTTTTTCATTTCATTTCCATGTATATGTATGTAACTCTTACGGCCTTTTGCTCGCTCAGATCGTGTTTTTGCTTTAATCTCTGACGGATTTTTTGGAATTCCGCCATGTATCATTAGTTGCGGACTCTCAACGTCGTGTACTATGCTTCTGTACTATAGCTATCTTGTCTTGTCCTCTTGTACTCTTACCCCCACTGCTGCATCTCAACTCGGTTTTGCTACTTGCTGTACTTTATCCCTCGGGCGTTTTTATTTTCAACGCTTATGGCAATTTTGCTTTTACTCGATTATATTGCTTTTACGACGTACTTTTGTGTGTATATGTAGGATGTGTATGTCCGGACGGAAGCAGTCCCGTACTTCAAATTAGACGACAGACTGGCTGGCGAACTTGGAGAGGAAATGAAAGAATGTATTAATCGCTCAGCCTGTAGCTTTCGATTTCTTCTTGTTGGATCCTGAACCGTCAGACGCATTGGATTTCTTTTTCTTCTTGGGAGGATCCGAGGGTCCTCTCGCGCCAACTATCGGAACTGAGGGGGCAGGAGTTTGGATAGGCGAGCCTTTTCTGCTCTCATTATTATCCACATCATCACCATATCCTACGAGCGCATGAGCATAGTTTACCGGAGGAATGAACAGGACATACCTGCGAATGGATCGATCGCTTGCCGTTGACGCTTTCTTCCACCGGTAGTGCTCTCTTCCACCTTTGGTTCATCCAATTCCATGTTGCTTTGCCCCTTCGGAGCATCATTGAAAACCTCCAGGTCGTCATCTTCGCCATCATCCTCTGCGTCCTGTTTCTTCAATTCTTCTTCGTACCGAAGTCGTTCAAGCATTTTGCTCGTGACTTTGACGGGGATTTTAGTAGCACTAGAGGCGCCATCTTCTTGATCTTCTTCTGCAACAGTTTTTGTCCACTTGACTGAAGCTATTGCGTGTTTAATGAAACGTCCAGCAGCTGCTGTGTCGATTTCTGCTCTTCCTATAAACAAAGAATTGCGATAAGCTAAGCGGGCCAAGACAGGGAAGGTAAGGGACGTACGAGCAGGAGGGTTCTCTGTATTTGAGATTTTCTCAAAGTATTGTCTTATCCTATCCTGATAACAATGGGTTAGATTAGCATTCCTGGATTCGGAAAACTTGGTGCGCACAAGTTCAGAGATGACTGGGTGAGTCTTGGGGTCGATGCCCTCCAATTTGAGGTGCACTAAACTTTGAAGATAAGGTTCATTTGCAACAGCATATAGAAAACAGGATGTAATTACTAAAAACAAGGTCGTAGACGACGTAAGGTAGCACCGTCTGGAGCTTTGCTTGCTGTAACGGCTCGAGATTAAGAAGGATTTCGGGGAGAGACTGGGAAAGGACTGGCTCGAGCAGGGATTCCAGGTCGTCTAGTGATGAGGAGAGGCTCGCGAGCTTGATTCGAATCCTCGAGGATTCTGCTGTCGACATTGCAGGAGGTCGTCGGCGCGAAAACAATGCGGGGAGGCAGACGCCCTGCCTTGATGGTAAACAACCCCTGAAACAAACAGACGTCAATACACTCCTTGACCATGGTCAGTCACTTTGCTCTACCTTCTATCCGTTCGGGCTAACCTTTTTAAAGTCGTCAGAACTTAGGTATACCGCGAATACTCAATTGGAGCACTGTAAGCACTGCCAATATTTTTGCAACGCATTCAACAAGCTCACAATTACGATGCGAAGTGCATGCTAGGTATACTGGTACTGGTGAGTCAATTTAACCCGAGCCCTCTTTCAGTACCGTCTGAAGATTATGTTAGGACATGCTGATTTGTCCAAGTTGTGAGTAGCGATGGCTCCCTTTGAGTTTGCTCATCCTGACCATACACCGTCGCCTGCAGTGAATGGTTGACGCACCAACACCGTGATACCCTGGCGTCGATCGTAGGACACCCTACGCTTGCATCTTACCTTGCTATCGCTGATGGAGAGGCCATTGGCAGGATCAAGTTTGAAATGACCGAGGTTAGCGGTCGTTAGTAAGGCTCTCAAGGTCTGTCGTTGCTGACTGCGATTTCTCCTATCTCTTCCAGAGGATGTTGCAACCTTGTGGACCTCCCCCTCGCAAAGACGACGACTAGAAGATGACCTTTGCCGTTTGGAGTTTTCGCGGCCGGGTTGACTAGTTCAATTGTTAAGAAGCAGCGGATGTGAATGAAGTGGCGCTGGCCACAAATTGACTTGACCCGATACTTGCCATCATCCACTACACCCTTTTCAAGGAACGCCGGGGGGTCAAGCAGGTTTTTGATTTTAATGTAGAGGATGGCTATCAGGCGTCCTATTGTCGAATGTATTAGCTCTCTAAATATATTCCTCTCGGTAAGTGTTCCGCATGCTCGAGCTTATGGAGGGCGAGGAATGTTGCCGAGCCATCAGAGAAATGTGCATTGTACCCGAGTTGGACATATTACCTATTCGATTTGGGAGGAAGAAAGGCGCTACCTAATTCGACGACGACGTCGGGTACATACACGATGGCTACCCAATGTCAGCATTCTGGCGTTGTCCAGTTATCTGTTCGTCTTGCCCTGACAGTGCCGTCAGTTGTGCTTGCTCAGCCTGCTGCCTCCCATTTTCTCCTTTGACCGATTTCTGCTACCCCAGGTCATCAACGATCAAGGAGCCTGTGCAAGGTCGCACCACAAGCGCCGACGGTTTCGAATTATTAAAATCCCCCTTCAACGTCCCCTTTGTCCACCAGGAGTTAGCCATTGTCTTGAAAAGACACCATCATCCATTGCTGAAAAAAAGACGTGCAAGGGTCACAAAGGCCCCTTCAGGCCGACGGCGACAAAGACACACGCTGAGGAGCTAGATTTTGCCATAAATTCGAGGGACTCACATGGCTGCTGTTGCGACATACCGCCCGTTTTCACAGACTTTGACGACCCTGTCAGCCTCGTCTCAATTAGAAGCTCCCCAGACCGCGGAGAGACAGAGACCTGTACGGAGCCACTATCGACCACACTCTACCTTGTATCTCGATGAAAATGCCGTGTTGGCTCGACGGGATAGTGTTCTAGCCAAGTCTCGCCGTCACTCGACGCTTCTGTTTTCTGCTTCCGTTGGCGCGGCCATGGGTCTTGGAATGAAGAAAAATTCGGATAAGGACAAGGGAAAGGTGAAAGAGAAGGCAAGGGAGAAGGCGAAAGAGCTCCCAAAACTACGAATCCGCAAGTTATCGGACAATACTACGCTTGTGACACAGCCAGAACCGTCGCCGTCGTGGTCAACAAAGAGTATGTCTCGGCCAACGACTTCTGGTGGAGAGACAGTGGCGGAGCGATCGAGCATAAGCGGAAAGTCGATGCCCCACCGGCTCAAAGCGCAGCGATCGATGGCCTCTCTCTTCTCAGTAGCAGTGCCGCCGAGCGATGTTTCGCCCAATATAGCTTTGTCGGAATCGAGCTCCCGTTCAAAATCTGGGGCAATCCCCTCATCTTTGCGTTCTACCAGCAGGATGGACGTCGACAGACTGCCCCTAACGCCCACCAGCGCTCGTTCCACAAGGTCAGCAACGGTCAGCGGAGAAGACGATCTGGATTATAAACAGAAGGAATATCGCCTCGACAACAATGTTTGGCTCACGCGCAGTAACACCAAAGTTCATCCATACGTCGGGGAAGCGCCATACATGCAGGCATACGACACCACCTGCCTTGATAAGTTGGTGATTTCCTCTCTATGCATTGAATGTAGTCCCTAATATCATTCCAGTGACCGGTATTCAGAATTACTCTTGCAGCGACTGAACCCGGGTTCACCCAGCTTCCACGACTACGGCAAAAAACCGCCATTAACCGTCCTCGATATGGGTTGCGGTCAAGGTCATTGGGTCCTCTGGGCTGCTTCAATGTGGAAGAACTCCCGCATAACCGGGTTTGACATCGTGGACATCTCTCTCCCGGCGCCAGAAAATGTCAACTTCGTTCGAGGCAACTTGTAAGATCGCACCTTACACATATCACTGGTGTTTGTCTGACAACCGTCTTTGATTTTAGCTTGTTCAAGCTCCCTTTCCCCGCCAAGTCATTTGAATATGTCCGGATGTCCAACCTGTCGCTGTGCATTCCATACAATCAGTGGGAGCCATTGCTCCAGGAGGTTCGTCGAGTGCTGACCCTCGGAGGTCGGCTAGAGCTCATCGACGACCAAATCTTCTTCCCATACGGCGAGGAGCCCAACTTACAGGATGACCATCCCTCTGAAACTTCAAACAGGAATGCCTTTTCATTCGTGAATTTCGACAACGAATCCGATAGTGGGGACGACGATACCCTTGAAGAAGCCGCTTCAACGTCGACTGCATCCACGCTAGTTAGCGAATTTGACCTGAACTCGTTTCCAGACAAGCAACCGTCTTCAAAACGAAGTTCAGCTCAAAGCAATCCCGCTGTCTCTATAGTGGAACCCATAATCCCACTATCCTCCCGAGACAAACCCCTTCCTATCCCAAATGAGACACATCCATTGTCACCCTTGATCGACAACATTCCCGTAGCTATATCACCTTCGCCGACAATAACTCAAGGCAGCGTCAATTCCCTTGACAATGAACCTGTATTATCGGCTTCAGCCACCATCACCCAGCATTCCCCTATCCAGGAGCATAAGCGCCATCGTAAAACTGGATCTGCTTCGAGCACAAAATCGAACACGGAGGCTATCTCGGCTTGGAAGAGGAAGAAAAATATGTCCCTGGATATGGAGTCGATATTCGAATACCTGTTGCTCAACAAGTGTGGCATTCACCCACGTCCTGCGGAGTTTATTCAAGATACTATGAGGCATATTTTTGGCAAAGGAAATGCCGGCAAAGTTCGGAGTTTCCATATCAAGCTTGCGCCATTCGACTCCCCCATTGGGCCTGGAGGGGCCTTGGCCCCTCGTCTACCGACCACCGAATCCCCTTTGCGCCTGGAGAAAGAGTCGAAGCCCTCTATAAGCTCTTCTGACCAACTCAAGAGACACTGGAAGCAGATATCGGACAAAAAAGACAAGAAGGAGAGGGAAAAACAGGAGAAGAAGTTGGCGCGTGAAAGAACTAGAAGTACAGCATCGAGAGCCAGTTTCGATGACTCCTATCAACTCCCTGTCATTACAGCCAAGGCTGCTAGCCGACTCGGGGTTGTACCGACCGTTCCATCATTACCTCCAAAGCGTATTTCGACAGAATTGTCGACGAGTAGTGACTGCAGCAGCAGTAGCGGCGAAAGTGTAGGAAGTTCACATCATTCCAGCATGTCCAACAGCTCGAAGCCATTGCTTGCGGTTACGGACAAGGCTGCTGATCGTCTCGGTATCTCTTCGATTCCACCTCCTGTTCCCCCGAAGCCCATTGTTGCTAGTAGAAGTTCCGATACGGCGATGCAAATGGCACGTCCATCTCCTCGCCGTGGTATGACATCGCCGGGAATATCTGAAAAGGCTGCCGGGCGCCTTGGCATTCCCATATCGAGGCCTATGTCTCGTTCCGTGTCTGCTGGCGTGTCTCCCCTAATACCGATCTCCTACCCTCCCAGCCCTAGCGATGGACAGTCATCCCTTCGGGCCCAGTCTTCCTCCGTGTCCATGTCTAGGACAACATCTTGCGGTAGCAACCAAAGTTCCAGCGAATTGTCCTCCCACAATGCCCCAATCTCGACTGGCCCTCCTGCTTTGAGTGCGAAGGCTGCTGGGCGTCTCGGAATCTCCTATTCTGTCCTGGCTGCTGCTGCTGCGGTCCACAGTCGCAGTAGCGGTGTTATGGCTCCGGTGCAATCTCCTGGTTTATTGATCTGGCCCTCGACTTACATACCGATGTCTCCCACCGAACTCGAGATGCACTCCTGCAAATACATTCAAACTTTGCTGGGGTGTAGGCATGCACTTCACGAACACATCACTAGTGATTTTGGGGGCAACACGTTGGCCACTGACGAGGACTTCGACAACGCGATCTGGGAATATGAGTGGTACGTCTTTCTATTCATCATTGTATTGCTCGCCTGTTAAACCCCCTCTAGCTTCCGCCGATCACGCTTCCATTGGCCGAATGATAACCCTGAATTATTCCTTGAGCAAGGTTTCCCAGAGCCGCCATCGCCAACAGCACTCTCACCTCCTCGTGGATTGGTTCGTCAAAATTCAGGAAAGCCTACTCATTCCAGAAACGTTAGCTTGGAATCATACAATGGCCAATATCGTCGCGAGGAACTCACCCACATTCGAACGATCCGAGTTTTCGAAGCGGTGAAAGGCCTCGATGAGAAGACTTTTGTAGGAATGTTATTCTCCGGGTCTCCGAAGAGCCCCTCCGTTCCTCCATATTCATAATGTTCTTTGTAACGACTTGTCCCCGTTTTCCTTTGACACACACCACATTCATTGTCTTTGCTATCCCATCTATCATTACGATTTGTCTGCCATAACTAGAACTTTCTCTCGTTACTCCGCAGTTTTCCCTATGCATTTCCACTCGTTCTGGACCACCGGACCTTCATTTTCGTTGCATCTTTCTGCATGCCGCCCAACCTATCGCTCTCCTTGCATTTTTGTCCACCTGTCTCCGATATTGTTTCCCGCACCTGTTTTCTCTCCTTGGGTATGGAATCTTTAGGTCTCTTTTGTGCACAATCGAATCTCCCACTTGTATTTTAAACCGGAACTTTACACTAGTAGTCATAGCAATAACCCTCCATTGTAGTCTAGATTTCTTTATCAAAAAGCATCCTATTGCACCCTGTATGTCTTGTGTCTTGTGGATTAATTGTAGTTATGTATATACATGAAAAAAAAAAGAATTTCAAGCAGATCTTGACTTGATCTTGACTGAATCCATGCCCCGCTGTTCTGATTAATATTCTTAGTACCCTAGGCACATTTAGCGCTCATCCTTTCGTCCTTCCGGCTCATTGGCACACATGCGAAACATAACTGGGGCTGGGCGATTGAAGATAAGAATCGCATACGGCAGTCCGAGTTCTCGTCTACTCGGGTTTCAAAGACCTTCCTCAAGCGTTTATAAGTGGAGCTTCTGAATTGAATATTAGCCATAAATATTTAAATCGTCATCACCATAACTATGGATCCCGGCAAAGTCTCCATTCGTGTCTTGTTAGGCCTCGTAACTTTCTCCTCGGTACTTGCCCACAACCAGTATATTGCAGATGCGACTTCAGTAGCCTGGGCCGCCCGAAGCGGCGGTGAAGAAGTGACTTGGTTCGAGAAATATGGACCTCAATACGACCTGACCTACACTGGCCCCATGTCTTTTGCTCACCTGCCGTATCACCGGTGTTTGCAGGAGAACACTACTTTTGATATCGCGATTTTCGGGATGCCTTTCGACACCACGGTTACACATAGGCCTGGGTAATGGGCCACAGTCCCTTCTCCAGTGATGTTAGCATGCTGATCTCTGCTCCAATGATTCGACACTAGGGCTCGCTTTGGACCGTCGGCCATTCGCTCTGGCAGTCGAAGGTTGAGTCCTTTTAGTGGATATAGCATGGCCTGGGGTATGAACCCTTACGAGCAGGGGTACAGTGTTCTGGATTGTGGTGATGTTCGTCCCTGGATACCATACCCCTTCGTGTCGCTGACTTGTTTCGTGGGGCGTAGGTTCCTGTCAGTGCATACGACAACGCTTTGGCGGTTGACCAGATGGAAGTTGCGTACTCTACCTTATTGAGGCGACCCGTCGAAGCGAATCATACAGATCGTCTCCGTGTTGCAACGAAAGACGGGGCCGAGCACCCTCGCATCGTAACGTAAATCCAGCGCTGCTCCGCGAGTTCTGATGCTAAAACTAACCGCAGCCTTGGGGGTGACCATACAATTGTATGTTCTTTACTCTTGCGTCGTTTATCGGATTCTTTTTAAACGCAGTTCTAGGTCCTTCCTATCCTCCGCGCGTTGTACAAAATATATGGACCCGTTTCCGTAATACACTTCGATGCTCACTTGGTAAGTACTACAATAATAGCCCTAGCCCGACTCTGACTTGGATGATCTTCTATCTATCTTTGAAGGACACTTGGCCAACGTCTCTTGGGAGCAACAGATCCGAGCAATCGCGCCTCACCCACGGAACGTTCTTCTACATGGCTCACGAAGAGGGCTTGCTCGCCAATAACAGCATCCATGGGGGAATTAGGACACCCCTCCGCGTTGAGTTCACCTCTCCCACAAAGCATTGGCGCATATCCAATATTCATTTGTGATAGGGTGCGGAAGACCTGGACAACGATAAGACGGTTGGGTTCCAGGTTATTACCAGTGATGACATCGACGAATTGGGTGTCCCCGAGATAATCGAGAGGATAAAGAAGCGTATTGGGGACAGTCCGGTATACGTCAGGTAGTTTTCACCTGTTTACAACTCTCGACCTCTTGCATGGATCTAATGGCTATACTGCAGTCTTGATATTGATGTAATAGGTAAGAGCTCATAGACGCCGCGAGGATGAATATTCACCTTCCTACAGACCCAGGTTTGGCCCCTGCAAGTGAGTTCCCGTTTAATCCAGTTCCCAGCCAATACCGACGTCGATATACTAGCCGGCACACCTGAAACAGGAGGCTGGACTACCAGGGAATTGAAGCGCATCATCCGAGGTCTAAAAGGACTGAATGTCATGTAAGATTTTGCTCGACGCAAACTATGCTCTTACTGACGTTGTGATAGCGGCGGGGATGTGGTGGAAGTGGCCCCCGCCTATGATCACGGTAGGCGTTCCGTCCGAATTCACACTTATTTTTATTCTGAACAGTCTTGTGCTTGGTTATACATAGCTGAAATTACAGGGATCGCGGCCGCAAGCCTTATACAAGACCTCATATCCCTGCTGGTCTCCATTCCGCGCAGCACCTGAATCTTGTTTTTTTTCATGGTGTCGGATGGAGAAACAATTCCAATTATCCCGACAAGGGTATGAAATGGCAATCAAGAGATTTTGGATACATGTTATAGTACAGGTCGTCAATCATCGCGCTGAATACACAAATAAGGATATACTAATGAAAAATTGGCATTGGCAAAAATGTCAAGCGTAACGAGGACATGCAACTCGGGATTACGATAAAGAAAGTGTCTGTGCTTTTGCAAGATTAGCCTACTCTAGGATCCAAATATGCGTCAAACGCGTTTCAAACGGGATGTGTGTTGTTGAGAGACACAAAGGCGCTTACCTCCCACAACATTAACGCTTGCCCCAGTGTCCGGTGACGGACGATCCACCCTGGTCATATCCTGGTGGTGCCTCCTCCGGTACAGTTGCTTGGGTACCCGGCTGAGGCCTAGGTCCTCTCACAGGACTTGTAGGATTGGCGTAGCCCTCAGAGTAAGGATCATGGTCTGGTAAAGGTGGTACCGAATTGGCACCATACCCATCTCCTCCAAGGGTAAACTGCCGCTGTGGAGGTTGGATATAGTTTGAAGAAGCAGGCGGCGGCGAAGGTCCAGTGGCAACGGCACCACCATACGCTTGTGCTAAGGGCGCAGGATGTGCGTAGGGATCCGAAGGGGCTACGAGGAACGCTGGCTGCTCGCCGTATTGTTGGTGCGGTTGGGGGCTGTAGTAGCCCTGTTGTTGAGCTGTGGGCGACGCAGGGGCTTGTCCGTATGGATCATACTGCGAGTATGCGGAGGATTGTTGATTGTGAGAAGAAGCGGTGTGGTCTATACAAAAAAATATCGGGTCAATCGTATTCGAGTTAGGCACCACAAGTCACTTACAAGAACTACCACCCGTGGTATGCGCGTACTGCTGTCCGGATTGGTTATAATAGTCATAGGGATCAGAGTATGCCCCTGGGACACCAAGACTTTGCGAAGGCATTGGTGGCGGCGATGTTGATTGGTATGCTCCGTAACCGGTTTGGGCGTGAGGCCTGGCGGAAGTTGGAGTGTATCCGCTTGGTTGACGTTGCGGAGTAGACCCATACGCTGCATTAGCATCGTAACCTGACGAGCTGTACGCATGTGCGCTCGCTTGTCGATGAGGTTGTGGTGGGTATGTGTTGGGAGCTGGGGGACTAGAAGTACCCGTAGGATTGTAATATTCGTCTACTGCCCTGTTTCCAGGCGTTCCTTGTACGTAACCGGTGGGATAATTTGGCCTGTTATTGCCCAGGCTATTCTGAGATGCCTTGGAATGGCTGAGAGATGGAGGTCCGGTGGACAAAGCGTCCTTTGAGTCGTCATCAACGTAGACATGGTCGCCCTCAACGCGAGCAGTGAGCGGCTGAGTTTCGGCAAAAGGGGGTAAGCCAACTTCCTTCTGCTGTCGTTCGCGTGCTTTTCTGTCCGCCTCGGCCTTTACAGCGTCCAGACGCATTTGTTCAGTGTAGTCGTTCTTCGGAGCACCGAATCGCGATTCCCTTCCAAAGCCGTCTCGCCAGCCTGACTCTGAACCCCTACTCATCTTCGGTCGCCTGGATACACAGCAGCGTCCTAATGTGTAGAAACAGCCACTGAAGAATAGCAAAACCCATGCTGCCAACGTCAACCATATCGCATTCCCCATCGAGGCAGTCCCAACTGCATTGATACGGGCTTTGGCAACGAAGAACAGGACGAGATCAAAGATGAAGGCCAGAAGAGCAACGCCTGCCGCGAAGCCTGATACACAGGTGCTGCAGCATGTCATGGACATTTCTCGGACGTGGGCCAGTAATCCAAACAGTGCTGAGCCTGCTGCGAGGGCGAGAGCGACGACATGAGCAAAGAGAGCGTAGGTTATCCATTTGACGGCAACTTGTGGTATCTCGATTGGCAGGTTGTTCCCAACCAGCCCGTTAATATCTGGCCGCGATAAGCTGGCTGTGATCGTGGTCGACGGTGAACGTACCTAGCTCATAGCCTATAGATGGCTTTGTGCAGGTTGTGCCATTTGAAAGCTCTAAGCAGTATCCGAGAGTGCCAAAGGTGATGGAGCCTGTGATGCCCTCGACGGTGATGTTCGCTTTGAGGAAATAAACTGACTTGACGAAGGGAACACAGAAGGATACGATGGCGAGGAGGATTGTGGCGACGAGGGTAACGAGGAAGCCAGGGGTTGCTGGGCGGATGCAGCCCATCGAGGAGGTAACAGGTAAAGCCCCTCAGCCCGCCTATTTCACAATCCCCTTGCACAGCCTCGCACTGCAAAATATTTCATTCTCAGCATTAATTCGACAAACTCTTTCTCCAGCAAATCTATATGCCTGCGGATTGGTCTAGCAGGCTGCGGAGCGCTCCGCATAGCGATACAAGGCGCCGACCTTGCTCTACCCGACACATTGTTCGATGCTCGTGGACAAGAATGGACATTTGATGCATAGACCGTCGAGCACTGGGATGCCATAAGAGGCGCAACCCTGAACCTCGTTTCGCTGGCTTAAAGCTAGTCTCGTTCAGTCGTTGCCAACTGCCAACCTTTGCGACAATCAGCAGCCCTGTGATCTGTACTAGTAGCAGTTTGGGCTTATCATATCCTGCCGCGGCGCAGTCCCAACTGCTAGTAGTCTCCTAGGCTCGGCCTTGCACATGCCTTGCTGCTCCTATTTTTACCTCTTTTCTTGAAACGACCTTCCAGTCTGCTTCCATTCCTTTGTCCTTTTCTTACCCTCTAAACATGGACGGTATCCGTTCGAGAGGCTTGGGGGTAAGCGTTGCCAGCTTTGCCTTGTCCTCTTTTGGTTTCACTCTGGTGAGTTCCCCATGCGCAAGAGCTCCATGGTTCTATACTAATATGTCCCATCGACAGAGCATCGTTATGTCTTTACTGGACGCTTTCCTTGGTCATGATACAGTGGCCCATTTGTTGGCTTTAATGACTGGGCAACATTCCCAAAAACACGATCCAGCTCCACTACACGCCCAAACCCATGTCTACCGAGCACCATCTCCTGCCAGACCACACCATAACCACCATCCGAACCACCACCACCATCACCACCATCGTAGCGGCCAAACAGGTATCCTTATGAATGCGGCCAATGTCATGAATGTAGCGACGCAGTCAGTGGTCAACGGCAATACGACAGCAGTATCCACGCGTCTACCGGCAATCCGCTCGCACTCATCTATCCCAGTGATAACAATCCACACACCCGGCCATCTTGGATCACAATTCACATCAACTCCGAGCAGGCCCACAAAACACGTCTCCGGAGGCTTGCCAGTAGAATCTCGTAGGAACCTCATGACCCCGGAATCTGACACAGCGAAACACCATCAGTTACATCAAACCGGCTTTTCGCCAGAGTCGTTGACTTCAACATCGCAACAGAACTATCAAGTACACCCTGTCTATGTATCCGACTCCGAAATTCACGACCCATCTCCTGGACTTCGTGAACGCACACCTTCAATAACGTTCGCGCACCCTATTACCCGTCCGGCAAAGGATAGATCCCAAAAAAGCCCGGCCTCAAGTAACAGATTGGCGTTACCCCCATTGGGAACATCACCTGCCAAGTTTAGGCGTAAGGGTTTGTCGCGGTGTTCGTCCTCTCCAAACTTGTCTACGCCTCCAGCGACTCCTATAGACTTTGAGGAGCGACAAGATTCAGCGTCAACGAATTTCTTGCCAAGTCCTAATTCTTCCGGTAACGTACATGCGGAGAGTACCAAGGATGTCTATAAGGGCGAGACAAAGGTCAGGTGTCTGCCATCGAAGTCGAACGAAAAGAAACCCGACATTCAGAAGCCAAAATCGTTAGGTAGTCGGCTCAGGAAGGTGTCGAGCACGCCTGGTCCTCTCCTGTCTAGTCCAGAAAGTATGTCCCTCTCCATGTTCTGTTTCGGTCGGGCAGCTAACTTTGATGATCCCCCAGAACTTGAACAAACCAGCAATAAAAAAGTATTTACATTTGGTTTTTCGGCTGTTGCTTCTGTCCCAACCCCGGAAAAGCCAAAGGACGTTAAACCCAAACGTTCTCAGTCGACTTTATTTCCCCCGACAAGCCCTAAAAGCAAGCTCAGGACTCAGCCGTATGAAGCGCCTTACTTCTTCCCGACGCCCGATTCTGTCTTGCTGCCCGGACCTCAAAAGAAAAGTCTCCCAAAGCAAGATAAATCATAAGCCTTGAGGCGACAGTCGTGTAAGAGCTTCGACTTCAGATTCGGATTTGATTGCCTAAGGCACAGAAGGTTACATTACGATTTCGCATGAAGCAAAGTCCTTGCTCCCTTGCATAATTCATTGGTATATACTCTTTATGTTGTTGCGATTGTCTTCGGACTAAATTACTGGCTCGTCTTGCATAGAAAGTCTCTTTCGTTGCCGTCTCTTCTCTTTGGACATTTTCTTAGATTCTGCTCCAGCAAGAAATCAAACGCATTATTATCTGTATATTATTGACTGACATGGGATAAACCAGACATGCTTTCTCCTCATGCTTTATAGTTCCTCCGGGGCGGGCCAGTTTCTCCAGTCCTCGGTCGTTGTTATTATGTCAGGGTTCATCACGATAAGATTAGATTGACACGTTTTTACTTTAGATTTCCCCAAGGAGGCTTTTGTGACCCAACGATATTTTTTGTAGGCTTCCACCACCACGCGACAATCGCATGTCCTTCCACCTTCCAATCTCTGCTGAGCCTCGACCTGGTTAAAGATATACACGAGGCGCCTGGTTATCGATATCGCCGAATCACCTGACTATTCCATGCAGTGTCCCTTCATCATAGCGCTTATTCTGAAAAAATTAAAACCGGCTATTTTCCTCAGGATTCCCGATTCCCTCATCGTGGGGCCCTTTCTGCCAAACCAGGTGAACAATAACGATAATACATGATCGGAAATACTGTCAGAATGGCTTGGGAAGATTGCTTCTTCGTAACAAAACTCGTTGTCTGGGGATTAATACCTAGCGATCGCTGCTTGGTCCGGGGAATCCACGAGTACGATTGCAGAATGTGTGGAACAAAAAGCAAGGCAAATGGATAACACTCCGTGTTAATCGACTAGCCCGCCAGCGGTCATATACAAGATATGCAGAAACAACGTCATTGAGTGGTTGTTTGCTCAGGGCGGAACGAATCGACAGGTCGTGTGGCCTTTCACCTCTCTCGATTTGGCCCTTGTGTTATTCTTCCTTAAAAATCCGGCATCCTGATCAACGGTTGGCAGCTTTTGGCAGCGAACAACAACACGGCAGTGTTTTTTTCGGGGATGTCAGTCTGCCTCGCCTTCCCTTTGCATGGATGACTCGATGGGCCTTGGGAACATACCCAGTGGATGCGTGGACTAATGGTGACGGTCACTCATGAGGTTGCCTGGCTGTCTGACTTGGTTTTATTAGCCCTTTTAGCGTGTGCCACCAGGCATATACGACGTGCAAATTCTAACCACGCTTTCGCTTTGCTACTTAAGCCCGCAAGTTTCGCTTCTGCCTTTCAAAAGTCTTTTTCACTCCCTCCCCTCCCCAGTCGTGCTCCAGACACCCAGATCTCGCAATGTCTACCACTACAAATGCCCTTGGTCTCCATATTCCCCTCAACAACGACAGCTCCTACTCTTTCTATGACTCATCGGAAATTCCCTTGTCCCCAACCACAGTCAACAGCTTTGCGCAGCAGCCGCGCTTGACCAGACAAGATGCCATTAACTTCATGATCCTGGCAAGGCGCCGGCTGCACGATAGACCGAGGGTTTTCAACGAGTTTCTGCTCAGCATGAAAGAGTGGCAGCGAAGAGTGTGAGTATGACTCTCCCTGGCGGCGTCGGTGAGGTTCTGAATGACCTTGGGCGACGAACAGGATTGATCGTCCTGAATTAATTGGGCGCATCCGAACGCTTTTCGATGGGTACCTAGACCTTATCCAAGGGTTCCGGATGTTCGTCCCGCCCCTGTACCTCGAGGACTACGATAACTGGCGCTTCGGGCGAGACATCCTGCCTCGAGAATAACAGATCATACGAAGCCACCCCAAACAATCCGAATGTCAAGCCTCGAACTCAGACCCTATATCGATATGAATATATTATTTCAATGCCAGCAAGCCACAGGACCCTCTTCAAACACTCAAGGCCTTAATTAATGAAATGTCACGATGGACGGCCGGATGGTGTTTAGATAGTCGATCATGACGTTAACTGTATTTCATTTAACGAACCATGTTGTATCTCACCCTATTTCTCCTTCCTGACGGGGCCGATCAAACATGAGGTGCATTTTCAGTACCATAAACATGGCCGTTGAGGAAAAATTATAGTGGAAGACTCGGGAACCGTGTGACGCTTTAATTTTCGATGTACTCGTACCACTAGGGCATGATTACCAGACTTGTAGTAGACCCATGGGGACAGGAATACATTACAAGGTGGAAGACAAAGAGAAGGTGAGGTGAGATGAACTTGCAAGACGATTACAATGTGCTTGTTACAGCTCGATGGCTTCCCTGCTATGATGTTGATTCTTACAATCCTGAACTGCCAATCAGGGAGACTGTGCCGTCGGGTGAGGTAAGGGTGACCGTGTTGTCTCCAGAGATGTTGATTTGGTATCTAGTGAGAGGGAGGAACGAGCTGAAGTCTTGAATGAGGGTGGGGTATCCCTGGAAGAGCCGGCATACCCGTCCAACTACATCTGGAACCTCGATGCTGCCCGCATTGTTGTTAGCTCAGGAATGCCATGGAGAGGTACATTTGCTTACTTGGGACTACTGTTTTGGACATCCTTCATGATGTCGAGGAATTGTTCGTAAACTTCTGGTTGCCCGCTGAGTTGAGATTTGACTGCGTTAAGGTAGTTGATGGACTTCAGGAAGTTCGCGCCAGCAAGTTCTGGCATATTTTGCAGCGCCGCAGCGAACGAGCTGGTGTTGGTATTGATGAGCTCTGGGTTCATTTGGCTTCAATAGTAATTGCCCTTAAAATGACTTGAATACAATGCCGAATGCGAATGAGTGGAGGCAAAGACAGGATGGCTTATGCCATCATTGAACCCACCCGCTCAACGTTGAAAACGCACCGTTTCGCGCCAAAAGGACGGCCGGTTTTAGTCACAGTGGTTCTATTTTCTTGTAGCACAATCCTTCAGACAGATAAATTTGGAAACTCTGATTATAAAATGATACATGATGTGGATGATGGACTCGGTTGCGAAATGGGACCGTTTCGGGGGAATAAGCGCCCAAATAATAACTGTATGGAAAGAATGTGCATCTAACGACAGGTATAAACAATGAAAGTATACGGGAATATCATAAATATACGCATTTCTGGCTCGAAGATATATATTAGTACATTTGCATCGATACGAATGGAATTGCTGTCAAGGGCTCGTTGCAGTTAGGCCGATGGGAGGAAGTCTTTGAACTCGGCTATGAGGTCAGGCGAATCCTTGAGTAACACTTGCACTTCGGCGAGTATCTGTGACTGAAATTCAAAAAGCGGTCAGACAGCCTGCAAATATACGGGGGTTACGACGTGTTATGCGTTCGAAGGCGCGATCATTATGACGACGGTGGGATAAGCGCCCGGTACAGGCCCAAGAAGCGACATGGAACTCAGATAGAGGGTGAGAGACTTACGTCTATCCCTTTCTCTTTATTTTGCTCGTGTGTCTGGAGAATCTCAAAGAGTTTCTTGTACTTCGTAGGGTCATTTGCATACCGAGCCTTGACCTTATTGAGGTAGCGGATAGCTTGATTGAATTCCGAATCGCTAACAATTCGCTTGCTCGTTTGACTTGCGCTCACGGTGCGATTATTGGAAGCCTTGTTGTTCATGTCCCCTGACTGCATGCTTTAGACACTGCGAATGGAAACCGGTGATGGGCGGGACTGTGCGTTGATGTGGCACTTGAGGAGCCGACAGTAGTATTCAACAGGTGGTTCGTTTCGGCGCAAACTTGAACTTGAAGTGCTTGATGCTCACACAAAGTACGATATTGCTTCGAAAGAATTGAGTGGAAAATAACTATGGACTCAAGGGGTACGGGATATATAGGACGAAGCGATGATAGCCAGGGGATGCTGTTATCTCGCCGGGTATTTATTGGTCTGTCGGCCAAATTCCCACAAATAAACCCCATCCCATATCTCACGGGTCCGCTCAAGTATGACTCGATAGTCTTGAACTAGCGCCCACGCCCCCTTCCTTAACTACGGTAAATTAATTCCGCTTGCTTAACAGGGTTAGTCCGGCGGCGGTCTTCGGTCGTGCATGGGCCAAGCGACCTGAACTTTGACTCGGCTAGGGGCTAATTATAATCATGATCCGACTCATGTTTCCATTTATTACGTATCCGTAGATTCGCTTCGTCTCATACCTGAACTCGATGGCTCGGGATAAGCGTACTAAATTCTTGGTACATTTTTGCTTCGTCGAGGAGTAGAGGAGGTACAAAGACTGCAGTTCAAAAGGGCCAGCGCTTGATGATGGATGCCAATTGCCTATCAATCCGTGCAGGTCTTAGAGAGGACGCAAAAGGGAGCAACTAGAATGCAAAAACGCTTACCCTCTGCCCCTTATCCATTCAGGATATGTATTTTACAGAACTTTAAACATTTCTTCTTCCACACGCGCACTGCCGCTCGTTTGGCCTGTGTGGGGTACCACTTAGGAAGATGCGTCAATAACGCCTGGTAGCTACGCTCTGTGAGTTGCGCATACACAGAATATGAATACAGGCACTGGTGATAACCCATTCACTTGTCAGGAACTAGCGCCCGGGATAGGGGCCACATATAGTATCAGATTAGATGATATGATCGACATTCTCACGGGTTTTGCCTCCGTTATTGAGGGCAAAGGGGCGACCGACGGGTTGACGACGACCAAAACGTTTGCTCTGTTCCGTCTGAAATTATGGCGGAAAATGCAATGGGAACAAGCAACGACGGCGGACGCGACGGTGTGAAAATGGGACAGACAGGGCCAGGCGCTGGAGAGGTGCCATCATCAAGTCAATTCTTTTTTGGGATCTCCGAACAACCAGCGAGGGTCAATGACAAACAACACACAGACCATCAGCCAAGAATACAGCTTCCTCCTCTCCCTCCACCTCCTCCTCCGCTTCTCCCTCCGCCCTCCCAGCATATCCTCTTCCCAACCAGCGTCGTCGGCGACCTCATTGGCTTCCACCCAGACCTCCTCGCACGGCCCCTCCAGAACACGTCGCCTCTCCTCTTGTCCGACCAAGACGTCGTCATGAATGTCGTCGGCGATGGCACGCTTTCTCAGCAACAGTTCCAGCAGCTACAGCAGCAGCAACGGGGCGCAGACGCAGGCCGCCCTTTGAACGTCACAGACGCACTCAGCTACCTCGATGCCGTCAAGAAGCAGTTCGAAGACAAGCCAGAAGTATATAACCAGTTTTTGGATATTATGAAGGATTTCAAGAGCCAAAAGTATGTCGCTATAGTGGTTCCGTCGCCGTTGCTATAACATGTTTCGCAGTATTGACACCCCAGGAGTCATCCAACGCGTCTCCCGACTCTTTCACGGCAACCCCACACTCATCCAAGGCTTCAACACTTTCCTGCCCCTTGGATACCGGATAGACATCTCTGCAGATCCGTCAGACAACACGATCACAGTAACAACGCCAAACGGCACTACCACTCAGAACACCGGCCCAAGCGGTATTATCAGTCGAACAGCCCGCGAGTTGCCACCATTGTCAGGTCCAGGACTAGGCACGTCAATGCCCTACCCACAGGGCCCACCACCAATGATGTCGGGCTCTGCAGGACCTTCGAATGGTGGTCCCGGTTCACGGGCTCTTACTCCCCATGGTTATCCGCCCAATATTGCCCCGCACCCTCTTCTCCACCTACCGCCAGGCGCTTCACCATTCGTAGATCAAGCCATCTATTCGCCTGGACTTCAACACCAAACAACACATGCAGCAGCAGCATCTTTCCTTGGAAATTTAAATGGCAAGACTCCCAATGGTACCAATACCGGCGCAATTCAAGAAAGCAAGACGACGGGAGAGTTCAACCACGCCATCCAATACCTCAATAAGATCAAAGCTCGGTACGCCGACGACCAGAACACTTATAAGCAATTCTTGGATATCTTGCAGACGTACCAGAAGGAACAGAGGCAGCATGCACACGACGTAAGTTTTTACTTTTTGGAGCCCCTTTCAACGCCGAACAATTTGGTCGGCGACGCGCGCTTATGATGCGTTTTGATCTCCATGGGTCCTATTCCTTTTTTACTCACACCCATTTTGCAACCTCGTGATCTTATGGTGATTCCCATTTCTTACTTAACCTCTAGTCGCAAGTATATGTCCAAGTGCAAATGCTATTCAAAGATGCTCCCGATCTCATAGCGGAATTCAAGGCTTTTCTACCGGAGGCTGTTGGCGGTGGCGGGGGCCTTTTAGATCAAGGCGGGATGGGGCACGGTGCGGGCGCGCCTATGGACGGTTGGGGACAACGGGAAGGAGACCAGCGACATCCAAGTCCGGGTCCACCCGCGAAGAAGACGGCGGTGATAAACAAGAGGAAGAAACGTCCTTTGGAAAAGGAGCCAACGCCCGTACCAGTCCCAGCGAAAACTACAGCTAGGGTTCGCCTTATTACGTTTTATCGTCCAACGCCTTCTAACGTTCTTCTAGCATACAAAGAAGGTCAAACATCATCACAATCCTGATACTGGATCGCCCATGTTCTCGCCGTATCCTGCTCCCCGCTCGCCTCCACCACAAGCTCAAGTGTATCACACCGCCTCAGCAACCATTGTCCAGCATGGTCACCAAGGCTCTCACCTCGGCAGCCATCCCGGAAATAATTCCCCGCCAGACAAATTGCTATTCTTTGATCGGGCGAAGAAATCTCTGGAATCGCGAGAAGTCTACGAAGAGTTCCTGAAGCTACTCAGTCTATTCTCAAAGGATATCATCGACGCGAAAACCTTGATTGAACGGGCGAAGGTGTTTCTTGGGGATGAGAATCTCATGACTGAGTTCAAGGACTTGATAGGGTGGGACGAAACGTTGGAAGACTTGCTTGAGAACGGTCCACCAGGAAGCATACGAACAGCCCCGCCTGAGGTGCCTCAGCCTGTGGACGACGGAGAAGGGCCTAGTTATCGAAGGCTTTCAGACTCTGTGCGCCCGCCTTTCGTGTTTCCTTTGCCCGTTAAAACTGACAATGTATGCGCTAGGAAACACGCTTAGCGTGTTCTGGAAGGGATGAACTATGCAGATCTGTACTCAACGACGAATGGGTCTCTCATCCTACATGGGCCTCAGAAGAGTCGGGCTTCGTGGCACATAAGAAGAACTCATTCGAGGAAGCGCTACACAAAAGCGAAGAAGAGCGGCACGAATATCACGTACATATCGAGGCGCTGACGCGGACGATCGCCGTGCTGGAACCGCTGTGTGCACGCATCGAGGAGATGCCGCCCGAAGAACGAGCTGGCTTCAAATTAAAAGCTGACTTTGGAGGGCCAGGCAAAACCATCTATCACCGCACTATCAAGCGCATATATGGACGGGATAATGGCCTCGAGATCATTCAAGCTTTGCAAGACTGCCCTAGTATTGCGGTTCCCGTAGTTCTTGCTAGGTTGAGGCAGAGGGACGAAGAGTGGAAACGAGCGCAGCGGGAATGGACTAGAACATGGCGTGAAGTCGATGCAAGAAACTTCTACAAGAGTCTCGACCATCAAGGTATTACCTTCAAGCAAAATGACAAGAAGAACATCACGGCAAAGTACTTCTGCACCGATATCGAAACCATTAAAAAGCAGCAGCTCAGTTCTTTGGAAGCAGATGGTGATTCTATCAAGAATCTTTCTCAGCGCTGGCGATCCACTGTTCACGGTTCCATTGATCATCAACTCGAATACAGGTTTAACGATACGTCTGTGCTACTCGATGCGCTAAAGTTGATCTATACGTTCATGGATCGATCTCAAGTCCAATACAGCCCTTTGGAACGACGGGCCGTTGACAAATTCTTGCGGGCCTTCATACCCTGTCTGTTCAACTATCCAGACTTGGAACTAGGTTCCGCTTGCGGCTCTTCAGAAGGAACTGGCGGCAATGCCCAAGCCGGCCTTTCGAACGGGACTTCAGCCGATCAAGAAGCCGCTGCGGTCCATGAAATGATGATGCTGAATGGAGGCAAGGAGAATTCTGACGGTTTAAGGACAGGAAGGAAGTCTACTGGTGGAAGTCCACATTCAGCTCATACGAATGGGGTGCCTGCAAGTGATTTACGAAAGAAACTGCTTAAGACGGCTCAGGAGAAAGCTTCTGCTTCACGGAAGGATGCCGGTGGTCCTGCAGGGACTGGCGGCACCTCGACCCGAGGAGCAAATTCTACTATGGGTTCTCGGTCTGCAACTCCGCTTCCTGAAAGCAAATTTGCCCAGATTGATGATAATGGTCGGGTTATACCTGACATATGGATTTGCGAGGTGAACAAAGTTTACTACGTTCCCAATCCTTAACTAATGTGTCATACAGGCCGACCAGCTCAGTGACTCTGGATTGCCGGAGCAATCAGACGTGGAGCGTCCCTTCTTTGCTAATACAACGTTCTATACTTTCTTGCGATTGTTACAGGTACGGTTTTGCCTTGCTTGAAGTGGATCATTGAACGTACTGAGCTAATCGTCGGCTTCTCAGCTGCTCTATTCCCGCCTATTAATGTACAAGACCATAGGAGCTGAGATGGCAGCCCAGAACCATAAGTCACTTACTGCAAATTCGATTGCAGTGGAATTGGGGCTCGTTGATTCTCATGGGCCGTTTGTTCTTCTTCAGCAAATGCTCGAAACTCCGAGTGACCAAACGAACGTGACGTACGCCTACGTTTTGAACGCTTGCGAGAGGTTCTTCGACAACGAAATGGATGGGGCGGTCTTTGAGGAGCACTTGCGCTGGTTCTTCGGAAACAGGGTGCGTTTCCCTTTCTTATACTTAGACCAGCTTTTAAGCTATTAATACTCTAGGCTTATCATCTGTTTACGGTTGACAAGGTAATAGCTGCCCTCATCAAGCAGGTGCAGACCATCCTTTCCGATCATAAGTCTCAGGAGCTGTGGTCCCTGCTTCAGACAGCACAATCCTCCGAGAAAATGACGAATCAGGATATTATTAGGTACCGGAGGAATGCAGAGAAACACATTGGTACTGGCCATGATGACCATCTGTTCCGTATTCAATGGGTGAGTACAACGACAGTCTGCCATCGATCAAGGTGAGTTGACCGGTTAGTACAGATTCGAGAAAGGAAGTGCATACGGATGACCTTGATGGGTCGGGAAGACGCGACGATTCCAACGGATGGCCGTCATATTAGTCGATGGCAAGAATATCTCAACACGTATGCGATGATCTACCCGACAGAATGGATGCCTTTTTCGAAGAGTAATTCCGGACCAATATTCCTACGGAGGTGAGCTATTTTTCTTATGCCATCTGACCGTCCAGACGGCCTCCGGGGATACGCGCCTTTGTGTTACAAAAATATGCTGATATGGATATTTTTAGAACGTCGCAGAGTGAAGAAAGCACTGCCTCGACGTTAACCAGGGATGACCAAACCAAGATCCGTGTCGGTTTACCGTCATACAAATTGGTGTATGAGAACGGGTGTGAAGATTTCATATGGCGAGATTGGAGTGCCGAGGAAGGTGCGAAGCTGCGAGCAAGAGTTCGCGCGCGGAATGAGGATCGCAGGAGAAATCGTCTGCTCTGCCCATAGATTATTTATTGAGTTGCCATTTTTACGTCTGTACATTATCCTTATCTTGTTGTAGTAATCTGGGTGCGCGAAGGACTAATTCAAGTTTTGCCTTATCGGCGAAACGTCGTATGCTTATGCCCAAGTGGGGCCTATGACATAGGTGCCATTGAGATGGTCTTGTTATTTGTGTCGCTGTGAACGCTTGAGCTGGCCTTTCTAACTATGTAATTGTCCAAATTTCTGGATGCAGACTATAGATAGTTTTTTTCTGGAATTTGGAGATGGGCGATGAGTTCCAAATTTAGTCCGGTGACCTTTTGTTGATGGAGCTTAGTCAGCGTCTTGGGTAGACTGGGCATTGGAAGAACCGTCTCTCATCGAACCCCAGAACGCACCTTGCTCGCTGTCTACGGCGTTCCCCTCGCCTCATTTTACCGTGGGCTTATCGTCCGAGCACGATCTCTAAACGCCTCCGTTCACCACGTTGCTTGACCGGCGGAGACCAGAGTTCTTGGGATTTTCTTGTGCAAGACTTGCTTGGCGGCGCAGCCTTGCTACATAATGGCCAAGCCCATGTCCATAGTGTATGCAGACAGCGCTGGGCCATCGTCGTCCGCTGGGTCAACCTCGACTCGTCCAGTGCCACTCAAATCATCGTCGCTGCGCCGTCGGAAGGCCTCGGGTTCCAAATCCCGCCCCCTGGCCCCATCGTCGACGCTCTTATCGCTCCTCGCCACCGTTGCATCCTCTTCGGTCGCTGAAGGCAGCCCCGCTCCCCCGGATTTTCTATGTCCATCTATCGAATCGACTCCTGCACCTACCCATACGAAGACTCGACGTAGTATAGCAACCACATCAGCGATAAATCGTTCGCGGTCGCCACAGTCGCGCGCTGTAGTCCAGAATATCCCCCATCGGTTCGAGCAGGGGGAAGACGGTGTCTGGAGGAGAATAGAAGTATACACACTCTATGGGATTTGTCCGGTAAGATTTGTGACACCTATCTTTCTACTCAACATTATAGGGCTCATGAAACATCCCAGAACTGCGCATCTGCACTCGATGGTCAAATATCTAGGAGCAACATTACCGCCATGCCTAACAATAACCTATCGAAACATGAACCTCCAGATAATCTACCGCCAGGATGGTCGCCAGTTCAAAAACCATCCGCCCATACGACACTGATATTGGCAATGTCCCTAGTGCTGGCTTTTTTCATATGCTTCCTCATCATTGGCTGTCTCTTCTGGCGGAAGAGCTTACGGCGTAGGTATAACGAGAAGGATTTGGAAAAAAAGGGAAGACGAAGGAGTCGACGGAGTGACGTGGAGGATCTCATTGCCGAAGAGGAGCAGGTTGAAAAGGAGAGCAGGACAAAACAGAAGGTCTGGGCTCGGGCAACAGCACGGTGGATGGCAAACGCACGGCATTCTACCCGTCTCCGAAGGAGTAAACGACTTCCGTCACTACGTGGACAACAATCCTCAACATCCTTGGACAATCCAAGAGAAAATTTTGCATCCCGCGGTTCAAGCCCCTGTCCTACCCCTACGCACTCGAGATCACTGTCCAGGAGATCATCCTCTGCATCGTTCCACCAGGAACCTTCAACCTCCAACTCCGACGATCCTTCTCCAGTCAATAGCGTTCCTATTCCTACCATAGAGCTTTCAGCTCCCGAACCTTCGGCCAACCCTCCCGCTTATCAACAAAGATTTGATACCCCTCAGACGGGGTCCTCAGATGCCGTGTATGGCCTCGAAAGTCGTACATCTACGACGTCATTGCTTTCCCGTTCACGTCGTCCCTCACATTCGTCGACGGGTCTCTCCACATTTGGCGACTCGTTCGAGTCACCGGCAGCGGGTCTAACGGCAGCGCACGTGGCTACTGACGATAAGACAGTACTTGCCAGATTGGCGGAATTAGCTAGTGCTCCCCCGCCATCCCAGTCGTCGTCTGCGGAAGTTTCTGTCCAAGTCTCCGCCCCAGAATGGCGAGATGAAGAAATGGAAGACTTTATCGCCCTTGAAAGTGCTCCCAGCGATGTTGGATCGACCTCGCCTTCACCGTTCCCTCCACCGCCCTCCAAAGGCAATCTATTAGCCCCCAACTTCTACGAGTATCCTTATGCGTTCGAGGACCTTTCGGCTATGGAGCCTGAGTATGGGCCCTCAGCTCCTCCTTTCGAGGAAACACCTAATGCCCCTTCAGTGGACGAGAGCGAGATGACCCTTCTCCCGTCCGCCCCTCCGCTAATTGACGACGACGACTTCTATGTGCCTGATTCGGTGTCAAGTTTAGTTCCGGCAGATCTTCCTTCATCACAGGGCGCAGACCAAGATCACAACGGACTCGGCTCATCTGACCCAAGCGGCATACCTGCTCAAGAATTGGTCGCTGGAACCCCCAGTGCAGTCACCCCAGCTCGTGGAGAGGATGAAACTCGTGGCATCCTCCCTGTCTATCGCCCATAGGCTATTATTATTTAAAACGGACTCTCTTTCTTATTCATTCCTGCACCACTAATTGTTATCTCATCGCTGTAATTTAATTGCGTTGCTATCATCTTCGGAATTCTAAATGTACATATAGTAACACTGGGATTTAGCCACGCTGTCAATGCAAGCTGCATGCGATTGGCGTTTATTAGTAGCCAGGAGGAGGCTATTGGATTGGTGGGCACTTTTAACCATACCCCAGATTTCAGTTCTGTTTCTGGGCCATGATTGCTTGGCATAGAGTACTTTCCAAACGGAGTATACTCCCAAATGGAGCTACTAGTCACGTGTGAGAGGGAAGCATGACCGATTTTTCAGAATCATTATCCAATGAATCTGAGTGAATCGAGGATTATCCAAGTCAAGTTCTTGTCTACCTTCAAAGGCCCTTGTAATTCGTGGCCATGGGCAAGTCACAAAAGAAGCGTGCCATGAGGAGGCACAATCCAATGAGAGTACCTGACTCTCATCTCCCTCATGGCTTACAGGGGGCCTCGGAATCTTCGTCGAAAACTGGCCAAGTATTGCCTATCATGCAGAAGGTGTGTATCGCAACACTTTGTGCTAAGCAATAGGCAAATTTCGTTCCTAGATGGAAAGTCCAGACGCGGCAGAGCGAAAATGGGCATGTGTAGCGGTCTCAAACATCATCCAAAACGACCCATCAACTCGACGATTGCTTCAGGGCAAAAATGTAGTTGGTGCACTAATTACCAGATTAAGCGACAGTGAAGAAGAGGTCGTCACTGAAGCTATGGGTGCGCTGAGGTATTGTGGCTTCTTTCTATGTAATTATTGATCCAACGACTTGAGCTGCAGGAATCTGTGCATCGACGGTGGTTATGATATCTGTGCAGAAATGTATAACAAGGATATCTTGACGCCTCTGAAAATGTTTATCCCCAAAGTATGCTCTCCATAAATTGTGCAAGAGAACTTCGTATTGAAACTTCCTGGCATAGATCGCAACTACTTTGGAGAAGTTGTTATCTTCGCCAGGAACCTCCCCGGAGAATGCAAAAAAGATTGTATACGAATTCGCAGACAATGTTATCACAACACTGTGGTGCCTTTCGTGAGTTATATTTCTCTCCCTGCAAGCTTTGATTTTTAACGTCTGTAGGGAGACCTCGAATAAAGCTCTGAACGCGATCAATGACATCCGACTTATACCTTTCTTGATGTCCTTCCTTTCGTCGAAAGACACTCTGCACATCTCTCCCGTTACGGCTGCAGGTAGGTTCACGTCCTCTCTTTCTGGCAGTTGATTTTCACTTCGTTTTTCCCACAGCTCAATGTCTGTATGTCCTGACCGACGATAACAAACACGCCATACTCGATGTCAGATTGGACGCCAATTACATCTCATGCCTGATGTCCCTGGCAAATACAGGATTATCTACTAATGGGAAACAGAAAGAATCGGATCCGCGGTCTGCCACATTAAGTGTGCTTGCTGCTGGCATTCTCCAGAATATAGCACCCATCCCTCCTCCTTCCGTTGCCTCCACTATCGATATCGACAAGGAGGTTATACTGCCCTTGTTGCAACCCATAATATCAACGATATCCTTGCCGGAGATTTCGAATACTGTTCAAGAGTTAATTCAGCGACAGGTGCGCCCTCTACTTTGCCTCATCGCCTCGGGATCGCTAACTGGCAGGTAGGCTACCGAACCTGCGATAGAAGAGTTGTCATTGAAGAACACGCCCAAATCTGACCACAAGTCAGAAATTGAACTGCAATTGGAATCGCTGGAGACATGCTTGCGCACTGTGCAACTCTCTTTGGAAATCCTAACGGGAGTTTGCGCAACCTTGCCTGACCCTGTCCCCGACGACGCTGCTGACGTTGAACAGGATACCAAGGAGGATGGAATGGATGAACTTGATGAAGACGTAGTGGAATCTGAATCTACTTCGGACGATGCTGACATGGATGAAGATGACAGTCATAAGTCCAAAGACCCCAAATTTCCTTCCTTGCTGAACCTGGTGTTCCCCCTTTTGACCCTCATCCAGCCGACGGCACTTTCTTTCCCGCCTTTAGCAGCTTCACCCCTTCATCCACCAACAACCTCGTTACTGAGTGCCATTCACATTGGTGCACTGCAATGTCTTAACAATATTTTCTTGTCACTATCTGTTTCTACAAACGAGGCTGTTACCAGGGATGTTCAGAACGGTCTGTCGATTTGGAATCAGATTTGGTCTGCACTGTCCTTAGTCGGAACGCAAAGTGGGCTTGGGCAGGAACGGAGAGAGGAATTCTGGGAGATCGCCGTTGGTGTTCTCTGGGGTGTTGGGGCTACATGGAAGGGTTTAATAGTACGTGTTAATTGGTTACAGTGCTGCATGCGTCTAACTTTTCCACTAGCAACCTCAAGACGAGCAGTTTAAATTGCTTATGCACCTTTGCGACTCGACCAAAGATGAGAGACTTAGGGTCAAATGCATTGGAACACTGGAATGCTTAGCTCAATATCCAACTGCCATTGAGCAAAACAAGGTGGGTATCCCTAACACTGCATATCGTGCTCACT
Organism: Coprinopsis strossmayeri; assembly: GCA_900156845.1. Taxonomy (NCBI): domain Eukaryota; kingdom Fungi; phylum Basidiomycota; class Agaricomycetes; order Agaricales; family Psathyrellaceae; genus Coprinopsis; species Coprinopsis strossmayeri. The sequence goes on along the minus strand of FTPT01000068.1, from coordinate 9,500 downwards.
TTTATGACGTGATAACAACAGATTATCGCTCAATACCTTATCTCGATTCTTCCAACACCAACCGCACCTTCACCTGCTGGCACTGAACCCATGATCCAAGCGGCATCGGGACTCATCGACATCTATTCGGATGAGAGCATGCCATATGATCTCAATTTCCGACAGGGCAATTTCGTTCAAGCCCTTTCATCGAGCGTGGACGGATTCAAAAAGGCTTTGAAAGCCATTGACCGAAGGAAAGAAGGCGGAAAGGACCTTAGGCGGCGTGGAGACATTGTCCGAGAAGACCTTGTAGATTTCATTCAGTACCGCAAGAGCTTGAAGTTTTGAGCTTCGAACCTTACTTTGTATGTCGTATGTCTAGGGGCTTCCGATTAAAGTTTGTGTTCCTGGGAACACCTTTAATTAGGCTTCGGTATGCAGTGTACTCTGAGAAAAAGAAGAGCGCCTCAACGGGGTCTGAGACTGTGGGATCGGGAATGAACGTTCCATGTGATCACGACATCCTGGTAGTCTCCTTTCTATTTTATCCCCGCAGGTCCACCCTGGTCAGGCCCTTGACCATCGATAATTACAATGCCCCAGATAGTTAGAAGCGAAGAGGCTTTGCCACCTTTGCCTGTGTTCTGTGAGTGGCTAATTATGGCTGACCCTCTCTTTCCAATTTGTTGGAGTATCTAGAGACTCACATTAGCTATATTCTATCAGCTCAGGCGATTATTTCGAAGAATGGATTGGTGTATGCATCTGGGAATATCGGCATAACCAGAGAGGGGAAGTTGGTAGAGGGAGGAATCGAAGCTCAGACGGTGGGTGCTTGAAGCTTCCTACGTATCCCCACGCGATCTAGTAGATCCGACTAACAAACTGACGCTGGCTCTATGTTAGCGTGCTGCGCTGGAGAACCTTGCCAAAGTCCTGAAGGCAGCGAACTCGGGTTTAGAACACATCGTCAAAGTGAACATTTATATCACCAACTTCAAAGAGTTCGGGGATATGAATGAAGTTTACTCCGAAGTACGTATACCCTGATTTCTAATGACCGTTGCCCAATTGCAGAGTCGTTGACCGTTTAATCAGTTCTGGGAGAAGGACAAGTTCCCTGCAAGAACCTGTGTCGGTGTGGCATCTCTTCCTCTGGATGCAGCCGTTGAAATCGAATGCACTGCAGAGGTTGTAGGATGATTGACGATTAGAAATAAAGCAGACTACCGTTATACATTGGAGTTTCGAATTCTAGTTTCTCCAGATTACATGGTCAGAGTCGTGGTGCGCGATCGGTGTAGATCTCGTTCTATACAGGGAGCGCCGCTTGATCTACGATGATCCTGTTATTTCTACAAGGCTTGAGTCCTGAGATGGGAATCGTTAATAGATGCCCTGAAGACAGAAAGAGAAAGAAACTCACAGCATCCCTATCCAGCCCATTCAGTCCCGCAGCTACCCGAGCACCAGCGATAATTGCGCTCCAATCGAGGATGTCGACAGTATCTTTACCTTCGTTCTTCCTTCTATGATGTAATGCACGGGCGGTTAGCAGGTGTTGCTGTGCTACATCAATCGTAGGCATAGGACTGTTGTATTTTGCGGTAAGGCGACGGATGTGCCTGCGAAACACGTATTGATTTAAGCTTGGGTTTTAGTGAAAACGGCAGGGACACTAACGTCGCGTCTTTAATTCCGCCGTCAATTGCGAAACCGGAGGATCCGTCGAAGTTCTGGTGCGTCATCCGGTCGGCGTAGTTGACCAGGCTAAAGAATAAATTAAGACAAGGTGCTTCCCATCACTGGCGATCGCTTACGCTGGTGCCGGGAAGAAATCTGGTCATGATATGGTTATTGCCATCTACCAACATGATGAAGCGGTGGAAGAACGAACCTTTGATCAGGTCATTAACTCGTTGGGAGCCAATACCAGACTTCTCAGCAAATGTAAAGGTCTCAGCGATAACTTCGATACTTCCAAGGATGAGGGAGTTAGCCATCAGCTTGTATGTCAAGGCTAGACGAGATGCAAATTAGTGGCGACGAGTTTGGCAGGGAACACGGTGCGTACCCTTCTCCACATCTCCTCCAAGATCGACAACTTTCCTTCCAACAGACGGCACCAGAATATGGGCTACGATCTTCTTGGAGCGATACTCGCCACTCATTATAAGCAGGAGCTGAGCCTTCTCGGCGACGCGGGGGTTTCCGAGCACTGGACAAGTCACCAGGTGGGTATGGGGGAAGGCTGAAAGGACAACATCAAGTTCTCCAGCAAGAGAAGGATATATCTTGTGACAATAATGAGTCTACGGTTAGACTAATCCAAGTATAATCGCACCGTGCTCGTTTCGACAAAGATTTTGTGTTTGGTAGGAGGGTGTTGCTAGATTGCAGCGAGGATTCATCAAGTAATGGAGTTGCGGATGGACGGCCGGGTTTGCTTACCTTGAGTACTTCGGAGATCTTCTGATAGATCGCTCTGACGACATCGTCGTTGGCCAGATTAACGATAACAACGTCAGAGTCTAGTACGATTTGCTCGATACCGGGGGAGATGGAGGCTTTGTCCTTGCCCACGGCGTCAACAAGTGCTTCTGCTTTCGATACGGTTCGATTCCATATCAGGACGGGAGGAAGGCCTCGTATATGTTGGGGACCATCCGTCGCCAGATTTTTGGCCATGGCATAGCCAATATTTCCCAGCCCGATAAACCCAACTTGGGTGTGCGCGACGGTTGGGCTGGCTGGCCTAGAGAAGGGCAGCGACGCGGGGCTGGACTTAAGCGGAGGTGACAGAGAAGTAGCCATGATGACAGAATAAAGAGAGGAAGCTAGCAGCTATCGGCGAGATCTATCCCTATTTATGTTTCTCAGCTCCTGTTGAATGGGGTTCCCGCTGACGTCGATGGGTCCTTGCGACAAATAGGGCCTGAAAAGACTCAGGAGCGATAGCCAAATTCTAGCTCATTGGGCCACTTTATTTGCGCTAGAAAGAGCCAGAAAAGCGACCTTTGGGCCCATTCTGAAGGTGGGAATCAATGGTGGAAAGCCTGAAAAGGGATGAGGGAGCCCCTATTGAAAGGAGAGTCACGTGGGCGGTTTCTATTCCCGCTGGGTTTATTGGAATCATGATTGCTCCAGACTGCAACGTCGTTTGCATGTTGGCTTCAGGCGCATTCAGGCTTGCTTGCGCCTGGTGAGTTTCTGCTCTTCGCTTCTATACCCAGCCATGGCAACCCAGCAGGCATATCAGGCATATGCCCAACAATCCAAAGGAACTCTAGTACCTGGCCAAACCATTTCAGTAAACAAGTATACCGTACAAGTCGAGCGATATTTATCGCAAGGTGAGTGAGAACCGCCCCTTGGACGACGCATATCTGAACTCTGGGCACAAAGGCGGGTTTGCTCATGTCTATCTCGTCCGAACACCTACGCCGGTCTACAATACGACACATCATGTTTTGAAGCGCATCGCCGTTGCCAACGAGTCCATGCTCAGCGAGGTCAAGAGAGAAGTAGACGTCATGGTAGGCCGCTTCGCTTTCAACACCGCTATCTCTAACAACTGCGTCGTATAGCGGGTCTTGAAAGGACACCCCAACATTGTACACCTCATCGATGCAGCATGGCATCGGCTGCCAAACGGAACCTACGAGGTTTTCATTTTGATGGAATATTGCCCAGGTAGGACTGGAATATATACTACTTGTACCAGCTTACCTCTGTCTCAGGTGGGGGAATCATCGATATGATGAATCGTCGACTGCGGGAGCGTCTTACCGAGGCCGAGATCCTGCAGATATTCGTGGATGTCTGTGAAGGAGTAGCATTCATGCATAATTCGCGGCCCCCATTGCTACATCGGGATCTCAAAGTAGAGAACATCCTGCAATCCTCTGCGACGTCGTACAAGCTTTGTGATTTCGGTTCCGCTACTACTGTCCAAAGGCCCCCTACCAACACACAAGAAATTCGTGCGCTGGAAGCCGACCTAGGAAGACACACGACAATGCAATACCGCGCGCCTGAGATGATTGATCTCTATTCCAAAAGACCCATTGACGAAAAGAGTGACGTATGGGCACTGGGTGTGCTGTTATACAAGCTATGCTACTACACGACACCTTTCGAAGAACACGGGTCGCTGGCAATTCTTAACGTGCAGTACCGAATCCCCCCTTATCCTGTGTACTCAAATCAGATGAATATGCTCATTGGTACGTAGTTGGCTTTCGTCATCGTGGCTCATACTAACTCATCATCCCCATTGCATCAGCTACCATGCTTCACGAGCACGGAACACAAAGGCCGACTGTTTTCGAGCTTCTCAAACACGTACATCACCTACGTGGGACTAAATCACCATTCACATACAACATACCTGTACAGCAACTCATCGTATCTCGACAGCTCCCTCAGCCAGCCCAGAAGCCATCTCTACCTCCTTCAAACGGGGGAATACATGTGTCTAACACCGGGCATCGTCCAGCCGCTAACGGTCTGCGGTCTGCACCCGCAGCCACTGCTTCTGGGTCCCCTCCGAAGAATCAAGGCGTGCAGGCAAGAGAGAAGGTCTTGGAAGCCATTGCTCCCATGCGACGAGGTAGACCAGGTCATGGAAGAGAAGGCTCATCTTCAAGACAGCCCAGTCCTACTAAGGGTTTAGCACCTATATCCCAACAACCTTCTCCACTATCAAAGTCACCTGCCAAGGAAACGAACTGGCTTGACAAAGAAGAGGGGTCTTGGAAGAGCGTCCAGGCTGAAGCACGCGAAAGAGCAAATGCACTTTTCGACGAAGCATGGAGGGTTTCAAGCAGTTCTGCTGCCAAAGATTCCGATCCTAAGCAGCCCTTGTCGTTGGGTTTCGATAACGACTTCGCGGAGAAACTGTGGCGTGCTCCTAATCCCAACTCAAGCATCACAACATCGTCAAAACTTAGCCCTAAAGTCACGTCACAATTGCAGCCATCAAACACTGTAATCAAGCCGTTGTCCCACACAGGCAGCGAGGCTTTGCATAATGGGCGGAATAAGGATGCATTTGAAGGTTTAGGTCTAATGACTTCCGTCGGTAAGCCTGCACCGACTTTGGCAGAGGCAAGAAAACTTCGGACAGGTCTGGCCATTATGAGCACTCATTATGGAACCCATAAATCACCTGAGCCCACTCCGAAACCCAACAACCCCGGCTCAACTCGTCCTACTCCTTCGCCTCGACCCTCTTACTTGAGCCCGTCCGGCGCCCCTCTCCAGTCGTCCTCTCGGACTCCTACCCCGAATCCTGATTCGTGGCATGGTCCGTCTTCATCGCCAGGTGTCTCGACGTCGGCAACAAATAAAGACGGCGTTTCCATCGAATCTCGCTTCCCGTCACTTGAAGAGTTGGATGCTCAATTCTCCGCGACTTCTCTATATCCAGCTTCAGCCCATACTAATGAGCCTCGGATATCCCACCAACGCCTTTCATCCTCTCCAGCTTTACCTCCTCGCCCGGTCATGAATGGGCACAAGGAAGACGTAGACCGCCCATCACGATCTAAAGGGCCTACTTCTGCGCCAATGGGACTGAGCTCGCTTGAAAAGAAACTTGATGCCCAAGCCATTGAAAATGATTGGAAATTCTCCCCAAGCAGACAGGATGTGAACAGCAATAAACTGGATGCTCCGTCTCACACGCGCTCGGCTACAATGAAGTATGCATTGGAAGGAATGGATTCTCTGCAACCTCCCAATACTTCGTGGCAGTCCAGCAAGCCCTCACTGACCGACAAAACCAATCTGTCACCATCTCCTTCCAAGTTCTCGCGACCGTTGCCTCAACCCGACTGGCTTACAGGAGATGGGGACACCACGAGTAACTCTATCGAAAAGACCACTACCGGCCCCATTGTTCGTGAGGCGCCTGCCAAACGGGCCTCCGTCATTCTCAATGACTTCAAGTTGCAAGACCCTATTGTCGCGCAATATGACACTACACCAGTTATGCGATCCGATCAACCTCTTCCACCTGAGGAATCTCCCACTGTATCCCGTTTCACTAAAGCATTCCCGGTTATTGATACAGAGGTGGCCAACAAAGTACACAAGAACGAGCCATTGAGTGATAATTGGAGCCCAATTGTCGCGGAAAAACCTTCGCCGCAACTCCCGAAGAAAGATGCCAAAGGGAAGGAGCCAGAGTCGGCATCGAGCGCTGATGAGGAAGGTCCGGAGGACCTGGGCGGTTTGACTGCCTCTCCAAAGAAAAGTAGTTTGCGTGTCCGCAGAAAGGGACGACAAAGTTCTGTCCATGAGTTGGTTGATCTATGGGGAGGAAAGGTTCCCAAAGAGAAGCCGAGAGAAGAAATTATTCCAATAAAGCCACTTGACAGACCTGCCCTTAGACCCAAACCACGGCCTGCATCATTGATGCCCCCGGGTCGAACACCGTCGTTTACCGGCAGGTCCGTCAGTGGCAGCCCTCGAGTTTCGCCCATCCAATACGAGCCCTCTTCGAGACTGCCATCCGCACCTTCGGATTCATCCATCCCATCAGCATCTAGTGCGACACTACCTTTGACTCCTGGTCGTTCGCGTCCGCAGTCAATGCTTATCTTCCCCTCCAAGTCGACAGGATCTGAGCAGAGTACCCAAGCACCGACGCCTTTGTCTTCTGCTGTTGAAGAACCGCCGACTCCCCGCCCGGTGCGTCGGAAGACTTCGATATCCGATATGGTACAGCGATATGAGGCCATTGGTGGTAAGGTCATTGCGCCTCAACAAATCCCGGCAGTCGCCAGGAAGCCGAGCGTCAATAGGTCTGCGCCTCCCACCCAGACTGAGACTGGACTTGTCAAAGTCTTGCCTGTTCCTGATAGGCCTGTTCCTCCTAAAGATGAATTCAGGCCAGCTCGTATAGCCGCAGAGCCAATGGCCGCGCGTACGAGAACAACATCTACTGGACCGCTCAAACCACCAATAAATATCCCTCGCTCGACTACATCAGCTAGGCCAAGAAAGTTGTCTACCGTGGAGAAGCCCGATTCATCACCTAAGAAGTCTGTTGGAAGTAGCGCTCGGCCTTTGCAGGCTTCCCAGAAAAAAGAACCAATTAATTCGATCATTTTCCCCAAGCGCAAACAGACGTTGCCGCCGGCGGAAGAGTTGTCATTAACGTCTCCGTCTGCCAGTTCCGGTGATGATCGACCCTCATCTCCCGAGAAACCATACCAAGGTGTCGGCAAACTCATTGACCAATGGCAGCGAAAAACGGAAGAAAGCAATAGACCAGCTGTTAAGCGAGCAGGTCTCGTTCAAGGCAATCGAGGATAATTTCTTTTCTTGTCCCCTTCTGAATCTTTGACCCTGTCTCTATAATGTTGGTACGATTACGCACGAAGGACCCTAAGTAATATAATACAGTCGAGTTACATCTATTGACACAGGAAGGATAGTAGTGTATGATAAATTATATATAGATACTGTCTTTGGCTCCAAGAGTCTAACGCAAGTCGCAAAAGGGAGTCTTCATCCTACCAATCTTCTTTTAGCAGAATCTTCACCGTCATCAGAGTCCGAGTCGTCGCCGATTTTGTAAGATATAGACCTTCGGTGGGTTGCGCTCTGGGGCCGGCCGTTCGATTGAAGGAGCCGGCGTGCTAGATCTCTTCCCTTGCCCTCTTGCCATGTCGATCCATCGAGGTTGGACATCACCCTTTCCTCGAGGTTGAGGTGGTGTACCATTGCGTCTGCACGGGCGATATTCGATTCGGTGGGGTGAATGTAGATGTCGTCCGGTTTGGACTTGGATCGAGGACGGGTTGTGAGTCTGGGCGTCGAGCTTCCTGTTGCAGCCTGGACGGTATCTGAACTTTCGAATTCGCGTCGATTTTCAAGGCCTATAGGCCTTGGTTAATGTACTTCAGCTTCCAACATTTTGGGGAGGGAAGAAAGGTGCATACTGGAAGGAATGTGCTTCAGGATTCGATATTGACTTGACTTCAATGATGAACTGAGTAACGGCCAGCGTGGTCGCCTGATTGAAGTGGTCAGTCTCGGCGATTCGGAGGCCATAACTGCGAGTGATAGGCATACCACTACGACGATCAGCCTAAAGCACCTGCGTGAGTCTCTGTAGACTGAGCAATGGACGAGGTGACTGACCCCATATTGAAAGTCATGGCAGCCAGCATGTAGCACCTGGAAACCAGATGAATGACGTATAAGGGAGTTGGGCTTCCATATTCTTACAAGCGCAGTATCATTGCTATCCAATATAGCAAGCCTCTCCATAGCGCCGTGCGCCAGCGTGAGCGGTTCGATATGGAGTTTGATAACTGGTGTTTGTCATGGTAGTACGAAACGGTTCTGTCGTGGTAAAGAAGTCAGAGAGGCGCTCGGCGGCTGGAGACGGCAAACCGTGGCATACCTCTCAATTGTACAGAGGAGGATGAGGAGCAAGGATCCAAGTAGAAAGCTGGGAAACGAGTGGATGGCAATGAAGGAAAAGAGGACCTGTTCGCCTTTGAAGTTCCAATGAAGATGGGGGACCTCCCATTCAGGCATGATGTATTAGAAACAAATGAAAAGCGGGGTTTGTCGATTGTAAAAGTGCACTCCAGCCATCAATCAATCATCAGGCCTTACGGCTGTTTGTACTTCCAGGAAACCGCGATGTCGCTAGGTCACCCTTTCTTATTCCCCAACCCAGGTCCCGTCTCCGATTTTCAAGTTGTTCATATGACCTATCACAGCCTGTAACGTACAAGGGCTTAGTCAAACCATCGACTCCTTACCTCAGCGGTAGAGCATGAGATTGGATACAGGAACTGTCAATTCCTTCCTTAGCTCAGCGGTAGAGCATGAGATTGGCGTAGAAAAACATTGACTCCTTAGCTCAGCGGTAGAGCGTGAGATTCCAGTGACTAACTGAGTCCTCAAGGTCATCCGTTCAATCCGGGTAGGGGTCACTTTTTTGAACCATTTCAATTTCTCCTATGGAAAGGGACTTTCTAATGCTTCATAAGTTGAATAGACCAGCTTTGTTACAATCTGAGCTGTTGGTTGCCTTCAATAGTGAGTAGCATAGCTGTGTAGCATATTCCCATAATGACTGAGCCTAGTTGAATGTGTTATGGATGTTGGACTATAAATAAATTACATTCTGTTCTGCTTCATAGACTCTGCTCCACAATTACATCATACTTTCCACTATACTCCACTACTTGTTTGGTANNTATTAGGTGTTGCTTGTCACCTCTGAAATGTATATAAGGAGCCTGTATTAGAGTAGAATAATACAAGCTGTCATGAACTGCCTATTTTTCCTTTCTCTCTCTCTTCGTAATCTGTATTAGGTGGTTCTAGTAGGTTGGTAATACTGGACTCAGCAATTACTGATACACCTTGGTGCACTTATTCATCACTGTAGAATAGTGACTCGTACTGACTCATACTTAGTTAGTATCATTAGTCAGCCATATCAGTAGGAGTATATAGGTAGCCCATATGCAGACTGGTTCTGCATT